>LS990915.1:34862062-35462062 GCA_900464855.2 Musa schizocarpa
TGTTCTGGTGGTTCATGAAAATCGAAAATTCTTTCCACTGTATTAAGCCAATCAATAAAGTTATCAACATTAATTTTACCTTCAAACTCTGGAATATCCAATCTTGGGTTGTATTTGTTCTGCCACTCGTCTTGGATACTATGTCTTGCTCGAAATCTTCTCGACTCCCTTGGATGAGGAGGTGTATCATCATTAGAAGTAAATTCATAGACATCATTTTTATGCTGGTTATGTCTACTTTGAAGCAAGGTTCGCCATACCGATGTGTACCGCCCTTGCAGATGCGCAGA
The DNA here is from genome assembly GCA_900464855.2 of Musa schizocarpa. Lineage (NCBI taxonomy): Eukaryota > Viridiplantae > Streptophyta > Magnoliopsida > Zingiberales > Musaceae > Musa > Musa schizocarpa. The sequence continues at coordinate 34,862,353 of LS990915.1, forward strand.
TACATCGTCGATCCGAGAGGCGGCCCGATGCATGGACCGCCCTCTACCGGCGATACACACCAAAAAAGCATGTATCGGGCGGTAACGGTTGAAATTTCGACCGTTACCGCTCTTCGGTACCGATTCGATAACGGTCGATTTCGGCCGTTCGATTCGGATACCATTTCGGTAACGGTCGAAATCGACCGGTACCACTTTCGATAACGGTTGAAATCGACCGTTACCACCTCGTATGCGATCTTCTGATTGCTCCACAATCAAATTGACCGTTGGTTGGAGCCATTTCTCCTCCTATTTAAACTAATCTTCTCTCCCTATTTCATTATACTCTCTTAAACTCTCTCTCAAACATTTCTTTTCTCTCATAAACTCAATCACATTCTCTTTCTCGTTCGGTCCGGAGACATGACAAACAACACGGACAACGATTGCCTCAATAGATGATGATGCGGTGATCTGCGGCGTCGTTGGTCTCTCGTCTGCACAAACTTGAGGGTGGTGAATGGACCGAGGAGCAATATTTTACACATGCCACTCAAGATTCGGATCATGGAATTCGACAAGGTAATGGTCAAGTTTATACGCGGAAGGGAAAGGAGAAGGGGAAGGGGAAGGCGATGGATGAATATGAACAAATCGACGAAAGCATACATGATATAGACACGAAAAAAGACTCTCATCGTATTCACAACCATCGATTATGAAGAAATCATATGGGCAACAACAACGGTTTGGTGATAGTTGGTCATCCTTCTCGAAAGCAAACAACGATGATCTGAAACAACACCAATATATGCCTCAAGAGAGCCTTCGGACAAATATGATTTATGACGATCAATCTACGATCGATTACCACATTGATGCATCAATGGCATACGGTGTATCAATACACTATGTCATGGGATCAATTTCACGATTGGGTCCAACAAACGTATCATATTGATATGTATCGGATCGAGGACCCCGATCCACCACCCGGGAGGCCCGTGGTTCGTTTTGGTGGTAGAATTAACAATCGGTATATCTAGATATTTGATTATTTAATTCATTTGAATTTTAGAGTTTATATTGTAACAAAATAGTCTAACAATTCAACTGATTTTTTCTATAGATATTTCAATCTATAACGAAATAAATAATGAATCTCGAACAAGACTACCTCAAAGCCCAAAAAAAAGATATGTGATGCTATTTTTTACCTAATTTACATTGATTTTGCTAAACTTATACTATTACTATATTTATTTGTAACTTGAAAACTCTATCCTAATTTTTTTTTTAATTTTCAGGTATTTTCAGAGGGATAAATCGGTGAAATCAGGTGTACCGAGCGGTACACCTCCTATATCTGCCTTCGATGCGCCGTCCGTCGCATCAGCCGTCTGAAACCGCGATGTCCAAACGCCCGATGCGGTACGGTTCGGCGAACCTTGCTTTGAAGTTCTTCGATTATTTTATTTTTTCTTTTAGACTACGCAGCAATTTTTGTAGCTGCAGCCTCAATGACTCAGCATCATCTTCATGGCAACTACCTTCACCAACTATATCTTTTCCATTCCGCTTTGCATTATATCTCTAACCTTTAGCTCTGATACTAAACTGATACTGGGGGTGATGCAGAATGGGGGGATAAAGGAGAATAAATTTTGATAGAAAACTGATAGTAGAGCTGTATTTGCTGGAATGAGTATTTTAATTAGAAAGGTCACTGTAGATAAGGAATGGACTCTCGAAGAAAAGTCACAGTATAGTTGTATTTGCTAGAATTAGTGTTTTGGATAGAAAAGGAACGAACTCACGATAAAACTTAAATAAGATTGAAAAATAGCTCACCATCAAGTTAAAATCACAAAGGGATATAGAAAGTTCACCACCCTAAGGATTATAAATAAGGATACAAAATTGAAAACAAAAGACTCACCACTCAAGGACGCATCCGAGAGATACAGAGTTTAAGAGAGTACTCTAAGAGAGCTTCTGCCAAAATATTATCAGTTTTAAAAAGCCTTTTTTTTAAGCTCTAAATACCAAAATAAGTACTAGTACATGAAACAACCATTCAATGCATAGGGAATTTCGAAATTAAGTGTTTTACCACTCTGAAACCAACTCCTTAAATGCATTCCTTGGTTATGAATAAAAGCACCATGAAACAATTTTAACTTTGTGCAAAGAATATGTTGATGAGCTGTCATATTTGAGTGGGTTGAGTTTAAGATTATGAGGCAATATTGTTGGCTTAAAAAAATACCATTTTATCAGTAAGGTCTATATGATCAGATTGTAGCAAATTAGATAATCCCGTGTTAATGTTCGATTGGTTTTTTGCGCACCATCTCGAAAATTTAAAATATTGATCATTCCCAACATATTAGCTCCATGGAAGTTGTTTAAGCTTGGTTTTGCAAAAAAAATATGACGGTTATAAAGTTTGCGCAAAGTCGAGGTTCGATTAGTTTTTTATGCAACGTCTCGAATATTTGAAATATTGACCATTCTAAACATATTAGCTCTAGGGAAGTTGTTTAAGCTGGGTTTTGCCAAAAGACGTGATAGTCATCAGGTTTGCAAAGAGTCAAGGTTCGATAGGTTTTTTGTCCTTTCTCTTAAAAATTTAAAATATTGACCATTCCCAATATATTTGCCTTGAAAAGTCATATATCTTGGGCTTCAGAAAAAAAATACGTGGTAGTCATAAATTTTTTCATGAAAAAGTCATGGTTTGATAGGTTCTTTGTTAACAATATCAAAAATTCAAAAAAATTAATCATTCCCGATGTATTTGCCACTAGGAAGTCCTATGAGAATGGTTTCACCGAAAAAAACATGACGGTCATAAAATTAATTGAAAGTCGTGGTTCAATCGATTTTTTTTTTTTCCATCTCCAAATTTTAAAATATTGACCATTCCTAACATATTAGCCTTAAGGAAGTTGTATAAGTCCGGTTTCATAAAAAAAAAAAAATGTGATGGTTATAAACTTTGCGTAAAAAGAGGTTCGAATGATTTTTTCCAAAGCTATCTCGAAAAGTTAAAATATTGACCATTCCCAATATATTAGCTCAACAAAAAATTTTGTACAAAGCTAAGTAGGTAGCCCTAGGGAGAAGCAACCATTGCCCCCGCCTTAAAATTAAGCCCTCCTTTAACCATTGAGGGCATTGGAGCACGTGATGCCCATGAGGTGCCTTTGCCCTTAGTCTCTTCTCGTCGCTTATCATCGTAAGGTTGCCCTCTCCTCTTCTCCTCTGCAGAGAACTATCGATCATTGGGATATTAGCCCTGGGGAAGTTGTATAAGCTTGGATTCACGAAAAAAATATGACAGTCATAAAGTTTCTTCAAAGTTGAGGTTTGATTGGTTTTTTGTGCACCATCTCGAAAATTTAAAATATTGACCATTCCCAACACATTTGCCCAAAGGAATTTGTATAAGCTTAGTTTCACAAAAAAAATGATGGTCATATAGATTACCTAAAGCCGAGATTCAATTGTTTTCTTGTGGACCCTCTAAAAAATTTACAATATTGACCATTTCCTATATATTAGATTTCGGAAAGTTTTATAAGCTTAATTTCGTAAGAAAACATGGTCGTCACAAAGTTTGTGCAAAGTCGGGGTTTGATCGATTTTTTGCGCCGTCTCGAAAATTTAAAAAATTAATCATCATCAACTTATTTGCCTAGGCGAAGTCATTTGTGCATGGTTTTACAAAAAAATATGTCAGTCATAAAGTTTGCGCAAAGTCAAGGTTCATTTGGTTTTTTTTTTTTGCGCACCATATCAAAAATTCAAAATATTGATCATTCCCTGCATATTAGCATTATGGAAGTTGTATAAGCCTGGTTTCGTAAAAAAGCATGACGATCATAAAATTTGCGCAAAGTCGAGGTTCGATCGGTTTTTTTAGCACCATCTCAAAAATTCAAAATATTGATCATGTCCAACATATTAGACCGAGGGAAGTTGTATAAGCCAGTTTTCGTAAAAAAAGTAAAGGTCATAAAGTTTGCATAAAGTCGAGGTTCGAATAGTTTTTGCACAAAGTTTTATAAATTTTGCATAAAGTTGATGTTGGATCGGTTTTCTACGCACCGTCTCAAAAATTCAAAAAATTGATCATTCTAAACATATTTGCCCATGAGCTGTCGTACGAGCATATTTTCAGAAAAAAAACGTGATAGTTATAAAGTTTTTGCAATGTCAAGGTTCGATCGAGTTTTTACGCACCGTCTCAAAGATTTAAAAAATTGATCACTCCCAACATATTTGCACTAGGGTAGTCATTATAAGCATAGTTCTAGAAAAAAACGTGACAATCATAAACTTTGTGGAAAATCGAAGTTTGATTGGTCGAAAATTCAAAATATTAACCATTCCCAACATATTAGCTCCATGAAAGTTGTTTTAGCTTAGTTTTGCAAAAAAATATGACAGTGATAAAGTTTGTGCAAAGTCGAGGTTCGATCAAGTTTGCAAAGCTTCAAGGTTCGATCGGTTTTTTGTGCACCGACTCAAATATTCGAAATGTTGACCATTCTAAACATATTAGCTGTAGGGAAGTTGTTTAAAATTTGGATTTTGCCGAGAAGAGGCGTGATGGTCATCGGGTTTTCTGAAAAGTCGAGTTCGATCGGTTTTTTGTGCTCCCTCTCAAAAATTTAAAATACTTACCATTCCTAGTATATTTACCTTGGGAAGTCGTATATGCTTTATGCTGGGCTTCGTAAAAAAACGTAGCAGTCATGAATTTTACGCAAAGTCAAGGTTTGATAGGTTCTTTGTTCACCATCTCAAAAATTCAAAAAATTGATTATTCCCAACATATTTACCCTAGGAAAGTCTTATTAGAATGGTTTCACGGAAAAACATGATGGTCATAAAGCTTGCACAAAGTCGAGGTTCTATCGATTTTTTATGCATCGTCTCCAAATTTTACTGACCATTCCCAACATATTAGCCTTAGGGAAGTTGTATAAGCATGATTTTGCAAAAAAAAAATGTGGCCGGTTATAAAGTTTGCCAAAGTTGAGGTTTGAATGATTTTTTTTTGCACCATCTCGAAATATCAAAATATTGACCATTCCCTACATATTAGCCCTAGAAAATTTATATGAAAGCAAAGTAGGTAGCCCTAGGGAGAAGCAACCGTCGCCACGCCCTAAGTCGCCCTCATAATCCCCATTGAGGGGACAAGAGTCGCGTGCTTCCCGCCGAGGTGCCCTTGCCCTTAGTCGTTTCTCGTTGCCGAATCACTAGGATCACCTCCTTGCCTCTTCTCGGCGGAGAACTATCGATCATTGGGACATTAGCCCTAGGGAAGTTGTATAAGCCCGGATTCACGAAAAAAAAATATGACGGTTATAAAGTTTCGCAAAAAGTCGAGGTTCGATTGGTTTTTTTGCACCATCATCTCGAAAATTTAAAATATTGACCATTCCCAACACATTTGCCCAAAAGGAAGTTTTATAAGCTTAGCTTCAAAAAAAAAAATGACGGTCGTAAAGATTGCCCAAAGTCGAGATTCGATTGTTTTCTAGTGGACTCGCTCAAAATTTACAATATTGACCATTCCACATATATTAGCTTTCGGGAAATTGTATAAGCTTAGTTTCACACGAAAACATGGTCGTCATAAAGTTTGTGGAAAGTCGGGGTTTGATCGGTTTTTTACGTAGTCTAAAAAATGCAAAAAATTGATCATTATCAACTTATTTGCCCTGGCGAAGTCATTTGTGTATGGTTTCACAAAAAAATTATGTCAGTCATAAAGTTTGCGTAAAGTCAAGGTTCGATTGGTTTTCTACGCACCATCTCAAAAATTCAAAATATTGATCATTCCCTGTATATTAGCATTATGCAAGTTGTAAGGGCCTGGTATCGTAAAAAACAAGACGATCATAAAGTTTGCGTAAAGTCGAGGTTCGATCTTTTTTTTTTGGCACAATCTCAAAAATTCAAAATATTGATCATGCCCAACATATTAGACCTACGGAAGTTGTATAAGCCAGTTTTCGTAAAAAAAGTAACGGTTTTAAAGTTTACGCAAAGTCGAGGTTCGAATAGTTTTTGTGCATCATCTTGAAAATTCAAAATACCCAACACTGTTTTTTGTGTAGAAGCTTGGTTTCATAAACAAACTTACTGTTATAAATTTTGCATAAAGTCGATGTTGGATCGGTTTTCTATGCACCATCTCAAAAATTCAAAAAATTGATCATTCCAAATATAAATTTTGGTTTTCTGAACATAAATTGATCATTCCAAACATAAGCTTGGTTTCATAAACAAACTTACAGTCATAAATTTTGCATAAAGTTGATGTTGGATCGGTTTTCTATGCACCGTCTCGAAAATTCAAAAAATTGATCATTCTAAACATATTTGTCCATGAGATGTCGTGCTAGCATAGTTTCAAAAAAAAATATAAGATAGTTTTAAAGTTTTTGCAATGTTGAGGTTCGATCAGTTTTCTACGCACCATCTCAAAAATTTAAAAAATTTATCACTCCCAACCAACGTCTGCCGCCAGATGCCGGATCAGTATCGCCCGCGCGACGGGCGGTACTTCTCTACGGTCCGACAGACCGGCCGATATACGCCGGACCGCCTGCACCGCATCGAAAGCATTGTAGCGAATGCACTATAGCATTGTAGCGAGATAATCGAAAGAACTGATTCTGATTTCGTTCTGATTCTGATTACTTTCGGTACCACGAGTGTACCGCTTCGGTACACCGGGTATCTATACCGGCGGTATATCGTCATCGCATCGGTACCGAGCACGGGTCGAAAAAGCGGACGGTGCATGCGGTCTGCACGGACCTTGCTCCCAACATATTTGCCTTAGGTTAGTCAGTATAAGCATAGTTTCGAAAAAAAACGTGATAGTCATTAACTTTGCAGAAAATCGAAGTTCGATTGGTTTTTTACGCATCATCTAGAAAATTCAAAATATTGACCATTCCCAACATATTAGCTCCATGAAAGTTGTTTAAGCTTTGTTTTGCTAAAATATATGATAGTTATAAAGTTTGCGCAAAGTCGAGGTTCGATCATTTTTTGTGCACCATCTCGAATATTCGAAATATTAACCATTCCAAACATATTAGCTCTTGGGAAGTTGTTTAAGGTAGGTTTTGCTAAAAGTCGTGATGGTCATCAGGTTTGAAAATTGTCAAGGTTCGATCGGTTTTTTGTGCTCTCTCTCAAAAATTCAAAATATTGACCATTCCCAATATATTTGCCTTCGAGAAGTCGTATATAATGGGGTTCGTAAAAAAACGTGGCAGTAATAAATTTTGCGCAAAGTCAAGGTTTGATAGGTTCTTTGTGCACCATCTCAAAAATTCAAAAAATTAATCATTCCCAACATATTTGCCCTTGGGAAGTCCTATGAGAATAGTTTCACGAAAAAACATGATGTTCATAAAGATTGCGCAAAGTTGAGGTTCAATCGGTTTTTTATGCACTGTCTCCTAATTTTATTGATCATTCCCAACATATTAGACTTACGGAAGTTGTATAAGCCTGGTTTCGCAAAAAAATATGACGGTTATAAAGTTTGCGTAAAGTTGAGGTTCGAATGATTTTATGGGCAACATATCGAAAAGTCTAAATATTGACCATTCCCAACATATTAACCCAAGAAAATTTGTACGAGCCAAGTAGATAGCCCTAGGGGGAAACAACGGTCGCCCTTGTGCCAAGTCACCCATGCACTCACAATTGAGGGCTCGGGAACACGTGATGCCCGCGAGGTGCCCTTGCCCTTAGTCGCTTCTCGTCGCCTTTCGCAAGAGTTGCCTCTCTGCCTCTTCTCCGGTAGAGAACTATCGATCATTGGGATATTAGCATTGGGGAAGTTGTATAAGCCTGGATTCACGAAAAAAATATGACGGTTATAAAGTTTTTGCAAAGTCGAGGTTCGATTGGTTTTTTGTGCACCATCTCGAAAATTTAAAATATTGACCATTCCCAACACATTTGCTAAAGGGAAGTTGTATAAGCTTAGTTTCGTAAAAAAAAAATAACGGTCACAAAGATTGCCCAAAGCCGAGATTCGATTGTTTTCTTATGGATCCGCTAAAAAATTTACAATATTGACCATTCCCCATATATTAGCTTTCGGGAAGTTGTATAAGCTTAGTTTCGCAAGAAAACATGGCCGTCATAATGTTTGTGCAAAGTCGGGATTTGATCGGTTTTTTGCGCAGTCTCGAAAATTCAAAAAATTGATCATTATCAACTCATTTGTCCTACCGAAGTCGTTCGTGCATGGTTTTACAAAAAATATGTTAGTCATAAAGTTTGTGCAAAGTTAATGTTCAATTGATTTTCTGCGCACCATCTCAAAAATATAAAATATTGACCATTCCCTGTATATTTGCATTATGGAAGGTTTATGTGCCTGGTTTCGAAAAAAAAGCAAATAATCATAAAGTTTGCGTATAGCCATGGTTCGATCGAGTTTTTAAGCACCATCTCAAAAATTCAAAATATTGATCATGCCCAACATATTAGACCTATAGAAGTTGTATAATCCAGTTTTCACAATAAAAGTAACGGTCATAAAGTTTGCGCAAAGTCAAGTTTGAAAAATATTGCGCACCATTTTAAAAATTTAAAATATTAACCATTCCCAACATATTAGCTCTAAGGAAGTTGTATAAGCATGGTTTCAGAAACAAACTTATAGTCATAAATTTTGCATAAAGTCAATGTTAGATCGGTTTTCTAAGCACCATCTCGAAAATTCAAAAAACTGATCATTCCAAACATATTTGTTCATGAGATGTCGTACAAGCATAGTTTCAGAAAAAAAACATGATTGTTAGAAAGTTTCTGCAAAGTCGAAGTTCGATTGGTTTTTTGTGCACCATATCGAAAATTTAAAATATTGACCATTCCCAACACATTTTCCAAATGGAAGTTTTATAAGCTTAGCTTCGCAAAAACAAATAACGGTCATAAAGATTGCCTAAAGTCGAGATTCGATTGTTTTCTAGTGGACCCTCTTAAAATTTACAATATTGACCATTCCACATATATTAGCTTTCGGGAAGTTGTATAATCTTAGTTTCACACGAAAACATGGTCGTCATAAAGTTTGTGGAAAGTCGGGGTTTGATATGTTTTATACATAGTCTAAAAAATGTAAAAAATTGATCATTATCAACTTATTTGCCCTGACGAAGTCGTTTGTGTAATTTTTCACAAAAAAATTATGTCAGTAATAAAGTTTGCGCAAAGTCAAGGTTCAATTGGTTCAATTGGTTTTCTACGCAGCATCTCAAAAATTCAAAATATTGACCATTCCCTGTATATTAGCATTATGCAAGTTGTAAGGGCATAGTATCGTAAAAAAACAAGACGATAATAAAGTTTGCGCAAAGTCGAGGTTCGATCTTTTTTTTTTAGCACAATCTTAAAATTTCAAAATATTGATCATGCCCAACATATTAGACCTACGGAAGTTGTATAAATCAGGTTTCGTAAAAAAAGTAACGGTTTTAAAGTTTACGCAAAGTCGCCTCCCTGCCTCTTCTTCGGTACAGAACTATCGATCATTGGGATATTAGCCCTGGGGGAGTTGTATAAGCCTGGATTCACGAAAAAAATATGACGGTTATAAAGTTTCTACAAAGTCGAGGTTCGATTGGTTTTTTGTGTACCATCTCAAAAATTTAAAATATTGACCATTCCCAACACATTTGCTAAAGGGAAGTAGTATAAGCTTAGTTTTGTAAAAAAAAATGATGGTCATAAAGATTGCCTAAAGCCGAGATTCGATTGTTTTCTTATGGATCCTCTAAAAAATTTACAATATTTATCATTCCCCATATATTATCTTTCGGGAAGTTGTATAAGCTTAGTTTCGAAAGAAAACATGGCCGTCATAATGTTTGTATAAAGTCGAGATTTGATCGGTTTTTTGCGCAGTCGTGAAAATTCAAAAAATTGATCATTATCAACTTATTTGTCCTACCGAAGTCTTTCGTGCATGGTTTTACAAAAAATATGTTAGTCATAAAGTTTGTGCAAAGTCAATGTTTAATTGATTTTCTACGCACCATATCAAAAATTTCAAATATTAACCATTCCTTGCATATTTTCATTATGGATGGTTTATGTGCCTGCTTTCGCAAAAAAAGAAGACAATCATAAAGTTTGCGTATAGTCATGGTTCGATCGATTTTTTAAGCACCATCTCAAAAATTTAAAATATTGATCATGACCAACATTTTAGACCTGTGGAAGTTGTATAAGCTAGTTTTCACAATAAAAGTAACGGTCATAAAGTTTGCGCAAAGTCGAGTTCGAAAAATATTGCGCTCTATTTTAAAAATTCAAAATATTAACCATTCCCAATATATTAGCTCTAAGGAAGTTGTATAAGCTTGGTTTCAGAAACAAACTTGCAGTCATAAATTTTGCATAAAGTCGATGTTGGATCGGTTTTCTAAGCATCGTCCCGAAAATTCAAAAAATTGATCAATCCAAACATATTTGTTCATGAGATGTCGTACGAGCATAGTTTCAGAAAAAAAACATGATTGTTAGAAAGTTTCTTCAAAGTCGAGGTTCGATTGGTTTTTTGTGCACTATCTCGAAAATTTAAAATATTGACCATTCCCAACACATTTGCCCAAGGGAAGTTTTATAAGCTTAGCTTCGCAAAAACAAATGACGGTCATAAAGATTGCCGAAAGTCGAGATTCGATTGTTTTCTAGTGGACCCTTTCAAAATTTACAATATTGACCATTCCACATATATTAGCTTTCGGGAAGTTGTATAAGCTTAGTTTCACACGAAAACATGGCCATCATAAAGTTTGTGAAAAGTCGGTGTTTGATCGGTTTATTACGTAGTCTGAAAAATGCAAAAAAATGATCATTATCAACTTATTTGCTCTAGCGAAGTTGTTTGTGTATGGTTTCACAAAAAAGTATGTCAATCTTAAAGTTTGCGAAAAGTCAAGGTTCAATTGGTTTTCTACGCACCGGCTAAAAAATTCAAAATATTAACCATTTCCTGTATATTAGCATTATGCAAGTTGTAAGGGCTTGGTATCGCAAAAAAACAAGACGGTTCGATCTTTTTTTTTTTAGCACAATCTCAAAAATTCAAAATATTGATCATGCCCAACATAGTAGACCTACGGAAGTTGTATAAGCTAGTTTTCGCAAAAAAAAGGTTTTAAAGTTTACGGAAAGTCGAGGTTCGAACAGTTTTTGTGCATCATCTAGAAAATTCAAAATACCCAACACTGTTTTTGTGTATAAGCTTGGTTTTATAAACAAACTTATAGTTATAAATTTTGCATAAAGTCGATGTTGGATCGGTTTTCTATGCACCATCTCTAAAATTCAAAAAATTGATCATTCCAAACATAAATTTTGGTTTTCTGAACATAAATTGATTATTCCAAACATAAGCTTGGTTTCATAAACAAACTTACAGTTATAAATTTTGCATAAAATCGATGTTGGATCGGTTTTCTATGTACTGTCTCAAAAATTCAAAAAATTGATCATTCCAAACATATTTGTCCATGAGATGTCGTGCTAGCATAGTTTCAAAAAAAAAAAATGATAGTTTTAAGGTTTTTGCAATATTGAGGTTCGATCCGTTTTCTACGCACCATCTCAAAAATTCAAAAAATTGATCACTCCCAACATATTTGCCTTAGGTTAGTCAGTATAAGCATAGTTTAGAAAAAAAATGTGACAGTCATAAACTTTGCAGAAAATCGAAGTTCGATTGGTTTTTTGTGCACCATCTAGAAAATTCAAAATATTGACCATTCCCAACATATTAGCTCCATGGAAGTTGTTTAAGCTTAGTTTTGCTAAAATATATGATAGTTATAATGTTCTCGCAAAGTCGAGGTTCGATCATTTTTTGTGCACCATCTCGAATATTCGAAATTTTGACCATTCCAAACATATTAGCTCTAGGGAAGTTGTTTAAGCTGAGTTTTGCCAAAAGACGTGAAGGTCATCAGGTTTGAAAAGCGTTAAGGTTCGATTGGTTTTTTGTGCTCTCTCCAAAAAATTCAAAATATTGATCATTCCCAATATATTTGCCTTCGAGAAGTCGTATATGAAGGGGTTCGTAAAAAAACGTGGCAGTCATAAATTTTACGCAAAGTAAAGGTTTGATAGGTTCTTTGTGCACCATCTCAAAAATTCAAAAAATTGTTCATTCCCAACATATTTGCCCTAGGGAAGTCCTATGAGAATAGTTTCATGGAAAAACATGATGGTCATAAAGAATGCGCAAAGTCGAGGTTCAATCAGTTTTTTATGCACCATCTCCTAATTTTATTGATCATTCCCAATATATTAGCCTTACGGAAGTTGTATAAGCCTGGTTTCGCAAAAAAATATGACGGTTATAAAGTTTGCGTAAAGTTGAGGTTCGAATGATTTGTTGCGCACCATATCGAAAAGTCTAAATATTGACCATTCCAACATATTAGCCCAAGAAAATTTGTACGAGCCAAGTAGGTAGCCCTAGGGGGAAACAACGATCGCCCTTGTGCCAAGTCACCCAAGCACTCACAATTGAGGGCTCGGGAACACATGCTGCTCGCAAGGTGCCCTTGCCCTTAGTCGCTTCTCGTCGCTTATCGTAAGAGTCGCCTCCCTGCCTCTTCTCTGGTAGAGAACTATCGATCATTGGGATCTTAGTCTTGGGGAAGTTGTATAAGCCTGGATTCACGAAAAAAATATGACGGTTATAAAGTTTCTGTAAAGTCGAGGTTCGATTGGTTTTTTGTGCACCATCTCGAAAATTTAAAATATTGATCATTCCCAACACATTTGCGAAAGGGAAGTTGTATAAGCTTAGTTTCGTAAAAAAAAAATGACGGTCATAAAGATTGCCCAAAGCCGAGATTCGATTGTTTTCTTATGGATCCTCTAAAAAAATTACAATATTGACCATTCCCCATATAGTAGCTTTCGGGAAGTTGTATAAACTTAATTTCACAAGAAAACATGGCCGTCATAATGTTTGTGCAAAGTTGGGATTTGTTCGGTTTTTTGCGCAGTCTCGAAAATTCAAAAAATTGATCATTATCAACTTATTTGTCCTACCGAAGTGGTTCGTGCATGGTTTGACAAAAAATATGTTAGTCATAGAGTTTGTGCAAAGTCAATGTTAAATTGATTTTTTGCGCACCATCTCAAAAATTTAAAATATTGTCCATTCCTTGCATATTTGCATTATGGAAAGTTTATGTGCCTAGTTTCGTAAAAAAAGAATATAATCTTAAAGTTTATGCATAGTCATGGTTCGATCGATTTTTTAAGCACAATCTCAAAAATTCAAAATATTGATCATGCCCAACATATTAGACCTATAGAAGTTGTATAAGCCAGTTTTCACAATAAAAGTAACAGTCATAAAGTTTGCGCAAAGTCGAGTTTCAAAAAATATTGCGCACCATTTTAAAAATTTAAAATATTAACCATTCCCAACATATTAGCTCTAAGAAAGTTGTATAAGCTTGGTTTCAGAAACAAACTTACAGTCATAAATTTTGCATAAAGTCGATGTTAGATCAGTTTTCTAAGCACCATCTCGAAAATTAAAAAAACTGATCATTCCAAACATATTTGTTCATGAGATATTGTACGAGCATAGTTTTAAAAAAAAAATATGATTGTTCGAAAGGTTATGTAAAATCGTGATTCGATTGGTTTTTTGTGCATCATCTCGAAAATTTAAAATATTGACCATTCCCAACACATTTACTCAAGGGAAGTTTTATAAGCTTAGCTTCGCAAAAACAAATGACGGTCATAAAGATTGCCCAAAGTCGAGATTTTATTGTTTTCTAGTGGACCCTCTCAAAATTTACAATATTGACCATTACACATATACTTGCTTTCGGGAAGTTGTATAAGCTTAGTTTCAAACGAAAACATGGCCGTCATAAAGTTTGTGGAAAGTCGGGGTTTGATCGGTTTTTTACGTAGTCTAAAAAATACAAAAAATTGATTATTATCAACTTATTTGCCCTGGCAAAGTCGTTTGTGTATGGTTTCAAAAAAAATTATGTCAGTCATAGTTTGCGCAAAGTTAAAGTTCAATTGGATTTCTACGCACCATCTTAAAAATTCAAAATATTGACCATTCCCTGTATATTAGCATTATGGAAGTTGTAAGGGCCTGGTATCGCAAAAAAACAAGACGATCATAAAGTTTACGCAAAGTCTAGGTTCTATCTTTTTTATTTTAGCACAATCTCAAAAATTCAAAATATTGATCATGCCCAACATATTTGACCTATGGAAGTTGTATAAGTCAGTTTTCGCAAAAAAAGTAACGGTTATAAAGTTTACGCAAAGTCGAGGTTTGAACAGTTTTATGCATCTTGAAAATTCAAAATACCCAACACTGTTTTTGTGTAAAAGCATGGTTTCATAAACAAACTTACAGTCATAAATTTTGCATAAAGTCGATGTTGGATTGGTTTTCTATGCACCATCTCGAAAATTCAAAAAATTGATCATTCCAAACATAAATTTTGGTTTTCTGAACATAAATTGATCATTCCAAACATAAGCTTGGTTTCATAAACAAACTTACAGTCATAAATTTTGCATAAAGTCGAAGTTGGGTCGGTTTTCTTTGCACCATCTCGAAAATTCAAAAAATTGATCATTCCAAACATATTTGTCCATGAGATGTCGTGCTAGCATAGTTTAAAAAAATATATATGATAGTTTTAAAGTTATTGTAATGTTGAGGTTCGATCAATTTTCTACGCATCGTCTCAAAAATTCAAAAAATTGATCATAACCAACATATTTGCCTTAGGTTAGTCAGTATAAGCATACTTTCGAAAAAAAACGTGACAGTCATAAACTTCGCAAAAAATCGAAGTTCGATTGATTTTTTGTGCACCATCTAGAAAATTCAAAATATTGACCATTCCCAACATATTAGCTTTATGGAAGTTGTTTAAGCTTTGGTTTGCTAAAATATATGATAGTTATAAAGTTTGTGCAAAGTTGAGGTTCGATCATTTTTTGTGCACCATCTCGAATATTCGAAATATTGACCATTCCAAACATATTAGCTCTTGGGAAGTTGTTTAAGCTGGGTTTTGCCAAAAGACGTGATGGTCATAGGTTTGAAAAGCGTCAATGTTCGATCGGTTTTTTGTGCTCTCTCTAAAAAATTCAAAATATTAACCATTCCCAATATATTTGTCTTCGAGAAGTCTTATATAATGGGGTTTGTAAAAAAATGTGACGGTCATAAATTTTGCGCAAAGTCAATGTTTGATAGGTTCTTTATGCACCATCTCAAAAATTCAAAAAATTAATCATTCCCAAAATATTTGCCCTAGTGAAGTCCTATGAGAATGGTTTCAAAGAAAAACTTGACGGTCATAAAGATTACGCAAAGTCGAAGTTCAATCGATTTTTCATGCACTATCTCGAAATTTTATTGACCATTTCTAACAAATTAGCCTAAGAAAATTTGGGCATAATGTTTACCATTCCCAACATATTAGCCCAATAAAATTTGTACAAGCCAAGTAGGTAGCTCTGGGGAGAAGCAACCGTCGCCCCTACCCTAAGTCACCCTCGCACTCGCCATTAAAGGCACGGGAGTGTGTGCTGCCCGCGAGGTGCCCTTGCCCTCAGTCGCTTCTCGCCTCCTATCACAAGGGTCGCCTCCCTCCCTCTTCTCTAGTAGAGAACTATTAATCGCTGGGATTTTAGCCCTAGAGAAATTGTATATGCTTGGATTAAGGAAAAAAATACGATAGTCATAAAATTTCTGCAAAGTCGATGCTCGATTGGTTTTTTGTGCACTATCTCGAAAATTTAAAATATTTACTATTTCCCAATGGAAGTTGTATAAGCTTAGGTTCACAAAAAAAAAAGACGATAATAAAGATTGCCCAAAGCCGATATTCGATTGTTTTTTGTGGACCCTCTAAAAAATTTACAATATTGATAATTTCTCAAATATTAGCTTTCGGAAAGTTGTATAAGCTTTAGTTTCACACGAAAACATGGTCGTCATAAAGTTTTTGCAACGTCGGGGTTTGATTAGTTGTTTGCGCATTCTTGAAAATCCAAAAAATTGATCATTATCAACTTATTTGCCCGGGCAAAGTCGTTTGTGCATGGTTTCACAAAAAATTATGTCAGTCATAATATTTGTACAAAATCAAGGTTGAATTGGTTTTCTGCACTCCATCTCAAAAATTCAAAATTTTTAACATTCCCTGCTTCTTAGCATTATGGAAGTTGTGTGAGCCTAGTTTCGCAAAAAAACATGACAATCATAAAATTTGCGCAAAGTCGAGGTTTGGTCGATTTTTTGAGCACTATCTCAAAAATTCAAAACATTGATCATGCCCAACATATTAGACCTATGGAAGTTGTATAAGTCAGTTTTCGCAAAAAAAGAAACGGTCATAAAGTTTGCGCAAAGTCGAGGTTCGAACAGTTTTTGTGTACCATATTGAAAATTCAAAATAATAACTATTCCCAATATATTAGCCTAAAGGAAGATAGTTGTATAAACATAGTTTCAGAAACAAACTTATAGTCATAAATTTTGCATAAAGTTGATGTTGGATTGGTTTTCTACGCACCATCTCGAAAATTCAAAAAATTGATCATTACAAATATATTTGTCCATGAGATGTCGTACGAGCAAAGTTTTATAAAAAAAACGTGATAGTTAAAAGTTTTTGCAATGTCGAGGTTTGATCGATATTTTGCGCACCATCTGAAAAATTAAAAAAATTGATCACTCCCAACATATTTGCCCTAGGGTAGTCAATATAAGCATAGTTTTGGAAAAAGACGTGACCGTCATAAACTTTTCGAAAAATCGAAGTTCAATTGGTTTTTTGCGCACCATCCCGAAAATTCAAAATATTGATCATTCTCAACATATTAGCTCCATGGAAGTTGTTTAAGCTTAGGTTTTCAAAAATATATGACGGTTATAAAGTTTACGCAAAGTCGAGGTTCGATCTGTTTTTTGTGCACCGTCTCAAATATTTGAAATATTGACCATTTCAATATATTAGCCCAAAGGAAGTTAGTTGTATAAGCTTTTTTCAGAAACAAACTTATAGTCATAAATTTTGCATAAAGTCGATGTTGGATTGGTTTTCTACGCAACGTCTCGAAAATTCAAAAAATTAATCATTCCAAACATATTTGTCCATGAGATGTCATACGTGCATAGTTTTAGAAAAAAAATTGTGATAGTTAAAAGTTTTTGCAATGTCGAGGTTCGATCGATTTTTTGCGCACCATATCAAAAATTCAAAAAATTGATCAGTCCCAACATATTTGCCCAAGGGTAGTCAATATAAGCATAGTTTCGGAAAAAGACGTGACAGTCATAAACTTTGCGAAAAAACGAAGTTCAATTGGTTTTTTGCGCACTATCTCAAAAATTCAAAATATTGACCATTCCCAACATATTAGCTCCATGGAAGTTGTTTAAGCTTAGTTTTTTTAAAAAATATGACGGTTATAAAGTTTACGCAAAGTCGAGGTTCGATCAGTTTTTTGTGCACCATCTCAAATATTCGAAATATTGACCATTCCAAACATATTAGCTCTAGCGAAGTTGTTTAAGCTGGGTTTTACCAAAAGACGTGACGGTCATCAAGTTTGCAAAGAATTAAGGTTCGATCTGTTTTTTGTGCTTCCTCTAAAAAATTTAAAATATTGACAAATCCCAATAAATTTGCCTTCGGGAAGTCGTATATGCTGGGCTTCGTAAAAAAACGTGGCGGTCATAAATTTTGTACAAAGTCAAGGTTTGATAAGTTCTTTTTGCACCATCTCAAAAATTCAAAAAATTGATCATTCTCAAAATATTTGCCTTAGTGAAGTCCTATGAGAATGGTTTCATAGAAAAACATGACGGTAATAAAGATTGCACAAAATCGAGGTTCAATCGGTTTTTTATGCACCGTGTCGAATTTTTATGGACCATTCCTAACATATTAGCCCAAAAAAATTTGGGCATAATATTGACCATTCCCAACATATTAGTCCAAAAAATTTGTACAAGCCAAATAGGTATCCTTAGGGAGAAGGAACCATCGCCCCTGCCCTAAGTCACCCTCGCACTTGCCATTAAAGGCACGGGAATGTGTGTTACCCGCGAGGTGCCCTTACCCTCAGTCTTTTCTCGCCTCCTATCGCAAGGGTCGCCTCCCTACCTTTCTTTGATAGAGAACTATCAATCACTGGGATTTTAGCCCTAGGGAAATTGTATATGCCTAGATTCAGGAAAAAAATATGATGGTCATAAAGCTTGTGCAAAGTCGAGGCTCGATTAGTTTTTTGAGCACTGTCTCGAAAATTTAAAATATTTACTATTGCCCAAGGGAAGTTGTATAAGCGTAGGTTCACAAAAAAATATGACGATCATAAAGATTGCCCAAAGTCGAGATTCGATTGTTTTTGTGGACCCCCTCAAAAATTTACAATATTGATAATTTCCCAAATATTAGCTTTCAGAAAGTTGTATAAGCTTAGTTTCGCACGAAAACATGTTCGTCATAAAGTTTGTGCAATGTCGGGGTTTGATCAGTTGTTTTCGTATTCTTGAAAAATTCAAAAAATTGATCATTATCAACTTATTTGCTCTGGCGAAGTCGTTTGTGCATGGTTTCACAAAAAATTATGTCAGTCATAATATTTGCACAAAGTCTAGTTTCAATCGGTTTTCTGTGCACCATCTCAAAAATTCAAAATTTTGACTATTCCCTGCATCTTAGCATTATAGAAGTTGTGTGAGCCTGGTTTCGTAAAAAAACATGACGATCATAAAATTTGCACAAAGTCGAGGTTTGGTCGGTTTTTTGAGCACTATCTCAAAAATTCAAAACATTGATCATGGCCAACATATTAGACCTATGAAAGTTGTATAAGCCATTTTTCGCAAAAAAAGAAACGGTCATAAAGTTTACGCAAAGTCGAGGTTCGAACAGTTTTTGCGCACCATCTTGAAAATTAAAAATAATAACCATTCCCAACATATTAGCTCAAAGGAAGTTAGTTGTATAAGCTTGGTTTCAAAAACAAACTTACAGTCATAAATTTTGCATAAAGTCGATGCTGGATTGGTTTTCAACGCACCGTCTCAAAAATTCAAAAAATTGATCATTACAAACATATTTGTCCATGAGATGTCGTACGAGCATAGTTTTAGAAAAAAAAATGTGATAGTTAAAAGTTTTTCCAATGTCGAGGTTCGATCGATTTTTTACGTACCATCTCAAAAAATTCAAAAAATTGATCACTCCCAACATATTTGCCCTAGGGTAGTCAATATAAGCACTAGTTTCGGAAAACGACGTGACAGGCATAAACTTTGCGAAAAATCGAAGTTCAATTGGTTTTGTGTGCACCATCTCGAAAATTCAAAATATTGACCATTCCCAACATATTAGCTCTATGGAAGTTGGTTAAGCTTAGTTTTTCAAAAAAATATGACGGTTATAATGTTTTCGCAAAGTCGAGGTTCGATCGGTTTTTTGTGCACCGTCTCAAATAATGAAATATTGACCATTCCAAACATATTAGCTCTAGGGAAGTTGTTTAAGCTGGGTTTTGCCAAAAGATGTGACGGTCATCAAGTTTGCAAAGAGTTAAGGTTCGATCGGTTTTTTGTGCTCCCTCTCAAAAATTTAAAATATTGATAATTCCCAATAAATTTGCCTTCGGGAAGTCTTCTATGTTGGGCTTCGTCAAAAAACGTGGCGGGCATAAATTTTGCACAAAGTCAAGGTTTGATAGGTTCTTTATGCACCATCTCAAAAATTCAAAAAATTGATCATTCCCAAAATATTTGCCCAGTGAAGTCCTATGAGAATGGTTTCATAGAAAAACTTGACGGTCATAAAGATTGTGCAAAGTCGAGGTTCAATCGGCTTTTTATGCATCGTCTCGAAATTTTATTAACCATTCCTAACAAATTAGCCCAAGAAAAATTGGGTATAATGTTGATAATTCCCAACATATTAGCCCAAGAATATTTGTACAAGCCAAGTAGGTAGCCCTAGGGAGAAGCAATTGTCGCCCCTGCGCTAAGTCACCCTCGCACTCACCATTAAAGGCACGGAAGTGTGTGCTACCCGCGAGGTGCCCTTGCCCTCAGTCTCATCTCGCCTCCTATCGCAAGGGTCGCCTCCCTACCTCTTCTTTAGTGGAGAACTATCAATCACTAGGATTTTAGCCCTATGGAAATTGTATATGCCTGGATTTAGGAAAAAAATATAATGGTCATAAAGCTTCTGCAAAGTCGAGGCTCGATTAGTTTTTTGTGCAATATCTCGAAAATTTAAAATATTTACTATTGCCCAAGGGAAGTTGTATAAGCTTAGGTTCACAAAAAAAAATGACGATCATAAAGATTGCCAAAGCCAAGATTCGATTGTTTTTTGTGGACCCTCTCAAAAATTTACAATGTTGACATTTTCTTAAATATTAGCTTTCGGAAAGTTGTATAAGCTTAGTTTCGCACGAAAACATGGCCGTCATAAAGTTTGTGTAACGTCGGGGTTTGATCAGTTGTTTGCGCATTCTTGAAAATTAAAAAAAATTGATCATTATCAACTTATTTGCCCGGGCGAAGTCGTTTGTGAATGCTTTCACAAAAAAATATGTCAGTTATAATATTTGCACAAAGTCAAGGTTCAATTGGTTTTCTGCGTACCATCACAAACATTCAAAATTTTGACCATTCCCTACATCTTAGCATTATGGAAGTTGTGTCAGTGTGGTTTCGCAAAAAAACATGACGATCATAAAATTTGTGCAAAGTCGAGGTTTAGTCGGTTTTTTTAGCACTATCTCAAAAATTCAAAACATTGATCATGGCCAACATATTAGACCTATGAAAGTTGTATAAGCCATTTTTCGCAAAAAAAGAAACGGTCATAAAGTTTACGCAAAGTCGAGATTCAAACAGTTTTTGCGCACCATCTTGAAAATTAAAAATAATAACCATTCCCAACATATTAGCCCAAAGGAAGTTAGTTTTATAAGCTTGGTTTCAAAAACAAACTTACAGCCATAAATTTTGCATTTAGTCGATGTTGGATTGGTTTTCAAAGCACCGTCTCAAAAATTCAAAAAATTGATCATTCCAAACATATTTGTCCATGAGATATCGTACGAGCATAATTTTAGAAAAAAAACGTGATAATTAAAAGTTTTTGCAATGTTGAGGTTCGATCGATTTTTTGCGCACCATCTAAAAAATTCAAAAAATTGATCACTCCCAACATATTTGCCTTAGGGTAGTCAATATAAGAATAGTTTCGGAAAAAGACGTGACAGTCATAAATTTGCGAAAAATCGAAGTTCAATTGGTTTTTTACGCACCATCTCGAAAATTCAAAATATTGACCATTCCCAACGTATTAGCTCCATGGAAGTTGTTTAAGCTTAGTTTTTCAAAAAATATGACGGTTAGAAAGTTTACGCAAAGTCGAGGTTCGATCAGCTTTTTATGCACCGTCCCAAATATTCGAAATATTGACCATTCCAAACATATTAGCTCAAGGGAAGTTGTTTAAGCTTGGTTTTAACAAAAGACGTGACGGTCATCAAGTTTGCAAATTGTTAAGGTTCGATCGGTTTTTTATACCCTCTCTCAAAAATTTAAAATATTGACAATTCTCAATAAATTTGTCTTCGGGAAGTCATATATGCTAGGCTTCATAAAAAAACGTGACGGTCATAAATTGAAGGTTTGATAGGTTCTTTTTGCACAATCTCAAAAATTTTAAAAATTGATTATTCTCAAAATATTTGCCGTAGTGAAGTCCTATGAGAATGGTTTCATAGAAAAACTTGACGGTCATAAAGATTGCACAAAATCGATGTTCAATCAGTTTTTTATGGATCGTCTCGAAATTTTATTGACCATTCCTAATATATTAGCCCAAGAAAATTTGGGCATAATGTTGACCATTCCCAACATATTAGCCCAAAAAAATTTGTACAAGCGAAGTAGGTAGCCCGAGGGAGAAGCAACCGTCGCCCCTGCCCTAAGTCACTCTCGCTCACGCCATTAAAGGCACGGAAGTGTGTGCTGCCCACGAGGTGCCCTTGCCCTCAGTCTCTTCTTGCCGCCTATCGCAAGGGTCGCCTCCCTACCTCTTCTCTGGTAGAGAACTATCAATTAGTGGGATTTTAGCCCTAGGGAAATTGTATATGCCTGGATTCAGGAAAAAAATATGATGGTCATAAAGCTTTTGGACAGTCGAGGCTCGATTGGTTTTTTGTGTACTATCTCGAAAATTTAAAATATTTACAATTGCCCAATGGAAGTTGTATAAGCTTAGGTTTACAAAAAAAATGACGATCACAAAGATTGCCAAAGCCGAGATTCGATTGTTTTTTGTGGACCCTCTAAAAAATTTATAATGTTGATAATTTCCCAAATATTAGCTTTCGGAAAGTTGTATAAGCTTAGTTTCGCACGAAAACATGGCCGTCGTAAAGTTTGTGCAACGTCAGGGTTTGATCAGTTGTTTGCGCATTCTTGAAAATTCAAAAAAATTGATCATTATCAAATTATTTGCCCGGGCGAAGTCGTTTGTGAATGGTTTCTCAAAAAATTATGTCAGTCATAATATTTGCACAAAGTCAAGGTTCTGTTGGTTTTCTGCGTGCCATCTCAAACATTCAAAATTTTGACCATTCCCTACATCTTAGCATTATGGAAGTTGTGTCAGTGTGGTTTCGCAAAAAAACATGACGATCATAAAATTTGTGCAAAGTCGAGGTTTAGTCGGTTTTTTTAGCACTATCTCAAAAATTCAAAACATTGATCATGGCCAACATATTAGACCTATGGAAGTTGTATAAGCTAGTTTTCGCAAAAAAAGAAACGGTAATAAAGTTTGCACAAAGTCAAGGTTCGAACAGTTTTTGCGCACCATCTTGAAAATTCAAAATAATAACCATTCCCAACATATTAGCCCAAAGGAAGTTAGTTGTATAAACTTGGTTTCAGAAACTAACTTACAGTCATAAATTTTGAAGAAAGTCGATGTTGGATTGGTTTCTACGCACCGTCTCGAAAATTAAAAAAATTGATCATTCTAAACATATTTGTCCTTGAGATGTCGTATGAGCATAATTTTAGAAAAAAAATTTGATAGTTAAAAGTTTTTGCAATGTCGAGTTTCGATCGATTTTTTGCGCACAATCTCAAAAATTCAAAAAATTGATCACTCCCAACATATTTGTCCTAGGGTATTCATTATAAGCATAGTTTCGGAAAAAGATATGACAATCATAAACTTTTCGAAAAATCAAAGTTTAATTGGTTTTTTGTGCACCATCTCGAAAATTCAAAATATTGACCATTCCCAACATATTAGCCCTATGGAAGTTGTTTAATCTTAGTTTTTAAAAAAAAATATGACGGTTAAAAAGTTTACGCAAAGTCGAGGTTCGATCAATTTTTTGTGCACCGTCTCAAATATTAGAAATATTGACCATTCCAAACATATTAGCTTCTAGGGAAGTTGTTTAAGCTGGGTTTTGCCAAAAGACGTGATGGTCATCAAGTTTAAAAAGAGTTAAGGTTCGATCGGTTTTTTGTGCTCCCTCTCAAAAGTTTAAAATATTGACAATTCCTAATAAATTTGCCTTTGGGAAGTCATTTATGCTGGGCTTCGTAAAAAAACATAGCGGTTATAAATTTTGCACAAATTCAAGGTTTGATAGGTTTTTTTGCACCATCTCAAAAATTTTAAAAATTGATAATTCCCAAAATATTTGCCCTAGTGAAGTCTTATAAGAATGGTTTCACAGAAAAACTTGACGGTCATAAAGATTGTGTAAAGTCGAGATTCAATCGGTTTTTTATGCATCGTCTCGAAATTTTTTTGACCATTCCTAACATATTAGCGCAAGAAAATTTGGGCATAATGTTGACCATTCCCAACATATTAGCCCAAGAAAATTTGTACAAGCCAAGTAGGTAGACCTAGGGAGAAGCAACCGTCGCCCCTGCCCTAAATCACCATCGAACACGCCATTAAAGGCACGGAAGTGTGTGCTGCCCGCGAGGTGCCCTTGCCCTCAGTCTCTTCTCGCCTCCAATCGCAAGGGTCGCCTCCCTACCTCTTCTATGGTAGAGAACTATCAATCACTAGGATTTTACCCCTAGGGAAATTGTATATACCTGGATTCAGGAAAAAAATATGATGGTAATAAAGCTTCTGCAAATTCGAGGCTCGATTGGTTTTTTGTGCACTATCTCAAAAATTTAAAATTTTTACTACTCCCAACACTTTTGCCCAAGGGAAGTTGTATAAGCTTAGGTTCAAAAAAAAAAATGATGATAATTAAGATTGCCCAAAGTCGAGATTCGATTGTTTTTTGTGGACCCTCTAAAAAATTTACAATATTGACAATTTTTTCAAATATTAGCTTTCTGAAAGTTGTATAAGCTTAGTTTCGCACGAAAACATGGTCGTCATAAAGTTTGTGCAACGTCGGGATTTGATCGGTAGTTTGCGCATTCTTGAAAATTCAAAAAATTGATAATTATCAACTTATTTGCCTAGTCTAAGTCGTTTGTGCATGGTTTCATAAAAAAATATGTCTGTCATAATATTTGCACAAACTCTAGGTTTAATTGGTTTTCTGTACACCATCTCAAACATTCAAAATTTTGATCATTCCCTGCATCTTAACATTATGGAAGTTGTGTGAGCCTGGTTTTGCAAAAAAAATGATCATAAAATTTGCGCAAAGTCGAGGTTTGGTCTATTTTTTTAGCACTATCTCAAAAATTCAAAATATTGATCATGCCCAACATATTAGACCTATGGAAGTTGTATAAGCCAGTTTTCGTAAAAAAGAAACGATCATAAAGTTTACGCAAAGTCGAGGTTCGAATAGTTTTTTGCGCACCATCTTGAAAATTCAAAATAATAACCATTCCCAACATATTAGCCTAAAGGAAGTTAGTTGTATAAACTTGGTTTTAGAAACAAACTTACAGTCATAAATTTTGCATAAAGTCGATGTTGGATTGGTTTTCTATGCACCGTCTCGAAAATTCAAAAAATTGATCATTCCAAACATATTTGTCCATGAGATGTCGTACGAGCATAGTTTTATAAAAAAAACGTGATAGTTAAAAGTTTTTGCAATGTCGAGGTTCGTTCGATTTTTTGCGCACCATCTCAAAAATTCAAAAAATTGATCACTCCCAACATATTTGCTCTAGGGTAGTCAATATAAGCATATTTTCGGAAAAAGACGTGAAAGTCATAAACTTTGTGAAAAATAGAAGTTCAATTGGTTTTTTGTGCACCATCTCGAAAATTCAAAATATTGACCATTCCCAACATATTAGCTCTATGAAGATGTTTAAGCTTAGTTTTTCAAAAAAATATAACGGTTATAAAGTTTACACAAAGTCGAGGTTCGATCAGTTTTTTGTACACCGTCTCAAATATTCGAAATATTTACCATTCCAAACATATTAGCTCTTGGGAAGTTGTTTAAGCTAGGTTTTGCCAAAAGACGTGGCGGTTATCAAGTTTGCAAAGAGTTAAGGTTCGATCGGTTTTTTGTTCTCCCTCTCAAAAATTTGAAATATTAGCAATTCCCAATAAATTTGCCTTCGGGAAGTCGTATATGCTGGGCTTCGTAAAAAATCGTGGCGGTCATAAATTTTGCACAAAGTCAAGGTTTGATAGGTTCTTTTTGCACCATCTAAAAATTCAAAAAATTGAACATTCCCAAAATATTTGCCCAGTGAAGTCCTATGAGAATGGTTTCATAAAAAAACTTGACGGTCATAAAGATTGTGCAAAGTCGAGGTTCAATCGGCATTTTATGCACCGTCTCGAAATTTTATTGACCGTTCCTAACAAATTAGCCCAAGAAAAAATGGGCATAATGTTGACCATTCCCAACATATTAGCCCAAGAATATTTATACAAGCCAAGTAGGTAGCCCTAGGGAGAAGCAATTGTCGCCCCTGCCCTAAGTCACCCTCGCACTCGCCATTAAAGGCACGGAAGTGTGTGCTGCTCGCGTGGTGCCCTTGCCCTCAGTCTCATCTCGCCTCCTATCGCAAGGGTCGCCTCCCTACCTCTTCTTTAGTGGACAACTATCAATCATTGGGATTTTAGCCCTAGGAAAATTGTATATGCCTGGATTTAGGAAAAAAATATAATGGTCATAAAGCTTCTGCAAAGTTGAGGCTCGATTGGTTTTTTATGCAATATCTCGAAAATTTAAAATATTTACTATTGCCCAAGGGAAGTTGTATAAGCTTAGGTTCACAAAAAAAAATGATGATCATAAAGATTGCCAAAGCCGAGATTCGATTGTTTTTTGTGGACCCTCTCAAAAATTTACAATGTTGACAATTTCCTAAATATTAGCTTTCGGAAAGTTGTATAAGCTTAGTTTCGCACGAAAACATGGCCGTCGTAAAGTTTGTGCAACGTCGGGGTTTGATCAGTTGTTTGCGCATTCTTGAAAATTCAAAAAATTGATCATTATCAATTTATTTGCCCGGGCGAAGTCGATTGTGCATGGTTTCACAAAAAATTATGTCAATCATAATATTTGCACAAAGTCAAGGTTCAATTGGTTTTCTGCGCACCATCTCAAACATTCAAAATTTTGACCATTCCATGCATCTTAGCATTATGGAAGTTGTGAGAGCCTGGTTTCGCAAAAAAACATACGATCATAAAATTTGCGCAAAGTCGAGATTTGGTCGATTTTTTTAGCACTATCTCAAAAATTCAAAACATTGATCATGCCCAACATATTAGACCTATGGAAGTTGTATAAGTCAGTTTTTGCAAAAAAAACGGTCATAAAATTTGCGCAAAAAGTCGAGGTTCGAACAGTTTTTGCACACCATCTTGAAAATTCAACATAATAACCATTCCCAACATATTAGCCCAAAGGAAGCTAGTTGTATAAGCTTGGTTTTAGAAACAAACTTACAGTCATAAATTTTGCATAAAGTTGATGTTGGATTGGTTTTATAAGCACCGTCTCGAAAATTCAAAAATTTGAACATTTCAAATGTGTTTGTTCATGAGATGTCGTACGAGCGTAGTTTTAGAAAAAATGTGATAGTTAAAAGTTTTTGCAATGTCAAGGTTCGATCGATTTTTTGCGCACTATGTCAAAAATTCAAAAAATTGATCACTCCCAACATATTTGCCCTAGTGTAGTCAATATAAGCACAGTTTCGGAAAAAGACGTGACAGTCATAAACTTTGCGAAAAATCGAAGTTCAATTGGTTTTTTGCGCACCATCTCGAAAATTCAAAATATTGACCATTCGCAACATATTAGCTCCATGAAATTTGTTAAAGCTTAGTTTTTTAAAAAAATATGACAATTATAAATTTACGTAAAGTCGAGGTTCGATCAGTTTTTTGTGCAGCGTCTCAAATATTCGAAATATTGACCATTCCAAACATATTAGCTTCTATGAAGTTGTTTAATCTGGGTTTTGCAAAAAGACGTGGCCGGTCATCAAGTTTCTGAAAGAGTTAAGGTTCGATCGGTTTTTTTGTGCTCCCTATCAAAAGTTTAAAATATTAACAATTCCCAATAAATTTGCCTTGAAGAAGTCATTTATGTTGGGCTTAAAAAAAAAAAAACGTGGCGGTCATAAATTTTGCACAAAGTCAAGGTTTGATATGTTCTTTTTGCACCATCTCAAAAATTCAAAAAATTGATAATTCCCAAAATATTTGCCCTAGTAAAGTCTTATAAGAATGGTTTCACAGAAAAATTTGACGGTCATAAAGATTGAGCAAAGTCGAGGTTCAATCGGTTTTTTACGCATCGTCTCGAAATTTTATTGACCATTCCTAACATATTAGCCAAGAAAATTTGGGCATAATGTTGACCATTCCCAACATATTAGCCCAAGAAAATTTGTACGAGCCAAGTAGGTAGATCTAGGGAGAAGCAACTGTCGCCCGTGCCCTAAATCACCATCGCACACGCCATTAAAGGTACAGAAGTGTGTGCTGCCCGCGAGGTGCCCTTGCCCTCAGTCTCTTCTCGCCTCCTATCACAAGGGTCGTCTCCCTACCTCTTCTCTGGTAGAGAACTATCAATCACTAAGATTTTTTACCCTAGGGAAATTGTATATACGCTTAGATTCAGAAAAAAAAATATGATGGTCATAAAGCTTCTACAAAGTCGAGGGCTCGATTGATTTTTTTTAGGCACTATCTCGAAAATTTAAAATATTTACCATTCCCAACACTTTTGCCCAAGGGAAGTTGTATAAGCTTAGGTTCACAAAAAAAAATGACGATTATTAAAACTGCCCAAAGCCAAGATTCGATTGTTTTTTGTGGACCCTCTAAAAAATATACAATATTGACAATTCCCCAAATATTAGCTTTCGGAAAGTTGTATAAGCTTAGTTTCGCACGAAAACATGGCCGTCATAAAGTTTGTGCAACGTCGGGGTTTGATCAGTTGTTTGCTCATTCTTGAAAATTCAAAAAATTGATCATTGTCAATTTATTTGCTCGAGCGAAGTCGTTTGTGGATGGTTTCACAAAAAATTATGTCAGTCATAATATTTGCACTAAGTCTAGGTTCAATTGGTTTTCTGCGCACCATCTCAAACATTCAAAATTTTGACCAATCCCTGCATCTTAGCATTATGGAAGTTGTGTGAGCTTGGTTTCAAAAAAAAATGACGATCATAAAATTTGCGCAAAGTCGAGGTTTGGTCGGTTTTTTAGCACTATCTCAAAAATTCAAAACATTGATCATGCCAAACATATTAGACCTATGGAAGTTGTATAAGCTAGTTTTCGCAAAAAAGAAACGGTCATAAAGTTTGCACAAAGTCGAGGTTTGAACAGTTTTTGCACTCCATATTGAAAATTCAAAATAATAATCATTCCCAACATATTAGCCCAAAGGAAGTTAGTTGTATAGGCTTGGTTTCAGAAACAAACTTACAATCATAAATTTTGCATAAAGTCGATGTTAGATTGGTTTTCTACGCATCGTCTCGAAAATTCAAAAAATTGATCAATTTAAACATATTTGTCCATGAGATGTCGATGCGAGCAGTAGTTTTAAAAAAAAATGATATAGTTAAAAGTTTTTGCAATGTCGAGTTTCGATCGAATTTTTGTGCACCATCTAAAAAATTCAAAAAATTGATCACTCCCAACATATTTGCCCTAGGGTAGTCAATATAAGCATAGTTTCGAAAAAAGACATAACAGTTATAAACTTTACGAAAAATCGAAGTTCAATTGGTTTTTTGCGCACCATCTCGAAAATTCAAAATATTGACCATTCCCAACATATTAGCTCCATGGAAGTTGTTTAAGCTTAGTTTTAAAAAAAAATATAACGGTTATAAAGTTTACGCAAAGTCGAGGTTCAATCAGTTTTTTGTGCACCGTCTCAAATATTCGAAATGTTGACCATTACAAACATATTAGCTCAAGGGAAGTTGTTTAAGCTTGATTTTGCCAAAAGACGGTTATCAAGTTTGCAAAGAGTTAAGGTTCAATCGGTTTTTTGTGCTCCCTCTCAAAAATTTAAAATATTGATAATTCCCAATAAATTTTCCTTCGAGAAGTCGATATATCTTTGGGCTTAAAGAAAAAAAAATGTGGCGGTCATAAATTTTTGCACAAAAGTCAAGGTTTGATAGGTTCTTTTTTTTGCACCATCTCAAAAAATTCAAAAAAATTGATCATTCCCAAAATATATATATATATATATATATATATATATATATATATATATATATATATATATATATTTATATTTCGTCGTTAAAAACGTGGTCCGTCTTGATGGTAAACCGGACCGATCGGATGGTATTATTCATAATTGCATACCGGTATTATTCAAATTGCATACCTTACATATACATATACATATATACATATATATATATATATATACATATACATATACATATATATATACATATATATATGTATATATATGTATATATATAAAACGAGGTGACATCGCCTCGGTTTTCTACCCGTGTGGGGAGAAGAAATCAAGGTGTCTTCTCTCCATGCGCCAAAAAGGGCGACAAGGCACTCGTCCCTTTTTTTTTTTAGCGGTATACCGAAATCTACCTCTCGGTATACAGTATTGTATTGTACTAAGCGAATCTCGAAACTCCGGTATGATACGAAATTTCAATCCTTGCATTGAATAGTGTTTTCCAACTTAAAACCCGTAATATAATTTTTTTATTTTTCAGAAATTTTTGGAGCTATTTTTTTATCATTTTCCTCTGTCGTTGGTATGCCCCGCCATATCGACACATGGTACACTAGTATAGGGCAGTACATATCGTATTGCCGGTCAGTTGGTACACTGGTTTGGACCAGGAAGGTGAACCCTGGTTTGAATAATGTCTACCTTTGCACTTTGGTGAAGATGTTTGAGATGTGTGCAAAGAGCATTGCAATTCTACAATTTGCAGATTATGTTGCAGAAAAGAGGGAAAAAAAAGGTCAGCCATAGTATTGTTCTGTTTTTTAGATTTGTTCTTTCCCTAATTGCAAAAGATATATCGAAAGCTCTTTTGGTTCATTGAACAAAATATGACAGCTTTAATACCTTAACAAGAAATCTAAAAATCCAGTAGAGTGATAGACTAATAGTAGAGTTGAACTATTTTGTGAAACATGAGGCCACCCAGAAAGATAATCAATCAAGAATGCCTAGTTCTATTTGTGTTCTCCTTTTTCTTATTGTTGCTAGGAGAGACTAATTAAAGTTGTTAATTCTTCTAATTTATAAAAAAATAAAAAAGTATGCACACCTAGTTATTTGCTCTTATTGTTGATAGATAATTTATAAATTGTTCAAAAATGTATCAGTTTCAAAGATATCAATATACTTATTTTTTTTACTTCAAAAGAAGTTCTGATCTTAATTACCTTCTGTTTCTTTTTGGTCTCTACAGTGATACATTTGATGAGAACACTCCACCTGTAGATGATCCAAAGTATATATCTTCCTTGGGTTCTGCAATATATAAAGGAATGCAAATTGGTGATGATGATGCAATATGGCTCATGCAGGTATCATAAATTAGTTATTTCATAGGCACCATAGGTTGATATTATTCATCCTTTAATTACTCCAACACATGAACGAGGAGTTGACATCTTGAAGAGGGTTCTTTTTAAGTGTAGATATTGGTGGTCAATTTTTACAATTTAACAATTGATTAGTTTGGCAAACTTGGAAACTTGGTTTCAGATTTAATACATGTTAGCTAAAGCTGGGTTTCAGAACAATTAGGTAGTTTTGTTAATTTTTATCCCTATTTCTATTGATCCAATTTGAACACTAAGAACTTATGTATCATGTAATAGATATTTTGTCAAAAGAAAGAATTTCAAGGTTATTGCTGAAGATGCATGCTATTGTACCATATTGGTTGTCAATGAATATTAAGCATTAAATCCTGGAGTAGGAAGCTTTTCCTATTTCAGTTAGATGATGCCTAGTGATTATTTGAGTTTCTTGTGGTTTTATAATAAACAGATATCAACATTTTATGAGGCATGATACCCTCATTATCATGTGTGGGCACCTTGTTGGGGTGATACATACTACTTTGCATTAGCCAACATGTACAATATGCCAGTTCCTTTAATTTTTTTTTCCATGAATTAATAGATTTTAGGCTTCTTTCATGGTCAAGCGTGATGCTCTTGGTTTCACAGTAACATCAAATAATCTTTTTGGGTTCTAAACTTCTACAGGGTTGGTTATTTTCATATGACCCATTCTGGAAACCACCTCAGATGAAGGTAGTGTTTTTGTTGACCTACTAGTTCAGATTTTATTAATACTTATCTCTGTCATTATCTTTTTATTTACTTGAAATTCTGTGTTCATGTCCATTTTATACCAAATACGTTTGATACCTATGTTAATCCTTATAATAAAGTTTTCCTTGATTTGCAATTATGTTGCAAATGTTCTTGTATATGGAGGTTGGCAAAATCATGGGATCAATTTAGAAATATCATGTGTGCTTATTTAATATACTATGACAACGAATAAAATGGCATATGATTTGAGAATTTGTTTTATGATGATCATTTGTATAAATTTTAGTAGGCCATCTTTTGAACTGATTTATAGGTTTATAACTAGGATGAGATTGTAAATAAGATGTTCTCAAGAAGTGAGAGATCGGCATTGAAGAATGCTTATCAAGTATCTCTGGATTGATTTAATTGAAGGCAAACAAGAAAAGAAAGCATATGGTCCTATCAACTGCAAAACTGCATCACACGATGTAATATTGAATAACTATTTGGGATTGAATTTGTCGATCATTTCCTGTCACTTGACTATATAGAGTTTTCTTGAACTACATCAACGCTATTGTTTCTGGTGCATCAAAACTTTTTTTTCTCGATATTGGCACAATTTTTTATAGTTATCTACACCACGTTTTGACAGTAGAAGTGATGTTAAACTTATGCTATCATCAGAACTAGTTACTTCTAAGTTGTTATCATTGTTAGGCTTATACCATCATAAGATGTTAAACTTATAAATTGTTGCCACAATTTGGTTCAGAACCTGCAATTTAACTTTTCTTTTATTGTTAGGCTCTCTTGCATTCAGTTCCAATTGGGCGGATGGTAGTTCTTGATCTATTCGCTGAAGTAAAACCAATATGGATTACATCAAAACAGTTTTACGGTGTTCCATACATCTGGAAAGTTCTCTGTTTCTCAAAATGTTGGTTTTCGTTAATTTTCTTGTAGCAATATGTAAAGATTCCTTTCTTCCATAATCTTGATCAGCAGCAACTTATATTAATTTTCTGCAGGTGCATGCTACACAATTTTGCTGGAAATATTGAGATGTATGGTATTCTCGATGCAATTGCACTTGGACCTATTGAAGCTCGTACAAGTGAAAATTCAACCATGGTTAGTTGCCTTTTTGTGGTACTTCAAATATAATTTATTATGTGCAGCTTATTTTGTGATACATGGTACCTAGTCCTAGGGTTTTTAATTTCAAATAATACTGCCTGGTACGGACGATACATACTGGTCTAATAGCATACCGGTACATGGACCGTCCGCTATCGGGCGGAACACTCAGTATCGGATGATACAGGGGCATATCAAACGGTAACAATTGAAATTTCGATCGTTATCACCTGACACAGTTACCGCTTGACATAGCACGGTAACGGTTGATTTCGACCGTTACCTACATTTTTTTTTCCTTTCTAACCATTATTTGGGGTAGTTCCACATTGTGAATTTGCTGGTTGTGCCAAATGTCATCAAGGTTCAACAGCTTAAAACATGCCATTACAGTGGTTAGTGTTGTGCTTCTGACCAGTGATATAGGGATTGTTGGAATTTGTTATTTTAGTTCACTAGTGAGTTAAAATTATTCCTTAATCTAGGTGTGATAGCCATAATTTATTTATATAGTTTATTATATTATTTCTTGCATCTCTAGAAAATTATTGGGAAATGTTTGAATATATAAACACCATTTTATGACAGTGTTCACAATTTTAATTTTGTAAAATCTGTAGTGAATCACATCTCATGTTTTCACTATGAAAATGATTAGTGAAGCACGAACAAAATCTGTGCTATCTGTTAAAGGAACTCTTATAAACTGGTAGTGTCAATCTTTTTCTCAAACGTTTCTTTATTATTCAAAAAATATATTTTTCGGTGCTAAAACCTTTTTGTGAGCATCAAAGGATATGAGTTTGACTACTTGGATAAAGTAAAGTTTGTTTTTTCAGATTTAAATTTTTATTTTTAGCTAAAAAAATGTTCCCTGTCGCTTTCAATAAGTAAAAGTTGTAGCAAAATTTGTTGTGATTTCTGTTATAAGTTATGGAATTTAGAAGGAGCTATATATTAATATCATCTCTTAATCCATATATATTCTTGAGGAATATCATTGGTATGTTTTATGTTTGTCTAATATTTCACTGGTCTAAAGGTTGGCGTTGGAATGTCTATGGAAGGCATTGAGCAAAATCCTGTTGTTT
Organism: Musa schizocarpa; assembly: GCA_900464855.2. NCBI lineage: Eukaryota > Viridiplantae > Streptophyta > Magnoliopsida > Zingiberales > Musaceae > Musa > Musa schizocarpa. Next base: position 34,896,449 of record LS990915.1, read on the forward strand.
ATGATCTGATGTCTGAAATGGCATTTCATCATAAACCAGTAGATGTCAAGGTAATATTTACTTTTGTGTACCCATCTCTTTACCTTATTGAATACCACCCACATGTTTTAAGCTATAATTTTCCTTTCTTGCCTCCTATATGGTGTAATGTATAAATTGAAGATATCCTATAGGTTAGTTACATAGAATAAGTTCAAATAGTTTTCTCAAACAGGTACATATATAATTTAAGATTCTTTTTTCGGTTCAGCAGTTAAGCAGTTCCTGCTTCAATGGCAGATTAAGTCTAGTAATCTATAAACTAGAATAGTAGCACTAGAAAAGAAATTTAATTAAAATTTGGAACTTTGTGAAGGACAATATCAAGTTAAATGCATTTTTGTTGTATTGGGCAAATAGGAATTTAATTTTGATTTGTTTATTGTAGGTCAAATTGCATTAGCTGTAGATTAAACCTTGCCTTGTGAACAAAATTTTGGCCAAATGTGATCTCAGATGGAGCATGTTTCTTTTCTTTGTGCATGTGTTTTGATTGTACAAATGTGATTTGCGTATCTGTTTATGAGTTTTCACTTCTTCACTTTGCCTACTTTCTTTTTGATCCTTCATTTAACCTTTGTTAGGTTGGATACATTTAAATATGTCCAGCTGGCAAGGTACTTGACCTATTTCTGGGTTTTTTTATGCATCATTTTTTTATATTGAGGAGCTTAGGTGGTCATTTTTTTTAGTAGAACAAAATGTACCATTTTCTTTCTGTTCTAGGATATATAATCTGCTTATTGCCATTCTTCCAATTATGTAGCAAGATATAGTTTCTTAGTCATCATGCAAACTCAGCAAAATAGTTTGTTCCATCAATTCAGGACAGCTTAGTAATTGGATTTCAGAATCTGATAATAGTTAAAAGCATGCCTATTTTTTTTACTGTGGAAAAAAAATAATGGAACTAGAAGCTCAATGAGGAAGAATCCCAATGTGAAAAAAGATCCACATTTCACTTTTAGCAGATTTATTTGGTATAAATAATTAGATCATCTAGTTTGATTGTTGCCTAAATTTCCTACAACTAACATTCTCTTTTGTTCTTTGTCAATGAACAATTTTAGTTGAGAAGTAAATTTGATGGAATTTTAATGATATAGATTTCATTATATACATTGTTAAGTGATAAACATATGAAAGCTTGATTTACTGACTGATTATTTCAAAATTTAGATCAGACCCATCAAGAAATGTTTTGGTTTTTCTTTTATCATTTTCTTTTCAGATCTGGGTTGACTTATACGCAACAAGGAGATATGGAAGGTCTGTTCCAGCACTACAAGATGCCTGGCAGATACTATATCATACTCTATATAATTGCACAGATGGTGCCTATGTGAGTTTAATCTTTGTTTTCTCTATTGTAGGCTAATTTATGATTCAGTAGATCCTCATTATCCACATATAAACTTCATATTCATCTAAAGGTTTTCAGAGTCGAATCTTCTTGCTTGAAATGTGGTGCATTGTGGCTTTAGAAAACTAACCATTCTGAGTGTTCACTACAAAAGATGATTCCTTTTTTTGTAAATTATGGTTTTTGATAAAATTATGTACCACTTTTGAATCAAGCAAACTTGAGGTCATTTTTTGTCATTGCTCTACTTGGATATACCAAAAATATGGGTTAGTTAAGTCTTAAGACCAAAGTTGACGGCTTTGGGAGGGATATAATTGTTCACAGGAGGTTACAATATAGGATTGCAAAAAAGAGAGTTCAAATACAAATAATTCTTCATCCATAATTTTGTCAATTGCCAATAGAAGTCGAATGCCAAAGATCATTTGTATGCATGCAACCAAGAAAGGACTCCATATTTCTTTTTACTTTCTTTAAAATTAAGATCAGGAAAAAAGCAAATCCAATTGTCTTCTTTTGATAATAAGAAACTTGACAGTTGACACAATAACACCAAATAAGTCAAAAGACGAAGATATTGTGAAAGCTTGCCACCATCGGTGGTGATCACATTGAAGTGATCAAGAACCATAAAGTTACCAGTAAGGAAAATCTTTTAATATTTGATCACTTGAATTAATCATTACTCTGTCAATTGGTTCAATAATAGCACAATTAGATATTGCCCTATATTGACTTTTTAGTTCAAAAGATCATGATGTTTTAAGCTGCTTTAGTTGCAGCATCACTACTGGTAACTTCAATGTTTTCTATCCTTATTGGGTTTGGTATTCAGAGAAACACTTGGATTTTAGTAAAAAAGAGAAGATCTACACTCTTCCTCTCTGACAACAGCAGAAAGAGTGCTGCAACTTAAGTCCGAGGAATCAAAGAGATTTTACCACTGATGTTGATAATACATCAATGATGGTACTTACAAACCTGGCTTTAGATTAATTATTTTCTAGATAAAGGTTGATGAGCAAATTATAACGAAAACTATTTTCATTTGGAAAGCAAATATCAAAGGCATGAAAAAAAAAAGAACCAGCTTTTGGATGTTTTATATAATTATGTGAAGAACCAGCTTTTGGATGTTTTATATAATTATGTGAAGGTTATTCAGTTTTTGAGCCAATGGTAGCTTTCATTTACGAAATTATTTCTTGATTTGTACAAAACCTAGTACTCTAGAATTTTCTTATTGAAGAACAAAATAAAAGAAACATAAAATCCTATTTTCCTAATCGTAGTTGTCTCATTTGATAATCTTTGAATTACTTCTACTCAAGGATCACCGTTTTGGGTACTGGACCCATTTTGGTAATCTGCTCAGACTAGTACATTTCAATCAGTACTGGTGTACTGTGTGTATGGAGAAGAAGAAGGGGTGGTAGAGAAAGAGGAGGGAGGAGGAAGGAGGTAGGAGGAAAGAAGAAGAGGAGATGGTGAAGAGGAGGAAAATGGGCATTCCTATTAGAAGCAATTAGGCCAAAGGTGGTGTTTGGTGGTGGTGTGCAGTGAGGCCATGGTGTGCCTGAGAAGTGGAGGTCACATTGAGAAGCAAAGGTTGTGCTGTGCATGAGAAACAATTAGGTTAGTTTCCTTATATATGGATGAACTGAATCGCCCTAAACAGGGGCGGTCTGCATACCACATACCAGTTGATGTCTGAACCAGTACGTACTGCATGTTTCGTATCAGTCTATGTGAAACACGTCATTTGCTTCTACATCTTTTCATCTGTTTTCTTATTCTCTTTATTATCATTTTACTTTTCTTCCTTATCTTCTTTGTTATGGCCTTCATCTTTAATTCTTTACTATCGGTCATGATGGTTAATGTCCCAGCAGAGCATTAGAAATCTTTGGCCGCTTTTATGGCTAAGACTATGAATTAAGTCCCAAATAAAAATAGTTTGATAAGCAGAGGCAAAGAAAGAGGTGCTGAGAGCTAAAAGACCAAAGAGAGAGGAATTTCATGATCAAGGGCATTAGAAACTTAAAGTTTGCTTGTGATTGGATTGCGCAACTAGACCATAGTCCAAATTGAAGTGGTTCAAGCTAAGCTTTCTTCCAGATTCTAATGGGTAAACCATTGCTTGAATTGGTTTAAATTACCACATGAAATTACAGTTTTACCTCTTTGAGATTATTATCAATAATTAAGTGCATCACTTTTGGTGCTTTCATGCATTTACTTACCAGTTATTAGTTCTAATGCTTTTGATGTATCTATATGTCTCAACCGTTCAACAACAGGACAAAAATCGAGATGTAATTGTTGCATTTCCAGATGTTGATCCATCTGTCATATTGATACCAGAGATATTTGAAGAGAGAAAGCTTGTGAATTTTAGTCGACAATTATCAGAAAGAGAGCCACTGAAGGAAACAGCTAATTCTTATGATCAACCACATTTATGGTATTCAACTGCTGATGTCACACGCAAGATTAGTTCTTTTCCTAGAAAATGGGTATGATGTATCAGATAGCCAGACTTTCAGGTGATTTGTGATTCATTTGTTTTTAAGTAAAAAGCTTGCCATGACTAGAGCAAGGAATTGAAACACACTCTGATAGTTATCTGCTTATATGTTAGACTTGCATAATGCTTGTATCTATCTCTTCCATCCACATCTCTGACATATTACTGGTATTTATATGCTAGACTTGCATAAAGCTTGCCATGACTAGAGCAAGGAATTCAAACACACTGTGTTAGTTATTTGCTTATATGTTAGACTTGCATATTGTTGGTATTCATCTCTTCCATCTAAATCAGCATATTTGCATCTTAATATTAGTTTCAGAAGCAGCTGAAATTTGACTGATGGTAGTGGCAAAATCCAAGTAGAGTTCTGATTTGACAGGTTTAAGCAATGTACAATGGTAGACGGTTGTGGTTCTGTAACTGCAAAATTATGATGAGTCAATTGCTCAGTGAAACTTTTGGATGAAGTCAGTATATTTTCCTTTCCTTCTTATTCCCCTCTTTTTTTGTCTTTTTTTATCTCTTATTTGTTCTATTTTTCCAATTACTAAGTGACTAAGATGTCTTTGTTTCTAAAACAAGATCTTGTACATGTTGCTAGAGAATGAGGTTTTGTAGGTGAATTTGGTCTTTGGTCCTTAGCAGGTGTGAAACTGGCATGATATGCAACATTGAGGCTTAGATCGTCCCAACCACTTACTAAATCATTGTCCAATAACCAATTTTCTTTTTGGTTAAAGATACTTCCTTTCTCATGTAAATTTACATTGTTCATATTGCTCTCAATGTCCATGATTGCAAGTTCTTTATCCAGTTGTACATTATTTTATGACAATGAAAGCTTATCAAGTTATAACCCATATAAAGCAGTCTAGACTACAGCTCCATGACTAGAATTGGCTTGTGTTTGTTATGATACATGTAATTTTTTCTGCTTCAATGGGTATAACTCTTTCTATCAATTCTTGTTGTTCTCATGTGATAAACTTAACGGATAATTATATAAAATGATAAATATTATAAATTATCTGCATCCTTATCCATTTTTTCTCCCTTTCTTCCACATAAAATATTATACAGTTCAATATTATCATAAAGTCAGCTACAAACAATATTATACAGTTCAAATATTTATTCCCATCAATAATAATTTTTTTGTAAATCATGTCAATATTAGGAGCTTTTAACTTGCAACTATATTTTGATAATGGATCTTATATGAATTTTAGTTTCCTATTATTCCATATATGATCTCGTGGATCTCACCCGTCAGGCATTAGCAAAGTATGCAAACAAAGTATTCTTGAAGATTATAGAAGGGTACCAACTCAGTAATTTAAAACAAGTGACCATATATAGCCGGCACTTTCTTGACCTTGTGAAAGATCTGGACATGCTTTTGTCATGTCATGATGGGTTTCTGCTTGGTCCCTGGTTGGAAAGTGCCAAGCGCCTTTCAAGAGACCCAGAACAGGAGCAACAGGTAAGATTCTTGTTGTCACCTGTTTGCCCTCCTCAAATTTGAATACTTGTATGCCTATTTAAGTAGGAGTCTGCCATTGTCATGCTTCTATGGTGCAGTTTGAATGGAATGCAAGGACTCAAGTAACCATGTGGTTTGATAACACTGAGACTGAAGCTAGTTTGCTTCGTGATTATGGTACATATTAATGCAGAAACAATTTTCTTTATCCCCTTTACTTTGGTGTCATCAATCTGATTTAATGTAATACTCTTGCGACAATCTCATTTGTGCAGGAAACAAGTACTGGAGTGGTCTTCTACTAGACTACTATGGGCCAAGAGCATCTATATATTTCAAGTACATGATAGACAGCTTGGTGAAGGGGGAGAGTTTCCCATTAGAAGACTGGAGGAGGGACTGGATAGGCCTTACCAACAAGTGGCAAAGCAGTAGAAATTTGTTTCCAGTGAAAGCTTCTGGTGATGCTCTAAATATATCTCGATGGCTATATGACAAGTATTGTACTGATAACTTGCAATCACTTTATATGGGTTCAAACTATGATGAAGCTGCTAATTTTGTGATCTTTTATGTTTGACACACAATCTCCTGATGATAATTTCGTTCCCCAAGTTCAAAAGAACCTTATTGCCTTGGTTTTTTTATCAAAACAATTATGTTATGAGTTGTTTGTTCCATAATGGATTCCTAATCTATTTGTCAAGAAGGCATTGTCTAGGCAATGATATGTCAATTTGCCACAATTTGAGTTTCTTATTACTCTGTAACACCAGAGTCAACTTAGTACCTATGAGCACTTAATATGTTTGGTGTTCTCACTGTTTATGGACTATGGACATTTGAAAATATATTAATGGGAACTTTTAGTACCAAACAAGAAGTTCATCATTTTTTATGAAAAATGCTATTGTTGACTACTGCAATAATTTTAATTTCTTTTGAGTTTCCTGACACCTGAACCGACTTAGACCAAACATGCTTGTGACTTCTGGGCATAAATATTACGATTTACACGTAAAAATGCTTTGCTTGATTCACTCAAAAGTGCTTAGAAGCTATTAAGTTCAAATCGGCTTCCAAGGTAGTGCCTTCTCATGCTTGAAATTTATCTAAGCATCGTCTAGTTCCTGGCAGAAATCCTGGCGAACTTAATTAGCTAGTGATTGTAGTTTTGTAGCACCTCAAACTTAATCTTTCGAGCCAAAAAGAAATTAAAATATAATATGTTCAACATATTGTTAGATGAAGAGTGGTGATAAGAAACCCCTAGAAAAGTAGGTCACGATGGTTTCTATAATATTACATGAAACATGCCCTGAATCATATTAGCTTCTTAGTTTCCTCTCATTATTTTGTAATAGGGAAAAGCTTAAGTTATCTTCGTTAATTCATATGGAGTTTAGGTTCCATGATTCATACCATCTCTTGAATGAAAATTTTAGACAGAGAAGTTAAACTTATTTTGCAATAAAATAACTTAGAATGAAAAATTAATCCACTCTTGCTATGAACTTAAAAACACCTAAAATAAAAAAAAACTAAAGCAAAGAGTTTTCAAGCGATAATCGATCGAAAGTTCTTGTTCGACATATGTAGATAGATCATAACAGAATGCTTGTTATCCGTTCTCCTTTTCTTTCCTCCTTTCACCAACCCAACAACATCTCTAACAGGGGCTACAAAAGGGATGTCCTCTATCAAGGTTGCTTTTGCGTCTTTGGACATCAAAGTTGCTTTTGTATCTTTGGACGTTGGAAATGAAGATGAAGTACTACTAAATAAAGTAATCTCTTGATAGAATCGGTTATGCTGGCCTGGGTGCTACTTTGCTGGGATCTTCATTATCAAGACCTCCTCTTGAGGCTACGATAGAGGGGTAGGAAGATTTTTAGGCCTTCCAGTAGTTGACAGTGAAATAAGTGTTAGGATCTTAATGGCACTTGTGGGGGGAGTGGCGAATTAGTGCTATAGAAATTTTTAACCGATTTTAAGGCATGATCATAAAATCTGTATCGAAAACATAACTAACCAAATATTGATTGCAAGTAAGGTTTATAAGTAAAGTGAATAATAATAAGTAAGCAATCACAAACAAAAGTCACAACCACCAAGAGAAGAAATGAAAATTGATTTATAGTAGTTCCATCTTCCTTATTGAATTCAGATTTTGATGAATTAATATACTTTTAAGATAAGTAACGTAGAAAATACTTCGATCATAAACTCGAACCATTAAAGGGTAAATTATTGAAGCAGCAGAATCATAAGTATAATTTTTTACTTCCTTTGCAAAGCGTAAGCCGACAAAATTTTACATCATTTTACAACATGCAAGCTAGCAACATTTTGAGATTTTCATGCATCATGAATATTGCCTCTCTTGAGATGTGCAAGATAGCAATTTTGCTTCCTAGCAAGTTTTTCTCTTTTAAATGTACAAGCTAGCAATTTTTCTCCCCCATTTTGTCATTAAAAGAAAAAATGAAAAAATGGAAGAATTCAAATGTACAAATATTTTAACCATCACATAAACGAGAAATCAAGTCATGAACCCAAAAGTCCATGAATCATTTCAACAAATCTCCTTTTAAATATAAAATAATATTGATTCATTCAATAGAAAATTTAAATTATAATTGTGAGAAATCTACATCATAACTTCAATAAAGCTTCTCTTTAATATATAACAAGTAGAATCATAGGAGAATAATAAAAAATCTTGATTCACATAAAGAAAATCTCAACTTATCACGATTTGATAAATATTCTCTTACATTGGGTGATACCACCACCTAACACAGTCTTGGAGACTATGTATGGGTGATACCACCACCCAAACTGATAATACCACTGCCTAACACAATCTCGGAGATTGTGCCACTAACGATTCCACCTGTTGGATCACTGTTTGGGCTTGGTACCGCCAGGACCCAAGAAACCTAAGATGAGAACTTTTTTAGCTCCAATTTTAAAATCATTTTGGGCCTATAAATACCCCAGCTATTCTTGCATAGAGTAGCAAGAATTGAGCACAAAAATGAGTTGAAAAAGGGGGAAAGAATACTTGAGAAAAAAAATTAGGAAACTCTGTTAAGATTTAGGATCACTTCTTCCTAGTATTTAGAAGTTCGTCTAAAGGGAGAAATGAGGTCTAAGAAAGAGAGGCTTGTAAGGGTTGACTCTTAAACCCGTGAAAAAGAGAAAGAGTGTTAAAGGGTAGTTGATCTTCGCTCATTAAATAAAGATCGTTAGTGGATGTCAGTGGCCTTGATGGAAGAGAAATCAAGAGTGGATGTAGGTCACAACGACCAAACCATTATAAAAATCTGGTTTGCATTTACTTTAAGCTTTTCATTTTAATTACAAACTAAATTCTTACTTTCACTACGCTTTTGTATGTTTTCAAGTTTAATATATTTCCGAAACGATTTTATTAAACGAGATTTTTGACTCGACGTGATTTTTATCAATACACTAATTCACCCCCACCCACCCCCCCCTCCTCCCTCTTAGTGCTGACTCGATCCTATCAGTTTTTGATTTTTTAGTTTTTTACTCCCAATTGTCGCACAAAGATCAGATATGATTCTTTTGGAAAAAAAAAATTATTTTATTTTTTTGTTGTGCATGTGATGTTCTATGCAATTTCTCAATAGAAGATACACTCAACAATTGGTGTCTTGGCTTTGTAGATCAATGTTTGATACTTGAGGTATAGTCTTCCCCAACCTAATCCCGAGATAGGTCTTAGGGGTAAAACTTATTTAGGTTTGTAATGTGCCACATTCTCGAACATCTGACACATATGTTCCATATCGAATGACTTCGATGATTCGATATAACCCTTCCTAGTTTGATGATAACTTTCTTCGAGACCTGGTTGGGTCACTAACTTCAGCTTTATAGACCACCAAGCCCCATAATACAACTCATCGAGAGCGAACACTTTACTTATATAACTTAGCCACCACCTTTTTTTATCTTAGTGCTTGTGTATGTGCTTATACTTTGACTTCATTGATTAGGTCAAGTCTGACTCGAAGTCCTTTGGAGGTTTTCTTGTCAAAGCTCTCAACCCGAGGTATCAAGAAGACTATCTCGGGTGGTAGGATAGCCTCGGTGCTAAAGGTTAAGTTGAATGGTGACTCTTCCAATCTAATCTTAGATGTCATCTGAGAGGCCCATAGGATACTCAATAGTTCATCCACCCAAGTACCCTTAGCTCCATCTACCCGCATCTTTAACCCTTCAAAAATGACTTGGTTGGTGACTTCAATAAGATTGTTAGTTAAGAATGAGCCACCAAGCTAAACCTTAGTTAAATCTTATCAGATTGATAGAACTTGAACCTCATATTATTGAATAGTGTTTTATTATTGGTGATAAGGGCCCTTGGGATTCTGAAGTGGGTACAAAGATGTTTATCTGTCACTTATAATATAGACCTTTATGATGGGACTCAAGCCCTCTAATCTTTTTTAGTCGTTAGTAGAGAGGCCACTAACGATGGTACTCGAGATACTCTAGTGGGCTAATCAATACATTATTATTAGGGCAATGGTCCTGGGTAAATGCGAAGAGATATGCAAAAGGCCGATACAAGATAAGCTAAAATTCGCATCGACCCCAAGGTTATCGTGGCGAAGAAGTGACCTACCCGAGTTACCTCATCCGAGGCCCAAATCAACTACTAGTTATAGGTGCCCTATAAGTCAAACACGTGAGTGATGACACATGTGACATGATATGCATTCTTTTTTCTTATTATATTCTGACATTTTAACACTTTATATTGCTTGTTGCATATATGCATATATATATTATGATGATCTGTGTAATGATAATCAGATCATGATTAGATCACGATAATGAGACAGATTCATCTTTAAACATGGACCTTAAATAATCCTGGTCATTAGTTACTCGAAAGGGACATCGAGATAACCGTACACACTAGTGTACCATATACTCGTCCATATGATAGAGGCAATTGATCTCATAGCTGCTCATGTGGGGACACTAGGGATACAGTTAAGGTGCTCATTGGAGAATGAGTTCACTAATTCATTTACTCACAAAATGTTGGATGGTTGATGATGCCTTATTGTCAAACAGCGATTCCGTTGTCCTGGTGGTGTACCTGGTCCTTATACATAAGACACTAAAGATGTCCTATATGAGTACTCCACTCTTTGATACCAGACTTATAGTTTTGGAAGTTTCAAATCTAACACAATTGGTCATCAGGAGTGGTAGTCAACCTTACGAGGGCTATTGAGTGTCGATAGAAGATCATCTGCTCTCGGTGTTATGAGAGAAATATCACATGTGTTCTTGCTCAAACAAATCCCTAGCCAGGGTCATTCGGATTGAGAGAGAAAGAGTTATATGTGAGAATCCGATTAGAGCGAGACTCAAGTAGAAACTATATGGGCTTGATAGTATCATGCCCGATATATGATCTTTGGGGTATTAGATAGATGATGGACTTTAGATACATGGTAACTGAGGATAGATAGGTCCAAAGGATTGGATTTTCCTATATCGTCTAGGGACTGCGGCGTAGTGGCATAGTACGTCTGCAATCGATGAGTCGAGTGAATTATTATGGAGATAATAATTCACTGAGCCAGAAGGAGTTCTGACATGTATGACTCATAACCAGCTCGATATTAGGCCTAGAGAGTCACACACATATGGTAGAAATTACGACGAGTAGAGGTTCAAATATGAGATATCCGTCAAACCCCTTATCTTATTGGATATCCAATAAGCCCCTAAATTATTGGATCGTATAGATGAGATCCAACAAGAGCCAAGGAGAGATTATTAGATAGAGATTCACTTATCTAAGAGGCTTGGATAGTTGGATGAAGATCCAGTACCCAATAGGGTAGAATCCATTAGGATTAAGTTGATAGGGGCCTCTATAAATAAGAGAGAACCAAACACCATAGGCCAAAGGTTTTGCTAATGTCCACCATTGCTCAAGTAAAAAGTGTCATGATTGATATATATAGTTTTGCTAATGTCGTGTATCTTAATACTTCTAAAAACTCAAACTCTTAACTAATGACCTCACCCCTATGACTTCTTCTGTGATAGGGTTCACTGGTGATTTGATCTTCCCTCTCAGCATTGTAAACCTACATGTCATATTTAGAGATGAGCCATACTCTAAAATGGTGATGATCAAATTTTTGATGGTCGATATCCCCTTGGTATACAACATAATCATAGGTCAGCCCACATTGAATAGGCTAAGGGCAATGGTGTCGACCTACCATATAATGATGAAGTTCCCAATGAGAATTGGTAATAGAGAGCTAAAAAGCAACTTGAGGGAGTCATGCTAGTACTACCTTATAGTGGTCTCCTTACTAATGAAGGCACGATCTGAGGCCTACCTATGGACCCTTGAAGTTTTGTCAAATCCCTCCTGCACTCGAAGCTAGTGGAATCATTGATCAAGGCACCCCTGGACAAAGCCCGTCTTGATTAAGTTGTCAAGATTAGGGTAATACTTCTCGAGGAGAAACGAGTGTAACTCATCAATTTCCTTAGGGAAAATGCCGAGGTGTTCACATAGTTGTCAAAAGATATGCCAGGAATCAACCCAAACATGACCTAACACCAATTAAACATTTCTCATAGGCACGACCAGTGAAACAAAAACCCCACAAGTTTGCTCTTGATCACCAATAAGCAATTGATAAGGAGGTAGACAAGTTGTTAGAAGCAAGGTTTATAGATGATGTACAGTACCCCTATCCTCAATAGGGGATGTGTATTGGTTATATTGACCTTAATAATGCATGCCCAAAGGACAACTATCCTCTTTCCCATATTGATCGATTGATTGATGCTACCTTAGGTTATGAGCTTCTTACCTTTACAGATGCATTCTCGAGATATAACCTAATGACACTAGAGGATCAAGTGTTAGGATCAAGAGCACTAAGAAGGGGGGGAGTGAATTAGTGCAGCGGAAAACTTTTAACGTTTTAAACTACGTTTGTACGACAAAGGTGATTTCAGTAGAAAAGCCGATTCGTAAATTACTTTAACTTAAGATCAAGTAAGAAGCAATTAAAACAAATCTGTTAAGGCAGTTTGCAGTTGTGATGGAAATCAGAATGTTAGCGCAAACTGAAATACGATGTTCGTACGAGAAAAGCGATTTCAGTAGAAAAATCGATTTGTAAATCACTTTAACTTATGATTAGGCAAGAAGCAGTTAAAACGAATATGTTAAGGGAGTTTGCTGTTGTGATGAAAATCAGAATATAAGCACAAACTGAAATACGATGTTCGTATGAGAAAAGCGATTTACATCTAAACACGATTTGGAAAATATTGAGCTTGGAAACGCAATCGTAAAAGCGCAGAAGGCAGTAAGCTATGAAGGAGGTTTGCAGTAAGGATAATAAGCTCAAAGTAAATGCAAACTAGAGAGCAGCATGATTTAGAGTGGTTCGGTCAATCTTGACCTACATCCACTTGTGGCTTCCTCCACCGATGAGGTTGCCGACGTCCACTAGAGGCCTTCCTTCAATAGGCGAAGGCCAACCACCCTTTTACATATTCACTCCTTTTGACGGGCTTAGGAGACAACCCTTACAAACTTTTCTCTCCTCTCTTGAAAGATCTGAACTTGGAAGAAAAGAGGGAGAAGAACCTTTAACATATATAACACTTTTGAGCTCTAAAATCATAGAGTAAGATTAGAATTTTGGTGGTTTTTCGTTGCTCTTTCATTGCTGAAAGAGTGGGGTATTTATAGGCCCCAAACCAGTTTGAATTCCGAGCTCAAAACTGTCAATTCTTGAAATTCCAAGGTCAGGTGGTTGCACCGCCTGACAGGGCTCAAAGACTGAGCCTCTGGGCGGTGCCACCGCTTGTCAAGGGCGGTTGCACTGGCTGGCAAAGCTCGGAGACCGAGCCCAGGCGGTGCCACCTCTAGGCAAGTGATCTGGGGTGGTTGCACCGCCCAATCAGAGCTCGGAGACCGAGCTCAGGCAGTTGCACCGCCCAGTCTCGCTCGAAGACTGAGCCCAGGCGGTGCCACCTTTGGGCAAGTGATCTGGGTCCGAATGAGTTGATCCATTCGGCCCAATTTGATTCTTTCAAGGGCCCAATTGCCCCTAGATTAAGTTAATGGGATCACCTCCTAATTTTAACTTAATTATTGTGCTAACTACGACAATTCTAAAGACTTTTACTACAGCTTGCTCTAGTGCGTCAATCGCTTCTTCCGGCGAACTTACGGCGAACATCCGACGGTCCTCCGATGATGCTCCTACGGACTTCCGGCAAACTCCTGGACTTGCGACGATCTACTTGGCGAGTTCTGACGAGCTTCTTTTGGCAAGCTCTTGGACTTCTCGGATTTGTTCCCGCAGAACCTCCGACGACCGTCCGGACTTCCGTCAAGCTCTCGAACTCCCAACATGATCATAGTCCTGACTCCGGCGCAACTCCTGTTGCATATCTTACTTTCATCGTAGTTAATCCTGCATACTTATCTCAACATATGGATTAGATAACAAATGACAATTGATGTCATCATCAAAATCCGAGATTCAACAATCTCCCTCTTTTTGATGATGACAATCAATTGATAACGGAGTTAACCTTAACTCCCCCTATCTATGTGCCATAATTGAGATAAGTCATTCTTGAATTCAAAGCCTTTGAATTCAAGAGACATATTGATAAGTTAAAGTCATTTAACCTTATCAATACTCCCATCATGATTCCTATCATGATGTATCTCTCTGTATGATGTCAAGACTCGACATCCATTTTCAAATTTCAAATGTAAATTATTGTAATGATAGCAATTCATCATATGGAAAGATATCAACATGTAAAGTTACAATGTAAGTTCTCGATATCTTAATATGATGCAAATATGGCAATTATAGCAAACATGGCATAGCATCAATAATCATATGTCTGTTTCTTTCAACATAATATGGCATTTATAGCATCAATTCATATACTTCTCTCCCTTTGTCATCAACAAAAAGGAGAACGATATAAACATCTTTTGAATATACATGTGATGCCATAAGTAGGTTCATGTCATTTATAGGATACAATCATCTCAAGAAAACCATGACATGGAGATTATCTACATAGAGTGAAAACTTCTTCCTTTTTATTTGTTATTATTCTTTTTGCATGAAGGAGGAAAGCCATTTGTGTAGTTCAAATCGATAGCATGCTTTACAAGGATTAGGATATTTATGTGAGTAAAGTCCTTGCAAAAAAAATATCTTCCTTTTACAAGAAGGAATCATCAAATTTATTTCTCAAAAGCAATATTTTTCACATAATAAGTCTAAAAGTCATAAATATGCTAGATAATTTTTTTTTGTCAAGAATTAATGATATGAATCAAAATCCGAAAGAGAATAATGAAATCCGATTGGAACCAAAAATTTAATTTAACACTTTCATGCAAGACTATGAGGACATGCTCATCGTTTATGAAAATTTTTCCAACATGTTATTTTTGTCATGTAATTCAATCAATAGTCTGAATAATAATTTTAACAAGTTTATGCATTCGGACACATCAACATTCCCAATTCTCTTCTTATGAAATCAAATTATTCTTCACTTAGAGGTTTTGTAAAAATATCAGCTAGTTGATGCTTAGTATCTATGAATTCTATAATTATATCATGATTAGTAACATGATCTCGTGTAAAGTGATGTCTAATATCTATATGTTTTGTTCTTGAGTGTTGAATGAGATTCTTTGTTAAATATATTGCACTTGTGTTATCATATTTAATGGGAATGTTTTTAAGATGGACTTTATAATCTTCTAAGGTGTTTTTCATCCACACAACTTGTGCACAGCATGCACTAGCTGCAATATATTCAGCTTCAGTTGTTGATAGAGCAACTGAGTTTTGTTTCTTAGATGACCAAGAAATAAGGGAATGTCCCAAAAATTGACATGTTCCTGATGTGCTTTTTCTATCTAGTCTACACCCGACAAAATCCGCATCAGCATAAGCAATTAACTGAAAATTTTCGAATTTTGGATACCATAATCCTAGATTTGTGGTTCCTTTAAGATATCTAAGTATTCTTTTAATCACTTTGAGATGAGATATCTTAGGGTTCGATTGAAACCTAGCACAAAGTCCTACACTGAACATGATATCTGGTCTGGTTGCAGTGAGGTAAAGTAAACTTCCTATCATACCCCTATAAGTTTTTTGATCGAAGCTTTCTCCACTTTCATCAACTTCCAACTTCGTGGAGGTGCTCATAGGAGTGTTAACAGCTTTTGAGTTATTCATATTGAATCTATTTAGCAGATCTATGGCATATTTAGTTTGACTAATAAAGATGTCATTGCTTAGTTACTTAATTTGTAAGCCTAAGAAAAAGGTTAATTCTCCCATCAAACTCATTTCAAATTCGAGACTCATGGTTTTAGCAAAAGATTCACAAAGATAATGTCATCAACATAGATCTGAACAATGAGAAAGTTATTTTTAAAATTTTTGATAAATAATGTAGTATCGACCTTGCCTTTTGTGAAATTATTTTCAATAAGAAAAGTACTTAGTCTGTCATACCAAGCCCTTGGGGCTTGTTTTAAACCATAGAGAGCTTTGGTTAATTTAAATACATGATTAGGGAGGCTATTATTTTTAAATCCGGGAGGCTGTTCAACATAAACTTCTTCAGAAATAAAGCCATTTAGAAAGTCGCTTTTAATATCCATTTGAAATAACTTAAAATTATTATTACTAGCATAGGCAAGGAGCATCCTTATGGCTTCTAATCTAGCCACAGGAGCGAAGGTTTCTTTGTAATCGATACCTTCTTCTTAGTTGAAACCTTTGGCCACTAGTCTAGCCTTGTTTCTCACCACGATACCATATTCATCTTGCTTGTTTCTAAAGACCCATTTAGTACCAATAACTAAATTGTTATTTGGACTAGGAACAGGCTTCCACACCTCATTTCTCTCAAATTGATTTAACTCATCTTGCATTGTGATAATCTATGAATCATCTTTCATGGCTTCGTCAATACATTTAGGTTCAATTTGGGACAGAAAAGCGACATTGGCACAAGAATTTTTAAAAGATGAACGTGTTTGAACCCCCTTAGATGTGTCTCCTAGGATTAGCTCCTTATGATGATCATCTACATACTTCCAATCCTTAGGTAAGGAAGGTTCGGAAGTGGATGCATCCAAGTTGCTAGTTGGAGAATGGGTTTCATTTAAATTCAAAGAATCAAAATTAACATCATCATCAAAGTCATTTTTCTTGATTTCGGAAGTCTCATTGAAAACAACATGAATGGATTCTTCTATTATTAAAGTCCTTTTATTTAAGATACGAAAAGCTTTAGAAACCGAAGAATAACCAAGAAAAATTCCTTCATCGGATTTAGCATCAAATTTTCCTAAGGCATCTTTCTCATTCAAGATAAAACACTTACACCCAAAAACTTTAAAATATGAAACATCAGGTTTTTTATTGTTCCACAACTCATAGGGAGTTTTGGTGAGTAAGGGTCTTACTAAAACTCTATTCAAAATATAGCATACAGTGTTTACAACTTCGGCCCAAAAATATTTGGGTAGGCTTTGTTCATTCAACATGGTTCTTGTCATTTCTTGTAAATTTCTATTCTTTCTTTTTACTACTCCATTTTGTTGAAGATTTCTTGGAGTAGAGAAGTTGTGGTTGAATCCATTATATTCACAGAATTCTTGGAAATCATGATTTTGAAATTCACCACCGTGATCACTTTGAATTGATGAAATCATAAAACCTTTTTCATTTTGAACAAGTTTGCAAAACTTGGTGAAATATCTAAAGCATTCATTCTTGTGTTTCAAGAAATAAGTCCATGTGTATCTACTATAGTCATCTACAATGACGAGAGCGTATTTGCTACCTCCTAAGCTTGATGTAGAGATTGGTCCGAACAAGTCCATGTGGATCAATTGTAAGGGCCTTGATGTGCTTATTTGGTTCTTAGATTTGAAACTACTCTTAATCTGTTTTCCTAATTGACAAGCATCACACACATTATCTTTGATGAACTTGATGTGAGGAATTCCTCGTACAAGTTCTTTGGATGATATTTGAGTAATTAGTTTCATGCTAGCGTGACCTAATCTTCTGTGCCATAGTCAAGCATCCTCATTTAAAACCGAAAAACACATTTCATTACACAAATCATTGATGTCAATGGTGTATACGTTATTTTGTTTTAATGCTATCATAGATGTGTTGTTTTGTGATTTTTTAAGGATGCATGCATTAGATTCAAATTTGACAATATATCCTTTATCACATAATTGACTAATGCTCAAGAGATTATGTTTTAAACCATCAACTAACAAAACATCTTCAATAAAGAAGTTGGATTTGTTATCTATGGTTCCTTTGCCAATGATTTTACCCTTATTGTTGTCCCCGAAGGTGACATAGCCTTCGTCTATGCTAGTGAGCTTAGAGAATTGAGATGAATCTCCGGTCATATGCCTTGAGCATCCACTATCAATGTACCATCTCTTGCTCCTAGTTTGTGATGGTGTATGTCTCTACAAGAAAGGATAATTTTTGGGTACCCATTTACTTTTGGGTGCCTAAAAAATTGATCTATATTGTTTGTCATGTTGCATAGAGTTTATCATGGTTCCTTTAGGAACCCAAATTAATTAGTTCGGACTAATTTTCTTGAATGGACAATAATACGTTTTGTGTCCATGCTTGCAACAAAAGTTGCATTTTCTTTGGTGTCGAACATGTAGGATGGGGCCTTTTATGAAGGTGGTTGGATTTTGGTGAGAATTTCTCACAAATCCGATTCCACTTCTTTTGGGAACGTGACCCTTGTTTGTAAGGATCATGTTCAAGGACTTGCTACCTACCTCAAATTTCTTCAAGGTGTCCATGAGTAGCAAGTTTTGCTTTTGGATAGTTTCTAGATCATGGCATTTGATACAAGAGCCTAAACTATCATGATATTCAGTCTTTAACTTATCGAAATCACAATTAAGACTATCATGCTCCTTTTTTAGCAATTTGTATTTTCTACTAATAATTTTGCATTCATCAAATAAATCATGGAAGGCATTTAATAATTCATCAAATGATAAATATGCATCAATTAAATTTGTTACCTCCTCTCCGATGGCCATTAAGGCATAATGAGCAACTTGCTCGGTGTTGGACTCCTCTTCTTCGGATGCGCTCGAATCATCCCATGTTGCTTTGAACGCCTTCTTCTTTGATGTTCTTTTCTTGGCTTGGGGACAATCACTCTTGTAGTGTCCCGACTTTTTGCACTCATAGCAAATAACTTGGTCCCTTTTGGGTTCAAGTTTATTTTTTATGTCATTTTTAAATTTGTTTCTCTTAATGAATTTTTTTAATTTCTTTGTTAGAAGTGCCAAGTCATCGTCACAGTCCTCATCACTTGAGTTTTCTCTCAAGTGGTCATCTAAAGTTCTAAGTGTCATATCCTTCCTGTTCTTTGGAAGGATGTCTTCTTGCTCTTCATGAGCCTTGCATGTCATTTCATAAGTCATTAATGACTCGATTAGTTCTTCAAGAGGGAAGTTGCTTAAATCTTTAGCCTCTTGAATAGCAGTGACTTTAGGGTCCCAACTCTTAGGAAGGGATCTTAGAATCTTATTTACAAGCTCAAAATCCGAAAAACTTTTGTCGAGTCCTTTTAGACCATTGACGACATCTGTGAAACAGGTGTACATGTCGCCAATATTCTCGCTCGGTTTCATTCGGAAAATTTCGAAAGAGTGTATCAAAAGATTGATTTTTGACTCTTTCACTCTACTTGTGCCTTCGTGAGTCACTTCGAGTGTATGCCAAATATCAAACGCGGTTTCACAAACCGAAACACGATTAAACTCATTTTTATCAAGCGCACAAAATAAGGCATTCATAGCCTTTGCATTAAGAGCGAAAGTCTTCTTCTCCAATTCATTCCAATCGATCATTATAAGAGAAGATTTCAAAAATCCATTTTCGACAAGATTCCAAAGTTCAAAATCCATTGAAATAAGGAAGATCCTCATTCGGGTCTTCCAATAGGTGTAGTCCATCCCATTGAACATGGGTGGACGTGTAATAGAATGACCCTCTTGGTTTCCGGCGTATGCCATCTCTCTTGGGTTTTAATCCGTTTGAGAGTGAACCGAGCTCTGATACCAATTGTTAGGATCAAGAGCACTAAGAGGGGAGGGGAGGGGAGGTAAATTAGTGCAGCAGAAAACTTTCAACGTTTTAAAACTGCGTTTGTACGACAAAGGTGATTTCAGCAGAAAAGCCGATTCGTAAATTACTTTAACTTAAGATTAAGTAAGAAGCAGTTAAAACAAATCTGTTAAGGCAGTTTGCAGTTGTGATGGAAATCAGAATGTAAGCGCAAATTGAAATACGATGTTCGTACAAGAAAAGCGATTTTAGTAGAAAAACTGATTCGTAAATCACTTTAACTTGTGATTAGGCAAGAAGCAGTTAAAACGAATCTGTTAAGGCAGTTTGCTGTTGTGATAAAAATCAGAATGTAAGCGCAAACTGAAATACGATGTTCGTATGAGAAAAGCGATTTACGTCTAAACACGATTTGGAAAATATTGAGCTTGGAAACGCAATCGTAAAAGCGCAGAAGGCAGTAAGCTATAAAGGAGGTTTGCAGTAAGGATAATAAGCTCAAAGTAAATACAAACCAGAGAGCAGCGCGATTTAGAGTGGTTCGGTCAATCTTGACCTACATCCACTTCTGGCTTCCTCCACCGATGAGGTTGCCGACATCCACTAGAGGCCTTCCTTCAATAGGCGAAGGCCAACCACCCTTTTACAGATTCACTCCTTTTGACGGGCTTAGGAGACAACCCTTACAAACTTTTCTCTCCTCTCTTGAAAGATCTGAAATTGGAAGAAAAGAGGGAGAAGAACCTTTAACTTATACAACACTTTTGAGCTCTAAAATCACAGAGTAAGATCAGGATTTTGGTGGTTTTTCGTTGCTCTTTCATTACTGAAAGAGTGGGGTATTTATAGGCCCCAAACCAATTTGAATTCCGAGCTCAAAACTGTCAATTCCTAGAATTTCGGGGTCTAGCGGTTGCACCGCATGACTGGGGCGGTTGCACCGCCTGACAGGGCTCGAAGACTGAGCCTCTGGGCAGTGCCACCGCTTGTCAGGGGCAGTTGCACCGCCTGGCAGAGCTCGGAGACCGAGCTCAGGCGGTGCCACCGCTTGACTGGGGCGGTTGCACCGCCCAGTCTCGCTCGGAGACTGAGCCTTGGCGGTGCCACCTCTGGGCAAGTGATCTGGGTCCGAATGAGTTGATCCATTCGGCCCAATTTGATTCTTTCAAGGGCTCAATTGCCCCTAGATTAAGTTAATGGGATCACCTCCCAATTTTAACTTAATCATCGTGCTAACTACGACAATTCTGAAGACTTTTACTACAGCTTGCTCCGGTGCGTCAATCGCTTCTTCCGGCGAACTTCCAGCGAACATCCGACGGTCCTCCGATGATGCTCCTACGGACTTCCGGCAAACTCCTGGACTTGCGACGATCCACTTGGCGAGTTCTGACGAGCTTCTTTTGGCAAGCTCCTGGACTTCTCGGATTTGTTCCCGCAGAACCTCCGACGACCGTCCGGACTTCCGTCAAGCTCTCGAACTCCCAACATGATCATAGTCGTGACTCCTGCGCAACTCCTGCTGCATGTCTTACTTTCATCGTAGTTAATCATGCACACTTATCTCAACATATGGATTAGATAACAAATGACAATTGATGTCATCATCAAAATCCGAGATTCAACATCAAGAACAAACTTCCTTTATCATAACCGATGCACATATTATTATCGAGTCATACCATTTGGGTTAAAAAATGTAAGGGTGGCATACCAAAGGATGTGAACAAGATGTTTAAGTACTAGATTAGGAGGAATATTGAAGTGTCTATAGATGACATGATAGTATGTTTCAATTTAATCACACTGTTTAACTCTTCTATTTTAATCACATAAGAAAAACTAGCATAAAAAAATCTGGCTTTGATACCACTTTGTTAGGAAAAACTATTACAGTGGAATAATTATTTTTCCTCTTTTGTATCAAAATTAATTTCTCACTAAAATATCAACTTATTACCAAAAACAATATTAACGAAAGTAGCCTAAACAATAGAACAATAAATCAATCACAAAGTGAGATAAATTTTTACATAAAAAATTCATGGGAAAAACTACGAGTTCGTAGTCCACTTCAAACCTCCACTATCACCAATAATGATAATAGCTTTACAATAAGTCTTCTCTAGAATAACTAAAATATCACAATAACATCAAGAATATAAATCTTAGCTCAACAATAACGTATCATCATCATCATAGATTTCATCAAAGAAAATGTTTAGGTCTCACTAAGTGGGTATATCAGAAAAGCACCTAAGGGAGGACAAATCATAGATTAGCACCATTAGGATTGTAGAGCTTGTTGTAAAGATTTTTCAGATAAAATTTGGACTAAAACCGATGAAGTTTAGCCTTTTGATCATCTAGCAAAAATCTCAAAAACCCTAGCTTTCTCTCTCTCCCCTCTCTCTCTCTCTCTCTTTGTTTTGTTTTCTATATCGTTCTTTTTCCGTTCACCCACCTTTGATGTGGCACATGACCCTACTTTTTTTCTTCCTTTTTATTTTTTTAAATAATTGATCAGATTTGGGCTCAATGCTCCTATTGTCCAATCCAAGCCCACCTAGGGCTACACCCAACAATTCTCTCCCTCTAACTCATATGGTGGGTTGTACTAAGCTCGCTCTTTATTGAATCTCGGATTTTGATGATGAAACCAATTGATAGTATTTATGATTTAATGTGCATTTGAGTGACGCAGGAAGCTTTGATCAAGGAGAGACAATTAAAACAAGAAGAATCATATTGGGCCGGAGTAGAATATGTCGGAAGATTGGACGTTGAACTGGAGGATCGATCGACATATCGGCAGAAGGCTTCGGGCCATGAGTTCGAGCATCGGGACAAGAAGAGCAAAAATTACGCCAAGGATATCGGAGTTGCAGAGGTCAATTGGCCGATTAGGTAATAGGCCGCAAGAGAGGATGATGCGCCGAAGATTCGGACAAAGCGCTGATAAACCAATGAAATGCCGGATAACATTATTCAAGCTTTGTAATAATTGTCTAGATCGAAGTAAGTTTTATTTATGTGGGATTAATTATGATAGTGATCAAGGCATAAAACAAAATAAAGTCCCGGCATTAAGAATGTGACTTCGTTGGGAGTTCAAGAATTTGGAAGTCCGGACATTCGTCGGAAGTTCTATCGGAATTGATCGAGAAGTCTAGGAGCTTGCTAGAGAAGCTCGTCAGAACTCGCTAAGAAGATCGTCGTGAAGTCCAAGAGCTTGCTGGGAGTCCGTTGGAACATTATCGAGTGGTCATTGAAAGATCGTCGGAAGCTCGCCGGAAGAAACCAAGACTAACTGGAACGGATTTACTTAGTATATGCCTTAGAATTCGTAGTTAGTACATAATTAAGATTGGAATTGGGCCGTCCCAATTAGGGGCTAGTTGGGCCCATGTATAGACTGTGTTGGGCCCAATGATATGCCCAAATAGTGACCCAACAGGTGGCACCAGCGTGGCACAATCTTTGAGACTATGTCAGGCGGTAGAACCACCAGTCTAGGTGATGGTACCATCGAGACTTAGTCTTTGAGGCAGTCAAGCATTGGTATCGCCTAGTGACATGGTGCAAGGCAGTGCTGCCGCCCTTATCAAGTGGTGGTACCGTCTAGTGTAAAAAAGCACTAGCAGTGGTATTGCCAGCATAAGCGGTGGTACCGCTAGTACTCGAAGGACCCAAGATTAGACATATTTAGGCTCCAAGTTTGAATCCACTTGAGGCCTATAAATACCCCTCTCATCCTTGGTTAAGATATACAAGCACAAAGAGCTTAAAAGTGAGAAAACACTATAGAAATTACTTGAGAGAATCTCTCATCTAATTTGAAGTTTAAAATTCTGTTTAGGGAGGAGTGAGTGCTTGTAAAAGATTGACTCTTAAACCTGTGAAAATGAGAAGACGGGTGTAAAAGGGCAGTTGATCTTCGCCCGTTAAAAAAAGATCATTAGTGGATGCCAGTAGCCTCGACGGAAGGGGAATCAGTGGAGTGGATGTAGGTCACGATGATCAAACTACTATAAAATGGTTTGCATTTCTGTTCTTGCTATTTTCCCTTACTACAAACTGTTTGTTAGGAACCTTTTTCTGAGCTTTTGAATAATGTTTATTGAGTCTGTTTAGTCCAGTTGTTTATTGAATCGGTTTGGTACAATTAGAGTCAAGTAGAGGTTTATTTAATATTTATTTATTATTAGAGTTCAAGTCCTGAACTTTGGGTGGAACTCTATAAATAGGGATGTAACTGCTTCTTTTCAGTAATCTATGAAAAATACTATTCTGTCTTTTGACAAACCCTAGGAGGTCGATCCCCTCGAAAGGAGGGCCGATCCCCGCGATCATTATCATTCCCTTTTCTCCCCTTACTTCCATGATAAGATCTTAATCTTATCATTTGGTATCAGAGCGACGACCCTGACTTTAGGGTCTTATCATTCTCGAGGTCGATCCCCTCGAAGCGATTATTATCATTCCCTTTTCTCCCCTTACTTCCATGATAAGATCTTAGGATCTTATCATTTGGTATTAGAGAGCAGCGATCCTCCGCGTTCTCGCTGTAGTTTGTCAACTCAAAAAAAAAAAAAAAAAAAATTTGTGAGGGCGAAGCCGGCAGCCACGCACGCTGTTCCATCTCAACCAAGAAGGAACATTTGCTTTCCGGCGCCGACCACCCCTGCTTTCCTTCTCCACCGCCGGCGCTGCTTCCTGGACGGCGACCACCGCCGCCGCTGCTCCCCGGCCAGCGCCCACCGCTGCCGATGTGTCCCGGCCAGCAAACTTCTCACCTCGCCTCCTTGCTGCCCGCATCTCGCTCGAGCAAGAAGGGCCGCGCCCGCCGTTTCCCAGCCAGCGGACCACCCATCGCCGCTTCTACCGTCGGCGACGCTGCCCTAGCCGCACCGCCATCGCTGCCTTCCCTTGGTTGCAGCTTCGACCGTGCGATCTGTCGGCGTCGCTATTTCTGTGGTGAGATAGAAACAGAGCAGCCGCCGGTCCCTCTGCTGCCGCAGGCACCGGTTGCCTCTACCGCCGCCGCTGTTTCTCGGCCAATTCAACGCCACCCCTCTCCTTCGTTGCTGAGACACCATCGCTGCCAGCCACCGTGCGACGACCGCCGCACGCCTCCCAGCAGCCGATCCTCCTTGCTCTGCATCTTTTGTAACCGAAACAGGGCAATCACAGGAAACTCACATCTGCTGCCATTGTTTCCAGCCGCCGCCGTCGCCTCGAGCGCCGTCGCCGTCGCCTTTCAGCCGCTGCTCCCCCGTGCGACGACCGCCGCTCGCCTCCCAGCCGCTGCTCCCGCTCGCTTCCCAGCCGCTGCTCCCCCTTGCTCTGCATCCGTGGTGACCGAAACAGGGCAGTTACCACCGTCGCAGTCGCGGGTCCCCTTGCTGCCACAGTCGCGGATCCCCTTGCTGCTGCGAACGCCGGTTGCCACCACCGTCGCTACTGCTGCCCAGCCAGCGACGACGCCGCTCGCCGCCCAGCCTGCCACGACCCTCGCTGCCTCCTTCTCCACCGCCGCCGCTGCGCTCCGGCCAGCAACGACTGCTGCTGCCAGCCACCGCAGCCTTCACCTCAACCCCCTCGATCTGCACCGTTGCTGCAGCCCCCTTGCTCTGCATCTTTGCCGCTGCCGCCGGCTGCCGCCGGTTGCCACCACTGCAGCCTCAACCCCAGCCGCTTCAACGCCACCTCCCTCTTGTTCTGCCTCCACTGCTGCAGTTGTTGGTTGCCATCACCGCTGTCTCAACCCGGTTGCTCGATGATTGCTTCCTTGGGTCATAGTAGTCACAACCGTCGCCTTTCAGCCTCGACGCTCTCATCTCACACAATGACAAAAACACAGGGCAGCAACTCTTCCTCCATCGCAGCCACCGCAGCAGCGAGTCCTTGCCGGTGCTGCCCCCAACCACACCATCATCGCTGCCTCCCAGCCCTTAGTAGCAGTGATCCTTCCACGCAGCGACTGCAACAAGTATCGTTGCCTCTCACCAACGCCTCCTTTCGTAGTGTGATAGAAACAAAGCAACGCTGCCTTCCATCCGCGCCATCACAGCAGTGAGCCCTTGGCGGTGCTGCCCCAGCCGCACCACCATCGCTGCCTCCAAGCCCTCAGCAATAGCGATCCCTCTACGCAATGACCGCAACAAGCATCGTTGCCTCCCACGCGGCGACCGCAGCTACATCCCCGCATCCTCGCAGCAACCCTTCATTCCCATAGTGTTGCCACCGACTGCGTCACCATAGCAGCACCGAATAGGGCAGTGATTGATGCCCTTGACCAACACCAAAAATAGGAGTTGAGATTACAGATTTGCAGTCTTACGAAATGGCCACTGATAACTTAGTGAAAGCACAAATTGAAGCATTGGAAATTAGAATTGAGAACCGGTTACAAGAAGTACTTAATGATTTCAAAAAGGATTTACTGGGGAGCCTTAGTAAATTTCAACAAGGTGGGAGCTCAAGTTCTACATTGCACAGATCTGAAAATACAGGAAAAGGGCCCCAAGATCGTGACACAAATTACTCACACATGAAGATGGAATTTCCGAGATGGAAAGATGGAGATCTAACCAATTGGATCTCTGAGGTAGAAAATTTTTTCCGTTTTCACAGAACCCAAGAAGAATCCAAGGTAGAAGTGGCCTCAATTCAGCTCAAGGGAGATGCACTCCAATGGTACGATTGGTATGAAACTTTCCACGGAGTTCCTTCGTGGGAGCAGTTCAAAAGAGGACTTTTTGTTCGCTTTGGCCCATCCGAATATGAGAATGTTGATTGCCAGCTTGCCAAAATTCGTCAGACTTCTGCAGTGTTAGAATATCAAAGTAGGTTTGAAAAATTATCAAATCAAGCTAGAGATTGGTCAAACCGACAACTTCTGGATACATTTATTGAAGGGCTTATTCCAGAGATCCGGTGTGAAGTTAAGGCTCGTCAACCCCGCACTATGATAGCTGCGATCTCATTTGCAAATCTACATGAGAAAAAAATTGACAAGGAAAGATCAACAAGGGATTTGTACTATGATGAAAATTGGAGTATGGAGCACCGATGTAAACAAGGGCAACTTCTGATGATTGAGCCAATTAGAGAGGAACCAGAAGTAAAAGAGTTGGACTCTGATCATAAAGGTATGAAAACCGATGAAGATATTGAAGCCATCACACATACAGTACATGCATTGGCTAGCTACACTAACCCACAAACTATGAAAATCGGAGGAACTTTGAAGCATCAACCTGTTACTATTTTGATTGATACAGATAGCACTAATAATTTTATGGACAGGAAAGTTGCAGCCCAATTAGCCACCACATTGAAGGTTGTGATATATTCGAAGCTGATGGACGGATTTTAACTTATGATAGCAAAGGCCATGAATTTCTTACAACGATTACTACACTGAAAGATCGACCTATTGCTTACACTATCAAAAAGTGGAGACCATACTTACTTGATCAACGGGTTGTGATGCGTTGCAGATAGCCTATGACTGAAGTGCTAAAAGACAAGTTCCCCGAGATTGATGCTGCTCAACCTTGAGGACAAGGCTGATTTGAAGAGGGGGGAACTGTTAGGAACCTTTTTCTGAGCTTTTGAATAATGTTTATTGAGTATGTTTAGTCCAGTTGTTTATTGAGTCAGTTTAGTTCAGTTAGAGTCAAGTAGAGGTTTATTTAATATTTATTTATTATTAGAGTTCAAGTCCTGATGGACTTTGGGTGGAACTCTATAAATAGGGATGTAACTGCTTCTTTTTAGTAATCTATGAAAAATACTATTCTGTCTTTTGACAAACCCTAGGAGGTCGATCCCCTCGAAGTGATCAAGGAGGGCCGATCCCCTCGAAGCGATCAAGGAGGCTGATCCCCTCGAAGCGATCAAGGAGGCCGATCCCCTCGAAGCGATCATTATCATTCCATTTTCTCCCCTTACTTCCATGATAAGATCTTAGGGTCTTATCACTATTTTACTTGCTTTACTTTTTACTTGCTTTACTTCCACTATACTTACGAATATGATTTCAAAGTTAACATATCTCCGAAATGGCTTTCGTTGAAATCGATTTTAATTATATGAAGAAATTTTCAAATCGACATAATTTTTTCGTTGTACTAATTCACCCCCCCCCCCCCGTCTCTTAGTGTCGACTCATTCCTATATTGGAGCCACGTTATTTCTCATTTGGCTTAACACCTAAGAGAAATGGCTCTTTTTAGATTTCAAGAGGGTTTTTCAATCGTTCGTCCTGCTATGTTCAATGGGACGGATTACAGTTATTGGAAAACTCGAATGAGAGTTTTCATACTTTTTTTCTTACTTTCAATGGATTTGAATTTATGAAATATTATCAAAAATGGTTTTAAAAAGTCTTCTACTCCAATGAAAGAATGGAATGATTTAAAGAAGAAAATTTTTTCTTTAAATGCTAGAGTTATGAATGCTCTATTTTGTGCTTTAGACAAAAATGAATTCAATTGAGTTTCTATGTGCGAAACGGCTTTCGATATTTGGCACACACTTGAAATCACACATGAAGGCACTAGTAGAGTTAAAGATTCGAAGATTAATATTTTGATACATGATTTTGAGTTGTTTCGAATGGAACCAAGCGAGACTATTGGAGACATGTACACCCGTTTTACAGATATCATCAATAGTCTAAAAGCTCTTGGTAAAAGTTTTTCAAACCTTAAACTTGTGAACAAAATTTTATAATATTTTTCTAAAACTTGGGATCCTAAAGTAACGGTCATTCAAGAGGCCAAAGATTTGAATACTTTTTCGATCGAAGAACTTATTGGATCGTTGATGACCTACGAAATGACTAATGTGGCGCATGACGAACTTGAGAATAACCTTCCAAAGAACATGAAGGATTTTGTACTTAAAATAAAAGAAGACCACTCGAGCGAAAGCTCAAGTGATGGTGAACTTGAACTTCTCACAATAAAGATTAAAAAGTTTTTAAAACAAGAATAAAAAATTAAAAGTAAACTTAAAAAGAATGCAACTACTTGCTATGAACATAAGAAGAAGAAAGTACTTTGGGACGAAATAAGTACCTTCAAAGATGAGGAGCAAACCAACAAGGGCAAGGTGGCGAACTGCGATTTGACAACTTTCGTCAACGAGGTAAACAACTCAAACGAAACCCCTTTACTTTATTTCAAAATTGCATAATGTTTTTCATGAGTTATTTTTTAATTTAGAAATAAATAAAAAATTATTGGGATCATGCTATTAATTTTAAAATTGATAATTGTATGTTTTATGATAATACAATAAAATGTTAATTCTTTGCATATTTTAAGAAGCAATAATGATTTTCATATTGCCTTTTGATTATAAATGATGATGCATGGCTTTTGTATGAAAACTAAGCATGAAAAGTTAGATTCACCTAAAAAGAAAAATACACAACTACAACAAACAAAATGATTTCGATGGAAAATGCTTTATGTTTAATGAAATCATGCTTGATATATTAATGATGTAATGAAGTAATAATGTGTATCTTGATGATTTCCATATTGCTTTTTGATTTTGATTGAAAATGCTTTTTGTTCAACGAAACCATGCTTGATGATTTGAAATCATACTTAATGAGTTTATAGTTGAAAATGTGGATGTTATACCTTGAAAACTCAAAACCATGTTTTGGTATCATACATACCTAAGTAATGATGTTTTAAAAAATTTTACTATTTTGATATTATGCCCAAAGTAATAATGCATAATGATCATGCTTAATGAATTTATCCTTCGAAATTATGCATGATAATTCTTATGATTTATGGATTATTGATATTTGTCGTAATAAAAGTTCTTTTTCATTTTTAAACATTGATGTATATTTTTATTTTGTATAAAAATTTGGGCATGCTTGTATGAAATCAATCATATGAATTGAAACACTAAAAAGAAGAAAGCTTTCCCCTTGAAAAAAAAAAATTTCTCTACTTTATCGATTTTTCAAAAATGAGATTAATGAATCTATTTATGTTATTTTATAAATCTCTTGGACTATGAAAATGATTTTGATGATTTAAATTTGAATGACATTTATCCAAATCTTTCACATTTTCTTGAGATTTATGAATCAAAATCTTATATCTCCTATATTTCTTACTAAAGAAGAGATCTATGAAACTATCCATAATCTTGATAATTATGTTTTGAAACTTTATGTAAATCAAGATCGTTCACCATGATTCTTTTGTTCTATTAAAGAAAATATTTATAAACATGAACCATGATTGGTATCATTGCTATTTGATCTCCTAAGAATTATTTTTGATTATTTAAGAGGAGATTTGTCAAGATGAATTACTCATGAATTGATCTTTCATATCAATATCCTTTATGTCATGACTTTTATATGACTCCTTTGTAATTATGATTTGTATATCTCATAATATAATTAAATCATTAATAAAAAAAAAGGGAGAGATTAATGAATCTATCTGTCTTTTTTATTGAATTTCTTGAAAATGATTTTAATTTGACGATTTGAATCTAAATAAGCTTTATCTTGATTTTTTGAGATTTATAACTTAAAATTTTTTATGCATAAATCAAGATATTATATCATTTGATCTTCTATATTTCTTTTTATGATTTACTAAAGAAAAAATAAATGATGAATGTTTGGTACCAACAATCATGAAGTGATAAATGCTAATAAATGTTGATTTAATGTTTGGTATCATGAATGCTTTAGTATCATGAGAAAATAAATGATGAATGTTTGGTATCAAGATCAAATTGTTGATTTAATGCATGAAGTGATAAATGCTTAAAATTTTTAATGTCTTAGTATTATGTATGACATGCCCATAGTGATGATTGATTTATTTGGTATCATGCATGAAGTAAGGATGAAATGTAAGGTTTTGAAATTGTGCATGTTTTAATTTGAAACTATAATGATACACAAACATATTGAAATAAGATTGATACTTTATCTTTGTCATGATTTAAAAATTATTGTAAAGGGAAAAAAATTATAAAATTGTATTCTTTCCTTCTTTTTTGACAATGACAATGGGGGAGATAAATTTGTTAACTTGCACATCTAAAGAGAAGCAAAAATTTGTTGGAATTGACCGAGAAGTCCAGGAGCTTGCCAGAGAAGCTCATTGGAACTCGCTAGGAAGATCACCATGAAGTCTAGGAGCTTGCCAAGAGTCCGCTGGAATATTGTTGAGAGATCGTCGGAAGTTCGCCGAAAGATCGTCGGAAGCTCGCTAGAAGAAACCAAGACTAACCAGAATTGATTTGCTTAGTTTGTGCCTTAGAATTCGTAGTTAGCACATAATTAGGATTGAAATTGGGCCAACCCAATTAAGGGCTAGTTGGGCCCATGTATGGACTGTGTTGGGCCTAATGAAAGGCCCAAACAATGACCCAACAGGTGACAGCATCGTGGCACAGTCTTCGAGACTATGTTAGGCGGTGGTACAGCCCAGACTCAATCTCCGAGGTTGTCAGGCGATGGTATCGCTAAACTAGGCGATGATACCACCTAGTGATAGGGTGCTAAGTGGTGGTACCTATAACATCCCCCAATTTTAAAAATTTAATAAATGCTTGTTTGTAAATATAAGGATTATTTAATAATTTTTTTTATTTTAAATAATATTATATTAAAAGTTTATGACTAGGGACCTAAGAGTAAATATTAAAAATTTGATATGATTTAGGAAAGATTTATATTTAAGTTAAAGAAAAAAAATGATGGACATGTGTCACTAGCTAATCTACGGTTGGTGCTACCTATGTTTGCTCTAAGGATGACACCTAGCCCCTTTCATGCATGCTTGCCACCTTGCAACCTTGCAACCCTTGTGTTAGCCAAAAGTAATTAAATAAGAGATTAAAGGAAACTTAACAAAAGAGGGATACTATTGAATCTTGAATTTTGATGATGAAGTCAATTGACATTTGTTTATCTAATCTATATGTTGAGAAAAGTATGTAGGATTAACTACGATGGTAGTAAGACATGCAATAGGTGTTGAGCCAGAGTCAAGACCAAGATCATGTTGGGAGTTTGAGAGTTTGTCGGAAGTCCGTACGTTCGTCGGAAGTTCTGCATGAACCATCCGAGAAGTCCAGGAGCTTGCCAAAGAAGCTCGTCGGAACTCACCAAGAAGATCGTCACAAAGTCGAGGAGCCTACCGGGAGTCCATCCGAGCATCACCGAGAGTTCGTCGGATGTTCGCTGGAAGTTCGCCGGAAGAGCGATTGATGCACCGGAACACAAAATTACAGTAGTCATGTCGTATTTGTCATAGTTAGAGTATAGATTAAGTTAGAATTTGAAGGTAATCTCACTAACTTAATTAGGGGCCAATTGGGTCCTTAATAGACCCAAATTGGGCCGAATGGAATAGCCCATTCGGACCCAGAATTCTTGGCCGGTGGTGGCACCGCTAAGGAAACTCGGTCTCCCAGGATTTTTGGGCGATGGTACCGCCCCTGTCAGGCGGTGGTACCGTCGACAGTTATTGCTGCCAGAGGTGGTACTGCCCTTGTTAAGCGGTGGTACCGCTAGAGCTCGGTCTTCGAGCATTGTCAAGCGGTGGTACCGCCCAGACTGAGCGGTGGTACCGTCAAGTAATAGATGACAGGCGGTAGTACCGCCCAATAATGGCGGTGGTACCACTAGGACCTCGAAAATCCGAGAATAGATACTTTTAGGCTCCATTTTCAAACTCATTGGGGCCTATATAAACCCCACCCTTTCCTGCATGAAAGGGCACCGAAACCTTGATATAATCTTGAGTCATTTGAGGCCTTAAAGAGTTGTAAAAGCTAGAGTCCTCCTCCTTCTTTCTTCTAAGTGTTTAGATCATTTAAGAGAGGAGTGAAAACTTGTAAGGGTTGTCTCCTAAGCCCGACAAAAGGAGAAAAGCTGTAAAAGGGTGGTTGGCCTTCGCCTATTGAAGGAAGGCCTCTAGTGGATGCCGATGACCTCGTCGGAGGAGGAAGCCGATAGTAGATGTAGGTCACATTGACCGAACCACTCTAAAATCTTGGTTTGCATTTACTTTAAGTATCTTTCCTTTATAGCAAACTGCCTCTCCTCCTTACTCTGCTTTAATCATGTTTACATATGTTTTGACGTAAATATCTTCCGAGATTGATTTTACTCGTACGAAGACTTTACGAAACCGACGCTTTTCATTTGTGCACTTTACTTTGCTGCAATTCACCTTAGTCTTCTCTTGCTCTTTTATGAAAGGTTTCAAGTTCAAAGCTCTTTCAAAAATGATTAAGTTGAAACCATTCTTGTTGAATCGGCTTTAATCGAAATAAGTTTTCTGAAATCGTAAAAGTTTTCCGTTGCACTAATTCACCCCCCCTCTTAGTGCACTCTTGATCCTAACAATTGGTATCAGAGCAAGGTTCACTCTCAGTTGGATTAAAACCCAAGAGAGATAGTATTTGTCGGGAACCAAGAGGGTCACTCAATTACACGTCCATCCATATTCAATGGGACGGATTACACTTATTGAAAGACTCGAATGAGGATCTTCCTTATTTCTATGGATTTTGAGCTTTGAAACATTGTTGAAAATGGTTTTCAAAAGTTTTCTCTTCTAATGAGCAATTGGAATGAGTTGGAGAAGAAGACTTTCACGTTAAATGTCAAGGTTATGAATGCCTTGTTTTGTTCACTAGATAAAAAAAAAATGAGTTCAATCATGTTTTGATTTGTGAAATGGCTTTTGATATTTGGCACATACTCGAAGTGACTCATGAAGGCACGAGTAGAGTGAAAGAGTCAAAAATCAACCTTTTAGTGCATTCTTATAAACTATTTCGAATGAAACCGAGTGAGACCATAGGAGACATGTACACTCATTTTATGGAT
This sequence comes from Musa schizocarpa, assembly GCA_900464855.2. NCBI lineage: Eukaryota > Viridiplantae > Streptophyta > Magnoliopsida > Zingiberales > Musaceae > Musa > Musa schizocarpa. Next base: position 34,930,010 of record LS990915.1, read on the forward strand.
GTCGTCAATGGTCTAAAAGGACTCGATAAAGGTTCTTTAGATTTTGAGCTTATTAATAAAGTTTTATGATCCTGATAAGACCCTAAAGTCTTATCGTAAAAAAAAAGAAGAGAAAGGGATGATCACTTCGAGGGGATTGGCCTCCTTGATCGCTTCGAGGGGATCGGCCCTCCTTAATCGCTTCGAAGGGATCGGCCTCCTAGGGTTTGTCAAAAGATAGAATAGTATTTTTCATAGATAACTGAAAAGAAGTAGTTACATCTCTATTTATAGAGTTCCACCCAGAGTCCATCGTGACTTAAACTCTAATAATAAATAAATATTAAATAAACCTCTACTTGACTCTAATTGAACCAAACTGACTCAATAAACAATTGGACTAAACAGACTCAATAAACATTATTCAAAAGCTCAAAAAAAGGGTCCTAACAGTTCCTCCTTCAAATCAGCCTTGTCCTCAAGGCTGAGCAGCATCAATCTCGGGGAGCTTCTCTCTCAGCACTTTAGCCATAGACTATCTGCAACGCATTACAACCCATTGATTAAGTAAGTATGGTCTCCACTTTTTGATAGTGTAAGCAACAGGTCGGTCTTTCAGTGTAGTAATCGTTGCATGAAACTTCTGGCCCTATATAATCAATTTTATCTTTGAACCTTTGCTATCACAAGTGAAAATCTGTCCATCAATGATCTTTACTTCGAATATGTCATAGTCTTCAATGTGGTGGGCCAATCAATCAACAATCTCACTGTCCATAAAATTGTTAGTGCTGCACGTATCAATCAAAATAGTAATAGGCTAATGCTTCAAAGTTCCTCTGATTTTCATAGTTTGTGGGTTTGCATAGCCAGCCAATGCATGCACTGTATATGTGATGGCTTCAATATCTTCATTAGTTTCCACACCTTCATAATCGGAGTCTAACACTTCTACTTTCGGTTCCTCTCGAATTGACTGAATCATTAGATGTTGCCCTTGTTTACATTAGTGCTCCATACTCCACTTTTCATCATAGTGCAAACTCCTTGCTAATCTTTCCTTGCTAATTTTTTTCTCATGTAGATGTGCAAATGAGATCACAGCTATCATAATGCGGGGTTGACGAGCCTTAACTTCACACTAGATCTCCGGATTAAGCCCTTCAATAAATGTATTCGGAAGTTGTCGTTTCGACTAATCTCTAGCTTGATTTGACAATCTTTCAAACATACTCTGATATTCCAACACTATAGAAGTTTGAAAAATTTTGACGAGCTGGCCATCAACATTCTCATATTCGGATGGACCAAATCGAACAAGAAGCCCTCTTTTGAACTTCTCCCATGAAGGAACTCCGTAAACAGATTCATACCAATCGTACCACTGGAGTGCATCTCCATCGAGCTGGATTGAGGCTATTTCTACCTTAGATTCTTCTGGAGTTCTGTGAAAATGGAAAAAAAATTTTGCTCTAGAGATCCAACTAGTCAGATCTCCATCTTTCCATCTTGGAAATTCCACCTTCATGTGTAAGTAGTTTGTGTCACAATCTTGGGGCCTTTTTCCTGTATTTTCAAATCTCTACAACATAGAACTTGAGCCCCCATTTTGTTGAAATTTGTTGAGGCTCTCCAGTAGGCTCTTTTTGAAATCATTAAGTGTTTTTTACATTCAGTTCTCAATTTTGATTTCCAATGCTTCCATTTGTGCTTTCACCGAGTTATCAGTTGCCATTGCGTAAGACTACAAATCTGTAATCTCAACTCTGAGTTATCGGTGGCCATTGCGAAGTTGCCGAGGAGGTGGACATCGACGGCAGTGCTATGGACGTCGAGGGCAATGCTATGATCACTGTGTTGGAGGAAGAGTTGTTACCCTATGTTTTTGTCACTGCGTGAGATGAGAGCGCCAAGGCTGAAAGGCGACGATTGCGACTGTTGTGACCCAAGGAAGCAATCGCCGAGCAGCCGGGTTGAGGCTGCGGTGATGGCAACCGACAACTACAGCAGCAGAGGCAGAACAAGAGGAAGGTGGCGTTGAAGCGGCCGGGGTTGAGGCTGCAGTGGTGGCAACCGGCGGCTGCGGCAACGATGCAGAGCAAGGGGGCTGCAGCAATGGTGCAGAGCGAGGGGGTTAAGGTGAAGGCTGCGGTGCTGGCGGCAGCGGTGGTTGCTGGCCGGAGCGCAGCGGCGGCGGTGGAGAAGGAGGCAGCGAGGGTCGTGGCAGGGATCGACGGGGCTGCAGGAACAGAGGAAGCTCTGTTTCTGCAACCGTTGCAACGAGGGCTGCGGCAATCGGCGGCTGCGACCTAGGGGGGGGCACGGCTAGTGTTGCGGCTGGGAGGCGGGCGGCGGTGATCGAGCGGGCGGGAAGCAGCGGCGGCGGTGGAGAAGGAGTTGCCTTGCAGCGGCAGTGGGGAAGAAGGGAAGCAGGGGCTGTGGCAACCGGCGGCTGCAGTTGCCACCCAAGGAGGGAGCACGGCTAGGGTTGCGGCTGGGAGGCGGTGATCGATCAATCGGGAAGCAGCGGCGGTGGAGACGAGGAGCAGGGCTGCGGTAGAGTGGGACGCTGGCAGCGTCGTCTCCTGGCAGCGGTGGTGGCTCAGGTGGGAGGCGGCGGTGGACTCTGGCCGGAAGTGGGGCAGAGTCGGTTGCTGGCCGGAGAGCAGCGACGGGCGGCGGGTGGGTTGGCCGGAAGCAGGGGTGCGTGGCTGCGGTTGTTGCTTCTTCTTCTCTCTTTCTTTCTTTCTTCTTTCTATCTTTCTATCTTTCTTTCCTTTTTTTTTTTTTTGGAGGATAGCTACGGCAATACTGTAGTAAGAACGCCAAGGATCGTCGCTCTGATACCAAATACTATTCCACCTATCTCGCTCAAGCAAGAAGGCCGCGGTCGCTGCTCCTTCGGCCAATACCACCGCGTTTACGCGTGTCTGACCGAAGAACCTTCTCTCCTCGCTTCCTATCTCGCAAGCAGTTTAGGTCGCGGTCATTTGTTTATAACCGATGATCAACCCATCGCCGCTTCTACCGTCGGCGACGCTGCCCTAATCCGCCATCGTGCTGCCCCCCCTTGGGTCGCAGTCGTCGGTTGTCGTAGTCCCGCCTTGCAGCGATTGCAGAAATAGAGCTTCCTTTGTTGCCGCAGCCTCTCATCGATCCTAGCCAATGGACCACCCCATCGTCACTTCTACCGTCGACGACGCTGCCTAGTCCGCCATCGTGTTGCCCCCCATTGGGTCGTAGCTGCAGCCGCCGGGTGTCGCAGCCCGTCGCAGCCCCTCCTTGCAGCGGTTGCAAAAACAAAGTTCCTTTGTTACGGCAGCCCCTTGTCAATCGTAGCCGCACCTCCACCAATTGTGCCACCTCCAGCACTCCTCTTCCCCTCCAGCGTCATCGTCGCCCAACCGACCCATCACCATTGCGGGCCACCGTGTGACGAACGCCGCTCGCCTCCCAACCGTCGCTCTACCTTGCTCTACATCCTTTGTAACCGAAATAGAGCACAGGCAGCTCACCTTGCTGCCCTTGTTTCCAGTCGCACCACAGTCGCGGGTTCCCGTGTTGTTGCGAATGCCGGCTGTCGTCACCGTCGCTGCTACTGCCCAACCAGTGATAACGCTGCTCGTCGCCCAGCCGTGATTCTCGTAGCCTCTCCCTTGCTCTGATACCAAATGATAAGACCATAAAGTCTTATCGTAAAAAAAAAAAAAAGAAGAGAAAGGAATGATCACTTCAAGGGGATCGACCTCCTTGATCGCTTCGAGGGGATCGACCTCCTAGGGTTTGTCGAAAGACAAAATAGTATTTTCATAGATAACTGAAAAGAAGCAGTTACATCCCTATTTATAGAGTTCCACCCAGAGTCCATCAAGACTTGAACTCTAATAATAAATATATATATTAAATAAACCTCTACTTGATTCTAACTGAACCAAATCAACTCAATAAACAACTGGACTAAACAGACTCAATAAAAATTATTCAAAAGCTCAGAAAAAGGGTCCTAACAGATCCCTTCCAAAGAGTTAGGACTCTAAAGTCATGGTCATTCAAGAGGCCAAAGATTTAAACAACTTTCCTCTTGAAAAATTAATTGGGTCACTAATGACCTACGAAATGACATGCACAGCTTATGAAGAGCATGAGGACACCCTTCCAAAAAACATGAAGGATATGACACTTAAAACTCAAGAAAACCACTTGAGAGAAAACTCAAGTGATAAGGACTTTTACAATGACTTGGCACTTTTAATAAGGAAATTCAAAAAATTTATTAAAAAAAATAAATTTAAAAATAACACTAAAAATAAATTTGAACCCAAGAAAAACCAAGTAATTTGCTACTAATGCAAAAAAGCCGGGACACTATAAAAATGAATGTCCCCAAGCCAAGAAGAGAACACTAAAGAAGAAGGCGCTCAAAGCAACATAGGATGACTCAAGTGCATCCGAAGAAGAGGAGCCCAACACCGAGCAAGTTGCTTATTATGCACTAATGGCCATTGGAGAGGAGGTATTAAGTTCAATTGATGCAAATTTATCATTTGATGAATTATTAAATGCTTTTCATGATTTATTTGATGAATGCAAAATAATTAGTAGAAAATATAAATTGTTAAAAAAGGAGCATGATTATCTTGTTAGTAATTTTGATAAATAAAAAATTGAGCATAATGATAGTTTAGCTCCATGTACGAAATGCCATGATTTAAAAATAATTCAAAAGGAGAACTTGCTACTCAATGATACCTTGAAGAAATTTGAGGTTGGTAGCAAGTCCTTGAACATGATCCTAACCAATAAAGGTTATGTTCATAAAAGAAGTGGAATTGGATTTGTGAGAAGCTTTCACCAAAATACAACCACCTTCATTAAAGGCCCTATCTTACATATTTCACACCAAAACAAATATAACTTTTGTTGCAAACATGGACATAAAGCTTATCATTGTCCATTCAAGAAGGTTAGTCCAAACAAATTGATTTGGGTTCCAAAAGGAACCATAAAGAACTCCATGCAACATAATAAGTAATTTAGATCGATTTTTGAGGCACCCAAGGTCAATTGGGTACCTAAAAATCATCCTCTTTTTAGAAATGTATACCATCACAAGCTAGGAGCAAGAGATGATATCTTACTTTTTGGGTGCTCAAAGTTTATAACCAGAGATCCAAAATGACTCATAACGCTCTCTAGCTAAAATGACAAAAAGAGGATCAGTAGAATTAAAACTATCAATTGCAAAATGATACTTATATTTCATACGTTAATGATAGAATCTTGTGTGATAAACACTTAAGTTTGATCCCTCAAAATTTTGAAACTTGTAAACTCTTATGCATATATTCCCCTTCACATATCCTTCGGATTTTCGAATTTATCGGATACATTCCTCCCTTAATTTTTTCGGATCCAACTATATCTTACAAGATCATGAACTTATGGCTTGCGAAGCTTGCATGATCAGTCATAAACATATTGAAAACATATAAGCTCTATATGACATTTGAGTAGAGTATGCATTTCACGAGATCGATCATGAACGTACGAATTTTCTTATCTTGTGATGTGAATTTTTACATGATTATGTAATTAGGGTTGTGTGCTCCACAAACAAACACTCCCTTCAAATTGAAATCACCCACATTAGCCCACACACCTTTGTGAGCAGTGCTCACTACCTGTAGGCGGTGGTATTGCCCAACTAGCGGTAGCACCGCCAGCTGTCACGGGTGGCAGGCGGTTGCACCGCCTAGCCAACGGTGCCACCGCCCACAATCTACTCCCTTTTAAAACCGAACTAGGGCTGGCAGTAGAACTGACCCCGACTCTTCTTACACTCTCCCTTGCAGCTCTAAACCCTCTTTCAACTCCATTCTCTTCCTCTAGCTGCCCAAAACTCTCTATTTTCTGCAAGATCAAGGATCAATCCTACATCTTCTTGAAGATCTCAACTAAGGTATTCTCTAAAAGGCTTTGATATCTCTTTTGTATCATCTTCTCTTTCTCATATTTATCTTCATAATAGCAGTATTTATGGGTTCTAGAAGATCCTCTAGGGACAAAGGGAAGAGGAGATTAGAAGAAAACTATGATTCCACACTTTTTGATTCAAATCAACATGCCTTAAAATTTGCATCCATAGAATTTAGAAATGTTCATAAGGGAAAATATGTTGATTTAGATGAACTAAGTGATTTGGAACCTATTCAATGGTGTGCAAATCTAGACATTCTCTCAATCCTACAAATAAGTGAACTTATCTACCCTAGACTTGTTAGGTTGTTTTATAATAATCTACATATAGATAAAGAAGATAGGGTGTCTACCTATGTATTAGGATGTCATATATCCATTACGGATAGATCAATTTGCGACATCATAGGAATCCCCGTAAAAGAAAGAGGTTATTATTTTAGAGGACAATGGGATGATGAAATAGTTGGGACCACTTACGTTGATGCCTTAAGAATAATTTTTGGCAATCCTAACTTAATGATAATTCTAAAAAGCTATGAGCATTTACTTCCATTAAGTTCCAAAATACTTCATCACATCTTGATTAGTATTATTCTCCCTAAACAATATCATCATGACGAAGTAAGTCAAATGGAGCTAGGTACCATGTATTGGATCATGAAGGGATACAATAACTGTTTTGGTTACCTTATCCAACAAAACATGATAGAAATATTTAAAAAGGACATGATGCTTCTATATGGTAGCATAATCACTAGAATACTCCATGCCTATGATATTGCAATTCCACCTAATGAAGAAGTTATAAAGCTAGATAGATTTAGCATCATAAATAAAAATCTTCTTCGACGGATGAGATGTATATTTAGAAATGGTATGTGGGATAGAATGCCTAGAAGAACCGATCCCTCTTAACCTGAACCTGAACTGGAAACACTAATCTTTAGAGGTAATCTATCTCCTCCAACTGGTCCCTTTGAGGAATCACATCCAATAAAGCAAGCACCTTCTTCATCTATCGAAGACATAGGGATTCGGATGGATCACTTTGAAGAAAGACAAGATCGACTTGAACATCACCAAGATCAAATCTTATCTAAGCTATAGTAGATTCACTGATAGTTTGACACATTGTTTAGACATTTTAACTTTCCACCACCTGAATGAGCATATATATGTATTTAGAAAAAGTGGACACAATTCCTTCGTGTCATGTTGTAATATTATGTTGTAAACTTTTTATGCTTCTCATCTTAATGATCACAATGCCACTTACTTACTTTGATGATTGCAAGTCCTTGATATGTTTAACTATTGGTATCTACGACTTGATGTACTATTTGGTGAGCATTTGCAGAGTTAGAAACATTGATTTGTCTGAATGCATGATTTTGTTGTATTTCTCTTCCGGATTTAATGTATTTTTTAAAAGAAGTTTTCATGAGCCTATGCCATATCAAATTTATTTCACATCCATGCTCCATCACTTAATATTTTTTTATTCATGGAATTAATCGACAAATGCATCTCTCATGGACTTATCTTTTATGAATTTTTATTGAGAAATAGATTTGATGTAATGATTCTTTCACATGAATTCTGTTGAATCTCGGATTTTGATGTGACATCAATTGTCATTTGTTATCTAATCCATATGTTGAGATAAGTGTGCAGGATTAACTACGATGAAAGTAAGACATGCAGCAAGAGTTGCGCCGGAGTCAAGACTATGATCACGTTGGGAGTTCGAGAGCTTGACGGAAGTCCGGACGGTCGTCGGAGGTTCTGCGGGAACAAATCCGAGAAGTCTAGGAGCTTACCAAAAGAAGCTCATCAGAACTCGCCAAGTGGATCGTCGCAAGTCCAGGAGTTTGCCGGAAGTCCGTAGGAGCATCGTCGGAGGACCGTCGGATGTTGCCGGAAGTTCACCGAAAGAAGCGATTGACACAACGGAGCAAGCTGTAGTAAAAGTCTTTAGAATTGTCGTAGTTAGCATGATGATTAAGTTAGTATTGGGAGGTGATCCCATTAACTTAATCTAGGGGCAATTGGGCCCTTGAAAGAATCAAATTGGGTCGAATGGATCAACTCATTCGGACCCAGATCACCAGCCCAGAGGTGGCACCGCCAGGGCTCAGTCTCCGAGCGAGACTGGGTGGTGTAACCACCTCTGACAGCGGTGCAACCGCTTGAGCTCGGTCTCCGAGCTCTGGCTGGGCGGTGCAATCGCCCCAGTCAGGCGGTGCAATCGCCCCAGTCAGGCGGTGCCACTGCCTGAGCTCGGTCTTCGAGCTCTGCCAGGTGGTGCAACTGCCCCTGACAAGCGGTGGCACCGCCTAGAGGCTCAGTCTCTGAGCTCTGCCAGGCGGTGCAACCGCCAGACCCCGAAATTTCGGGAATTGACAATTTTGAGCTCGGAATTCAAACTGGTTTGGGGCCTATAAATATCCCACTCTTTCAGCAATGAAAGTGTAACGAAAACCACCAAAATCCTGATCTTACTCGGTGATTTTAGAGCTCAAAAGTGTTGTATAATCTAAAGGTTCTTCTCCCTCTTTTCTTCCAAGTTCAGATCTTTCAAGAGAGGAGAGAAAAGTTTGTAAGGGTTGTCTCCTAAGCCCATCAAAAGGAGTGAATCTGTAAAAGGGTGGTTGGCCTTCGCCTATTGAAGAAAGGCCTCTAGTGGACGTCGGCGACCTCATCGGTGGAGGAAGCCAGAAGTGGATGTAGGTCAAGATTGACCGAACCACTCTAAATCGCGCTGCTCTCTGGTTTGCATTTACTTTGAGCTTATTATCCTTACTGCAAACCTCCTTCATAGCTTACTGCCTTCTGCGCTTTTACGATTGCGTCTCCAAGCTCAATACTTTCAAAATCGTGTTTAGACGTAAATCGCTTTTCTCGTACAAACATCGTATTTCAGTTTGCGCTTACATTCTGATTTCCATCACAATAGCAAACTACCTTAACAGATTTGTTTTAACTACTTCTTGCCTAATCACAAGTTAAAGTAATTTACGAATTGATTTTTCCTACTAAAATCACTTTTCTCGTACGAACATCGTATTTCAGTTTGTGCTTACATTCTGATTTCCATCACAACTGCAAACTGCCTTAATAGATTTGTTTTAAGTGCTTCTTACTTGATCTTAAGTTAAAGTAATCTACAAATCAGTTTTTCTACTGAAATCACCTTTGACGATCGAACATAGTTTTAAAACGTTGAATGTTTCCCACTACACTAATTCACCCCCCCCCCGCCCCCCTCTTAGTGCTCTTGATCCTAACAATTGGTATCAGAGCTCGGTTCACTCTCAAACAGATTAAAACCCAAGAGAGATGGCATACGCCGGAAACCAAGATGGCCATTCTATTACACGTCCACCCATGTTCAATGGGACGGACTACACCTATTGGAAGACTCGAATGAGGATCTTCCTTATTTCAATGGATTTTGAACTTTGGAATCTTGTCGAAATGGATTTTCGAAATCTTCTCTTCCAATGATCGATTGGAATGAATTGGAGAAGAAGACTTTCGCTCTTAATGCAAAGGCTATGAATACCTTATTTTGTGCGCTTGATAAAAATGAGTTTAATCGTGTTTCGGTTTATGAAACCGCGTTTGATATTTGGCATACACTCGAAGTGACTCACGAAGGCACAAGTAGAGTGAAAGAGTCGAAAATTAATCTTTTAATACACTCTTTCGAACTTTTCCGAATAAAACCGAGCGAGACTATTGGCGACATGTACACCCGTTTCACGGATGTCGTTAATGGTCTAAAAGGACTCGGCAAAAGTTTTTCGGATTTTGAGCTTGTAAATAAGATTCCAAGATCTCTTCCTAAGAGTTGGGACCCTAAAGTCACTGCTATTCAGGAGGCTAAAGATTTAAGCAACTTCCCTCTTGAAGAACTAATCGGGTCATTAATGACTTATGAAATGATATGCAATGCTCATGAAGAGCAAGAAGACATCCTTCCAACGAACAAGAAGGATATGGCACTTAGAACTTTAGATGACCACTTGAGAGAAAACTCAAGTGATGAGGACTGTGACAATGACTTGGCACTTCTAACAAGGAAATTCAAAAAATTCATTAAGAGAAACAAATTTAAAAGTGACATAAAAAATAAACTTGAACCCAAAAGAGACCAAGTTATTTGCTATGAGTGCAAAAAGTCGGGATACTACAAGAGTGATTGTCCCCAAGCCAAGAAAGAACATCAAAGAAGAAGGCGCTCAAAGCAACATGGGATGATTCAAGCGCATCCGAAGAAGAGGAGTCCAACATCGAGCAAGTTGCTCATTACGCCTTAATGGCCATCGGAGAGGAGGTAACAAATTTAATTGATGCAGATTTATCATTTGATAAATTATTAAATGCCTTCCATGATTTATTTGATGAATGCAAGATTATTAGTAGAAAATACAAATTGCTAAAAAAGGAGTATGATAGTCTTAATTGTGATTTCGATAAGTTAAAAAACTGAATATCATGATAGTTTAGGGTCTTGTATCAAATGCCATAATCTAGAAACTATCCAAAAGCAAAACTTGCTACTCATGGACACCTTGAAGAAATTTGAGGTTGGTAGCAAGTCCTTGAACATGATCCTTACAAACAAGGGTCATGTTCCCAAAAGAAGTGAAATCGGATTTATAAGAAATTCTCACCAAAATCCAACCACCTTCATAAAAGGCCCCATCCTACATGTTCGACACCAAAGCAAATGCAACTTTTGTTACAAGCATGGACACAAAACGCATTATTGTCCATTCAAGAAAATTAGTCCGAACAAATTAATTTGGGTTTCTAAAGGAACCATGATAAACTCTATACAACATGACAAACAATATAGATCAATTTTTTAGGCACCCAAAAGTAAATGGGTACCTAGAAATTATCCCGTCTTGTAGAAACGTAAACCATCCTAAGCTGGGAGCAAGAAATAATATCCTGCTTTTAGGATTCTCGATATTCATAATCCGAGATCCAAAAAGAACACGCAATGCTCCCTAAGCCAAAATAACAAAAGGAAGATTAGAAAACTAAAATTACAAGAGCAATACAAAACCTATTTGATCCCTCAGAATTGAAAACTTATATTTCTACCTTCACACATCTTCTGGATTTCCGATCCTATCAAACTGATTAGTTCGTTACCCTTAAATTCAACTATATCATGAACTTACGTTTTGTAAGCAAAGTTTGTCATGAACTTGCAAAGCTTACCAACGTGGACAAACTGTCACAAACATGAATATGACGTTTGAAGAAGAACATGCGCGTCACTAGATCTATCTTGATCATGTCTCATCTTAAAATGAAAATTCTTACGTAGTTACGAAAGTAAAATTGACTGCTCCATAAATAAAAACTCTTTTCAAGTAAGAAACATTCAAAATAAGACCACACAGCAGTCAAAACGAGTGCTCACTGCCTACAGGAGGTGGCACCGCTCTAGCTGGCGGTAGCACCGTCAGCTATCACGGTTGCAAGATGTTGCACCGCCTCAGCCAGCGGTGCAACCGCCCGCAATCCTGCCCCCTATTAAACCGAGCTAGGGCCGACGGTGGAACCGACCCCAACTTACTCCCTTCCCCTCTTTTCTCTTCCAAAGCCTCTCCACCTCCATTTCTCTCATCTTAGCATCCCAAATCCTCCTCATTTCAAAGCAAAAGGTCAACAATCACTCCTTCTCTTGAAGATCTCACTTAAGGTATTCTCTAAGAGCTCTTTAATTATGTTTTTTATTTATTTTACACATGCTCATTATTATTCTCTCAAATAATAGTAGTTATGGGCTCTAGAAGATTCTTAAGGGACAAAGGAAAGAGGAGATTAGTAGAAGACTTTGATCTTACCCTCTTTGATTCAAAGTATCATGCTGAAAAATTCTCCTCCTTTGAGTTTAGAAGTGTCAATAAGGGAAAATATGTAGATTTAGATGAGCTAAGAGACTTAGAGACAATTCAATGGTTTGCCAACCTAGATCTACTCCCTATTTTACAAATTAGTGAACCCATCTATCCAAGACTTGTTAAATTGTTTTATAACAATCTACAAGTAGATGAAGAAGAAAGAATGTCCACCTATCTCTCAGGACAACATATCACCATTACGGATAAATTCATTTGTGACATGATAGGCATTCTTGTAAAAAATAGAGGACTTTATTTTAAAGGATCATGGGAAAATGAAACAGTTAGGACAATATATGTTGAAGCCTTAGGAATAATTTTTGATAATCCCAACTTAGTGATAGTTCCTAAAAGCTGTGAACACCTACTACCACTAAACACTAAAGTACTTCATCATATCCTAACTAGCACCATTCTCCCTAAACAATATCATCATGATGAAGTAAGTCAATTGGAATTAGGAACCATGTATTGGATCATGAAAGGACATAACATCTGTTTTGGATACCTCATCCAACAAAACATGATAGAACTATCAAAAAGAGACATGATGCTTTCATATGGTGGCATGATCACTAGAATCCTTAAAGCCTACGATATCCAAATCCCACCCGACGAAGAAGTGATGAAAGTAGATAGGTTCAGCATAATAAACAAAAATCTACTTTATCGATTGAGATGTGTTTATAGAAATAGTAATTGGGTTAGAATGCCTAGAAGAACCAATCACCCTCAACCTGAACCAGAACCCGAAACACCAGCCTTTAGGGGCACTAAATCTCCTCCGATCTGTCCCTTTGAGGAAACACATCCATTTGAGCAAGTTCATGCATCATCTATTGAAGACATTGGGATTCGGATGGACCGATTTGAACAAAGACAAGATCGGCTTGAACACCGGCAAGATCAAATCCTATCTGAATTGCAACAAATTCATCGATAACTTGACTCCTTATTTAGGCACCTTAATTTTCCACCTCCTGAATAAAGTTTGTATATATGGACACAATAACCTCTTGTTGTAACATTTACACTGTTGTAAACTCTTTATTACTCACCTTAATCACAATGCATTATGGTTACTTGTTGCAAGAATATGAAGGGTTACTCAATCTCATTGTCGGATTTCATACCAACTTTGAAAACCTTGTGTCTTGATTTCCATGATAAAGTAATATAAGCCTTGAAAATGATGCGTCATAATATTGATGTATTACCATAATATTGATGATGTTGATGTATTACCATGATGCTGATACCATGATATTGATGATGTTGATGCATTACCATAATGTTGATGCCATGATTATGTGTCCGAAAGCATAAACTTGTTAAAACTATTATTTGGACTTTATTACATGACAAAAATAACATGTTGGAAAAATTTTTCATGTCCTCATAGTCTTGCATAAAAGAGTTAAATTAAATTTTTGGTTCCAATCAGATTTCATTATTCTCTTTTGGATTTTGATTCACATCATTAATTCTTGACAAAAAATTATCTAGCATATTATGTGAAAAATATTACCTTTAAGAAATAAATTTGATGATTCCTTCTTGTAAAAGGAAGATATTTTTTGCAAAGGACTTTACTCACATAAATATCCTGATCCTTGTAAAGCATGCTATCAATTTGATGCTATGCCATGTTTGCTATGATTGTATCCTATAAACAGACAAATGGCTTTCTTCCTTCATGCAAAACAAATAACAAATAAAAAGAAAGAAGTTTTCACTCTATGTAGATAATCTTCATGTCATGGTCTTCTTGAGATGATTGTATCCTATAAATAACATGAACCTATTTAGGGTATCACATGAATATTTAAAAGATGCTTATATCGTTCTCCTTTTTTTGTTGATGACAAAGGGGGAGAAGTATATGAATTGATGCTATAAATGTCATATTATGTTGAAAGAAACAGAAATATGATTATTGATGCTATGCCATGTTTGCTATGGTTGCCATATTTGCATCATTTTAAGATATCAAGAACTTGCATTGTAATTTTACATGTTGATATCTTTCCATATGATGAATTACTATCTTTACAACAATTCACATTTGAAATTTGAAAATGGATGTCAAGTATTGACATCATACAGAGAGATACATTATGATAGGAATCATGATGAGAGTATTGATAAGGTTAAATGACTTTAACTTATCAATATGTCTCTTGAATTCAAAGGCTTTGAATTCAAGAATGACTTATCTCAATTATGGCATATAGATAGGGGGAGTTAAGATTAACTCCGTTATAAATTGATTGTCATCATCAAAAAGAGGGAGATTGTTGAATCTCGGATTTTGATGATGACATCAATTGTCATTTGTTATCTAATCCATATGTTGAGATAAGTGTGCAGGATTAACTACGATGAAAGTAAGACATGCAATAGGAGTTGCACCGGAGTCAAGACTATGATCACGTTGGGAGTTCGAGAGCTTGACGGAAGTCCGACGGTCGTCGGAGGTTCTGCGGGAACAAATCCGAGAAGTCCAGGAGCATGCCAAAGAAGCTCGTCGGAACTCGCCAAGAAGATCATCGCAAAGTCCAAGAGCTTGTCGGGAGTCTGTCGGAGCATTGCCAAGAGTTCATCGGATGTTCACCGGAAGTTCGCTGGAAGCTCGTCGGAAGAGCGATTGACACACCGAAACACAGAATTGCAGTAGTCATGTCGTATTTGTCGTAGTTAGTGCTAGTCATAGGTGCCCAGCAAGCCAATCACGTGAGTGATGGCACGTGTGACTTGATACAGAATCTTTTTGCTTATTATATTTTGGCGTATATCACTTTATAACTATTGCATAAATGCATATATATATTGTGATGTCCTTGGATTTGTGCAATGGGAATCGGATCGTGATGAGATCACGATAATGAGATCGATTCACCTTTAAACACATATCCTAAATAATCCCGGTCATAGGTTACTCGAGAGGGACATCGTGATAACCGGATAGACTGGTGTGTTGTATACCCGTCCATATGATGGATGCAGCTGGTCTCATAGCTGCTCGTGTAGGGACACTAGGGATACAGTACAGGTGCTCATTGGAGAATGAGTCCACTGATTGATCCGCTTACGGAATGCTGGATGGTTGATGATGCCTTAGATTGACCCACGTGGCCTTCCATCGTTATGAGTAGGAACCGATTCCCGGTGTAGGTTGAGTTGGTCGAGTCCCTAGAGACTCACCTATATCGCGATTCGCTATCTTGCTTACGACATAGAGATGTCACCGGTGACCTGAGGACATGGTATGCTTGGTAGAGTCCCTCGAGGGTATATCATCAAATCAGACTCATCTTGTAACGAATGTGTTAACTTAACCGAGCATCATGGTTGGTCGAGTCCCTCGAGGCCATGGTGATTCGGAGGCAGAACAGGACGGGAATCACAAGGAGTTGTGATCGGCAAGAGTTGTGATCGGCAAGAGTTGCCTACCTTTTAGGCTTAGTGTGATTGGTCGAGTCCCTCGAGGTTACACTAAGACGCTGATTGGATCTTGATCCCCACTAGAAGTCTGCTGGAGACTTTCGTTTCACGTGCTGAGGGTGTTGCGTGACTCGTTAGTAAAATAGTGGGAGCATATTAAGATAGAAGTCCATATCTTGATAGTTTATTTCTTGCAAAATCTGCATGTTATTCATTTCTGCTACATCTTTATTTTCAGAAAATGTCGCTTTCAAATCCCTTACGTTGCATACTTGATGTCAACCGCCTTACTGGTCCAAATTATACGGATTGGCTCCGTTACTTGAGAATTGTTCTCACAAATGGAGAAAATCGTGTATGCGTCCTTGATACTGATGATGCCTACGCCCGAAGAAGGGGCAAGCGAGGATGAGATCGCTTCGCTTCGTGAAGTACATTGATGACTCCACTCTTGCTTAGTGCTATATGTTGGGCTCTATGACTCTAGAGTTCTGAGACAACATGAAAAGATGGATGCCGATCCATTCTCCTACATGTCCCAAAATTGTTTGAGGAACAGGGGAAGGACTCAACGATATGAGATATCCAAGAGCCTTTTCCACGCTAGGATGACCCGAGGGGACACCGATTCAGAACCATGTCCTAAAGATGATTGAGTGGATACTGAAACTCACGTGTCTAGGAATGGTCCTAGAGGATAACTTGTGTGTGGACATTGTGCTTGATCCCCTACCAGATTCCTTTTCACAGTTCATAATGAATTTTAATATGAACAAGCTTGAGGTGACTCTCCCGAGCTCCTCAATATGTTGAGGGAGGCAGAGAGTACTATTAAGAAAGAGAAGCCAGTTCTCTACACTGGGTGAGACCAGAAAAGAAAAGGAAAGCGAAAGGTCCCTTAAGAAAGACCCAAAGAAAGGACAAAGGCCAAGTACTTCCACTGTGGTAAAGATGGGCATTGGAAGAGAAACTGCAAAAGAGTACCTTGCGAGAAAGGGCTAAACAAAAGCTTGATGAAGCTTGGGTACATTCATGATCAGTCTCTATTTGTCGGACTCTTATGATAACACATGGGTATTGGATACCGGTAGTGCTTATCATATATGCAATTGTTGCGTGTTACGGCAAGGCCTAGGAGACTACTGAGAGGCGAGATGGACCTCAAGATGGGTAATGGAGCAAAAGTTGCTGTATTAGGCTGTTGGCGTGGTAAGCCCTACATCCGCCTAGTGGAGCTTTTATTGCATTAGATGCATGTTATTTTGTTCTTTCTATTATCAAAAACATTATCTCCATTTCATGTTTAACAGTTAGTGGATATAAATTTGTTTTTTGAGAATAATGGTTGTTCGATATTATTAGATGATAAGATCATCACGAAAGGAACATTGCATAATGGTTTATTTATGTTAGACACCACTCCACATATCATGAATATAAATATGTCCAAAAAAGGAAACGAGATGAGTTGAACAATTAAATACCTCTCGGCATTGTAGGCTAGGTCACATCCATGAAAAAGAAGGATTCAAAAGTTGCTAAATGATGGATATCTAGATCCATTCGACTATGTGTCATATACAACTTGTGAGCCTTGCATTCGTGGAAAATCACCAAATCTCCATTTAGTAGAATGGAGAGAGAGCCAATGAGTTGTTGGAACTCATACATAGTGATGTATGTGGACCCATGTCAACTCATGCCATTGGAGGTTACTCCTACTTCATTACATTTACTTGATGATTTCTCAAGGTATGGATATGTGTACTTAATGAAGTACAAGTCCCAGGCCTTTGAGAAATTCGTGAGAGTATAAGAATGAGGTGGAGAACCGACCGAAAGAGTATCAAAACTCTTCGATCGGATCGAGGAGGTGAATACTTAAACAGAGTTTTACTCGGGTTCCTCAAGGACCATGGGATATTATCCCAATGGACACCTCCTTATACACCTCACCAATGGTGTCTCTGAAAGGAGAAATCGTTACATTATTAGATATGGTACGGTCCATGATGAGTTTCACCCCTACCCATCTCATTCTCGGGATATGCCCTAGAAACCGCAGCTTACCTTTCTCGAATGAGTTCCAACTAAGTCGGTAGTGTCTACACCATATGAGATATGGAAAGGGAAGAAGCCTGATCTTAAGGTTGTTAAGATCTGGGGCTACCCTGCCCATGTTAGAAGACACAACCCCGATAAGTTAGAATCAAGGACAGAGCGATGCAAATTTGTGGGATACCCCAAGGAAACTTGTGGGTATTATTTCTATCATCTCGAGGACCAAAAGGTCTTTGTAGCTAAGAGAGCAGTGTTCCTTGAGAAGGAACACATTCTTGACGGAGATAGTGGGAGAATGATAGAATTGAGCGAGGTTGGAGAACCAAGCTCAAGCACCACTCTACAGCCCCGAAGTCCGTTTCGGTACCTAATACACAAGTATCAACTTTACGTGGAGTGCGATAGAGTATCCCATCCTCCCGAGATATGTGGGACATATTAGAGTAGAGGATGTAGAGGATATTGATCCTCGGACATCTGAGGAGGCTATTATGAGTATAGACTCAGGAAGTGGAAAAAGAAGCCATGAATTCGAGATGGATTCTATGTACTCAAATAAGGTTTGGAACCTAGTTGATGCTACCAAGGTATTGTACCCATCGGTTTGCAAGTGGATCTTTAAGAAAAAATCGGAGTAGATGGAAAGGTAGAGACCTATAAAAGCAAGGCTAGTGGCTAAGGGGTATCGTTAAAGGCAAGGTGTTGACTACTGACGAAAACTTTCTCACCAGTAGCAATGCTAAAATCCATCAAATTCTATTGGCTATTGTAGCACACTATGATTATGAGATCTGGGGATGGATGTGAAAACCGCATTCCTCAACGGGAACCTCGAGGAGGAAGTGTATATGATGCAACTTTGAGGATTCGTGTCCAAGAACTGCCCGGATAAGGTGTGTAGGTTGCTTAGATCCATTTATGGACTAAACCAAGCTTCCGAGAAGTTGGAACATAAGATTTGATGAGGCAATCGATCTTATGACTTAGATTAAGAACGAAGATGAGCCTTGTGTATACTGAAAGGTAAGTGGGAGCTATCACCTTTTTTTTGGTGTTATATGTGGATGACATCCTCATCATTGGGAATAACATAGGAATGCTATCCACAAAAGAAAGGCTTGGTTATCTAGACACTTCTCCATGAAGGACTTAGGGGAAGCATCTTATATCTTGGGGATTAGAATCTATAGAGATAGATCCAAGAGGATGCTTGGCTTGTCCCAGTCAAAGTACATAGAAACTATTGTCAAAAGGTTTGGCATGGAAAATTCCAAGAGAGGTCTCATACCGATGAGACATGGGATATTGCTTTCTACGAGTATGTCCCCAAAGACTCCAGAAGAAAGGGCGAACATGGATATGATACCTTATGCCTCAGCAATAGGGTCTATCATGTATGCCATGCTATGTCTTGGGCCCGATATAGTGCATGCTCACGAGTGTCACGGCAGGGATCAGTGGATCCGTGCTTGGAGCACTGAAAAGCAGAAAGTGTATCCTTAAGTACTTGAGAAGGACTAAGGATCTTTTACTAGTATATGGAGGTAATAGCCTTAAGGTTGAAGGCTACTGTGACTCAAGTTTTCACCGATGTCGATGATAGCAAGTCGAATTCGAGTATGTGTACACCTTGAATGGAGGAGCAAGGTGTCTTTGAAGAGTTCCAAGCAAGATACCACTGCCGACTTCGACCACGAGGCGAATTACATTGCTGCATCGAGATGCAGCAAAGGAGGGAGTCTGGGTGAAGAAGTTCATCACAGATTTGGGAGTCGATATAGATAGCGACAAGTCGACTTCCTTATATTGCGACAACTATGGGGTGATTACTCAAATAAGGGAACCCGGGTCTCATCAGAAGTGTTCTGAGGAGGTTCCAGCTTATAAGAAAAATCGTAACTTGAGGAGATGTAGCAGTGGAAAGAGTTCCATCCGAAGATAACATTGCAGATCCACTGACAAAGCCGTTGTCTCATTTTGTCTTTGAGCGTCACAGGGGTCTGATGGGGATCAGACACATAGGTGATTCGCTTTAGGTCAAGTGGGAGATTGCTAGTCATAGGTGCCCAGCAAGCCAATCACGTGAGTGATGGCACGTGTGACTTGATATAGAATCTTTTTTCTTATTATATTTTGGCGTATATCACTTTATAACTATTGCATAAATGCATATATATATTGTGATGTCCTTAGATTTGTGCAATGGGAATCGGATCGTGATGAGATCACGATAATGAGATCGATTCACCTTTAAACACATATCCTAAATAATCCCGGTCATAGGTTACTCAAGAGGGACATCGTGATAACCGGATAGACTGGTGTGTCTTTATACCCGTCCCATATGATGGATGCAACTGGGTCTCATAGCTGCTCGTGTAGGGACACTAGGGATACAAGATGCAGTGCTCATTGGACAATGAGTTCACTGATTGATCCGCTTACGGAATGCTTGGATGGATGATGATGCCTTATTGTCGGGCAACGATTCCAGAGTCCTAGTGGTGTATCTAGTCCTTAGACTTGAGACACCAAGGATGTCCTGTATGAGTGCTCCACTCTTTGATACCAGAACTTATAGGTTTGGGCTGTCCCGGATCTAGTACAACTAGTCATTGGGAGTGGTAGTCGACCTTACGAGGGCTATTGAGTGTCGATAGAGGATCATCCACTCTACAAGGCCATGAGAGGAATATCCCATGTGTTCTTGCTCGAGACAAATCCTGGCCGTGGTCATTGGGTTGAGAGAGAAAGAGTTCTCCCGGGAGAATCCGATTAGAGCGAGACTTCGAGTAGAAACCGTATGGGTCCGACAACATCATGCTCGATATACTGGTCTGCGGGATATTAGATGGATGAGGGACTATAGGTACATGGTAATCGAGGACGAGACAGTCCAATGGATTGATTTCCCTCAGATCGTCTAGGGACTACTGCGTGAGTGGCCTAGTATGTCCGTGAATGATGAGTCGAGTGAATTATTACAGAGATAATAATTCACCGAGTTAGAAGGAGTTCTCGACAGGTATGACTCACGGCCATTTCGATATTGGGCCTAGAGGGTCACACACATATGGTAGGCATTGCGATGAGTAAAGGTTCGGATATGAGATATCCGGACGGAGCCCTTGTCTTATTGGATGCAGATCCAATACCAACTAGGGAAGGACCCATTAGGGTTTGACACGGGATCTCTATAAATAGGAGGGATTCCAGCCTCATAGGCTAGAGTCTTTGCTTGCCTTTCCTATTCTCCTCTCCCTCTCCACCTCGGAGGCCTGAGTTTTGAGGAGGGTCGTCATAACCCCTGCTGTGTGGATCACCGCTAGAGAGGAGGACGCTTGACCTCCTTCACCCTCTCCTAAGGATCTGCAAGGAAACAGGGGATATCTGATCTCCCTAGGTAACACAATCTCTATACGCAGTTTTTGTGTTTTGCGGATTTTTGCGCACCAATCTTCGCACGACGACGAATATCTTTTTGGGAATCGGGGATTTTTGTTTTCTTGTTCTTCCGCTGCGCATATGATGTCGCCCCCCATGATTTCCCAACAGTTAGAGTATAGATTAAGCTATGATTGGGAGGTAATCCCACTAACTTAATTAGGGGCCAACTAGGCCCTTAACAGACCCAAATTGGGCTGAATGCAACAGCCCATTCAGACCCAGAATTCCTGGCCGGCGGTGGAACCGCCCAGAAGACTCGGTCTCCCAAGATTTCTGGGCGGTAGTACTGCTAGCAGTTATTGCTACCAGCGGTGGTATTACCCCTGTCAGGCAGTGGTACCGCCAGAGCTCGGTCTTTGAGCGCTGTCAAGCGATGGTACCGCTTAGTGACAGATGACAGGCAGTAGTACCGCCCAGTAATGGCGGCGGTACCGCTAGAACCCTGGAAATCTGAGAGTTGACACTTTTAGGCTCCATTTTCAAGCTCATTGGGGCCTATATAAACCCCATCCTTTCCTGCATGAAAGGACACCGAAACCTTGATATAATCTGGAGTCATTTGAGGCCTTAAAGTGTTGTAAAAGCTAGAGTTCTCCTCCTTCTTTCTTCTAAGTGTTTAGATCATTCAAGAGAGGAGTGAAAACTTGTAAGGGTTATCTCCTAAGCCCGGCAAAAGGAGAAAAGCTATAAAAGGGTGGTTGGCCTTCGCCTATTGAAGGAAGGCCTCTAGTGGATGCCGGTGACCTCGTCGGAGGAGAAAGACGATAGTGGATGTAGGTCACGTTGACCGAACCACTCTAAAATCTCGGTTTGAATTTACTTTGAGTATCTTTCCTTTATAGCAAACTGCCTCTCCTCCTTACTCTACTTTAATCACGTTTACATATGCTTTGACGTAAACATCTTCCAAGATCGATTTTACTCGTACGAAGACTTTACGAAACCGATGCTTTTCATTTGTGCACTTTACTTTGCTGCAATTCACCTTAGTCTTCTTTTGCTCTTTCATGAAAGGTTTCAAGTTCAAAACTCTACCGAAAAGGATTAAATTGAAACCATTCTTGTTCAATCGGATTTAATCGAAATAAGTTTTCTGAAATCGTAAAAGTTTTCTGCTGCACTAATTCACCCCCCCCCCCCCTCTTAGTGCGCTCTTGATCCTAACAAATACTTGTTGTAGAGTGGGTTTGAGAAGAAGAAAAAGAAAAAGAAAAAGCTTTGTCTTGCTTGAGGTTTTACATCAATTTCCCCACATTTGGAAATCAAACTTTTCTAAAGCAAATGTTCTAACCCCATCCCATAGAAATCCTAATCTCTGTTTCTATTTTAATTCTACATAATTTGAAAGATTTAGCTTAGCACCAAATATTTTTGTTATGATACAAAGTCATGAATCTATAATTTTTCGGTAATCTGACCTCTATGCATTGTTTTGGACTTAACTTTTAGTACTAAACTCTGATTTAGGCAAAGCCTAATGCATTTGAAAGTAGACTCATTAACCTTTATTTTGATACTTGTATTGGATGATTTAGAGTTTAAATGTCTACTTAGACTTCTGTTTCAATTAACATTACAGATTTTATAAAATAGGGACTGTAATTTCTGACCTTTCATTGCTTAACTACTTAACTTTATGTTGAAAACTCTGATTCATGCAAAGTATAATTTATTAGAAACTAGACTCAAAACTCTTTCTGTACTTATCAGATTTAAAATTTTTGAAATATAAATGCAAACTAAAAACATCTATTTTTATCGACCCTGTGGATTTAGTAAAACAGAGCTGATGTTTTTAGACCTTTCGCTACAAAATTATTTGTAACTCCCTGTTGCAAACTCCAATTCATACAAAACTTAATTTACCTAAAACTAGATTGACACATATTTCAAATAACATCATTTTGTATAAATTAGAGTATAATTAGTTATCCAAATAATTCATAGAATGTGCCTCTCAAATTCTGCCAGAATCAAGCTTTGGTCAATTTCACCTCTTTTTGTTTCTTCTCTTTGGAAATCAATTTCAACAAAAAATACCCTTACTTTAGTTAAGCTTTACATTATTGCCTTAAATTTCTATATATTCTTGTCCTTTATTTATTTGCATACCTGATTTTATTATGTAAAGTTCATGTTTGTATCTCAATGTTTCGTATTAGGCACACACATTCCATTGTTCCGTATATATTTCGCTTTAAATTCACCTCTTCTTGTTTCTTCTCTTTGGAAAATCGATTTCAATAAAAACATTTACTTCAGTTGAGCTTTACATTATTGCTCTAAATTCCTGTATACTCTTGTCCTTTAATTATTTGTATACCTGATTTCATTATGTAACATTCATGTTTGTATCGTAATGTTTTGTATAGGCACTTGCATTCCGTTGTTCCGCATATGTTTCCGATATGTCCCAATTTTATTATTTATTATCCTTTTGTACTCCAGTATTTGTGGGATAAATATGAACCTTTGCCAGAAATGGTAAAGGGAGATATGCTTAGAGCCCGCGATACTTTGTCAACCCCCTATGACTTCACTCAGACGTGGGAGGATGGATCTCCCAGACGTGGGAGACCTATGTTTGGTGGTCATTCAGAAATGGATGGACCATATTATGTTATGATCTCACTTCACCTTCTATGTGTTTGACATGATATTCAAAGCTTTGGATAAGAATGAAATGAATGCAACATCATGTGGCATTTGAGCTTCTGTTCATGTTATGTTCTTTGATATATTCCAAAATGTTTATATGTCTTTGTTATGCCTTGAAAAATACCATATGCCATGGATATGCTCCTTATGCCAATGATATGCTCCAATTATCTTTCCTCGATTGTATGAACAAAACATGCTTCGAATGAAATGACATTATAATTATGCATTCAAACAAAACATGCTTTTGTTTCATCTTGTATCTTTGTTTTGTATTTTGATACCTTATTTGTTTGAAAACTATCCTCTTTGCTATGGATATGTTAATTGCTTGCTAAGCTTTATTTGCTCACTCTATTGCTATAAAAATTTTTCAAGATAGCTTATCTCTCGTTAAAATATATAAATTGGGTTGAGGCAATGGGAAGCTAGAAGATTTTAAGGCAAATCTTTTGTGCTTGATAGTTTGATATGTTAGGATCGAGAACTCACTAAGAGGAGGGGTGAATTAGTGCAGCGAAATAAAAATGTCAACTTTGTAAAATCTCTTCGTATGTTGAAAATCGATTCCGACATAAAAGTCGTTTCGTAAAAAGAAACTTTGATAGTGTATTCGTAAAGATAGCTTGAAGGTAGTAAGCACTTAAAGAGGTTTGTAGTAAGAAAATAGCAAGAATAAAATGCAAACTGAGATTTAGAGTGGTTTGGTCAATCTTGACCTACATCCATTTTCGGCTTCCTCCTCCAACGAGGTCACCGGTATCCACTAGAGGCCTTCCTTCAATAGGGGAAGGCCAATCACATTTTATACCCCTCTTCTCCTTTTACCGGGTTAGGAGATAACCCTTACAAGCACTCACACTCCTCTCTTACAGAAATCTAACACTTAGAGTAGAGGAGGGAATTCTAAAGAGATTGGAGCAACGTTTCTTTGCTTTGAGACTCTCTGTGCTTGTGTACTTCAACCAGGGATGGGATGGGAGGGAAATCTAACCCTTACAAACTATCCTCTCTATGCTTGTGTACTTCAACCCAGGCACGGGCGGTACCACCGCCCAGTGTCAGTTTGACTAACACTGGCCTGGGCAGTACCACCACCCAGGTCTGGCGGTACCATTGCCTAGGGGCTGGTGTTGGGCGGTACAACCGCCTAAACTAGCGGTACCACTACCTGACATAGTCTCGAAGACTGTGCCATGACGGTGAGGCTTTTTGGACACTATTTAGGCCTCTTATTGGGCCCAACACAGTTCTTACATAGGCCTAGCTGGCCCCTAATTGGGTTAGCCCAAATCCAATTCCAATTACGTGCTAACTACGATTCCTAAGACAAATTCTAAGCTAAACAAAGTTCGTAAGTCTATTTTTCCTGCGAGCTTCCGACGATCTTCCGGCGAACCTCTGACGAACTCTCGGCAATGTCCCAGTGGACTCCCGGCAAGCTCCTGGACTTCACGATGATCTTCTTGGCGAGTTCCGATGAGCTTCTCTGGCAAGCTTTGTGACTTCTCGACTAGTTCCCGTAGAACTTCCGATAAATGTCTGGACTTCCGATGAACTCTCGAACTCCCAACGTAATCTCGATCTTGACTCCGGGACTTCATTTTGCTTCATGTCTTGCTATCGTAGTTAATCCTGTACATGTAAAATACACTTTGATCTTGACAATTAATCCTAAGCATATAATCAAGTTGTCCAACATGTCATTGGTCCCTCGACGCTTCGTCCGATTCTTCGGCGCAAAGTCCTCTCTTGCGGCCTATTGCCCAATCGGTCAGTTGACTCCGTAACTTCGATATCCTTGGCACAATCTCCGCTCTTCTTGGCCTGATGCCTGAATCCATGGCTCGAAGCCTTCTATTGATACGTCGACCATTCCTCCGGTCCGACGTCCAACCTTCTAACATGTTTTCCCCCGGTACAACATGATTCTTCCTGCTTATATTGTCTCATCCTGATCGAAGCATCTTGTGTCACTCAAACGCAGATTAAATCATAAACATATATCAAGTTGTTTCATCATCAAAATATGAGATTCAACAATCTCCCCTTTTTTATGATGATAACCACTTAATGACGGAATTAACCTTAACTCCCAGAATTTAAACAAACTCTCCCTATTAATATGTCTTATTGATAGAAACTCTTGGATTCAAAAATCCAAGCAAACATGTCATGATCAAATCATGACATACCATCAACATACTTCTCTCCCTTTGTCATCAACAAAAAGGAGAAGTTCCAACTATCATGTGTTTAGAAATACAAGTTCAACACATTGCATAAAAAACATAATATCTATTTTTATCATCATGTAAGGTAGCAAAAATTTAGAATTTTTGCAAGTTTATAAATTTTGCTAGATGTGTAAGTTTAGCATTTTTGCTTCTTGAAATAGGTAAGATAACACTTCTTTGTAATGTTCAAGATAGTAAGTTCTACATCATGCAAGCTAGCAATTTAGAGATGTTCAAGAAAGCAACTCTTGCTTCTTGAAATATGCAAGTTTGCTCGATGTGCACGTTAGCATGTTTTGCTTCTTCTTGAGATTTCAAGCTAGCAATTCTTGGTGATGTTTCAAGATAGCAATTTCTTTCTTCTCTTTTGAGAAGTGTTATTTTTTGCTTCCTTTGCAAAGTTTGAGCTAGCAATTTTGCTTCCATTGCAAAGTGCAAGTTAGCATGTTTTGCATCTTGAGATAAGCAAGATAGCACATTAGGTATGCAAATTTATAGTATGCAAACTATCAAATTTTATACATAAAAAGTTAGCAACATTTTACATCTCTTGAGATGTGCAAGATAGACTATTTTGCCTGTTTTTGAAATGTGTAACTTAGCAAACATTGCTTCTATTGAGATTTACAAGATAGCACTTCTTGCTTCCTTTTTAAGATTAGCAAGCTAGCAAGTTTGCTCCCCCTATGTCATTGTCAAATAGAAGGGAATAACAATACAATAGTGTAATTCATTTTCGTTTACTATAATATTCAGATCATGATAAGGGTAAGTATCATTCTAATTTGTGCATCATAATATTTTTAAATTAAAACATGTACAATTTCAAAACCTTACATTTCATTTTTCATGCATGATATTAAAAATAAATCAATCATCACTATAACTCATCATGCATATTATTAAAATGTAAAATCATCAAACATGATACAAATATTTATTTTTAAAATATTCATCATTATTTTGAGCATATCATACATTATTCTAAGACATTCATAATACTTCATTTTAGCAACAAATCATAGTATTTTAAATCATTAAAATTTCACATCATGATGGTATTAATTTTGTCAAATTATACCCTACCATGCATGATCAAAACTTCTCCCCATTTTATCATTGTAAATAAGAAAGAAGAAGGGAAGAACAAAATAGTGTAAAATATTTCAATCATTTCAAGGCATACAAGCCATAAATACAATGACATCACGTCATGAAAGATAAAATTATTTGAATACCAAAAGACATTATTCATATAGTAAATCTCTTATTTAAATAAAATATCAAGAAAAATCATAGGAATACAAAGAAGAGATCTTGTTTTAAAAAAAAATCAAGTAATAAATCCAAGAACTCACAAGAAGAATCATGGTTCATTAGAAAATCTCCTTTGAAGAAAATACCAAGTAGAATCGTAGGAGAATGATTAATAAAATAAAAGTTGATTGATAACAAATCTTTCAAGTTATAATCAATTCATGAATACCGAAAGAACATTCAAGATTCATTTGGATAATTTTTCTTCTTTAGTAAATGACAAGAAGAAACATGGGAGATCAAAGAATAAGATCTTGATTCATAGATGATTTCAAGTTATAAATCATGAGAAATCAAGATCATGATTTTGATAAAAAGATTATTCAAATTATCAAAATCATTTTCAAAGTCCAAGAGATTCATAAAAATGACACAAATGGATTCATCAAAATCAATAGGATAAAAAATAATAATTTTCAAGAAAATGTTTTCCTCTTTTTTGTTGTTTCAATTCATTTGATTGATTTCATAAAAGTATGCCTTTTTCATTTTTACCAAATAAAAACATGCATCATTTTTAAAACCGAAAGTGTAAGATTGATTACGACAAAGATCCATAAGACACTTTCATTATGGTAAAAATTGATAATTTGTAAATCGCAAGATTCATCATGAATTACTTTAAAATCTCATGCATAAAATTGTCATTCATGGTATCAAAACATTTAATATTTTCATCACATCATTATGCATTACTTCAAATCAAACATGATTTCATTTAATCAAAATCGAGAAATAATATAGAAATCAACATGATACATAGTATTATTGCATAAGGCATTTTTAATCATTTTTTATTAAACATGTAATTTTTATTATCATTTTCGAAATTTCTAGCATGATCATGATTTTTGCATTTTTCCTTATTAAACATGTATTTTTTAAGAAAATTAATTCTAAACTAAATTTTAAAAAAATGCATCATAAAAAGCATCATATAATTTTGAAGTAAATTAAAGGCCTTTTGATTACCTCAACGTCGAAAGTCGTTAAGGAGTAGTTTGCCATCTTGCCTTTGTTGATTTTCTCCTCATCTTCAGATGAGCTCGATTCATCCCACTTTTTGTTCTTCTTCTTGCGTTTAAAGTAAGTAGTTCCATTCTTTTTGTTCTTTAATTTTTGTTTAATGAACTTTTTTAAGTTATTAGTGAGTTGTTCAAGTTCACCATCACTTGAGCTTATGCTCAAGTGGTCTTCATGTGTTCTATGTCCCAAATTCTTCCTATTCTTTGAAAGGTGGTTCTCAAGTTCTTTATGTGCCTTGTACAACATTTCATAGGTCATCAAAGACCCAATAAATTCTTCGAGAGGGAAATGGTTCAAATCTTTTAATTCTTATAAAGTTGGTACTTTTTTATTCCTACGTTTTAGAAAGTGATCTTAAAATCTTGTTTACAAGTTCAAAATCTGAAAAACATTTGCCAAGAGCTTTTAAACCATTAACGACATCTGTAAAATAGGTGTACATGTCAACAATGGTTTCGCTCGGCTTCATTCAAAAAAGTTTGAAATCATGCATTAAATAATTAACTTTAGAATCCTTAACTTTGCTAGTTCCTTCATATGTGATTTCAAGAGTACGCCAAATATCAAAAGTCATTTCGCAAGTAGAAATACGATTAAACTCATTCCTATCTAAGGTGCAAAATAAGGCATTCATAGCCTTTGCATTTAGAGAATAAGCCTTCTTCTCCAAATCATTCCAATGGTTCATTGGAAGAGAAGACTTTTGAAAACCATTTTTGACTAAATTCCATAAATCGAGATTCAATGAAAGCAAGAAAACTCTCATTCGAGTTTTCCAATAAATGTAGTCAATCCCATTGAAAAAGGGAGGACGAATGAGAGAATGACCCTCTTGAAAGCCGAAAAGAGCTATTTCTATTTGGGTGTTAAACCAAAGTAGAAAATCATGGCTCTGATACAAATTGTTAGGATCGAGAGCTCACTAAGAGAGGGGGTGAATTAGTGCAGCGGATATAAATGTCAACTTCGTAAAATCTCTTCGTACGTTGAAAATCGATTCCGACGTAAAAGTTGTTTCTAAAAAGAAACTTTGAAAGTGTATTCGTAAAGATAACTTGAAGGCAGTAAGCACTTAAAGAGGTTTGCAGTAAGGAAATAACAAGAATAAAATGCAAACCGAGATTTAGAGTGGTTCGGTCAATCTTGACCTACATCCACTTTCGGCTTCCTCCTCCGATGAGATCACTGGTATCCACTAGAGGCCTTCCTTCAATAGGCGAAGTACAATCACCTTTTACACCCCTCTTCTCCTTTTATCGGGTTTAGGAGATAACCCTTACAAGTACTCACACTCCTCTCTTACAGAAATCTAACACTTATAGTAGAGGAGATAATTCTAAAGAGATTATAGCAGCGTTTCTTTACTTTTAGATTCTCTGTGCTTGTGTACTTCAACCAGGGATTAGAGGAGTATTTATAGGCTTCAAGTTGATTCAAACTTAGAGCCTAAATCTTTCCCATCCTGAGTTCCTCGGGCACAAGCGGTACCACCGCCCAATGTCAGTTTGACTAACACTGGCCTAAGCGGTTCCACCGCCCAAGTCTAGCGGTACCACCGCCTGGGGGCTGGTGCTGGGTGGTACCACCACCTAGACTAGAGGTACCATCGCCTGGCACCCTACCAGGGGCGGTACAACCGCTTAGACTGGCGATACCATCGCTTGACACAATCTCGAATACTGTGCCATGACAGTGAGGCTTCTTGGGGTATTGTTTGGGCCTCTTATTGGGCCCAACATAGTTCTTACATAGGCCTAGCTGGCCCCTAATTGGGTTAGCCCAAATCCAATCTCAATTACGTGCTAATTACGATTCCTAAGACAAATTCTAAGTTAAACAAAGTCCGTAAGTCTATTCTTCCAGCGATCTTCCGACGAACCTCTGACAAACTCTCGGCAATGTCCTGGCGGACTCCCAACAAGCTCTTGGACTTCACAACGATCTTCTTGGCGAGTCCAATAAGCTTCTCTAGCAAGCTCCGCGACTTCTCGGTTGGTCCCCGCAGAACTTCTAACGAACGTCCGGACTTCCGACGAACTCTCAAACTCCCAACGTGATCTCGATCTTGACTCCGGGACTTCATTTTACTTCATGTCTTGCTATCATAGTTAATCCTGCATATGTAAAATATACTTCGATCTAGACAATTAATCCTAAGCATATAATCAAGTTGTCTGGTATGTCATTGGTCCCTCGACGCTTCGTCCGATTCTTCGACGTATTGTCCTCTCTTGCGGCCTATTGCCCAATCGGTCAATTGACTCCGCAACTTCGATATCCTTGGCACAATCTCCGCTCTTCTTGGCCCGATGCCCGAAGCCTTCTATTGATACGTCAACTGTTCCTTCCGCCCGACGTCCAATCTTCTGACATGTTTTCCCTCGGCACAACATGATTCTTCCTGCTTATATTATCTCATCCTGATCGAAGCATCCTACGTCACTCAAAACGCAGATTAAATCATAAACACATATCAAGTGGTTTCATCATCAAAATACGAGATTCAACATAATGTTGTATAAGTTCCTTTTGTGTGTATCAACGACAAATCTATATTGTTGTATCTTGTAAATATTTGAAAAGTAACCCTCATATCGAGATTTCAGAAATGTTCAGTTTAAATTGTGTAATGATATAAACATATGGTATATATTGGTTTTGTGATTGCATAGATTTCCATGCTTATGGATTTATGATGTGGTTATAGTTTAGTTGAGTTGGCTTTGCATTTTGTGAATCATTAAGTGATATGATGGTATGATTATAAACTATACAGTTTTTAGAAATTGTGGATTATAGAGATGAATTTTGACTTGAATGTTTTCTTAGTGGCCTCGAAAGTGTGTTTGGATCCTAGATTATTATTAAATTATAATATTAACGATTTTGAGGGGTGTGACAGTGTCGCCCCTATCAAGCGATGGTACCGCCCAGTGTCAGAAAGTACTCACGGTGGTACCACCAGTACAGACGATGGTATTACTAGTACCCGGAGGACTCGGGATGAGATATTTTTAGGCTCCAAGTTTGAATACACTTGAGGCTTATAAATACCACTCTCATCCCTGGTTAAGATATACATGCATAGAGAGCTTAAAAGTGAGAAAATGTTGTAGAAATCACTTGAGAGAATCCCTCCTCTAATTCGAAGTTTAGAATTCTGTTTAGGGAGGAGTGAGTGTTTGTAAAAGGTTGACTCCTACACCTGTGAAAAGGAGAAGAGGGGTGTAAAAGGGTAGTTGATCTTTGCTTATTACAAGAAGATCATTAGTGGATGCCGGTGGCCTTGACGAAAGGGGAATTAGCATAGTAGATGTAGGTCACGACAACCAAACCACTATAAAATGATTTACATTTTTGTTCTTGTTATTTTCCCTTACTACAAATTGTTTTACTTTCTTTACTTCCACTACGCTTATGAATATGATTTCAAAGTTAACATCTCTCTGAAATAGCTTTCGTCAAAATCAATTTTAATTATACGAAGAAATTTTCAAACCGACATAATTTTTTCGCTGCACCAATTCCCACCCCCCTCTTAGTGTCGACTCGTTCCTAACACTCTTCACCTACATGCTTTAAGCTTCTCTTTAAGCAAAGTATTTGTCAACATGTCTGACCTATTTTCATCGGTATGCATCTTTTCTAAATATAATTCTTTTATCTCAAGTACATCACGAATCCAATGATATCTTATGTCAATATGCTTGGATCTAAAATGAAATATTGAATTCTTGGATAGGTAAATGGTACTCTGAGTATCACAGTAAATAGTATATCCTTCCTATTTCAAGCCCAATTCTTATAAAAACATTTTCATCCATAAAGCTTCCTTGCAAGCTTCAATAATTGCTATGTATTATGCTTCTGTAGTTGATAGAGCAACACATTTCTTTAACTTTGACTGTTCCCACTGCAAACATCATTAAGAACTCTAAAGTAGACTTCCTAGAATTAGTATTACTTATCATGTCTGTATTTGTGTACCCCTCTGGCATAAGTTTACTATTGCCAAAATATAAACATAACTTGGAAGCACCTTTTAGATATCTTAATATCCATTTCACTGCTGCCCAATGTTTCTTACCAAGTTTAAAGAGAAATCGATTAACAACTCCAACCGCATGAGCTATATCTAACCTAATACTATGATTATGATGAAGAAGTCATCATCTATACCCTTAATGGCCTCAGAGATTAGTACAAGGAATTGGCAGCCACAATTTGAGTACATGACTCACAAATGTCATTTGAAGCACTCTATGATAAGATGACTGACTATGAGATATATTTAAAGCGTGAGGACAAATTGCTCAAACCGACCATCACAGCTCAAGTTTGTCAAAAGTCCAAGAGGAAGAGCAACCAGTACAATAAGCACATCAACAAAGGTTTGGCCAAGATATCTCTTGACCCTATAGATCCCAAGCAAACCCCCCCCTTATCCTCACCATCAACATTTCTCGCAAACTGGCAACTCCAATAACCATCAGCCCTGGCGTCCTTCCCTCATAAGCCAACAAAGAGTCGTCTACCAGTTGTGTGATAAAATTGGATACTCCGCAAAAGTTTATCATCTCAACCCTGACTCCCTACTTTGTCATAATGGCCTCAAGTGAATCTCATAACTACTCAAACTACTAACCAACCTAATTGGATTGTGGACTCTGACGCCTCTCATCACATCACCTCTGAGCTTCAGAACTTGTCTATCTATAACAATTATGGTGAAAATGAAGATATCATCAGTGATGGTAAAGGACTTCCTATTACTCATACTGGTTCAACAATGCTTAATTTTGATACTACAACATTTACACTCGATGATGTTCTATGTACCCCTCATATTAAATGAAACCTCATTTACATTTCTCAATTTTGCAAATACAATAATACATTAATTGGATTCTTTTCTTTTCAAGGACTTGAGCACGGGAGCATCCTTGGTCCAAGGCCTGAATAGAGGCAACATTTACGAATGATCGTCAACTCCACAAATAACCCAGCCCACTATTTACTCTTCAGTTACAACTCCAATTGATGTGTGGCATTATCGTCTTGGTCATCCCTTGTCCCTTATCCAGTAAAAATTACTTTCCCGTTACTCTCTTCCTAGTTTTAAATCAAGCAGCTCTATAACTCATTGTGATATATGTCTTAGCAATAAAAGTCATAGACAGCCCTTTGGAACATCCTCCATATCTTGCTCTAAATCATTTGAAATTATTTATACCGATGTTTAAGGCCCTGCTCCAATCATTTATTTTGATAAATTCAAATTTTATGTTATTTTTGTAGATTACTTCACTAAGTACACATGGTTTTATCCTCTTCACCATAAATATAAAGTTTTCACAATCTCTATCAACTTTCGAAAGTTGATCGAGAACTATTTTCAGTTTACAATCAAAACAGTTTACTCTGATGGTGGAGGTGAATATCAAGCCTTGACATCCTATCTCTCAGCTTGTGGTATACAACATCTCAAGTTACCCCCATATACTCCTCAACTAGTTGGCTCTACTAAATGTAAACATCGACATATAGTTGAAACTAATCTCACACTTTTACATCAGGTCTCCATGCCTTCAACCTTTTGGATAGTAGTCTTTCAAACTACAGTCTACCTTATTAATCGAATGATTACGCTAGTTCTACAATACCAGTTCCTATTTGAAACACTATTTCATAAACCTCCAAACCTTCATAAACTCAAAGTATTTGGTTGTCTATGTTATCTATGGTTACGTCTCTATGCCTCCCATAAGATAATATCAAGATTTAGGCTTTGCGTCTTTTAGGATACTCTCTTGAACATAATGCTTTCCGATGCTATAATCCCTACACCCATAAAGTCTTTATATCATGTCACATTATTTTTGTGGAGTCTATCTTTCCTTTCCAAAACTATGAGTCTCCTACCATGCAAACCACTCCAATATACATTCCTCACTGGAGTATACCTTTGATACAGTCAAACGAGCCTCCCATTACACTATCCAGTTCCTCCCTTTAGGATCCACACTTTACTACTACTCCCATTTAGCAATTGCCTATTCCCTCCATTCCTACTCTACTCCTTTCTTCTCAAGTTTTTCCCTTTAATGAGGTAATATGTTCATAAACACAACCATTGTCTTTACCTCCTTCTAGACCTAGTGACACTAAAGTACCTCAACCTAACCCAGCCTATGTCAATGACTCTCCACCGCTTATTCCAACAAAATCTCGTAGCTTCTAAACATCCAATGGTAACACGCTCTAAGAGTGATATTTTCAAACCACGTCAAGTCTTTGACCTACATGCTATCATAAAATCCTCATCTAATACCATTGAACCCACCACCTTCACTTAAGCCCAAAAATCTTCACACTAGCGTAAAGCCATGTGTGAAAAATATGATGCCCTCCTCTATAACTCAACATGGAACCTAATAAATTTTCATCATACATAAAACATCATCGGGTGTAAGTGGGTCTTTTAAATTAAGCAGAACCCAAATGGATCTATTGCCCGATATAAAGCACGTCTACTCGCTAAAGGATTTTATCAACGACCTAGAGTTGATTTCATTGAGACATTCAGTCTCATTGTTAAGCCTACAATAATCCGACTTATCTTGAGTTTGGCCACCACTAAAGGCTGGCAATTACGATAATTGGATATTAATAATGCCTTTTTACAAGGAACTCTAACTGAAGATGTTTTTATGCAATAACCTCTTAGTTTCATCCATCCTTAGTATACAAGGCATGTTTGTAAACTATAAAAAGCTATTTATGGACTTCGTCAAGCTTCAAGAGCTTAGTACACTAAACTTGGCTCATTTTTTACTTCAGTAGGCTTTATTAACTCCAAGTCTGATACCTCGTTATTTCTATGACAACAACATGGAGACACAATATATATTCTAGTTTATGCTGATGACATTATTGTCATAGGCAATAATCCTATAGAGATCTAGGCATTCATCAAGCAATTGATAAATTGATTCTCTCTTAAAGATCTAGGAACCTTGAACTATTTTCTGAGCGTAGAAGCAACATTTACATCTTCATGTCTCTTCCTATCACAAAGAAAGTACATTCAAGATTTATTATCAAAGACAAACATGTAGGACACAAATACGATTATAACTCCCCTCTCTACTAGTGAATCACTCAAATTATCTGATGGGAGTTCTACTATGGAACCCATTCAGTATCGACAAGTAGTTGGCTCTTTACAATACTTAGCTCTCACCCGTCCAGAGATCTCATTTGCAGTCAATAAATTATCATAATTTATGCAATGGCCATCTACTTTGCATAGGTCTGTAGTCAAACGAATCATGTGATATCTTAAAGGGACCCTCAATCATGGTCTCTTTCTCCGCAAACACTCTCCACTTCATCTTCATGCCTTTATCGATGTTGATTGGGCAGGAAACTTTGATATAGAACATCCACATTAGGGTATAGTATCTTCCTTCTAGCTAATCCAATCAATTGGAGTTCTAAAAAGCAAAAGACAATCACACGGTCTACAACTGAAGCTGAATACCGTATCATCGCCACTACCACTACAAAACTCAATTAGGTTACAAATCTAAAGGAACTCAACATCAATTCCACTCTTATTTCTATAATATATTATGAAAATGTTGGAGCTACTTATCTATGTGTCAATCTGGAGTTCTACTCCCGTATAAAATATATTGTTATCGACTTCCACTTTGTGCGAGATCAAGTTATCCGACATCAACTATGTGTTTCTCATGTATATACGGTTGATCAATTAGTAGACTCACTCATGAAGTCTCTCGCTTGTAAACTATTTGTATTGCATCGGTCCAAGATCGGCATCCTTGATAGGAGCACCATCTTGTGATGGCATGATAGTAGATAAGATTTTCTCAACTGTATGAGAAAATCTCGCTACTCTATTGAGTGAAATCCTCCCTCCTATCTTGTATAAATAGGGAGAATATATTAATAAGGAATACAGCTTCTTCTATTTTAATTTATATCTTCTATCTTCTATCACATAGTTGTTCATGTGGGGACACAGGGCTACAGTGCAGGTGCTAATTTGAGAATGAGTTAATTGATTGATCTTCTTACGGAATACTAGATGGTTGATGATGCCTTATTGTCAGACAACAATTCTATGGTCCTAGTGATGTATATAGTCCTTAGACTTGAGACACTAAGGATGTCCTATATGAGTACTCCACTATTTGATACCAGACTTATAGGTCTGAAAGTTCCAAATCTAGCATAGCCAATCATCGGTAGCGGTAGCCAACCTTACGAGGACTCTTGAGTGTCAATAGAGGATCATCCACTCTTAGTGTCATGAGAGGAATATCCTATGTATTCTTGCTTAGACAAATCCCTGACAAGGGTTATTCGGATTGAGAGAGAAAGAGTTCTCTGGGAGAATCCAATTAGAGAGAGACTCAGGTAGAAACCATATAGGTCTGACAGCACTGTGCTCGGTATACGGTCTTTAAGATATTAGATGAATAAGAGACTATAGATACATGATAACTGAGGATAGATAGTCTAATGTATTGGATTTCCCTGTATCGTTTGGAGACTATAGTGTAGTGGCCTAGTACGTCCGTAGTCGATAAGTCAAATGAATTATTATGAAGATAATAATTCACTGAGCCAGAAGAAGTTCTAATGGGTATGACTCACGGCCAACTCGATATTAGGCCTAGAAGGTCACACATATATGGTAGCCATTGCGACGAGTAAAGGTTCGAATATGAGATATCCGTCGGAGCCCTTATCTTATTGGATATACAATAAGCCCCTGAATTATTGGATCCTATGGATGAGATTCAACAAAAGCCAATGAGAGATCATTAAATAAAAATCCACTAATCTAAGAGGCTTGAGTAGTTGGATGGAGATCCAATACCCAATAGGGTAGGATCCATTAGGGTTAAGTTGATAGGGAGCCTCTATAAATAGAATGAAACCAAATGTTCATAGGTTAGAAGTTTTTGGTTGCCACCTTATATTCTTCTCTTCCCTTCTCCTCCTCAAATAGCAGGCTAGAGATTTTAGGAGCATCATCGTAGCCCTGCTGTGTAGATCACCACTAGAGAGAAGGACGCTTGATCTCCTTTACCCTCTCCTTAGATCTGTAGGGATTCTAGGATATACGATCTCCCTATGTAACACAATCTTTCATATACATAGTTTTCAGTTTTGTGGATTTTGTGCACTAATTTTCGCACGACAACGAATATAATTTATGAAAAATTTAGAGATTTTTATTTTCTCTTCTTCTATTATGCATGTGTTGTCGAACCTAGAATTCCCTACATCTTCTTATTTATCTCCCCCATGATCATCATGAACTATAGGTAAAGAAACTGGACTCAAACTCTAAGGGATATAAATAAAGGTTTTTGGCTTATCAACATTATCACCATCATTAAACAATTAGTCTTCAAGAAACATAATATCTCTACTTCTAATAATCTTTTTATTCATTGGATCTCATAATTTGTACCTAAATTTTTCATGACTGTACCCCAAGAAAATGCATGATTTTACCTTATTATCAAGCTTGGACCTCTTATCATTAGGAATATGAACAAATATTTTACATCCAAAGACTCTTACTTAATCATAAGATATATTTTTTCCTTTCTATACTCTTTGGAACATCACCTTTGGAATATTATCGTGAGAGGGGTTTTGATTCAGTCTCTTAATATTATGTGTCACACACATACGTATTTAATATATATCTACATCGCATGAGCAATCATACTAGATGATCATGGACCACAACATAATATGATCAAGCCTGAGCCAATAGGCCCAATCACTCACATCACGATCTATGTGTGCATTGGCGCATCTCCACGCTCTATGATCATCCATCTTGTACTTATCAGTTCTGCCAGCATCTCCATGCGTCACGATTGTCTGTCTCGACCTCGTGGTTCCCGTTGTCACCTCCACACTCCTACCGTGCATCCTAGTGCAATTACAATATAATCACAAGCATGCAAGCCTAATAATAAAGAGAAGAAATGGAGGCTCATAAGCTTGAATAATAATAATAACAATAATCATATCACATATATATATATATATATATATATATATATATATATATATATATATATATATATATATATATATATATATATATATATATATATATATATATATACATTACATCACAAGATCCATGATCATCCGTCCACATCATACATCACATGTACACATTATCATGTATGACTACTAGATAATAATAATAATAATTATTATTATTATTATTATTATTATTATTATTATTATTATTATTTAATTAATTATTTTATAGATTTTTAGGGTACCCTGCCCAAGGGTGCCCCATGTGGTTAGGAAACCCTAGCCGCTAGGGTTACCCCTACGGCCAGGAATCCTTGGCCGTAGGATAGCCTTGGGAAGCCAGGGAACACTAGCCCCCAAGGTCTCCTCTGTAGCTAGGAAACCCTAACTCCAAGGTGTCCATAGGCTGCTAGAAAACCTTGGCTACTTGCTTGCCCCATGCGGCCAAGAATTCCTAGTTGTTTGTGACCCAAATCACAAGGCAGCAATAGTTGTTGTCATTTTTCCTCTATTTTGCAATAATAATATTGGCGATAAAACATCAATCTAAAGCACCTTTTAACAAAGAGTAGAGGTGATGTCCAGATTTGAGAACTTTGACAAAAATTACAACAATCACGTATAAAACAATTCTACGCGATTCATTAACACACATAGTTTAAAAATCAATCGTTGCACAAATCAACCTAGCTTTCATACTATTATTGAAAAATCTGATCAAAGCATCACATGCATAATGAAAGAATAGAAAATAAAAAAATACATATTTTCTAAAAAGAATGTATCTCGTCATCGTGCGAAGATTGGTGCGCAAAACACAAAAAAGTATCAAGTGAGATTTGTTACCTAGGGAGATCGTATATCCCTAAAAAATTCCAAATCTATAGGAGTGGATAAAGGAGGTCAACTGTCCTCCTTTCTAGTAGTGATCCAGGTAGATATGGCGAAGACACTCCTCAAATCATCGTACGATCTTCCTCTCCACATGTAACATATGTTCAAGAAGGGGCCAGCCCTTCTTGCTATCCACACACCCTCAATTGAGGCTATCGGTTGAGTAGGAGAGGAGAGGGAGGAGAATAGAAGGGACAACCTAGAGATGACTAGCCTATACCACCTTTTGGCCCCTTCTATTTATAAAGGTTCCTACCACTTTACCATAATGGATCATGCCCTATTGAGTTATTAGATCTCTATCTAATTATCTAAGCCTCTTGGGTAATTAGATCTCTACCTAATAATCTCTCATTAGCTCTTATTAGATCTTATCAATAGGATTCAATAATTCATTGGCTTATTAGATATCCAATAAAATAGGAACTCCAACGGATATCTCATATTTGATCCTCTGCTTGTCGCACCACCTATCATATATGTGTGACCGTCTAGGCCTAATATCGAGCTGGTCATGAGTCATACCTATCATAACTTCTTCTAACTCAGTGTATTATTATCTCCATAATAATTCATTGGACATGTCTATCCTTCCTTAGTTATCATATATTTATAGTCCCTCATCAATCTAATATCTCAAAGATTGTACATTGGGCGTGGTGCTATCAGGCCCACACGGAATCTACTCAACTCTCGCTCTAATTGAATTCTCCT
The DNA here is from genome assembly GCA_900464855.2 of Musa schizocarpa. Lineage (NCBI taxonomy): Eukaryota > Viridiplantae > Streptophyta > Magnoliopsida > Zingiberales > Musaceae > Musa > Musa schizocarpa. The sequence goes on from LS990915.1 coordinate 34,969,797, forward strand.
AGAGAACTCTTTCTTTCTTAATTCGAATGACCTTGGCCAAGCATTTACCAAAGTAAGAACACATAGGATATTTCTCTTATGACATTAAGGACAGATGATTCTCTATCGATACTTATTTGCCCTCATAAAGTTGGCTACCACTCTCGATGACCGGATGTATTAGATGTGGAACTTCCAAACCTATAAATCTTGTATCAAATAGTAGAGCACTCATACAGGACATCCATGGTATCTCAAGTCTAAAAAGCAAACATATAATTGGAACCATGGAATTGCTATCTAATAATGAGGTATCATCAACCATCCAATATTCTATGAGTTGGTCAATAAGTAAACTCATTCTCCAATAAGCACTTGCACTATATCCCTAGTGTCTCTACACGAGCAGCTATGAGACCAGTCACCTCCATCATATAAACAGGTATATAGCACACCAGTCTGTTTGATTATTTTGATATTCCTCTCGAGTAACCTATGATCGAAATTATTTAGGGTTTGTGTATAAAGATGAATTGATCCCATTATCGTGATCTCATCACAATCTGATTCTTAATAAGAAGCCAAAAGACTACGTAGCATGTCACATATGACATCACTCATATGATTGGTTTATAGGGCACCTATAACTAGCACTCCTCGTATTGGTCTCCAAGCAAATATTTTCAATACCCACAATCTTAAATATACCACTATTTTCCATTTTAACATTGTCAAAATCACTAGTAGTGTAAGATCTGAAGAAATCACCATAAGAAGTAATATAGAATGAAGCCTCAGAGTTAATTACCTAATTATTGTCCTAAGCTACAATATTGACACATCCATCATCATAAACAATAATGATATCACATTTACCAATAAATGTATTTGTCTCCTTTTTATTTTTCTTCCTTTCATTCTATTCTCACTTCCAAAACCTACACTTTTTCTTCACGTGACTTGGCCTATTATAGTGGAAACACTTGATATCTCTTCTATACTTGTATCTTCCTTTATAATCATATGAATTTCTACTATGAGTTCTTCCACATCTTTCTTATTTTTCAATAATGTGTATTAGAAGAAGATTCTCCTTGTTCTTTCCTTTTGGCATCTTTATTTAACAAACTATTTTTAATTATGTCTTTGGTTAGAGTCCCCTTTAGCATGGAGTTAGAAATTGTCATCATATACGTTTCTTAACTTTCCAATAAAGAGCTAAGAAGTAATAATCTTTGCATATCATCATCTATATTCATTTTTATAGTAACCAGCTTGTTTGTAAGACTCTACACGAGCTTATATGCTCAACAATATTATCACAATCTTTATATTTTAAATTGACAAGCCTTTTGAGAAGAGAAATTTTATTTCTTACTACCTTTTTCACAAAGAGATTTTCTAACATTTGTCAAACAACATCAGCTTTGGTTTTCTCAAAAAATATACTATGCAAATTTACATCCATCCATCTTCTAACATAGGCAATAGTTTTTCTATGTTGAACCTCTCATTTCTCATCTTCCATAGTAGAATTTTTTCTTTAATTTTGATGGGCTTATACAAATCTTTACAATATAACAAATCTTCCATCATATGTCTCCAAGTGGAATAATTTGATGAGTTCAATTTAATCATTAATCATATCGTCTGACTCTTCCATTTTAATCACAGAAGAAAAAATAATACCAAACAACCTGTCTTTGATACCACTTTGTTGAGAAAAACTCTTCCAGTAGAATAATTCTTTTCTCTGTTTGTGTATTAAAATGGGTTCCTTACCAAAATACCAACTTGGAACTCAAAACAAATATTAACCAGAGCAGCAAAAACAGTATAACAATGAATCAATCATAAAGTGAGACATTGAATTTTTATGTGAAAAGCTCAATGCGGGAGAAACCATAGGACCGTAGTCCACTTCAAACCTCCACTATCACCAATAATGATAATAAATTTATAATAAGTATTCTTTAAAATAACTAGAGGATCATAATAATATCAAGAATATAGATTTTGGTTCAATAATAACATATCATCATCACCATAGATGAATTTTATCAAAAGAAAGATTATTACAAGGATTAGCACTATTAGAATTGTAGAGCTTATTGCAACGATTCTCGTCAAAATCAATGAACTTAGTCATTTCATCGTTTAGTAAAAGTTTCAAAACCTAGCTTTCTCTCTCCTCTCCCTTTCTTTTGTTTTCTGCATTGATCTTTTTCCTTTCCTTTCGCCCACCTCTTATGTCGCATACAACCCTATTTTTTTATTCTTTTTTCGTTTTTTTAATAACTGATCGGATTTAGGCTCAATGCTCCTATTGTCTGGTGCAAGCCCACCTAGATCTAATAATATTTTAATTATCTAAGTTGGGAGTTGATTGGGAGTAAACCGAGATCTTTCTTCTAAATTGATCCCAAGTTAATTTCTATTAACATGGAACAAATTAGACTCCAATTATGCCCAACCTCATAAAATTACGTCAAGATATTCTCAATAATACTCCTTTCCCATGCTTAAGTTAGTACGTGATTTAGAGGATTCAACTAGGATTATAAGAGAAAATATTATTTAAGATGGGAGATGTTGATTATCTAACATTAAAATTTTGGTCACTTGATACTAGAATATCAACTACCCGAGGATCCAGCGCTGAGATGATGCCAACCATATTAGTATTTCTCTTTCACCATTAAATCACCTCTTCAACTGGTCCGTTTGCAAAGAGAATCACTCTAGAGGTTTCACGTTTAACAGCTATGACAAGCCTTAATGGTAACTAATAGTCAAATAACCTACTAAACTACCACTAATAGCATCAAAATTAAAAGGAGGGCATACTACATACCTGGACATGTCTGCACTATAAACTTACTCTTACCGGTGATAAAAGGGAAAGGAAAAACTGAGTTAACTTTATCAAATCATATTTCAAACAAGGAAAAATATAAATTTCAACTCCACCAGAACATAGTAGGTATCAAAGTACATTTTACTTCTCATGCTTAAGCTCCAAAGTAAGCATTAAAAAAAAAAAACACGTCAATAAAGTATTGAATCTCGAATTTTGACGATAAAATCAATTCATAGAGTTAATGATCTAATCTGTATTTTGAGTAATAGAGGACTAGTTTCGATCATAAAAAGATAATTAAATCAGGAAGAATCAATGTTGGATCAGATTGGAATATATTAGAAGATTGGACGTCGAGCCGGAGGATCGATCGACATATCGATAGAAGGCTTTCTGTCATGAGTTCGAGCATCGGGCCAAGAAGATCAAACATTACGCCAAGGAGATCAAATATTTCGATAAGGTAACATGCCGATTGGGCAATATGTCGAAGGAGAAGATGATGCGCCGAAAGGTCAAACGAAACGCTGAATGAACCAATGACATATCGGACAACATGTGATTAATGCTATGTAATAAGTCTAGATCGAAGTAGTTTTAATTCTAATTGGGTTGATTTAGAATATAACTAGGCTTACTCAATTATGGGCTCATTGGGCCTGAGTTGCAACTATTTTTGGCCAAGTAGAAGGCTCATTCAATCATCCAAGATTATGTGGAGCCACCCATGAGCTGGAAAAGTCAATAGCACATTTTTTCATGCTGCCAGACAATGGTACCACTCAGTGTCAAACTGGGAGGCAATGGTACCACCTAGTGCAAGCAATGGTGCCGCCTATACCCCAAAAACTCGAGGATTTGAATTTTGGCTCCAAGTTTTGAAGTCATTTAGGGTCTATAAATACCCCACAAATTCCTGCTTGCAATACACACGAAAAGAGAGCAAAAACTCTGTGATTCCAAGATTGTAAAACTCTTTTAAGTATAGAGTCCCTCCTCCAAGAGCTTAGTGATAGTCCTAAGGGAGGTGTGTGAGGGAACACTTGTAAAAGAGGGGTGTAAAGGTTCTCTCCTGAACTTGTGAAAAGAAGAAAGAGTGTAAGGGTAGTTGATTTTCGCCCATTGGAAAGGAGATCGATGGTGAAAGTCGATGGCCTCGAGTGAAGCAGGGAGTGGACGTAGATCACAACAACCGAACCACTATAAATCGGTTTGCATTTATGTTTTGCTGCAAACTGTTTTACTTCCTCGTTACTTTAGCTACACACTCGTATGAATGTTTATGATTTTATGGTACGAAGATTTTCAACTCGACTGTAAATTTTACATAAGCACCAATTTACCCCCGCGCCCTTCTCTCAGTGTCATCCTAACACAAAGAACAAATATATCTACAATAAATAATGTGCAAGCTTCATAAGTTCTTGAGAAATCGTAACAAATTGAACATACTGATGACAATTCAGAATTTCATATAAAATAACATTTTATTTAATTATATACTTGTACTACAATTATATACAAGCCAGTATATAATTAAATATAATTGTAGTACAATTCATATACTTGTATATTTAATTATATACAAGCCAGAATTTTTTGTCACGTCTTCACTTTCACCCCATGTGCATAGGACATACAAGGAAACAGCAGTTTAATTGCACAATAGCTCATTATGGATGCCCAACAATAACACAGACTACTAACAAAGGGCCACTCATGAGCTCAGCCTTAGCCTCAAGTATCAGGCATGAATTTTCTACAATAATCCATGGACTAAGTGACACAAACGTATGCAAATTTCTCCAGCCTTTCAGCAATATATTCACATTGCAGGAGAAGATATCCAAGCAACTTCATTATATACTATGCACAATCAGTAACATACTACTAGCCGTCTTTCATTGTCACCTCAGGCACTGAATCCCTTCTGGAGAGAACTCCACTGACCGGCAGGAATGCTAATGCAAGCTTCAGCAGACACCTCAGCCATCATCTCCTTGCTGATACCTGCATTGCAGATGTTTGCTAGAGACCGCATATGTTTCATCCCATACTGAGATAGAGATCCACAGTGTGCTTCAAAAGTCCTCACCTGCAAAGAGAAAAAAAAAAAAGACATCACAGCTTTATAAAATTCAAAGGAACAAAAACCAAAGAATTTCCCACATATTCCATAGGTTATCTAACACAAGAATGAAATTGAGTACAACTGGTCTTGCAAATCATGGGTCTGTAGATTGTACCTTCATATATTTTTATTCAATAGAACTGGAAATAATACACCTATTTATTCGCCAGTAAATTATAAAGCAGAAGTCTTCACTTAGATAAAAAATTGTGCCATGTCCAACCAAATTGGTACCGACAAGAAAATGCTTGAAAATAGACTCAATTGCATGATGACAAGATCATGTGATCGCAGGCCACTGAAACATCAATATGATAGAAAGGTATTGCTACAAAAGCAGCCACAAACCAACGAGGACATGTTTCACAATCCGATCTTGCTATCATGGCAACCATGAGCCAGAAACCAAAATTGGTATTTCAATCTTGATTTGTGACTGCCTTAAATAGCCATAATTACATTCATAATTCATTCTGTTCATCCATAATTACATCCTTAAGGGTCTTTTTTCTTGTATTAAGGCGAAAGGAACATGCTTAAAGGCCCCCATACAGTTACAGTTAGTTTAACATTAATGAGAATCCCCATCAAGATATGATAGTGTTTGGAAATTCCTTGGTTGTTAGCATCCTATGCAAGAATGACAGGCCAAGTTGTCTGCCATCAAAGGTGAAGCATAAGATACTACTTGGGAAGGACTCATAGGCATGCTAACAGAAGACAATTTTGAAATTGTTAAAAATCACGTTGATCAATATACTCACCATCGATTTGAGGCAGGACCAATCATCCACTAAAGGCTGGCCTGCAGGGCGAACAGTTTTCAGCACTTCTGACCCTTGCTTAGAACCGAACAACAACTTCCCGATGAACTCTATACTATTGTCTATATGCAACCGATGTGATATTACTTCGAGAAGTTCCTTCTGAGCGTTACGTTTATGAGAAGAGCCTTCACGTGCCTTTTGATACTTCAATAAGAAAGGTAAAGTGTCAGTCTGAAACTACAGATGAAGCAATTGAAAGAAGTAAAAACACAAAGTTGCACTAGGTAATGCCAGAACCATGTACTGCATTTAGGGATCAGAAAGCATGAGAAGAATGAACAGAACAAGCAAAGAAACTACAGAGCAAGGAAGATGCCAACCTTATGCCAGAAGTAGATTAAATCTGCATCCCGCTGATTAACAGCAGTGTTAGAAAATGATGATAATGAGTTATCATCAATGAAAGTGGCATTTTCATTGGCAGGATTTGAACCCACATACAAGAAAAGGTTTTGCATGTTGAGTTCGAGTTCCCCATATTCCATGACATGTGAACCAAACAAATACGTATCATTAACAGCAGTTCTGGTCTTTACCTAAAAACACCAATAGAGAGTTTATTAGACCCAAATGGTCATTTAAACAGGTGACAAGAAATAAGGAAACCATAATCTCAAGTGCTCACCAGCTGATACTGCTGCTTCAATGTTTCAGTCCTCAAATTGTGTTTATCACTGTTACATGCAAAAGCACCGGTTAGCTTAGGACTTATGATAGACAACCAAAATAATGCAAGAGATAAGAAAGCTGAATTAATCAAACCAAACCAAAATTTCTTCTTTAATTCAAAAGAATCTATATTAAACATGGACAAAATACGGATCATTCCTCTGTTCGATATTGGTTACAACATGACTAAATGTTACATCTTTGTTAGCTCCTATCACAATCATGTTTCTTAAGTATGTACTACAACCACAGTTTTCCTTTAATTCACATTACTGCCACAATGAAAGTGATTTGTGTTAATGTCAAATGGAGAAAAGACAAAGATGAAAAAGCTTCATGCTCAATACTACTAAAAGAAGCATATATCTAAAGAAAGATATCAACTACAAAGTATTGATTTCAAAAAAAAATAAAAAAGATTGTCAATATATTGACAAATAAATGTCACTAAAACCATTCATAATTTCTAGATCTCGAGAAAAAAATGTCCTATGATTTTATTTTTTTTTACTTGAAAAGCAAGGGGGCATAACCCTCTAAGTGTCAATCAAACTCTACGTTTCAGATAAGATTATACAAGGAATGGTTGTGAATTTTTGTTTTGCAAAGGCAAACTATTCATGGTCTAACAATAGAAAAATATGGAACAAATTTCATTTAGAAGAAATGCGTCATTTACCTGTCCTCCATCCAAGCAACACTGTACAAATCCCCCAGACAGGTATAGAACTCTGGGGGAGGGCTAGGGTGCTGTCCCGGGCAGTAAGTTCCCCAACTACTCTCATAAGCATTTGATGCTGTGGTTGCATATATATTTATGTCTTCAGGGAGAAGACCCTCAAAAATGCTCCCAGATTCACAAGCTTCAAGATAAAATACCTGAAACAGTAAACCAAAAAAAAAAAGATTTTCAATCTAGATAATCCTATGCAACCATGTGGTGTGAATAGATGTTACCATGCTTCTATAAGTTCCAGACGCATGCTTTTTCTTTAACACATCAATCAAATCATCAGCATAAAGGTAAGGAAAGGTGGGCATCCCTGTAAAGTTTCAGGACAGGATAAAAATAAAAGATCAGTCTGCATTCAAACATTGCAGTTTCTGTTAACATACATAACAAGGAAAGTTGAATAGTTGTTTCCCCATGATATTGTTTAATGATGTCCTCCAGTTAAATGAGACGGCGTAAGTTGCATAGGGATGACCTTTGCTTAGAAATGATGCAAGGATTTGACAGCCATTAAAAGCCTGACTATTGATAAAAGTCAAACTTCTTGACAGGCAGAAAATATGATTTCCTTCAGAGCATGCAAGCAGGGAAAAAGAAAAAAATAGAGATCTTGTAATATTTAAATTTGTAATGGCATGATAATAGCTAGTGGAAACAACTAACCAAGAACTCCAGGTCCACCATGATCAGAGTAGAATATGAAGATATGATCATTTGGACCACTATCTACTACCTTCCCACTTCCTCCAGTTAAAGCAGTTCTATTTCCAAGGAGTACAGCAAAGAAGTTGTTCACATTGACATCATCTCCAACATAATCCTGCAAGTTGTTCCCAGGCTGAGACAGAGAATGACAGATGACGGACACAATAAATAAACTATGGTGGAATGAAAACCTTTGGAACTCCAGCATAAACATCCCCACCCTCTGGGTGATTGATTATGATCCCAGGTCTAGGATTTTCCACATGTTTTGCAATGTCATCATACATGAAAATGATAATGTTCTCATCTTTCAATCCACCATTCTTCATAATTTGATAAGCATGACAAATATCTGCCTGATTCATGTTTTTAATGAGAAGTGTTAGAATACATGCAAACTAACCTAAAAACTGAACCAAGATACAGAAATGAGTTTTTCCTATAAAAAATTCTTCAAATTTCAGAATAAAAAAAATACTTTTTGGAAAGGAACTTTCTCTACCACCATCAAGGTCCAAAAAGTCACAAGGGCAAAGTTAAAGTGAAATCGCATAATAGAAAAGAAAAGAAAAGACCATTAAATTTTAATATAAAAAAATCATCACCACTAATTCAGGCTTCATGATCAAGAAAACTATTTTAGTATGTTAACTGGCAGAAAAAAGTTAACATGCAATCTCATGTCACCTAAAGCAGCTCACCTAAACCTAACACTAAACCAGTACAACTGCCATATAACTACGTACACCTCTAAGCCAGGTATGTAAATCTGATCCCAAAAAAAAAAAGGAAAGATCGAAAAAAATATAAAGGATTACGTCAGTCATATGGCAGCAAAAGAAGTTTGGAATTACAAGTGATGACACTCAGGAAACAGACAATTTTCTTGAACATGAGCAAGTAAAAGCTGAAGACAACCATAAGAACCATGTAGGCAGTCAATCACTAGATTACAGGATGAAAACCAATCTTTGGGCATAAAATGAAGAAGAAATTACATGTTGTGGATGCCTTAGGGCTTTGACAAATATTAAAGATTTCATAAAAAAGGACAAACATTAGCAAGCACTTCCAAGGAGAACCTTTCCTCTCTCACACAATAAGTCCCATTGATGGTCGACCGATAACCTACAAATACAGTAAGTCCACAAGGAAATGAAAAGGACTGCCGAAAATACCAACACCAAGCACTTCCAACCAATACCTACTCTTCCACTTGTCACCTAACACGCACAAGCAATAGATCCAAAATTCCTGCATCCAACCTGTTGCCAATTCTCCCAAAAAAAAAAAAAAAACCTTGATGAATTTAGAAATTTACAAGAAAAAATTGATATCGCTTGGGATTCAAACAGTCGATCGTAGCTTTTTACAACATGCTGCAGGGAAAACGACAAGCGAGAGGGGAACAAAACGAAGCAAATAAATTAGTGAGCAACCACATGAGAGCAACAACATGACGGCATGTTACAACGGAAGACGTATCATGCGCCCCCTTGTCAACTACCACTCGGTCAAACTCCCAAGTACTTGTTCAACAAATATTCCTATCAATCTAAAAATATTAGGAGAAAGTAATAAATTTGATCGCGAAATCGGTGTCTAAATAAAAATTGATATATCTGTTACCTCTCTAAATTCAATAACAAAAAATTGCAATTAAAGAAACAGATATAAAAGAAAATTGGAAGTGTTAACCTTTGGTATCTCACAAGGTGATTAACATCGTAAAAACCACTTCGTTATTAAAGAAGAAAAATACTCCAGACAAAATCGAAGATGGAAACAAGGAAATATGGCAAGAAATAACAGCATCAATAAAACCCCGAACAAGAAAGAAAAGAAGAGGAAGAAATGAAGTAGGGTAACAAGCACAAGAAAGAAAGAAGAGAGGGAGGAGGAAGGATAGCGGCGGCGCTATATACACCTGATGGCGGTAGTTGTAGAAGCCGCGGGATCCGGCGATGAGGACGGCCCACTTGGCGCCCACCGCGTCGTCGTCGCGGCCGATCCGCAGGTCGGCGGAGCGATCGGACGGGAGACGGATGGGGTTGCGGATGGCGTGGGCGAGCAGCAGCGGGAGGAGGAGGAGGAGGAGGAGGGAGGCGGCAGGGGATCGGCCCATAGTGACGTATCGGGTCGGTCGCGGGATCGCACCGAATGGCAAGGGGGTGGTGGTGGAGTTCTTATAGGCCTAGACTGGTACGTGGCACGTGCTTTGCAGTTCGTGCTGTTCCTGATGGACTAATCGGAACGGTTCAGGACGGAACGGGACGGGATCGGATCTGATCGGAGCAATGGACGTGGGACCCACGGACAATAAAGTAGACCACCGGGGCCCAGAAAAATAAACTAAAAAACACAGGTATCATACTCCACTATTGATTTCATGTCTTTTATTCGTTTATTTTATTTCACCTTTTAGTGTCAAGTATTTATGAGAAGAATGCATATATAGTTTATTACGAATCTTTTGGCAACGTCTAACATTTTCTTTTCTTCTTCACACACAACCATTATTCAGTGAGAAAAAAGAAAAGAAAGACGACAGTCTCGGGAGCTGAAATGACATGTTTTGGAACTCATATGCCAAGTTGGGGAATAATCTAATTCTGTGAGCTCAGCCACCATGGATGGAGTAGCCACTTCACTTCAGTGTTCATCCACTCGATGCAGCAGGAAGAAGACGACTCCCAACTTGAGCACCAAGTAAGAAAGATAGGGCGTAACAAGAAGTCTCTCATGTGTCAACTAGCTGCCGCATTTTGTTCCCCGTTTGATCTAATGACAGCGAGTTGCCTGTAACAAGAAGACAAGGTCATACGCATCATTCCTGAATTGAAGGTCGAGACAGCCTTCGTGGACAAGCAACGTCGCTTGTGATAACTTCTTCAACTAGATAACCTACTTCGTTCATCTTCTAAAGTCTTGGTCCGTGAAAGAACAAACCATTGGGAAGTCCACATGCTTCATCAACAAAAAATGAAAAGAAAAATATGTATCAACGGTAGAAAGATGTTGATGTTAGCATCAAATCTGTAATCATCGTATCTGTAATGCGAAAAAAAAAATTATATCAAAATTAAAATCAAATAAAATTAGATCTAACAATATGACGTTACGTACCTTTTATTGTTGTTCAGAAAAATAAATCTTATTTGATCTACTGACGTACTATCGTCATATTTGAAATATCAATCTGCAAGAAGAACTAGACATTCCTTCTCCTCTCTTTCTATCTTTTCATAGGACCACTTAGATTAATGGATTAAGAAGATTGAAAGAAAAACTTTAATCTCTCAACTGTATTGAGATACGTTTCTTTAGCCCCCTAAAAGTCTTCTCTATTTATAGACGAGAGCAAAGGATTAAAATAAGTTATTAAGACAGTTTCTCTCATCAAAATTATCTCCTAAGAAATTCAATCATATTTATAATATATCTTACATAATTAAATATGATCAAATAATCTAACAATGAAAACATCTTTAGTTCATAATAGATACAAGAATAATAGAATAGTAATGGGAATATGACCATCACATGGATTTTATTTCATGATTATTAGCTTTTCCAAGAAAATTTTAAGTCGGTTTTAATGGGAAAACAAAACTTTTGTTCTACCTATTGTTGTGATTTATCCACAAGAATCATAAATAAAGCAATATGAGTCTAACACTAAACTTGCTGGAAATAAATCTCAATATTATGATCAAACGATGCATAATTACACCTTTTTTTTTCTTTTTCTAAGTCATTTTATCTGTTTTTTCCTTCCCACTTTATATCTTACTTATACCTTAAATTTTATTATTTCCCTCTCTCCTCCCACGAAAAAGGAAAAACTAAAGACTTGTAAATAAATTCCTGCTATAATATGTTTCATTAATACGTAAAATAGTAATATGTACGTCATGGATGAATTTATATATATATATATATATATATATATATATATATATATATATATATATATATATATATATATATATATGCTACGTTGGTCAGTCAAGATTCCAAATCCGTGGGACCCCTAGAGATCCAGATTCCTTCGGATTGAGTGCACGCACGCAGCTCCGGTCATTGTGGTGATTTAGGCACCATTGAAGGCATAATAGATTGTCTCATAAATGTGATGAATTGATGGAATTATTTTTCTATTTAAGTTTGGGTGAAATAAATCAAGATTAAATCAGATATTATCATACTCCAAAAGGCTTAAAGCTCATTAAGTTATGAGTCAAATTCGACATATGCTGATCGACTCTTCAATCTTCCGTAACATTTCTATCTCACTTCTCAACATGAATGGGATTTGGATGCATAGGTCTCGTAGGCTTCATGTTATGATTGTTTCCTTGTAAATTAATGGATCAGTGATGAGAACATCAATCCTTTTCCATCTCATATCGATGAAAGCCTCATTCACCATAACTTTTCAACTCGGATGGAACCAAAAGTAGGGAACACACGTCCAATTATATATATATATATATATATATATATATATATATATATATATATATATATATATATATATATATATATATATATTTTCTCCCCAACTTTGATCATTATGAGGAGGAAACAAAGTTTCAGCATCAATAGAGGGGTTAGACATTTTAGGTGGAATATTGTGTTGTATACGCAACTACTGATTGCTACTTAGAATTATATATTGCGAGGCTGCAATCCATAATGGTGTAGACTTTTTAACCAGCAACTTGTTTAGGATTCAGACCTTCCTTGGACGGTGAACCAACTTGGGCACATCTCACATCAAATTATTGATTGCTGTCAAATCCATAGTAACTTAGGGATGAAGGATTGCTGTTAAGTAGACAAAATGTAAAATGCCATCCACCAAGTCTCACCAATCACCATTGCTAATGAGTTAGTAAGAACAACACTGAGTAGGTGAATAACACAGGAACTCTGGATGGAGATGGATTTGGTCATTCATCACATCAACAAATTCTAATAAGATAAAAAGAAAAAGAAAATTTTGTATACGAACAAATATAAGTAGATCGTAACAAATAATGAAATTAAATAAAAATCACAATCAAATAAAACATCAAGATTTACATAGAAAATCCTTCCAATACGAAAGATAAAAATCACGAGATAAGTTAGAGAAAATCTACTATAAAAATAATAAATATATAAATCTCTAAATCTTTTACTCGAAATCTAAACAACAATCATAAGATAATAACAGTAGAGTTCCAAAATCACAAGATAATAACAGTAAAGTTCCTAAATCTCCTAAGTAATCATAGTAAAAATTTACTATAAATCTCTTTGGATAATTAAGAACAATCTCTATGTTATCTTTGTCGACCATCCCACTAATTTTTAGATGAAAGTATTTGCTTTGTATTGTATCATTTAATTTTTAGATTTAATCCTTGTCATGAGAAGGCATACCAACTATTAGGCTTTATATGCCTATTTCAATAACGAAGGTCACACGAGAGGCAACAACCAACCAACACAGATGATAGAGATTGAGAATACTCTCTCTCTCTACTATTTGGGAGACCGATTGGACGTTATAAAGAACCTGACATGAATAGTAGAGAGAGTATTCATGTCCAGTTCTGCATAATGTCCAATCGGTCTGTATACAGTGAAGCTTAACGGTATAATGTGAAGCTCATGAATGATCGATTTGAATGATTAGACATTATACAGTGCAGCTTCACATGAGCTTTCTTCTTCTTAGATAGATATCCCTGCACGCTTCAGCTATCACCGAAGCATGCACCAAAATATTTTCTCTAAAGTCTTATCTTTCCATTGGTTTGATGTCTTATTGGCGTCGTAACGGGTCTGGTGTTAGATTACATAATCTTTATAATTGGATAAGATATATAATAGAATTAATTAAATTATGATAACATATATTAGTTAATAAAAAAAAAAGTTTAGGATTCCTCAGGGACGTTCTTGATTGGAGAAATTTTTCTAATAATTTATCCTAGATCTTATGCTCTTGTCTATAAATATACATGACCTATAGGGACTAAATAATGTATCTCATAAAGGACGTAGTTAAGAGATTATAGTTTCTCTCTCAATATTCCTGAACATCAATATAAGTGGTTCTGTAAAAGGATAGGAAGAGAAGAGGAGAGTCTAGTGCTCATTGCAGATTGATAACGATTTTGGATCTAAAATTGATATTTTGCATATCACACAAAGATCCTTTTCAGATGACATAAAACAGTACATCGTAAAACCGATTTAATGTTATTTGATTTCAATTCTAACATAAAATTTTTTTCTCATTATATAACATATTACAAATTCTATATTCATGAGAGCTCCCAAGATTTAAACCAAACAACAGTTGGGTAAATGTTTGAAGAAAGATTTCCTTGATCATCAAACTTCTGCAATGACAACTTATGAATGCCCTAAGTGTTTTTTCTATTAATATCATTGCATCTAGTAGGTTAAGCTAGTGGATGAGATACACTAAAATTTATATTTCCAACATCCCTTTGACAGGTGGGAGTGGGGACTTAAACCTAATCCTATTTAATAAGTATGGCTAGAAGAGAAGATGGATCCTCTGGTTGGATATCATCTTAAATCTGTTATCAACATCATTTCATCCGGCAACTTAATATTTAGATGAGATTGATAGCAGATAAGATTTCCTTAATTAGAAAATTTCTCTACTTTGTTGAGGAAAATCCTCCCACTTAACATGTATAAATAGGGAGAGAACAGCTTCAATGAAAACATCTTCTTCAGTAATTTGGTATCAGAGCAATCGATGTGAACGCTTCCTTGTCGAGAAATCTTGGGGGCGACATCATATGCACAGTGGAAGAATAGAAAATAAAATCCCCAATTTCCCAAAGATTAGTTCGTCGTTGGCGAATATTGGTGTGAAAAAATCTATGAAACTTAAAACTGCATATAAGATAAATTGATGTGAACGCTTCCTTGTCGAGAAATCTTGGGGGCGACATCATATGCACAGTGGAAGAATAGAAAATAAAATCCCCAATTTCCCAAAGATTAGTTCGTCGTTGGCGAATATTGGTGTGAAAAAATCTATGAAACTTAAAACTGCATATAAGATAAATTATATTACCTAATTTCCAAAAGATTAGTTCGTCGTTGTGCGAAAATTGGTGTGAAAAAATCCGTGAAACTTAAAACTGCATATAAAATAAATTGTGTTACCTAGGGAGATCGTATATCCCTGAATCCTTATATATCTCTAGGAGAGGGTGAAGGAGATCAAGCGTCCTTCTCTCTAGCAGTGATCCACAAAATAAGGTTGCAATGATGCTCCTCAAAACTCCAGGCCTGCTTTGAGGTGAAGAGGGAGAGGAGAATAGGATAGGCAAGCAAAGGCAACCACTGAATCCCTCCTATTTATAAAGACCCTATATCAACTTAATCCTAATGGATCCTCCCTTATTTGGTATTAGATCTTCATCCAACTATCCAAGCCTCTTAGATTAGTGGATATCTATCCAATAATCTCTCATGGGCTTTTATTAGATCTCATCCATGGGATACAATAATTCAGGGGCTTATTGGATATCCAATAAGATAGGGACTTTGGCGGATATCTCATATCCGAACCTGTACTCATTGCAATGCCTACCATATGTGTTTGACCCTCTAGGCTCAATATCGAGCTGGTCGTAAGTCATACCTGTCAGAACTCCTTCTGGCTCAGTGAATTATTATCTCCATAATAATTCACTCGACTCACCGATTGCGGATGTACTATGCCACTATGCTACAGTCCCCAAATGATACAGGAGAATCCAATCCATTGGACCTATCTGTCCTCGATTACCATGTACCTATAGTCCATCATCCATCTAATATCTCAAAGGTCGTATACCGGGCATGGTGCTATCAAACCCATACGATTTCTTCTTGAGTCTTGCTCTAATCGGATTCTCTCGGAGAACTCTTTCTCTCTCAATCCAAATGACCCTGGTCAGGGATTTGTCTGAGCAAAAACATATGAGATATTCCTCTCATGACACCGAAGTGGATGATCCTCTATCGACACTCAATAGAGGTTGACTACCACTCTCGATGACCGGCTATACTAGATCTAAGACATTCAAACCTATAAGTCCAGTATCAAAGAATGGAGCACTCATACAGGACATCCTTGGTATCTCAAGTGCTAGTCATAGGTGCCCAGCAAGCCAATCACGTGAGTGATGGCACGTGTGACTTAATATAGAATCTATTTGCTTATTATTATATTTTGGCATATATCACTTTATAACTATTGCATAAATGCATACATATATTGTGATGTCCTTGGATCTGTGCAATGGGAATCGGATCATGATGAGATCACGATAGTGAGATCGATTTACCTTTAAACACATATCTTAAATAATCCCGGTCATAGGTTACTCGAGAGGGAAATCGTGATAACCGGACAGACTGGTGTGCTGTATACCCATCCATATGATGGATGCAACTGGTCTCATAGCTTCTTGTGTAGGGACACTAGGGATACAGTATAGGTGCTCATTGGAGAATGAGTTCACTGATTGATCCGCTTACGGAATGCTGGATGGTTGATGATGCCTTATTGTCAGACATCGATTCCGTAGTCCTAGTGGTGTATCTAGTCCTTAGACTTGAGACACCAAGGATGTCCTGTATGAGTGCTCCACTCTTTGATACCAGACTTATAGGTTTGGCTATCCCAGATCTAGTACAACTGGTCATTGGGAGTGATAGTCGACCTTACGAGGGCTATTGAGTGTCGATAGAGGATCATCCACTCTCGACGTCATGAGAGGAATATCCCATCTGTTCTTGCTCAAACAAATCCCTGGCCAGGGTCATTTGGGTTGAGAGAGAAAGAGTTCTCTGGGAGAATCCGATTAGAGCGAGACTCGAGAAGAAACCGTGTGGGTCTGACAATACCATGCTCGATATACGGTCTCTGGTATATTAGATGGATGAGGGACTATAGGGACATGGTAACTGAGGACAGACAGGTCCAATGGATTGGATTCCCCTGTATCGTCTGGGGACTACGGCGTAGTGGCCTAGTACGTCCGTAGTCGATGAGTTGAGTGAATTATTACAAAGATAATAATTCACTGAGTTAGAAGGAGTTCTGACAGGTATGACTCACGGCCAGCTCGATATTGGGCCTAGAGGGTTACACATATATGGTAGACATTGCGATGAATAGAGGTTCGGATATGAGATATCCGATGGAGCCCTTGTCTTATTGGATGCAGATCCAATACCCACTAGGGGAGGACACATTAGGGTTTGACAGGAGACCTCTATAAATAGGAGGGATTCAGAGCCCTATGGGCTAGTGAGCTTTTGTTTGCCTTTTCCTATTCTCCTCTCCATCTCCACCTCAGAGTAGGTCTGGAGTTTTGAGGAGCGTCGTCGCAACCCTGCTGTGTGGATCACCGCTAGAGAGGAGGACGCTTGACCTCCTTCACCCTCTCCTAAGGATCTGCAAGGAAACATGGATATACGATCTCCCTAGGTAACACAATCTACTCTATACACAGTTTCATGTTTCACGAAATTTTGCGTACCAATCTTCGCACGACGACGAACATCTCTTTCGGAATCGGGGATTTTATTTTTCTTATTCTTCCGCTGCGCATATGATGTCGCCCCCAAGGGATTTCCCAACATCAAGTCTAAGGACCAGATACACCACTAGGACTACGGAATCGTAGTTTGACAATAAGGTATTATTAACCATCCAGCATTCTATAAGCGGATCAATTAGTGAACTCATTCTCCAATGAGCACCTATATTGTATCCCTAGTGTCCCCATACGAGCAGCTATGAGACCAGCTGCATCTATTGCTAGTCATAGGTGCCCAGCAAGCCAATCACGTGAGTGATGGCACGTGTGACTTGATACAGAATCTTTTTGTTTATTATATTTTAGCGTATATCACTTTATAACTATTGCATAAATGCATATATATATATTGTGATATCCTTGGATTTGTGCAATGGGAATCGGATCGTGATGAGATCACGATAATGAGATCGATTCACCTTTAAACACATATCCTAAATAATCCCGGTCATAGGTTACTCGAGAGGGACATCGTGATAACCGGATAGACTGGTGTGCCGTATACCCGTCCATATGATGGATGCAAACCTCTCATAGCTGCTCATGTAGGGACACTAGGGATATCTGATCATGTGCTCATTGGAGAATGAGTTCACAGATTGATCCGCTTTTTAATGCTTTGGATGGTTGATGATGCCTTATTGTCGGACAAATGATTCCGTAGTCCTAGTGGTGTATCTCGGTCCTTAGACTTGAGACACCAAGGATGTCCTGTATGAGTGCTCCACTCTTTGATACCGAACTTATAGGTTTGGCTGTCCCGGATCTAGTACACCGGGTCATTGGGAGTGGTAGTCGACCTTACGAGGGCTATTGAGTGTCGATAGAGGATCATCCACTCTCGGCGTCATGAGAGGAATATCCCATGTGTTCTTGCTCGGACAAATCCCTGGCGAGGTCATTCGGGTTGAGAGAAAAAGAGTTCTCCCAGAGAATCCGATTAGAGCGAGACTTCGAGTAGAAACCGTATGGGTCCCACAACACCATGCTTTCGATATCTGGTCTCGGGATATTAGATGGATGAGGGACTATAGGTACATGGTAATCGAGACGACAGGTCCAATGGATTGGATTCCCCTCAGATCGTCGGGGGACTACTTCGTAGTGGCCCTAAGACGTCGTCCGTCGATGATGTCGAGTGAATTATTACAGAGATAATAATTCACCGAGTTAGAAGGAGTTCGGCGGTATGACTCACGGCCAGCTTCGATATTGGGCCTAGAGGGTCACACATATATGGTAGGCATTGCGATGAGTAGAGGTTCGGATATGAGATATCCGGCCGGAGCCCCTGTCTTATTGGATGCAGATCCAATACCCACTAGGGAAGGACCCATTAGGGTTTGACACGGGATCTCTATAAATAGGAGGGATTCACGACCTCATAGGCTAGAGTCTTTGCTTGCCCTTCCTATTCTCCTCTCCCTCTCCAACTTAGAGGCACTGGAGTTTTGAGGAGGGTCGTCCGCAACCCCTCTTGTGTGGATCACCGCTAGAGGAGGGATGCTTGACCTCCTTCACCCTCTCCTAAGGATCTGCAAGGAAACAGGGATATACGATCTCCCTAGGTAACACAATCTCTATACGCAGTTTTGTGTTTTGCGGATTTTTGTGCACCAATCTTCGCATGACGACGAACATCTTTTTGGGAATCGGGGATTTTTGTTTTCTTGTTCTTCCGCTGCGCATGTGATGTCACCCCCATGATTTCCCAACATCTATCATATAGATGGTTATATAACACATCAGTCTGTCCGATTATTTCGATGTCCCTCTCAAGTAACCTATGACCGAGATTATTTAGGATTTGTGTTTAAAGGCAAATCGGTCTCATTATCGTGATATCATCACAATCTGATTCCCATTGCACGGATCCAAGGATATCACAATATATACATGCATATATGTAATAGTCAATATAAAGTGATAAATGTCAAAATATAATAAGCAAAACGATTGTGTGTCTAGTCACATATGTCATCACTCACGTCATTAGCTTGCTGGGCACCTATGACTAGCATTCCTCAACCGTGACTCTACCACAACCGCTCCCCCCTCCATTGTTGCTCCCATCGTGATCGCACTCAGCGTTGCTATCAGGCAACAGCAATGGCGGCATCTTCATCGATGCGGTGTTTTCCATGGAGAGCGGTGGATGCTGCAGCTTCCTCTCCATAAGTGAACAATGGATGCTCCTTCTCTCTTCTCCTCCCTATGCCGATGGCATTCTTTACTGTCGCCTTTCCTCTGTCGCTTCCTGTAGAAGCAGAGTCGCACAGCCTTGCGACTGACTGCTCCCTAGCCAGCGGCCTCTCCTCCTCGTTCTCACATCTCGCGTGAGCGAGAAGGGTCGCGACTATTCTGCCTTGCCATCCTCAACTGGCACGCCCTCCGTTAGCTTGGCCAACTGATCTCTATTGTCTGCGACCCTACCGTGTCGTCCCACACTGCGTCTAAGAACCGCCAGCCCGATCCCCAAATCCTTGACCTCGCTGTAGATTTCTTCTCCTCTAACCTCTACAGATCATTACAGAGCCGCAGTAGCAACGATCTACTCTTGCTCTTCTCACAAGCCTCCTCCCTCCCTCCTCCTTTTATGTAAAGATCCCTCTTCAGTGAAACAAAACAAAAAAAAAATGAGAGAGAAAAAAAAAGTCTGGGATGTCTTCCTTATCTTCTTCTGATATTCCAGTTGCTATTTCTGCAGGAACTCATAGTACCTCTCCTACAAAGCTTATCTCCATCAATGCTGCCACGCTAATCCCTTTCAAGTTATTAAAGGGTGACAACTATGCATCCCGGCGGGCTCAATTTTCTAATCTCTTATTTGGATACGACTTGCTCGACTATGTTGACGGCTCCTTCAGTTGTCCGCCAGCCATGATCAACATCCCCCGAGAACCCAGTCTAGCACCAAATCCGGCTCACAAATTGTGGCTGCATCAATATCGTCTCATCCTCTAAGCTATTCAAGCCTCCGTTGTTAGAACTGTCACTCCATTGATATCCTCATGTGGGACTACTGTCGAAGCATGGTTTAAACTGTAAACTACCTTGGCGAGTCATTCACGTACTCGCAAGCTCAGTCTTCTATCCAAACTAATGGTGACAAAACAAGAAGGAAGTACTATTACTGATTACAAATATTAAAGTTATCATCGATGATTTGGCTTCGATAGGTCATTCACTATGTGATGAAGAGATCATCATTCATACCCTTAATGGTCTTGGAGACGATTACAAGGAGTTGGCAATTGTAATTCAGGCACGTGACACACTTGTATCATTTGAAGGACTCTATAACAAGTTGAGTGATTATGAGACGTATTTGAAGCGTGAGGACAAGCTGCCCGAACTGACTATCACAGCTTAAGTCAGTCACAAGTCTAAGAGGAAGGGCACTCGGTACCCTCCGAACATCTCCGAAGGTTTGGTCAATACACCTCTTGATCCTATGGATTCCATGTAAAACTCCCCTTATCCTCCTAATCATAACTTCTCACAAAGTGGCAACTCCAAGAATCGTCTGTCTTGGCATCCTACCCTATCAAGCCACTAAAGGCAGGTCGTCTGCCAGCTATGTGATAAAATCGGACACTCCGCTAAAGTTTATTGGTCTCGACCCCGCCTCCTTGCTCCATCCCATTGGCCTCAGGAAAATCTCCTAACTACTCCGATGACTAGCCAACCCAACTGGATTATCGACTCTTGCGCCTCCCATCATATCATCGCTAATCTTCAAAATTTATCTCTTCACAACACCTATGGCGGCGATGAAGATATCATCATTGGTGACGGTAAAGGACTTCCGATAACTCATACTAGTTCCACAACGCTTATTTCTGATACTACCACATTTACACTCGATGATGTTTTATGCACCCCTCATATTAAACGCAACCTCATTTCTGTTTCTTAATTTTACCAACATAACAATACTTCAATTGAATTCTTTTCTGATTCCTTTCTTATTAAGGACTTGAGCATGGGGCATCCTTGGTCCAGGGCTCAAATAGAGGCAACATTTATCAATGGTCATCAGCTCCACAAATAACCTAGCCCACTGTTCATTCTTCCATTGTGGCTCTAGTTGATGTGTGGCATCGTTATCTTGGTCATCCCTTGTCCCTTATTCAGCAGAAATTACTTTCTCGTTACTCTCTTCCTATTTTTAAATCACATAGTTCTATAACGTATTGTGATGCATGTCTTAGTAATAAAAGTCATTGATAACCCTTTGGATCATCTTTCATTTCTTCTTCTAAACCATTTGAAATTATTTATACAGATATTTGGGGCCCTGCCCCAATCCTGTCTTTTGATAAATTCATATTTTATGTCATTTTTGTAGATCACTTCACTAAGTACACATGGTTATATCCTCTTCACCATAAATCTAACGTTTCGACCATCTTTCCCACTTTTCGAAAGTTGATCGAAAATCACTTTCAGTCTACAATAAAAATGGTTTACTCTGATGGTGGAGGTGAATATCAAGCCTTAACGTCCTATCTCTTAGCTTGTAGTATCCAATACCTCAAGTCTCCTCCGCATACTCCTCAACTTGTTGGCTCCGTCGAATGTAAACATCAGCATATAGTATAAACTGGGCTCACACTTCTCTATCAGGTCTCTATGCCTTCAAACTTTTGGACATCAACCTTTTAAACTATCATCTACCTTATTAATAGAATGTCTACGCTAGTCCTACAATACCAGTCCCCCTTTGACACACTATTTCATAAACCCCCAAACCTTCATAAACTCAGAGTATTCGGTTGTCTATATTATCTATGGTTACATCCCTATGCCTCTCATAAGTTAACATCCCAATTTAATCCTTGTATTTTTATAGGTGACTCTCTTGAACATAATACTTTCCGCTGCTATAATCTCCACATTCACAAAATTTTTATATCACGTCACATTATTTTTGTTTAGTCTATCTTTCCTTTTCAAAACCATACCTATCCTACCATGCAGACCACTTCATTACCCTTTCCTCATTGGCATATACCTCCAATCCAATCGAACGAGCTTCCCATGACATCGTCTAGTTCCTCCCCTCATGATCCCACTCCTCCAGTTCAGCAATTGCCCATTCCCTCCATTCCTACTACATTTCTTTCTTCTCAAAATATTGGGGTAATTAGTTCAGAATCACAACCGTTATCTTTACCTTCTTCTCAGCCAAGTGACACTAACGTACCTCCACCTAACCCGGCCTATGTTAATAACTCTCAACCGCTTATTCCAACAACTCAAACTCACGGTCCCGTAGTTTCCAACCATCCTATGATCATACGCTCTAAGAGTGGTATTTTCAAACCACGTGAGATTCTTGACCTACATGCTATCATGGATTCCTCATCCACCACCGTTGAACCCACCACCTTCACTCAAGCCCAAAAATCTCCACATTAGCGTACCGCCATGTATGAGGAATACAATGCCCTCCTCTATAACTTAACATGGGATCTAGTACCCTCTCATCATACATAAAACATCATCGGGTGTAAGTGGATCTTTCGAATTAAGCGAAACCCATATGGCTTTGTAGCCCGATATAAGGCACATCTCGTCACTAAAGGGTTTCATCAAAGATCTGGAGTTAATTTTATTGAGACATTTAGTCCTGTTGTTAAGCCGACTACAATCTGACTTATCCTGAGTTTGGCCACCATTAAGGGCTGACAATTACGAGAATTGGATATTAATAATGTCTTTTTACAGGAGACTCTAACCGAAGTTGTTTTTATACGACAACCTCCTGGTTTCACTCATTCTCAATATTCAGGGCATGTTTGCAAACTATGGAAAGCTATTTATGGACTTTGTCAGACTCTAAGAGCTTGGTACATAGAACTTTGCTCTTTTCTGACTATAGTTGGCTTTCTCAACTCCAAATATGATACCTCGTTATTTTTACGATAACACCGTGATGACACAATGTATATTCTGGTATATGTGGATGACATCATTATCATATGCAACAATCCCATAGTAATCCAAGCGTTCATCAAACAGTTGACAGATTGATTCTCGCTTAAAGATCTAGGACCATTGAACTACTTTCTGAGCATAGAAGCTACATTCATATTTTTCAGTCTCTTTCTCTCACAAAGAAAGTACATTCAAGATTTATTATCAAAAACAAACATGTATGATGCAAATGTGGTTACAACTTCTCTCTCTACTAGTGGCTCTATCAAATTATCTGATGCTGCTACGGAGCCCACTTAATACCGACAAGTCGTTGGCTCCTTACAGTACTTAGCTCTTACCTGTCTAGACATCTCCTTTGCAGTCAATAAATTATCAAAGTTTATGCAGAGGCTGTCTACTATGCACTAGTCTGCAGTTAAAGGAATCCTGCTATATCTTAAGGGGACCCTCAATCATAGTCTCTTTCTTTGTAAACACTCTCCACTTCATCTTCATGCCTTTGATGATACCGACTGGGCAAGCAACGTTGATGATCGAATATCCACATCATGGTATATTATCTTCCTTGGCGCTAATCCAATCAGTTGGAGTTCTAAGAAGTAAAAGACAATCGCACGGTCTACAACTGAAGCTGAATACCGTGCCATCGCCACTGCCATTATAGAACTCAATTGGGTCACAAATCTGCTCAAGGAACTCAACATCAAGTCTACTCCTATAATATATTATGATAATGTCAAAGCTACCTATCTGTGCACTAATTCGGTGTTCCACTCCCGCTTGAAACATATTACTATCGACTTCCACTTTGTGCAAGATCAGGTTGTCCGCCGTCAACTTCGTGTTTCTCATGTACATACAACTGATCAATTAGTCAACTCACTCACGAAGCCTCTCGCTCGTAAACTGTTTGCATTACATCGATCTAAGATTGGTATCCTTGATAGGAGCACAATCTTGCGGGGGCATAATAACAGATAAATTTTTTCTAATTGTATGAGAAAATCTCTCTACTCTGTGGAGGGAAATCCTCCCTCTTAATCTATATATCCTATCCTCTAAGAAAAACAATGAAATAGTAACTCTGAATTGAGCTCGAGAATGCGACGTGTTAAGGTAGATAATTATGGCTTTTTGATACATTGAATCAAAATTATTAGCATAATCAATTATGAATAATATAGGCCAATTTGTATGATATGATCTGATATTTTTAATAACTTGATGATAGCGAGAATTTTTTTATGGGTGGATCGTAACAAAAGGGAACATGCCAAGCACTAGCATTTTATAAGGGATATTAAAGACCGGTGATATAAGCATTTGAATCTCACTTTTGAAGAAAAAAATAAAGAATATTTAGATTTGTCAACTAATAATTCTTTATATTTCTATATGAAAAAACATATATGAAACCTAGTCGAAATGAGCGACATGTATTTGCTAAATCATAGAATATACAAACCTTTTTTGTGATGCTTCCATCTTTAGAGGGACTAGGTGTCTATATAAAAAATGGGGAAAAATTAATGAAACAAGATTTCATGTTAGTACAATAACCCATTAATTTAGTTCATAGTGGGTCTTAGTAACCCACAACCTACTTTTTCTCTAACCTAAACCCTAATTGGTATAGTGGCTAAGAAACAAAAAAAAAAAAAAAAAAAAGAGATAACGGTGATTGCGAATAGGGTTAAAGAATTACACCAATATGGTTCAAAAAAAATAAAAAAGAAAATATAGAAAAATAAAAGAATAAGGAAATGAAAGAAAATAAGAACAACGTAGAGGTTGTTCTCAATCATCCAACTAGTATCATCACCTAGGTTATATCATATTTCCAATGGATTCTTGTTGATGTGATTACTTGAAAAGATTTTAGATATTGTGCACAGTGACATAATCCTTGTATTTCAGTTATTCTCTCGTGGTTGTTGTTTGGGTTTTGAGCAAAAGATTTTAAGATTTGTATATTCGTTATTTTTATAGTAGATATTCTCTGGTTTACCCTATGATTTTTACCCTTTATGTTGAAGGATTTTTTACATAAATCCCGTTGTATGTTACTGCTTGTTTGTATTTATTCGTATACAAATTTGTTTTTTATCCCGTCAAGCATTTGTCACAAATTGATATTTACTGTTCATCGTATGAACGAAGAGCATACCATAATAATTGGGCTTGCGGATAAACTCTATGACAAAGGTAAAACTGGATCAGATGATGCAGCTCCTATATCAATCGAAGGACTTATATACTTCTTTACATATTCATCATAAAAAATATACTTGCACAAACACAAAAACCGATTATTTCATTACATTGTTTTTACTTCATATAAACTTAAAAATAAGACATTATCAAATGAGTGACATATCATTATGTGAATTGAGGCAAGTCATCCACATTCGTTTTTTGTACATTATCAAGTATAACATCGATAGTTCTCAATTTGATGACATATTAAACTCAAATATCTATTATAATCGTTTTATTTGCTTAGTTATTATTTATGGTGTGATTGATGTTGTTAATCTTACTAATTTTATAGGTGACTTTCTTATAAATAAGAAATTTTGTTCAGTACAAATGTTGTTTGTCATTCATCCTTTCTATATGTAGTAAATGATTTTGAACTTTGTAATAGTAACAAAGACTTCGATTGAGTTGATTATCCTCTCTTGAGTACACTTTCTTCCATCTTTATCCTAAAAAATATGTTTGCATAAAAACAAATTAAATATGTTGCATAAAATCTTTATACTCCACATAAACTTAAAAAATGAGACATTATCAAGTGGCTGACATAAAATTGTTCTGATCAAGATAAGTCATATACATTCGTTTTCTATAAATTATCATAGATAACATTGATAATTATCAATTTGATGACATATTCAACTCAAATATTTCTTACAATCATCTTAATTGCTTTGTTATTATTTAGACATTAGCGATCGATATTGGTAATCTTACTAATTTTATTAGTGACTTTCTTCTTATTACAAATGCTACTGATCGTTCATAAGATGATTTTAATTTATATAAGTAACAAAAGTTTTGAATGATTAGATTAGACTCACTTAACTACACTTTCTTGCATCTTTATCCTAAAGAAAATAAGAGATATTATTGCATTACATATATGTAATGTAATGTTAAAAAAAATAAGAGATGCTTGCATAAAAAGAAGACACATTTGTTACATTACATCTATGTTACTTCACGTAAACTTCATAAATAAGATACTATTAAATGGTTGACATAACAATGTATGCATCCAGATAATTTATCCATATTTGTTATATATATATATATATATATATATATATATATATATATATATATATATATATATATATATATATATATATATATATGTATATATATATTGTTGGATTGAAGCTAATAAGATCAGATCTATATAACATGAAATAGCAACAAAAGAATATTTTTGACGGAAAACAATCAACTCTCATCTGCGGAATGAACACATGCAGCTACGATGAGCAAGATATTAAACAAACACTACATCTAAACTCTAGCTTCCTAAAGGTATCAAGAAACATATCAGTGTGTGCTACATGGATCTCATCACATAAACTATGTCACAGAAAGAAGCATTAGAGAATGATATCAAACTGAAGTTTTTCTCTAGGCATCACAAAGATTTCACTGCTCTATACGACTGTTTTCTTCGGAAAAAAAAAAAACAATTATATAGCAAGGCCGGGTCACTTATGGAGCAAATGCTATCACTAGCTTTATAGGGCTTTGAAATTATACATGTGGCTCCGAAGCTGTTTTACGTCTTCCAGTGACTCATGCAGCAAATGGTCCACATAGAGGCAGATCCCAGCACCACTGAAAAGACTCCAACAAGTACATTAAAATATAATCTAGATATAGCTCTCTGAAATGATGTTTGATTAGTAGCTATGTGATGTGGAGTAGCACATTTAATCATTTATGTTATCTATCATATTCCTGTGATATCTGAATTCATCAAATAAATTCCTCAAAGAATTTAGAAGCAAATGATATGACTAGATTAGTACCTCAAAGGACCCAAAGGAAGCCACAGTACATCCCAACGAAACTTTGGCAACCTACAATTTAGATGTAAAAACTTTAGCACATGAATATGGGAAATCAGAATGATAACCAACGTCATAGATGGGTGTTTTAGAACGTATGTTGTCCAAAGACAATAACTGATTCGATTTTCCCTTACACTAAAGGAGTCTTATGCAAGCACCAGCAAAGCTGTGTGTGATTGATTCACAAACAAAAGAAAAGAAGCAAACGTGAAACCAGAATAACTAGAAAAGGACATCAATCCGCAAATGATATTTCTAAAAATGTTCAAGGGAAAGAGAGAATGTTCCATTGTCTAAATCCTCTCATCATTGAATGATGCTTCTTTTTTCTGAAAATTTCTTGTCCTTGTGAAAACCAAGTTATAAGTGCAAAAAATCACCCACAATCAGAAAGATGATACTTATCTCAACACAAAATTATCAAAAGATGGCACAAAGCAAGCCGATGTATTAAGCATGTCTTTGTGGTTAATTAACAAAATAAAACCAGAATAATTAACAAACAATAGAAAAGATGCAAAAATAAGTGAAACGAGAATGCAAAAAGGGATGTCAGCAAAAGATATGTACAAAACATTAAATGCAAAAAGGGAGAACAATCACATCTAAATCCTCTCATCATAAAGTGATACTTCTTTTTTCTGAATTACAATAGTATACTTCTCTTTTATCTTCATAAAACCAAGTTAAAGTGTGGATAATCACCCCACCTTCAGAAAGATGATACATACCTGAACATGTAAATCAACCAAAAGACGGCATGAAGCAAGCCAACGTAACATGAATACCACAACCATTGTTGGGAAGACTTCGAGCTAGAAGCTAGACCCCTGACTGCGAATGAACAAGCTAGAACGGCAACCCAATCTGCAAAATATGCACATTATCTGAAAACTAAAGCAATCAATACCATGTAAATGGTTGGCAAAGTTTTATTTACAATTTAAAAATATAAATATATATAGATGACATTCTGAAACACCATAAGATCTATAAGATTACTACCATAAGTGAGGTAAACTTCCATCCCTTAGGTAGCCATCAACAAGAACAACTTTATAATGTCATGTTTTTTGCAATCCATGAGTTTCAAGACATACTTGTGCTTCTTTTGCATTAAATGAACATCTAATTTGGACCAAAATATTCATAATTTAGAAAAAGGTTGACCACCTCCATACCAAGCTATAGTAAATGTCACAACATTGATCCTCTTTAATAAACTATGTTGACCAAGTCTAGGAAACATGAATTATTAACCATAAGTTTTCAAATTAAATTGATCCTGCTGACAAGAAGTCTTGCCATTTTTATCAAGAGATGATGCATGTTGCTTCTATGGATTAGGACATAGTGGCCAAGAATTATGTTGGCAAACCCAAATTACTATGCACCATTGTAAGTCCCCTTGCTCATTACATCTCAAAGATGCATAGTCAAAATAAGAAAACCATGTAAATTGATAAAGAGCCAGAAGGACTGAAAAACATGGTGAACCAATCTCCCACGGAGGGTCATATCATACTGTCACGGACTCATATGGAATTATCTAAGTTATGAGGCCTCATTGCGATAGGCATCCCAAAATGCAACCATGCACAAGTCCCGAAGGACCTATAGTCTTAAGTTGGTTAGATTCTAAAGGCGGGAGACAAGTCTCGATATCTCACCCAAAAGTGCATCACTGAAGCAATTTAGCAAACACTTGGAAAGCAAAGAGAATAGGACTTCAAAAGTTTAAAAGATAGTCACAAGTCCAGCAACGGTCACTTAACCCGAGTCGCTTGGCAAGCTTGCGCATGATTTGCATACAAGCTCGATCACTTACACTATACCAAAGCCTCATTCAACCACGTGCCACTTGTGTGGTTATAAGGGTTTGAGATGGCTGACGTCTTATGCCCTATGTCTGTGTTGAAGAATTCAATCCATGACACGTGAAAATGGGGATGTTTTAGTCATTTTTTGCTTAATTCAACGATATAGGGAAAAACACTCAAAAACAAAGCAAAAATACAAGCAAGGCTATTGAACATGAAAACAAAGGTGATGAATGATCCGTTGATGAAGGTGTTACAAGTGTGCAATAATTATCCGTGACATTCTATTTATTTAATTTGGCGATGCCCTCATCAATGCATGTTTGTAAGATGCATTGCAACTTGTAAGATACATTGTTTATGCTGCAATTGACTAGGAAGAGCCCTTTATAGTTGCATATCAGTTCTTTGTGCACTTTCTACCTCATGAAGAATCAGAGAGATATTGGTTGGAGCTCTACAAACACCATGTCACCAACCTTGATTTCTTGAGGTCGCCTTCCCAACTATGTCCATTTTTTAATTTTTTGGAAGTCTTCTCCAGTTATGCTTATGCGATATCTGTGTTATGGTGCCATTCCTTAATGGTGTCAATACCATCTTGGTCGTGTCCATGAACTCTATCTCGAGAATCACCTGAAAATCATCCAATGGCACCATCATCATATTGGTGCTTTTGCTCCATGTCCCGATTTTGGTGGAGACCCCTTTGCCAACTCGAAGATCTACTTGGCCTTCAAGTTCACCGCTTCCATCTGACTTGCACTTTTCTCCAAATTAAACTCTAATCGCTTTGCTTTATGATCGATGATGAAATCATGGGCAGCGCGCTTGTGTCCACCATAGCACTATTAAGCTTAATGTCTACATATATAGGTGACCTCCCTACTTTCAATTTTTTTGCTTTGTTGGCTCCTCACTTGACCCCACTACGCATTTAATAGATCCACTGCTCTCATTCGAGGTCCTTATAAATCATTATTGTTATTGTTGGATTCAGAACTACTCGAGCTAAGGGCGACAACTTTACATTTGTCTGATTTCGATAACCAAATAGATGTTGTTAGCGTGAGTGCCAACTTCTAAGGACACTCTCACCATGCATGGCCCTCCACACAGAAAACATCTGTTGGATTTCGGGTCTTTACCTTTGGTACTAGGCCTTTGTGAATAATTCTACTTTTGTTCAGCAGCAATCTCTTTCCCTCGGGAACACCTAGATGGTCAATTTTGCAAAGATTGTTTCTTCTTCTCAAATTTGCAATGGAAGCAAAGTCTATGAGTCATTCTACGATCGTTATATGTGACATTCCATAGATGCAATTCTTATTAAGCCCACGACTTCTAAACAACTAGTCCTTCTTTGACATGTCTTGTATATCCCGCAACAATGCTGATAACTGCTTCACATAATATCTCGGATAGAAGTGGTTTGATAAAGTCTCAATTTCCATCACATAACAGACTTAGTGTTCTCGGGCAAGAACCAAGTTTGCAACTCTCACTTCAAATTCTCCCACAATTCCCCATTCGACACCACCCTTGTTGGATCTCCTCCCATCGAGGGTGCCACCAAAGCTTCATGTCTCCATTCATAATGAATCGGGCCTTGTTGCCCCAAACTACTATCATATCAAATAGAAAGATCTCAAGTTCTTTTGCATCTCTAACACTCCCGTAGAAATATAGCTTGGGTGCCTTCAAGTTCTGTGGCACAAAAACGCAGGTATTGCACCCTCACATGTGTAGAGCCCTTGTGAGTACCGTAATTCTTATTGTAAGATCTGCCATGACTTCTTAAAAGTGTTGAATCTATGGCATCTTCTAGCAGTCGATCGACCTGAAATTCCATTCGATCAATCCAAGATTAAACTTCTTTTTGAGAGTTTTGTATGAGTTTTGTACCCTAAATAATTGTCGTTGGCTTTGGTTGAGTTCCTCCATCCTAGCTTAAAGGACAATGTTGTAAGCCTCTCTTTTTTATTCTTATGCTTCCCTAAAGTTAATAGTTTAGACTACACATCCTTCACTCGAGGTAAGTCGCCAACTTTTGGATCACCATTTTAATTGCCCACTACTCTTGAATGGCTCTAGCAGCCTATAAATGAGTCTACACATGGGCACCCGCTATGAGCGTGAAGGGCTATTATCTCCTTGTGTAGTCTTGCTCAACTCATCAGGGTGCTTTGTCATGGCGAGTGCACGAACCTTGTTTGCCCAAAGTGATTGCCAACTTTGATATTAAATGTCATGGACCTTGAATTACTCGAAGTCTTGAGGCCCCCTTACAATAGTCAGTCGCAAAGTTCAACGAAAATGCAACCTCACACAGATCTCGTGCAGCCCCCTTTTTATAGTCTGAAAAAGATGTTGGTTATATTCGAAAACGAGCAACAAAAAAGTCTCGACGTCTCGTACAAAAGTGAGACACTTAATCAATTCAATAAAATCTTAGAAGGGAAAGAGAATAAAAGGATGTCAAACAATAAAAAGACAACTGAAGTCCAGCGATGGCCATTTAACTGGGAGTCAAGTCGCTTGGCATGATTACGCATGATTTGTGTACAAGCTCGTGTTTTCCAAATTGATCATGACACTCTACCGAAGCCTTATCCAGTCCTATGCCACCTATGCGATTACAGGGATCTGAGATGGTTGAATTTTACACCACGCGATCGCCTTGAAGAATTCAACCCGATACACGCGAAAATGGGGGTTGTTTTGGCCCCTTTCAGCTTGTTTTGGCGAGCAATCACTGGACAGCCTTGGGCAACTGTTTTCTTGTACAGCTGCTTAGCTTTGTTTTTTGCTTGGCATTTATGTATTTTTCCGTAGTTTTTTAGACCAAGTCAATCCGCAAGATTGCGCAATGACCAATTGCCTGCCAGCAAGCATCAATGAGGGCATCGACAAATTCAGTGAGGGAGCAAGTCATGGATGATCCTCGCACTCCCACAACACCTTTGTCAACGGACTATTTGTCGATTTTGTTTTCTTGTACAATTGCTTAGCTTTGTGTTTCGCTTGGTTTTCGCGTGTTTTTCCCTAGTTTTTGTAGGCCAAGTTGGTCTGCATGTTTGTGCAGCAAAAAGAACCAAAGCCACCCACTTTTTCATGTATCATGTTATCTGCCCATGACTTTTATAGGTCTTTTTTGGAGCTCCCTGTACCTCTCACCTAATTGCATCATCTTATCTAGCCAAGACTTTTATAAGTCTTCTTAGAACATGTCAATGCCATCATTGGATGATTGTTCCTCATTTTATACTTTATCAAAGTAACAACTAATTGTTCAAAAATGGAAAAAAAAAATCACTCTTTCATAGTGACTCCATACATCCATCTTAGTATTACATCAACAAACCCTTTGTACAGAATTTTTTATCACCAAAATCCAAATCCATAGAGCATGATTGACCTAGCAACTGTCTTATAAAATTTTTCTTTTAATTCTTTCTTGAATGTATTTATACCAACTAAATTAGTTTCACCCCATTTATCTTCTATTGGAACTCCCATAAATTGTTCACTAGTGTCAATATTTCTTACTACATATTGTAGTTTTCTAAGTGTTCAAAATTATGATCCAAAGGCATAGTTGTTTTCATAATTGCCTTTTAATATTTTATATTTTAGTACGGCACAAAATAATCAAATAGTATCTTTGATGTCCCTAATCCTGACAAAATTCTAGAATGAATTGAAACCGTGTACGGATGAATGATACTCATTTGTGAAGTTAAGATCATTCATTAAACGCCAGTAAAGAACAAGAAGCAGAGAAAAACAAACCTGCAGATATGGTCATCCAGCTTTGCATTTCTTCCATGAAATAAGCATGAAAACGCTGCTCATAAGCAGAAGTGGATTGTCAAGAATTGAATAACAAAATTGAATGCTGAATGCTAGTGCAAACAGACTCAAGAGGCATAAGTTATTCCAGTAAAGTTATGCAGAATTAAGGCAAAGGTTACGTCAACGTTCAGCACAAGAACACCTGATTGAATAGTTCCAAATGTTGGATGGGCAAGAAAAAAATATATTTCGGAGGTTGAGATGTTTGGTGGTATTCACAAGGTTCATTGTGTCAAAGAAGTTATTTAAAGGGTGCCTCACAGAGGTCCAGAAAGATTAGGACAAATTCACCAAAGACATGAACAAGAAATGCCTCACAAACAAGATTGCTACTGAATCTATTACCCATAGAGGAGGGTTAAACAAAGCACACTATACATGGTTAAACATCGCATGATCATTTGTCTGAGCTAAAAGTAACACTGAATTTTCAAAAACTGAAATCTAAGTGTTGAAAATTCATCCTTTTTTTCTAAGCATCGAAACCTGATATGATATCCCTCATACAGGCTAATTGCCATACGAGAATTTCTTCATCTCGACAAAATGATTTAAAGATCCTAACGTGCGGAACAAGATTAAACTAGTCGTTACCAGTTCCCATGGATACCAAGCTTGCTGGAAGATGGAGTAGACCATGAACGCGGTATAGCCGAGGAGAAATCCAGCGAAAACACGCTGCGAGAACCCGCACAACATCTCAATGCAAATCATAAACCAAAAACGAACCGTGATTTGGGAACAGGGAACGAGGGTGCGGGTTTCAAGAAGGGCCGGAAGAAGAACTAGAAAAGATGAAACAAACCCTCCACAGACGACTCTGTCGAGCGTGCTCCCTCTCGAAAGATCGAACCATCTCCTCTTGATCTGTACCAGGAAAAAGAAACCGGAAACGAGTCGATCTTGATACCCCGATGGAGAAGCCTAGGGAAATGGAGCGCAATTAGACGAAGGAATCTCGGACCTTGGGAGTCGATGGGGTGGGAGTCGTCCTCGATACCATCTTCGCCTCCTCCACGATGCTTCTTCCGCCATTTCGCGGTTAGCTCCATGGATCCGTCGTTCGGTCTCCGCAGCCGAGCAACACGAAGACGAGGAGGGGATGGGCAAGGCGGACCGGTCGCGTGACCGTACCTTGTTCGAGGAAAGAGGCTTATGTTTCGTACCAAGTAAAAGACCGAAGAGTTCGTTTTATCTGCTGCCTAATTTTACTCCACGCATACTCGTCCCACCACTTAAAATTAAGATATATAATATATATATATGTACGAAACCGCTCTTAAGTAATCTATGAGAATTATTATTGGTTACATTTATTAATATAATAAAAGATAAGGCTGTGTCACTGATTTAAGTATGAATTTTGTTTAATATATTTCAAATCTGAAACACTATTTAGACTGTTTAGATATATGAAAAATCACTGTTTGGAGTACGAGAATCAAGGGCTCATAAGTCCGTCAGGTCTTTCTTATCCTAAAAAATATTTTTTTTCTTACCCTTAAAAATATCTTTTGGAGTTAATCTTCGAAAAAATCGTACGAATACGCTCATCGCCCAAAGCAGATAATTCCTCTCGAGCCTACGGGACACGTCAATGATCGACCGATCAAATGATCCCTTATCAGATATGTACCAAAAACATTAGCGAGTAAAAACGATAGTAAGAATTAGATTTGGCTACCGCTTTCCTAAACTATCTCACCCTCTTGTAGCACATCAACATAGCATATCATCATAAGAAGTCTATATTATAATAGGATTCTAAGAAGAAACTCTCATAATAATTTATTCTAATAATTTATAATAGATATATTTATTTATGCTCTGGCATGATCTCTGGGGGCTAAATAATGTATGTCAGACATGTGTTATTTAGTCTAACATAAAAGTTTGTTTCTCAATCTTCTTAAACTATAAATTTAAGTGGTGTTGTGAAAAGATAATAAGAGATGAGAATGAGACTCTAATTTTCTATACACATTGACAATACGTTTTTTGATCCGAAGATAATGCCGGAATGATATCGAAAGATACACATTATTAAAACCCAATTTAATGTTATTTGATTTTTTTTCATATTACATATAACATATCACTCGTACAAACTTTAAAGTTAGATAAAGTCAACTGCATATTTTAAATATTTTAAAATATTTTAAATACACTTTATTTTAAATATTTTATTAAAATATTTTAAATACACTTTATTTTAAATATTTTATTAAAATATTTTAAATATTTTAAATATTTTATTAAAATTTTAAATATTTTAAATATTTTAAAGTTAGATAAAGTCAACTGCATTTTTAATTCTCCCAAACTGCATATTTTAAATATTTTATTAAAAATACACTTTAAAGTTAGATAAGGACTGAATGCAACTAACTATTATATAAATTCAATATCCTCCCTCATCTAGAAATTCCCAATTGGATGCTTCATGAGAAACCCAAACCCAAACAGGCAATCTATCAGTTTGATTTGGCTTAAACCTCCAGTAAGGATATGCAAGCTAACTTATAAAGCGAATAAACATCGATGTTTCTGCACCTCGAATTCTCTTTCTTTGGCCATGATTTTGTTCCGTGAATACTCCACAAAATACCACCACCCATGCGGAAACGCTGTCCATCAGCACTCTTCTGTCCGCCACACTGCTGGATGGCATCCACCAGCATTTGCAACATAGCAAGAAATCCATTAACCATATATCGTTAAAAATTAAGAAAAAAAAGAAAATGAATCCTTCTTTCATAACCATTATATAATTTCTAGTTGCAACAATCCACAACAGCATGGTTAGATTATCCAATACTCAAAATTTCACAAAACATAAAAACACTATGAGCACTTGGTGTGTGCCAACAACTGAAAATTTTCTGACTGCAATGTCAGCAAATTCTCTATAAGTGGAAGTTTATTGTTTATATATATAAACTATATATAATTCTAAGAATAAATTATTAAATTATGTGATCCTTTATAATTGGATAAGATATATAATAGAATTAATTAGATTATGATGATTGATATTGATCAATAGAAAAGAAATTCATATTAAAATAAAATTTTTTAGGGGATGGAAGGAACTCTCCTAATAACTTTTTCTAGATCTCGTCCATAAATAAACAAGACTTTTAAGGGTTAAATGACATATCTCTCTTAACCTCCCTAATCCATTAATCTAAGTAGTTCCATGAAAATACGAGAAGAGAGGAGAAGGAGAGTATAGTATTGATCTCCTATCAACAGCATTAAGGCAATAATATTTTAGCGCTAGATGAAGGGTAGAAGTGTATGAAGGCATCTATGGGGAGCATATCGGGGGCGCACTCTGGCTTTTCAAGTTTTCCGACAAAGCTTTTACGAGCAAGGACACGATCGACTATATGTAAAGGTGCTAGAGGTATGCTCGGGTGCAACACCAACTCGCGGTCCCTTCGAGCCTGATTAATAGTACTTGGCAATTAACCCAATAGGGAATAGACCTCTTGGGGTCTTTTTCATCGTTGTCCGCCCAACGAAGGTTCCTCATCATGGGGTTTGATTACTTTACGAAGTAGGTGGATGTCGAGCCCTTGGTGTCGATCTCGAAGAAGCCGATGGAAGGATTTGTCTAGATAAACATAATCACCCAATTCAAAATTTCGATGGCCCTCGTTAGTAACAACGGAGCACAGTTCAACAAAGTAAAATTTCAAGAGTTCTGTCGATCCTACGAGATTCAGCTTAGGTTTAGCTCGATGACTAACCCCTAAACTAATTGCCTAACTGAAGTCACTAACCGAGCTAACCTCGAAGGATTAAAAAAAAGGATTACTCGGGTAAAAGACACTCGGATCAATAAGCTCCGAAGCATATTACGGGCACCACTCCCGAGACTAGCTCGGGCGAATCATCCTTCGGCATACAGCACTAAGGCAGTTCTACTGCCCAAGATCGTCTTCCTAACCCCTAGTAGATTATGGACCAACTTGGGATTCTATCGAGGCTTCTCAAAACTAATGAGCTTCTTGTGGGGGGAAAATGAAAAAGAGGTACGAAGGATTCATTATAGAAAACTCTTCACCGGTAAAACTTAGGGGCAATTCCTCATGCAACAGAGAAGCCAAGGACAAAAGATGAA
This sequence comes from Musa schizocarpa, assembly GCA_900464855.2. Lineage (NCBI taxonomy): Eukaryota > Viridiplantae > Streptophyta > Magnoliopsida > Zingiberales > Musaceae > Musa > Musa schizocarpa. The sequence continues at coordinate 35,007,183 of LS990915.1, forward strand.
AATAAAGAGAGAAAAGGGAGAGAAAAAAAAATCTAATAACAGTAGAGGAAAGAGGAAAATTAATCGACTCATTTTGATCTGATTTTTCTCATTTAAATAGTATTTACCCGAGCCATTTGCCTAAAAGGTCAAAATCTTTATTTTTACAAAAAAAAAAAACAACTGAGAGAAGAACTAAGAGAATAAAGTGAAGATTAAATTTTATTTTATTTTATTTTCTTATTTGCAAAAAGAAAAACCACTGTGACTAATTTTGAGTGCGAAGGATATTGCACCCAAATCGAATTCCATTTTGAATCAAGTCGTTGGAGCCACTGCTACTCTTTAGATATGACATTCAATCGTGTCTTTTGAGAAGACATTAGAAAGCACTACTGTTTCTTAATATATAAATTACGTCGTGCTTGCCATGCACGTTGGAGCGCACTAACCAATCAACTTAATTAAACGTAACCCAAGAATAAATGACTTTGACAAACCAACAATCTGAAAATTAAAATGCAAGAAGATTTTTTATGAACAAAATGGTGAATGTATGTTACGCTTTAACGATAAGAATATCCCAAACAGAGATTTAGCCTCTTTGATGAAACATTCCTCCACATTTCACACACCTCATTTCAGAAGAATGAGCAGTACTAGCACATTGAATTGGAAATTCTTACTAGCAGCAATAGCATCACACAATCTAATTAAAACTAGAGTGTGTAAATTCATCTGGTGAAATTAACAATAACAAAAAGAAGTTGTGAGATCCAGGTTGACAAGTTCTTCAGTTAAAAACTCCGTGAACCAAACCAAAATAATTGAAGGACAGCTAGTTTCTTGCTTTAACTGCCTGCCTGTTCCTCTTCTTGGCACCAGATTTGGCAACCCTAAGGCTACGATGCACCACACTCAGCCGTGCAAGGGCTGCTTGAGTCAGATCTGGCCTGTAGTAGTTATCAGTCACCTGCAAACAAGAGACCAAAACCAAAACAAGGGGGAAATCAATCAGAAACTTGCACACACAAGGGAAAAAAACACCCTCAAGGACTAACTTTTGGTGCTTTAATTAAGTAATTCTGCTGATTGAGATACAGAAGTGGAAGAGAAGCGGCAGACAGTTCATATTTCACAAGAACATGTATGAGAAGCCACCAGAGGGGAAAGCAAAAGATGAGAAGGGATGCAGAGCAGAAATAGATACAAATTTATTGCTATAGATTTAGGTACTTAAGATGGTCAGCAGAAAAAATACAGTTGCGGAACCACAAGAGTAAAACCAAACCTGTGGATCTAAAATTTAACTAATAATTGTTACTCATGCAACAAGACATAAAATATAAAGAATAAGTATTAGCAGTAACATTGATGCTTGATACAGCAAAATGAAGAGAAAAGACCCCTGATTGACTTTAGCTCCAACATAGATCTTTAACTGGTTAATGATCAGTGGACATGCTTAAAATACTGACACATAAAAGAAAGGATTAGAAAGGGCATTTCACTGAATAACCAATGAGGTGAGAGGCTTTCCTTATGCATTAGTAGCCACATTTTCAAATGCAAAAAATTAAAAAATAAAAAAACTGTGGATCAACTGCAAATCCATAAAGATGACAGAGATATAAAGATTTTTTGAGAAATGAAGACCTAAAAAAGCATGTATATTCAACCAAATGAGGAAGTAATAACAGATCTCGGTATGGGAATTAACTTCAGCAATGAACAAGAAAAGAGCATCTTTTGGCTTAATAAGTAAAGCAAAAGAGAATTAATTGATAGGGTACAATCACAATATTTAGCTAAACAGATGACAGATGTTCAGCTTAAAAGAGCAGTTTGTCTTTATGTTAACAGAAACTCAAAACTGAATCTTGAAAACAGATTGTTTGTGTATCTTAAGAACTTCTCTTAAGTGTATACTAAATATCAAGAATATCTTCGGTTATTAAAGGGTTGACAGAACAAACTACACATTAAAATGTAGTGTGCAACTAATTATAAGCATCATTCACAAGATTGCTATAGTTCGGCTAGGGACGATACATTATATTGATAGGACTGACTGGATCAGCCCAGTGAGATCAAAATCAGCCAACAAACTACGTTACAAGAAAATTGATGAAAGATATCATATGCTAAAAGGTCAAATTACCATTATATTTTCATAAGAAAAATAACTATATAAAGGAGATAACATATGAAATTGACACATAAGAAAAATGTTTACAAAAATAAGTTTTTATAATAATTTCCTCTTTATCACATATAATGGTGGAATCAAATTATGCAACAACAGTGACAATGCACATACATTGATTAAAGGAATAGCAAAAGTAAAAGAAGTCACATGTTCCTTTTTTCGCCAGACAGCCATCTCGGCTTACTTCATCTCCTTCCCCTCTCACGTATTTTTTTTTTTTAGTTTGAGGCTACCACAAAATTAACCAAAACTGGTCCAACTCAGTCAAGCTTGATTGACTCTAGTCAATCTGACCCCATTTCTAGACATCTAAGAATCAGCAAAAATCAGAATGCCCATGGACAATACCAATTTGGATCACGCATACGATAGCGGTGTCGGCCAATTCTACAAGTACAATATAACATAAACACATGCTAGCGAACTGTATCAGTATAATTACAAGCATGGTATCTAGGTTTATTTGACTTATTTTTTTCCTTCATCACTGTTAACTTATTAGGCATGCTTAGTGATATAAAACAAACAATTATGTATTGAGAATAAATCTTAATAGATTTACTTTTACTGTGCTAAGAGGAAGGGACTACATCAAGAAATATATAAATTTATCATAAACAAAATTTTACTCTACCAACTAAGCTATAATACATCCTTGAAACCTCAACTTCGGCTCATAGTAAAATTGTTACCTAAAAGTCAACACAAGAAAGGCACATAGAAATGTTAGTCTATCAGATAACACAACAAGGATGTGCCAGAGCCAGAGAGCATTATAATAAAATGTTGAGATTTCACAAATTTGATGGAGCTGATACCTGATTCATAACAACTTTTGCCATCTTACGGAACTCCTTCTTCATGACTGATCTGTGATATGAGCTACCAGGTTTGTTCTGCTTCTTTGTCTTGGCTGTTGCAAGAACAACTGAGAGGTCCTTCCCACTGGGCTGAATGGTCATCGACTTCTTGTTTGCCAATCCTGTAAATTTTCATTCAGCAAATAAACACCAAGTAAGTGCAGCTCACATGCTTAAAAAAAAGATGGGCCAAGAAGGAACCCAAAAATTCTCACCAGAGTGCTTGTAGGAATTGACATTGTAGAGATTGTTAGGCTCCTTGCTGAACTGCACCATGGCAGTGCTATTGCCGAATTGCTTCACAAGGAATGCATTGTTTTTCTTCACGATCTCCCAGATGAGCGGGCCAGGGACAGTAGCCATTTCTACTGCGAAGATTCACCAAGTATCCAATTAAAAGAGCCAAAGTTGAGATAGCTAACTGAAACCAAGAAATGAAATCCTTCAATATGAGGATACAAACACTGAAAGGAAGAATATCAACTGAGGTTTCTCAAAACAAAAATGTCAGAAACAATAAAAAAGAACGGATGAAAACGCCACAACACCACAAACGTGCAAACACAACCAACTAAAGGTTCTCACTTCGAAACCTCGAAGGACGATGAGTAGCGACAATCAAAACCCTAGACCGTTCAAAAGATCTTGACAAGCAACGGATATCCAAGAATTCGGAAAAAGAAAAAGGACAGAGAAACCACTCCTCACAGGAAACCCGCATGATCGAATCAACGACCTGAGACTACATCTAAGATCGAATCGCTCAAAACATGAGGGAAAAAAAAAAGGGCTTCAGAGATAGGAGGGATCGAGGGTTTAGATCAGGATCGAACTATCAAACCAGACAAGTTTGAGGCAGCGGTGAAGACTCCCGTCGGCCTCTCTGAGCGCGGCGTGAGACGGCGGAGTTCGGAATGCCGCGTGGAACCCTAAATCCCCACTTTATATTGCGATCCAAAAACTTCCACCACCACTGCAACCAGTGAAATGACCAAATTGGGCCCAAAACAGCTGTGTTAGGCCCATTAAGAAGCTCAAACGGTACTCTGCAGCGTAAGACGGGCTTATGGGCTCCTCTCTTCCCTACTACTAACTCTACGAAACCAGAGTGAGAAGGTGGCAATCGGACGTTGCCAACGGACGGCCTTCAAAAAGTCTCAACAGCACTAACAAATGTTGCTGTATTGTCCGTATATGATCAGGAATTATACGGTATGCGACGTGAAGCCTCTATAATCTTGGCCGTCGAGATTCTGTGCAACACATGTTTTTATCGCTCGGAAGTGAGTGTAACTGTTACTCTCGACAAAATGGACGTCATGCCACGTTTGGAGAGATTCTCTACAATGTATATTTGTACAGAAAAGGATTAAAATTTTATTGTATATCAAATCATAAGTATTTTATTGATCCGTAAGAATTAGTATTAAATTAATAAAAAATATTTAAATATATATCTTGTCAAGAAAAATCTTAATAAATTCACTAAATCACATGATAATATATTTGAGAATGGAGATTGATGAGGAAAAATAACACGTCCTGGTCAGACCAATGTAGTTCAAACCTGTATGTGCTGGGCTATTTGAGGTGTCTTTAAAGTAGAAATATTGAGCTCCCAAGGTGTCACCTGTACGAAGATCGAGATTAAAATTTTTGAATCATCCTTCTGATGCTTAAGTTAGTAACTCTAGATCTCTAAGTACGGATGTGAGTAGTCAAAAAAGGTCATTCCCTTTCTCATTGTGTTAAAGATATATTTTTATATCTAGTCGCAAGGGGACATAATATTTCGTGGAGTATTCTACGACAAGGGAGAGGAATATTTCCTGGAATATTATTTGGCCTCTTGTTCACACGAGTGGATAAATAGAAGGTAATCTAGACTCCATGTGGTAGTTATATGTTGGATGCTGATTAGTCGATAATGTATTCCCTACCATTTTATCCTTTATTGTGTAAATATTCAGAGCTTGTAAAGTTTGTTTGTAATTTGCATTGTCTATGAAGTGTTTTCGGAGATGTTTACTTGTGGATCCCGATTGAGGCATTTTCTCTAACCCGTTCTCTCTTTTGTTGGTCCTAAGAGACAATGGGAGGCTTCGGGGAGGCTGACCTTTACGGGCGAACATGCAAGGGTGCTGCACGACTTAGGCAAAACTAGCTAAGTCCGTAGCAGATGGTATCAGAATGGGACAAGCACTCATAGAAACACTTAGCATGCAAACATGAGGGACCTAGCGGGGCTGCATTGAGGGCAGTCAGCATATACGCGACCGTTTGGGGGAAAACGAGCATGGAGATGTAGGGAAAAGGAGTCGCTCGGAGGAGCGGGCATCTAACATTAGCATTCAAAGGAATGGCCAACCCTTCGCGTAAGAGGCACCACGAGAATAGGCAAGCTTGCAAGAATGCGGAGCGCACAAAGATTGGGATGGCTGAGTTTGAGCTACGACTCAACGTTGATAACAATACTTGATGGTGCTCAAAACAAGCGAGGCGCTTGGTAAAGGATGAGACTATGCAAGGTGGAATGAGTTGTTCAATGACCGAAAGAGTTATGCAAAACTCACAGAGGTGAGGGGAATTGCTAACTCAAAGAATTTGGTACTCATGCATGGGCTTGTATGCGGACGATGGAATGTTCGTGGCCATCCCAAGACGACTGAAACTCGGCGCCATGGAGCATTGAAACTTTCTCTTCGGCATGTGAAGGATACGTCCGTAGGAGGCTGAAGTGTGCAATGAGTTCAGCATGTTGCTAGGCCTTGAGTGGTGCAGCGGGGGCTGTATTGACGTGGAGTCGCAATCTAATATTGATGGCACGTGAGTGATGGCACGTGTGACTTAATATAGAATCTTTTTGTTTATTATATTTTGGCATATATCACTTTATAACTATTGTATAAATGCATACATATATTGTGATGTCCTTGGATTTGTGCAATGGGAATCGGATCGTGATGAGATCACGATAGTGAGATCGATTCACCTTTAAACACATATCCTAAATAATCCCGGTCATAGGTTACTTGAGAGGGATATCGTGATAACCGGACAGACTGGTGTGCTGTATATCCGTCCATATAATGGATGCAGCTGGTCTCATAGCTGCTTGTGTAGAGACACTAGGGATACAGTACAAGTGCTCATTGGAGAATGAGTTCACTGATTGATCCACTTACGGAATGCTGGATGGTTAATGATGTCTTATTGTCAGACAGCGATTCCGTAGTCCTAGTGGTGTATCTGGTCCTTAGACTTGAGACACCAAGGATGTCATGTATGAGTGCTCTACTCTTTGATACCAGACTTATAGGTTTGGCTGTCCCAGATCTAGTACAACTGGTCATTGGGAGTGGTAGTCGACCTTTACGAGGGCTATTGAGTGTCGATAGAGGATCATCCACTCTCACGGCCATGAGAGGAATATCCCATGTGTTCTTGCTCGCACAAATCCCGGCCGTGGTCATTCGGGTTGAGAGAAAAGAGTTCTCCTAAGGAGAATCCGACAGAGCGAGACTCGAGAAGAAACCGTGTGGGTCCGACAACACCATGCTCGATATACGGTCTCTCGGGTATATTAGATGGATGAGGGACTATAGGTACACACGGTAACTAAGGAGAGACAGTCCAATGGATTGGATTCCCCCCAGATTTGGGGGACTACTGGCGTAGTGGCCTAAGATGCGTCCGTAGAGTCGATGAGTCGAGTGAATTATTACGTAAATAATAATTCACCGAAGTTAGAAGGAGTTCGACATGTATGACTCACGGCCATTTCGATATTGGGCCTAGAGGGTCACACATATGGTAGGCATTACGATGAATAGAGGTTCGGATATGAGATATCCGACAGAGCCCTTGTCTTATTGGATGCAGATCCAATACCCACTAGGGGAGGACCCATTAGGGTTTGACAGGGGACCTCTATAAATAGGAGGGATTCAGAGCCCCGTGGGCTAGAGAGCTTTTGTTTGCCTTTTCCTATTCTCCTCTCCATCTCCACCTCAGAGTAGGTCTGGAGTTTTGAGGAGCGTCGTTGCAACCCTACTGTGTGGATCACCGCTAGAGAGGAGGACGCTTGACCTCCTTCACCCTCTCCTAAGGATCTACAAGGAAACAGGGATATACGATCTCCCTAGGTAACACAATCTACTATATACGCAGTTTCATGTTTCGCGGATTTTTGCATACCAATCTTGGCACGACGACGAACATCTCTTTGGGAATCGGGGATTTTGTTTTTCTTGTTCTTCCGCTGCGCATATGATGTCGCCCCCAAGGATTTCCCAATAGTGGTATCAGAGCCAGGTTGTTTGTGCGAATGATTGGTTTTGAACTGCGTGTGTTGTGTTTAGGAAGAATTTTGACGTCAAAATTGTTGACGCAAAAACAAGGACGGCAAAGAACAGTTGTCGCCCTCGACCGCGTGCGTGCAAAGCAAAGCCAGAGGCAGGCAGCCCACGGGCGAGGCCCGTGGGACAGCGGTGCCCGCCGCCGCCGCCCTGGCAAAACCCCCCAGGGCGGTCGCCGTGGGGAACAAAGACCGCCCAGGGGCGGCCTTCGCCGCCGTTGCTCCCGGCTGGCGAAAACCCCATTGTGGGCAGGCGTCGCGGGGGACAACACCGTCATGAGGGCGGCGGCGCCCTATGCCCACCAAGAACGGCAGTATGGCGCGGGTCTTTGCAGGTCATGCGAGGGCGCGCCCTCCCCCCGCCCTCGTGCCCGTCACCGAAGGTGGGTGGCGATGGCGGCAGCAACGAAAAGGGGAAAGGGCATTAGGGTTTTCTGGGCAAAAGATAGTTTTGCCCCTCGGAATTTGAGAAATTCCAGTTTTTGTCTTTTGTCTAAATTACGAAAATACCCCTATAAATTCAGAAATTCCCTATAATGTCCTTGATTTCAGAAAATATTAATTAATTAAAAAGGTTTAGTTGATTATTATTTTTTATCATTATTATCTAGTAGTCCTACATGATGATGATTATTTATACATGTGATGTATGATATGTGGACGGATGATCATGGACCGTGTGATGTGTGTACCTGTGATTATTATTATTGAGGTCTGCAAACCTCCATTATATTTCTTGTTTATTGTCGGGCCTGCGTGCCTATGATTAAGTTGTAATCACACGAGGAGGCACAGCGGGAGCGTGGATGCGATAGCGGGACTCACGAGACGGACGATCGTGATGCATGAAGATGCATCAAGATGTCGACGGAACCGACAAGGACGAAATGGACGATCACAGGGTATGGAGATGCACCGTTGCACACATAGATCTTAATGTGAGTGATTAGGCCTACTGGCTCGGGCCTAGTCATATTAGGTTGTGGTCCATGATCATCTGGTGTAATTGCTTATACACATACTAGATATGTATATATATTTGCAAAGGTTGCTAAGAAAGACCCAACAAAGGTTGCTAAGAAAGACCCAGCAAAGGACAAAGGCCAGTGCTTCCACTGTGGTAAAGATGGGCATTGGAAGAGAAACTGCAAAGAGTACCTTGCAGAAAGGGCGAAACAAAAGCTTGATGAAGCTTCAGGTACATTCATGATCAGTCTCCATTTGTCAGACTCTTATGATAACATATGGGTATTGGATACCGGTAGTGCTTATCATATATGCAATTCGTTGCAGGTTCTGGCAAGGCCTAGGAGACTAGAGAGAGGCGAGATGGACCTTAAGATGGGTAATGAAGCAAAAGTTGCTGTAGTAGCCGTTGGCGAGGTCGCCCTACATCTGCCTAGTGGAGCTTTTATTGCATTAGATGCATGTTATTTTGTTCCTTCTATTATCAAAAACATTATCTCCATTTCATGTTTAACAGTTAATGGATATAAATTTGTTTTTGAGAACAATGGTTGTTCGATATTATTTGATGATAAGATCATCATGAAAGGAACATTGCATAATGGTTTATTTATATTAGACACCACTCCACATATCATGAATATAGATGTGTCCAAAAGGAAACGAGATGAGTTGAACAGTGCATACCTGTGGCATTGTAGGCTAGGTCACATCCATGAGAGAAGGATTCAAAAGTTGCTAAATGATGGATATCTAGATCCATTCGACTATGTGTCATATGCAACTAGTGAGCCTTGCATTCGTGGAAAACTGACCAATTCTCTATTTAGTGGAACTGGAGAGAGAGCCACTGAGTTGTTGGAACTCATACATAGTGATGTATGTGGACCCATGTCAACTCATGCCATTGGAGGTTACTCCTACTTCATTATATTTACTGATGATTTCTCAAGGTATGGATATGTGTACTTAATGAAGTACAAGTCCGAGGCCTTTGAGAAATTCAAAGAGTATAAGAATGAGGTGGAGAACCAGACTGGAAAGAGTATCAAAACTCTTCGATCAGATCGAGGAAGTGAGTACTTAAGTACAGAGTTCACTCAGTTCCTCAAGGACCATGGGATATTTTCCCAATGGACACCTCCTTATACACCTCAGCTCAATGGTGTCTCTGAAAGGAGAAATCGTACATTATTAGATATGGTACGGTCCATGATGAGTTTCGCTGACCTACCCATCTCATTCTGGGGATATGCCCTAGAAACTGCAGCTTACCTTCTGAACAGAGTTCCAACTAAGTCGGTAGTATCTACACCATATGAGATATGGAAAGGGAAGAAGCCTGATCTGAAGGTTGTTAAGATTTGGGGTTGCCCTGCACATGTTAAAAGACACAACCCCGATAAGTTAGAATCAAGGACAGAGCGATGCAAATTTGTGGGATACCCCAAGGAAACTTGTGGGTATTATTTCTATCATCTCGAGGACCAAAAGGTCTTTGTAGCTAAGAGAGCAGTGTTCCTTGAGAAGGAACACATTCTTAGCGGAGATAATGGGAGAATGATAGAATTGAGCGAGGTTGGAGAACCAAGCTCAAGCACCACTCTACAGCCCGAGTCTGTTCAGGTACCTAATACACAAGTTTCAACTTTACGCAGATCTTATAGAGTATCCCATCCTCCTGAGAGATATGTGGGATATATTAGAGGAGAGGATGCAGAGGATATTGATCCTCAGACCTACGAGGAGGCTATTATGAGTATAGACTCCGGGAAGTGGCAAGAAGCAATGAATTCTAAGATGGATTCTATGTACTCCAATAAGGTTTGGAACCTAGTTAATGCGTCCGAAGGTATTGTACCCATCAGTTGCAAGTGGATCTTTAAGAAAAAGATCAGAGTAGATGGAAATGTAGAGACCTATAAAGCAAGGCTAGTGGCTAAGGGGTATCGTCAAAGGCAAGGTGTTGATTATGACGAAACCTTCTCACCCATAGCAATGCTAAAATCCATCAGAATTCTATTGGCTATTGCAGCACACTATGATTATGAGATTTGGCAGATGGATGTGAAAACCGCATTCCTCAATGGAAACCTCGAGGAGGAGATATATATGATGCAACCTGAGGGATACGTGTCCAAGAACTGTCCAGATAAGGTGTGTAGGTTGCTTAGATCCATTTATGGATTAAAGCAAGCTTCCCGAAGTTGGAACATAAGATTTGATGAGGCAATCAGATCTTATGCCTTCGTTAAGAACGAAGATGAGCCTTGTGTATACAGAAAGGTAAATGGGAGCGCTATCACCTTTTTGGTGTTATATATGGATGACATCCTGATCATTGGGAATGATGTAGGAATGCTATCCACAGTAAAGACTTGGTTATCTAGACACTTCTCCATGAAGGACTTAGGGGAAGCATCCTATATTTTGGGGATTAGAATCTATAGAGATAGATCCAAGAGGATGCTTGGCTTGTCCCAGTCCAGGTACATAGAAACTATGGTCAAAAGGTTTAGCATGGAAAATTCCAAGAGAGGTCTCATACCGATGAGACATGGGATATCGCTTTCTACAAGTATGTCCCCAAAGACTCCAGAAGAAAGGGCGAACATGGATATGATACCTTATGCCTCAGCAATAGGGTATATCATGTATGCCATGCTATGTACTAGGCCTGATATAGCGCATGCTCAGAGTGTCACGGCGGTATCAAGCGGATCCGTGCTTGGAGCACCGAAAGCAAGAAAAAGTGTATCCTTAAGTACTTGAGAAGGACTAAGGATCTTTTACTAGTATATGGAGGTAATAGCCTTAAGGTTAAAGGCTACACCGACTCAAGTTTTCACCGATGTCGATGATAGCAAGTCGAATTCAGGTATGTGTACACCTTGAATGGAGGAGCAAGTGTGATGGAAGAGTTCCAAGCAAGATACCACTCACGACTCGACCACGAGGAGTACATTATGCTGCATCGATGCAAAAAGGAGGAGTTTGGGTGAAGAAGTTCATCACAGATTTGGGAGTCGGTTTGCAGGGTTGGCGAAGAGCCGATCTCCCTATATTGCGACAATAACGTATGCATTGCTCAAGCAAAGGAACCTAGGTCTCATCGTAAATCTAAGCATGTTATGAAGAGGTTCCACCTTATCAGAGAGATTGTGACCCTAGGAGATGTAGTAGTGGAAAGAGTTCCATCCGAAGATAACATTGCAGATCCACTAACAAAGCCGTTGTCTCATATTTGTTTTGAGCGTCACAGGGGTCTGATGGGGATCAGACACATAGGTGATTGGCTTTAGGTCAAGTGGGAGATTGCTAGTCATAGGTGCCCAAAGAAGCCAATCACGTGAGTGATGGCACGTGTGACTTAATATAGAATCTTTTGCTTATTATATTTTGGCATATATCACTTTATAACTATTGCATAAATGCATACATATATTGTGATGTCCTTCGATTTGTGTAATGGAATCAGATCGATGATGAGATCACGATAGTGAGATCGATTCACCTTTAAACACATATCCTAAATAATCCCTGGTCCATTGGTTACTCGAGAGGGCTATCGTGATAACCTGAACGACCGGTGTGTTGTATAATTGCCTATATGATGGATGCAAATGGTCTCATAGTCGCTTGTGTAGGGACACTAGGGATACAAATACAGTGCTCATTGGAGAATGAGTTCACTGATTGATCCGCTTACGGAATGCCGGATGGTTGATGATGCCTTATTGTCGACAAATGATTCCGTGAGTCCTAGTGGTGTATCCGGTCCTTAGACTTGAGATACCAAGGATGTCCTGTATGAGTGCTCCACTCTTTGATACCGGACTTATAGGTTTGGCTGTCCCCATCTAGTACAACCGGGTCATTGGGAGTGGTAGTCGACTTTCACGAGGGCTATTGAATGTCGATAGAGGATCATCCACTCTCGCCATGAGAGAAATATCCCATGTGTTCTTGCTCGGACAAATCCCCGGCGTGGGTCATTCGGTTTGAGAGAGAAAGAGTTCTTGAGAATCCGATTAGAGCAAGACTTCGAGAATAAATCGTGTGGGTCCAAACAACACCATGCTCGATATACCTGGTCTCGGTATATTAGATGGATGAGGGACTATAGGTACACCTGCAGAATCGAGGACGATACGTCTAATGGATTGGATTCCTCCTATATCGTCAGGGGACTACTGGCGTAGTGGCCTAGTACGTCCGTAGTCGATGAGTCGAGTGAATTATTACAGAAATAATAATTCACTGAGTTAGAAGGAGTTCTGACATGTATGACTCACGGCCAGCTTGATATTAGGCCTAGAGGGTCACACACATATGGTAGACATTGCGATGAATAGAGGTTCGGATATGAGATATCCGACAGAGCCCTTGTCTTATTGGATGCAGATCCAATACCCACTAGGGGAGGACCCATTAGGGTTTGACAGGGGACCTCTATAAATAGGAGGGATTAAGAGCCCCATGGGCTAGAGAGCTTTTGTTTGCCTTTTCCTATTCTCCTCTCCATCTCCACCTCAGAGTAGGTCTGGAGTTTTGAGGAGCGTCGTCGCAACCCTGATGTGTGGATCACCGCTAGAGAGGAGGACGCTTGACCTCCTTCACCCTCTCCTAAGGATCTGCAAGGAAACAGGGATATACGATCTCCCTAGGTAACACAATATACTCTATACACAGTTTCATGTTTCGTGGATTTTTGCGTACCAATCTTCGCACGACGACGAACATCTCTTTGGGAATCAGGGATTTTGTTTTTCTTGTTCTTCTGCTGTGCATATGATGTCGCCCCCAAGGATTTCCCAATAGTATTGACATGGAGTCGCAATCTAGCAAGTGCGTTTGTAGAAGGCAGAACAATGCACAGTTTGTTCAGCAGATCGGAGTAGTCCAAGGGGATGGTGGTCTCCGAAACGAAGAGAGATATTGCTCCAATGGGATAGTTATCCAAGAGGGATAAGTCCCAGCTCTCCAGAGGGAGAATCATGTGGGACGGACCTCACATGTTGAGGAGGAGTACCTCAACAAACAACAACTCCCCGAAACTCAATGGACTGAGCAAGCGGCGAGGAGTCGTTGCATGATCTCGCTTAAGAGAATGCATTGGTGGATGCATTGCGAGATCAAGTGGGGGAGCGACCCAAAGCAACACAAATGAATGCACATATGGAGTTGATATGGAGATCGGACTCAAGGGAGGGCTAACCCGTGGAATGGTGGACGCGAGGGCCACCATCAACTCAATGCAAAAACGAGGAGCGGAGCAACTTGGGTGTAACTCGGTGAAATACCCAAGCCGCATGAAGGGAGCCAGCATAGAAGATGGAACATGGAGCGGAGGCATAATGCTTTCCTTGGACAGAGGTTAAGGACATGAACTCTTACAGAGGCAAGAGCAGGATCATATTGTTTCATGAGTCATTCATTCTGATGGAGCATGCTCATCTTGCATGGTGCCAAAGATGAAAGGAGCTTCTGGGCACATGCACCTTATCTCGGAGGAGCATTTGATGGAGGAACTAAGGCGACTCAATTTTCGGAGGCGAAGTTGGGTTCAGAAGGCCTTAGCACGGGGCAAGAGGGCGCAGAGGTGGGTACTCTTGAAGAATATGCCATAGTGTTGTCATTCAAGTTGCCATGAAGGAAGCGGTGCACAGCGAAGATTGTGGTAGTAGGGGCAGAGGCCCAGGATCCAGACAATGGTGCACTAATTGTAACAAAGTTGAGGGACTTCGGGAGCTACTAGGTGACAGACTGTCCTAGAGCGGTGCTTCATCTAGGTGTGACCCAAGAGTGGGTGGATAAATGTCGATTGTCAAAGGAGCGAACAAAATCGAAGGTGGAAGAGACCCTGCGATATATTGGCAGAGGCCACACATGGAGGGATCACAATTCGAGTTCATCCCATAAGGATCAGAATGCAATAGAGATGTCACCAAGAGGCGACATGATGCAGCGAATCATGGTGGAATAGTTCGTGGTAATGCGACACACACGACATAGTCCCGTGAGGGACTAGATCATATGGAGGTATGATCGGGAGCTACTGAAAGCTCCACTTCGGTGAACAACACGACGGTAAGAAGGGTTATGGATTCAAGGAGTGAAGGCCATGGTACCGCAGAGGCGGGTCTTCCGTGCGTGCATCGAATTTTGCATCGGATGAAAACCTTAGTCATTAGCATATGGGGGCTGTGTTCTACCAAGGGAAAAGTTCGAATGCAAGTACTAGTGAGTCCCATGGGAGGGACTTGATCATACAGAGGTATGATCAAAGCAATTGGAGTGTTGGACTGCTCCAGAGCTCATATTCGCTTAAGGGAGCCCGACATGTCAGAGAACAAGATCGAGTAAGCGAACGTTGTTACCAAGGAAGCTAAGGAGAACAGAATCGGTGCAAACCCTACAACGTGATGGCAGAGGCCATGCATGGGAGTTGCAGTCTATCTTTCCATCGACCAAAGGGAGCTGCTTGGAGAACATAGAGGTGTTGAAGCAGGGGGTCAAAAGGGGTGAGGAAGTGACGATGAGTCCAGAGGGACTTAGCTACCCAAAATCAAGCATTAGTTGGAATAGAGGTAGACTCAGAGAAGTGCCACAGAGACATATCTACTGATTATGAAGATAAGGGATACAGATGCGAGGCGACGGATAGTAGGGCCATGGGCATGGCAGCACCATGGTACCGTAGAGGCGGGACTTCCGCGAAAGTCATTAATCCCTTGCTCTTATGGAGGGAGAGCACTTGGTCGTGAAAGGGACCGAGGAGGCGGAGCATGCAGAGGCAAACTCCAAGTACTAAGATAAGGCTGAAGGGCAGAGGCCAAGGAACTTCGTAAGACCGGTATCAACAAGCTTCTCATCAAGATAGCTGAAAATGAAGGACTTCAGGTTAGGTAAGAGTGCATGACCAAAGAACGAAGCAGACAATACACGGTGCTGTACCTTTGCTACTCAGTGGAGTAGGCGACAGAGTTAATGGAGAAGACGGTACAATCCCAGAGGCGACCAAACCTATGAGAGAATCACTCTAAGTTGAGGTGAAAACTTCCTGCATTCCAAAAGTTCGATGGCATTGAGAAGGTGAATCACAGTAACTAACTCAATGCAAGGAGTGCAAACACTTCAAGTGCTTCAGAAGTGTGAGCAAAGAGCAGGCGAAGGCTAGTAACCAGCTCGATGCATGGAGTACAACCTCGAGGAGGCGAGCGAAGTTAAGTAACCTTTGCCTTCTCAACTCTTAAGAGGATAGGTGAAACCGAGTACCCCAATTCTCTTACCTATCCAGTAGAGGAGCTTTGCATATGTTCAAAGACCCTTCAAAGATAATGGAAGATAATAGTTATCAAATTCTCACCAACGGTGATCAGTGTTACTGAGAGTAGATTGTCCGCTTCATTTCCCAATGAAATGCCAATCGAAAGAGGAAGTGATGCGAACCTACTTGGATGTGACAACTAAGTGAAAGAAGAGTTAATGAGCAAATTTTGTGGAGGAAGGACCCAAAACTTCAAAAGTTTGCGAGACGATGCTCGTTAAAGCTTCAACAAGCATCCACCCAATTCAAGCAGCATGAGGCATTTGAGAGACTGGGGTAGTAAGGATAGTCCTTTCTTTTATCTGGAGGATCTGCAGGAACCAACAGGGATCAACACAACTCAGCCAACCTCACACGAGAGTCAGAGTTATTGGCGAGTTGAAGCAGCATGGCAGATTAAAGGTTCGACTACTCAAAAAATAACAGCGGAAAGTAGCTAGGAGCCAAGAGGTGCATTGTAGTTGGAGCAGAAGATTGAAGACTCAGCAAAGGCGAGGATTTGCAGTGTCGGTAAAGACTTCAACGAGGACGTCGAAGGAATAAGTGGGGGAGAATGTCACAGACAAACTTCTAAATAGGATGTTTGATGTAATGCTTATATTTGTCCATGTCTTTTGGTAAGTTCATGCTTTGTACAGCATGTAGAGGGACGACCGAAGGTTTAATAGTCCCATTTTAGTTAAGTTGGTGGCCGCTTTAGGCTTTTAAATAAAGGTTGTGTCATGTGGACACATGTGAGAGATCTTCGATCTATAATGGACTATTTTACCCTTTGTTGTGTAATAGTTCAGAGCTTATAAAGTCTGTTTATAATTTGCATTGTCTATGAAGTGTTTTCGGAGATGTTTGCTTGTGGATCCCGATTGAGGCGTTCTCTCTAACCCGTTCTCTCTTTGTTGGTCCTAAGGGACAATGGGAGGCTTCGGGGAGGCTGACCTTTGCGGGCGGACACGCAAGGGTGCCGCACGACTTAGGCAAAATCAGCTAAGTCCGTGACATTATGCTTCCACCATGATAGACTTTTTCTCATACGAGTTAGAATTTTTTGACCTATATGTTTCAGGCGCATTTTGCCCTATGCTTTTATTGTAGTAGATTTTTCGTGCGAATTAAATTTTCCTGACCCACGTGCCTTAGGCATATTTTGCCTTGTGCCTTCCACCATAGCAAAATTCCCTTCATGCGTGTCAGGTTTTACTAGCTCACATGCCTCGAGCACATTAGGTCTTGTGCCTCCATTGTGATGGATTTTCTCTTCACGTGGGTTGGGTTTTCTTAACTCACATGCCTCAG
The DNA here is from genome assembly GCA_900464855.2 of Musa schizocarpa. Classification (NCBI taxonomy): domain Eukaryota; kingdom Viridiplantae; phylum Streptophyta; class Magnoliopsida; order Zingiberales; family Musaceae; genus Musa; species Musa schizocarpa. The sequence continues at coordinate 35,024,177 of LS990915.1, forward strand.
GCACATTAGGCCTTATGTTTGTGTCATGGTGGATTTCTCTTCACGCGAGATGGGTTTTCCCTACTCACGTGGCTCGAGCACATTGGGCCTTGCATCTCCACTATGGTAGATTTCTATTCACATACGTTCAGTGAAATATAAAAACGAAAACCAGTTCCTAAAAAAAGGATATCAAATCGTTGTGTGATAATCGAGAGCAAAAAAACTCAAAACGATAAAAAAACTATATCATGTGGTTGAGACATTCTCAAGAGATTATATATCTCCTAAATCGTATATCTTAGTTCATGGATGAAAGAGCTCTCACAAACTCCTCTTTAGTAGTGATCTACATAGCAAACGTAGTGACGACGCACCTCCTCACATAGCGAATTCTCTCCTCGTGATCGTGCATCACCACGCAATAGTAAACAAGAGAGGAGGTGGCCCTCTTGTTGTCCTCTCACACTAGGGAGAGACTCATGGTTGAAGGTGAGATGAGGAGGAGGAGATAGGTGGCCGGTGGTTGTAGTGTTTAGCCTATGACTCATGAAACCCCAACTGATATCCATAGAGGGCTCATGCTGCTACCCATAATAGATCTGCCTTAATAAGTATTAGATCCTTATCTAATAATCACTGTAAGCTCTATTGGGTCACACCGAATTGATCCATTAATACAAGGGCTTATTGGATATCATATATCCAATCTTTTATTCTTCGCGTTGTCTACCATATGTGCGTGACCCTCTAGGCCCAATACTAAGTTGGTCGTGAGTTGCACTTATCAGAACTCCTTTTGACTTAGAACTCCTTATAACTCAATGAATTATTATCTCTATATTATTTCACTCAACTCATTGACTATGGACATACTAGGCCACTATGTCATAGTCCCCAAATGGTACAGGGGGATCTAATCCATTGGACCTATTTGCTCTCACTTACTGTGTATCTATAATCTCTCATATATCTAATATCATATAGATCATATATCGAGCATGGTATTGTCAAGTCCATATGAAATCGATCCGAGTCTCACTCTTATTGGATTCTCCCGGAGAACTCATTTTCTCTTAATTTGAGACTCGCTCTTATTAGATTCTGTCAATCTGATTGACCTTGGCCAGATATTTTCTTAATGAGAACACACTGGATATTCCTCTTATGATATTGAAAGTGAATAATCCTTTATTGACACTTAATTACCTTTGTATGGTTGGTTGTCATTTCCAATTATCGTTTATACTAGATCTGAAACCTCCAAGCCTATAAGTTCGGTATCAAAGAATAAAGTACTCAAATAAGGTGTCATTAATGTCTTAAGTCTAAGAACCAAATATACAACTAGGACTATGAAATTACTGTTTGACGATAAGATATCATTAACCATCCAATATTCTATAAGTGGATTATTTAGTAAACTCATTCTCTAATAAACATCTATACTATATCACTAGTGTCCATACACAAGCAGCTAAGATACCAGCTACCTCCATCATATGGATAGGTATATAGTATACCAATCTGTCTGGACAGGTATATAGAAGGAGAGTGACATGACGCTCTCCTTCTAGCAGTAAAATGATGATAAAAGATATCAGTGGCATCTCTATTAGTCCGCAATTAGGGCCCATGTGAGCAATAGGTCAGGTGGGCTTCTCGGATGTGCACTCCAAAATTGACATGTACAAAAACCAATGTTGAGTGGTTTCTTGATCCAATCTCTTTGATGATTAAGTTAGTTACTAGTAATGGTGGAGTAATCTTGATGAATAGTCATCGACCTTCATTTCTATGACCTGATCGATATTTTATAATAGTTTTAACTTGGGTTGAGTCACCACATGCGGTGCCCATATCCATATTAGAGCAAATATTTCACCTATCACTAATGAAATCCGAATGGACGAAATGTCCTGCTTCAATGTGACAAAGTTGAAAATAGTTATGAAAGTTAATCCAATAATATTGGAATAGATTACTACTATGTGACCATAACGTTTCTGCATCGAATCATTAAACATATATCAATTACCTATCATCAAGGAGTTAAACACTGATAATAGTTTACATTTTTGTTTTGCTTTTCATTCTCACATTGCAAACTAATTTTTTTACTTTCACTATGCTTACAAATGTATTTTCAAGTTAACATCTTTTCGATCGATTTCGGTCCAAACAGCGTCGAGGTGGGTTGTGGGAGGAGCTGAGGCAGGCTCCTCTTTCGCTCATCGTCAAGGTGGTCTGTGATGCCTCCGCCCAACCTTCCTATGTTGCCAATCTGCCCCTCCTCTTTTGCTCGTTTCGAGGTTGTCTATGGGAGGACCCAAGGCGAGCTCCTCTTTCGATCGTTATCGAGGCAGGCTCCTCTTTTGCTTATCGTCATAGTGGTTTGCAGCACCTTGGCGCTTGCAGATCTACGCGCCTTGGCGTTAATCAAGGAGGTCACCTTGAATACTGTTTGAGGAGGTTGTCGCCTCAAGTGCTAGTCAAGGGATATATCTCGGTGGTATTTTCATGCTTAGACTAAGAAATATGTTTTAGGCATACCTTAATGCTTAGCCTAAGGGAGACATCTTGAGCACTCACTGAGGTCGTTGCCTCGAGCACTGGCTGAGAAGGTTATCTCAAGGGCTTGTTGAGGTGGTAATTGTCTCATAAGTGGTGCCTTGGATGATTATTGGATGCTTATCTTAAGAGAGGTGTGCTAGATGTTGTTAAGATGCTCACCTCAAGAAGGGAGCATCGAATGCTTTTAGATGCTTTATCTTGATAAGGGCATATTAGGTTATTCCCACCATGCTATCATTGTAGACAAGTGCCTCAAGCTATATTGGTCATGTTGTCATCAAATAAGTATGTCTCGGGCTATATCAGTCATGTTGTCTGTTGAATCTCAAATTTTGATGATGAAACCAATTGATAAAGTTATGATCTAATGTGTGTTTAAGTGACGTAGGACTAGCTTCGATCAGGAAAGATAAATCAATTAAAGCAGTAGATCAAAAGTTGGGTCGAAATGGAACATATCAGAAGATTGGACGTCGGACCGAAGGAAGATCGACGTGTCAGCAAAAGGCTTCGTGCCATGAATTCAGGCATTGGGCCAAAAGGATCGAACATTACGCCAAGGAGATCGCGTGTTATGGAGGTCAACATGTCAATTAGGCAATACGCCGCAAGAGAGAACAATACACCGAAAGTTTGGATGAAGCACCGGATGAACCAATGACATACCGGACAACTTAGTATTCTTGCTTATAATAATTTATCAAGATCGAAGTAGTTTAGAGGGATAATTGAGTTGGTTTTATGTGTAACCATGCCAACTCAATTAGGGGTTAACTAGGCCTAAAGTGGGGCTATTTTGGACCAAGAGAAAAGCTCATTCAATGACCCAAAGCTACGTTAGGCGGTGGCACCACCGGAGCTGACGGTGGAACCGCCTAAGGCTTGGCCTCCTAGGTGGTTTGGGCAGTGATACTGCTTAGACTAGGCGATAGTGCCACCGACCATAAATGGCTGTCATGCGATGGTACCGCCTAGTATCAGACTGATAGGTAGTGGTACTGCTAGTACCCCAAAGACCTAGGATGAGACCATTTTAGGCTCCAAATTTGAATCTATTTGGGGCCTATAAAAACCCCACTCATCCCTGCTCGATGAACACATCAATTGAGAGCAAAAAAAAAGGAAAACACTATTGTAGTATTATGAGAACTCCTCTCAAGATCTAAGTATTGGGTGAAGTTTAAGAGAGGGGTGAGTGGTTGTAAAGGCTACTCCTAAACCTGTGAAAATGAGAAAAGGGGTGTAAAAGGGTAGTTGATCTTCACCCATTGAAAGAAGATCGGTAGTGGAAGCTGGTGGCCTCGAGTGAAGAAGAATCGAGAGTGGATGTAGGTCATGACGACCAAACCACTATAAATCTGGTTTACATTTACTTTAAGATCTTTATTTTTATTACAAACTGATTTATTACTTTCACTACTCTTATAAACATGTTTTCAAATTAAACTCTTTTTCGATATCAGTTTTTATCGAATGAGAATTTTTAAACCGTTATTTTTATGAAAGAACTAATTCACCCTCCCCTCTCCCCTCCCTCCCTCTTAGTGTCGTCACGGTTTTAACAATTAGTATCGGAGCTAGGTTCTCTCTATTTGGTTTAACACCCAAGAGAGATGGCTTTTTTTAGCTTTCAAGATGGTTACTCTATCATTCATTCTCCTATGTTCAATAGGACGAACTATACATATTGAAAAATTTACATACGGATTTTCTTACTTTCTATAAACTTCGATTTATAGAATATCATTGAAAATGGTTTTGAAAAGTCTTCCAAACCAATTAACGAATGGAATGATTTGGAGAAGAATACTTTTTCTTTAAACACTAAAACTATGAATACTTTATTTTATGCTTTAGATAAAAATGAGTTTAATCATATTTTGATTTCTGAAACTGCACATAACATTTGACACACACTTGAAATCGCATATGAAGGCACGAGTAGAGTTAAAGATTCTAAAATTAATCTTTTGATGAATGATTGTGAACTGTTTCAAATGAAGCCAAGCAAAACCATTTTTGACATATACACCCATTTTACGGATGTCGTCAATAACTTAAAAGCTTTCGACAAATATTTTTCGAATCTTGAACTTGTTAATAAAATTTTACGATCTCTTTCTAAAAATTGAGATTCGAAAGTAACTGCAATATAAAAGGCAAAAGACTTAAAAAAGTTTTCACTTGAAGAACTTATCGGGTCTTTAGTGACCTATGGAATGACTTGTGTGGCACATGATAAACTTGAGAACAACCTTTCAAAGAACATGAAGGATTTTGCACTTAGAACTAAAGAAGACCACTCGAGCGAAAGCTCAAGTGATGATGAACTTGATCTCATAACAACAAAGTTTAAAAAGTTCATAAAACAAGAATCAAAAAATAAATATGAACTTAAAAAGAAGAGGTTGTGAAAGAAGAATAAGACACTCAAGGCGACTTGAGACAAATCGAGTACCTCCGAAGACGAGGAGCAAACCAACAAAGACAAAGTGGTGAACTATGTCTTGATGGCTCTCGACGATGAGGTAAATGACTCACTCGAAACCTCTTTACCTTACAATGAAATTTCTTGAGTTGTTTGATGATTTTAAATTAGTTAGTAAGAAATAAAAAAAAATTCATGCTTCTCTTTCTAGTGATTTTGAAAAATAAAAAATGAGCGTGACTATTGCATGTTAACTTCTTACACTAAATGCAATGAGTTAGATTCAGAAGGAAAATGTATTTCTACAACAAACAAAATGATTTTGATTGAAAATACTTTATGTTTAATGAAATCATGCTTGATGATTTAATGATGCATGATGATTTGTAGTAATGATGATTTTTTTGTGATTTATGGTTTATTTATAACTCTTGTGATAAATCTTGTTTTTTATTTTTAAACAATGATGTATGTTTTTATTTGGGATAAAAGACAAATGTATGCTTGTATGAAATAATTCATATAAATTGAAATAAAAAAAGGGGGAATGCATTATTTTTGAAAATGTCTCTATCCCTAAAAGCTTTGGCAAATTTTCAATAAGAGATTGACGAATCTAGTTATGTCATTTAGAATCTCTTGAAAGTAATTTTGATAATTTGATAAATTGAATGAGTTGAAAATAATGATGAATGTTTTAAAAATAAATGTTTGTATCATGTTTGATAATTTTACATTTTGAAATTATGCATGATAAGTTGAAGTAATGATGGTTTTAAAAAAGTATTTATTTAAATATATGAATCGATAATCTTTTTGTCACATGAATCATGATTCTTTCACTTGATGACTAGATATTTCTTATGCATGAACCAATTTCTCTTTTCTTCTTATCATTTACTAAAGAGGAAAATTTTTCAAACGAATCATGATTTTTCAGAATTATAACTTAATTTTTTTATGATTTGTGATGAATTGAGATATATTATACATGAATTAAGATCCTTTATGTGTTCTCTCATTACTCTTTTTGTTATAGGAAAGTCTTTATCTATATCACAATCTTGAATTCTTGATATTTAATACTTAAGATTTTTGTTTATAAATCAAGATCTTTGATCTCCTAACGTTTCTTTTCGTTGTTTACTAAAAGAGAGATTTGTTAAAATAAATCATGTCTTTTGGTATTCATGACTTAATCCTTCATGATATTTGGTATTATATCTTTCATAACATGATTCCTTTATATTTATGAATTATATGCCTCATGTAATGATTGAAATATTTTACATTATTGTATCATTCCCTTCCTTTTTGACAATAACAAATGGGGAGAGAAAATTACTCTCTTGCACATATAAAAAAAAAAGTAAATTGGTAGCTCGCAAAGAAAGGTTAAGCTACTAATTTTGATAATAACAAATTGGTAGCTTACACATCTCCAAGGAGAAAGTCTTCCTAGCTTGCTCATCATAAAAATTAGTGAAAAGGTGCTAACTTGCACATTGCAAAGAGAAGCAAAAAGGTATTATCTCAAGAGAAGCAAAAACTTTGCCAAACTTACACATCTCAAAGGAAAATTATTAGCTTGCACATTCCAAGTAGAAGCAAATATTACTAATTTTCACATCTCTAAAACTTTCTAGTTTGTATGTTCTAAAGTGATGATATATGCAATGATATTTCAAAACTTAAAATTATGTAATGATTTGAAATTGTCTCAAAAATTACTAGTTGCACTTCTCCTTTTTGTTGATGACAAAAGGAGAAGATATGATGATGATGTATAAATTATGATGATAATCATGCATGGGATGATGTACTTGGATATTTTGATTATGTATGATTTTATATTGCATGCAATGATATGATTAATTTGTTCTTTCAATATTCATGATGCATGCAATGGTAAAATACTTATAATTCTATGATTTCAAAAGTTTTATCAATATGGCATATCGATAGGGGGAGTTTAGTTAAACTCCATCATCAATTGGTTGCCATCATAAAAAAAAGGGGAAGATTGTTGAATCTCGAATTTTGATTATGAAACCAATTCATAAAGTTATGATCTAATGTGCATTTAAGTGACATAGGACTAGCTTCGATCAGGAAAGATAAATCAATTAAAGCAATAGAATCAGAAGTTAGGTCGGAATAGAACATGTTAGAAGATTGGACGTCGGAACGGAGGAAGGTCGACGTGTCAACAGAAGGCTTTGTGTCATAAATTTGGGCATTGGGCCAGAAGGATCGGACATTGCGCTAAGGAGATCAAGTGTTGCGAAGGTCAACATACCAATTGGGCAATACACTGTAAGAGAGGATGATGCACCGAAGGTTCGGACGATGCGCCGGATGAACCAATGACATGCTAGATAACTTAGTATTCTTGCTTGTAATAATATGTCAAGATCCTTTTAAGCTCCAAATTTGAATTCATTTAAGGCCTATAAAAACCCCACTCATCGCTACTTGGTAAACACATCAACTGAGAGTAAAAAGGAAGGAAAACACTGTTGTAATATTGTGAGAACTCCTCTCAATCTCTAAGTGTTAGGTGAAGTTTAAGAGAGGGGTGAGTGGTTGTAAAGGTTTTTTCTAAATTTGTGAAAAGGAAAAAAGAGGTGTAAAAGGGTAATTGATCTTCGCCTGTTGAAAAAAGATCGGTAGTGAAAGTTGGTAGCCTCGAGTAAAGAGGAATCGGGAGTGGATATAGGTCATGATGACCGAACCACTATAAATGTTAGAGCTAGCCCTAGGAAATTTACCAAAGGGTAATTTTGGCAATCCGATAAAGATAATAAAGCGGAAAGAATAAAAGCGATAAGAATAAAAGCGATAAGAACACCAGATTTACGTGGTTCGGTCAATTAACCTTAACCTACATCCACAGAGGAAAGAAGAGCAAATCACTAGTATAAAAGAGACTATTACAAATGCCTTAAGAAGATGTTCCTAGGCCATAAAACACCCGAAAATACTAAACAAGAAAAACCTCAACTATAAGCCGAAACTATTTAATTGAGTATGGACTTAAACCCAAAGCAAACTTGTGGTGCATCTGACTTCAAAGCCCAGACCCTTATTTATAGTTCTAACAGGAGATAACAAGCCTGATTTTCCCGATGTGGGACTATGGGACTTTGCCAAATTAACAATAAATCTTGTTTGTATTTACTTTAAGCTCTTCGTTTTCATTGCAAACTGATATTTTACTTTCACTACGCTTACGAACGTGTTTTCAAGTTAAGTGACGTAGGACTAGCTTCAATTAGGGAAGATAAATCAATTAAAGCAATAAAATTAGAAATTGGGTCGGAATAAAACATGTTAGAAGATTGGACGTCAGACCGAAGGAAGGTCAACGTGTCAACAGAAGGCTTCGTGCCATAAATTCGGGCATTGGGCTAGAAGGATCGGACATTGCACTAAGGAGATCGGGTGTTGCGGAGGTCAACATACCGATTGGGCAATACACCGTAAGAGAGGATGATGCGCCGAAGGTTCAGACGATGCGCTGGATGAACCAATGACATGTTAGACAACTTAGTATTCTTGCTTGTAAGAATATGTCAAGATCGAAGTAGTTTAGAGGGCTAATTAAGTTGGTTTCGAGTATAACCATGCTAACTCAATTAGGGGCCAACTAGGCCCAAAATGGGGCTGTTTTGGACTAAGAGAAGGCTCATTCGGTGACCCAAAGTCACATCAAGTGGTGGCACCGTTGGAGCTAGTGGTGGCACCGCCTAGTGTCAGACTGGCAAGCGATGGTATCGCCCAGTGTTAGTGTGTCAGGCAATGGTACCACCCAGTGTCAGACTGGTAGGCGGTGGTACCGCTAGTACCCCCGAAGACCCGAGATGAGATCCTTTTAGGCTCTAAATTTGAATTCATTTGGGGCCTATAAAATCCTCACTCATCGCTACTCGGTAAACACATCAACTAAGAGCAAAAAGGAAGGAAAACAATGTTGTAATATTGTGAGAACTCCTCTCAAGCTCTAATGTTATGTGAAGTTTAAGAGAGGGGTGAGTGGTTGTAAAGGTTATCTCCTAAACCTATGAAAATAGAAAAAATGTGCAAAAGGGTAGTTGATCTTCGCCCGTTGAAAAAATATCAGTAGTAAAAGCCGGTGGCCTCGGGTAAAGAGAAATCAGGAGTGGATGTAGGTCATGATGACCGAACCACTATAAATCTTGTTTGTATTATTTTAAGTTTTTTATTTTTTTATTACAAACTGATTTCTTATTTTCACTACGCTTACAATGTGTTTTCAAGTTCAACTTTTTTCTGATATCGGTTTTCATCGAACGAGAATTTTCAAACCGTCATTTTTACGAAAGCACCAATTCACCCCTCCCCCTCTTAGTATCATCATGGTTCTAACATTGTCATCATAGAGGAGCGTTTCGGGACATGCCGATCTCGTTGTCATCATAGAGAGGCACTTCAAACCATGTCAACCATGTTATCATCATAAGGGGCTCTTCGAATCATGTTAATTGCACTATCTTCTTATAGGAGCACTTCGGGTTGTATTAGATATGCTATCGTCATAGAGGAGCGCTTCTGGTCATGTTGGTCATATTATCATCGTAGAGGAGTGCTTTGTGTCATGTCGGATGCGTTGTTATCGTAGAGGGGTGCTTCGAACCATGGACCATACTATTATCATAAAGGAGCATTTTGGATCATGTTGTCCACCCTATGATGATAAAAGTACTTCTCAGAGTCATGTCAATGGGCTAACGCTCTTACGATATGACGCTTTCCTTTTAATAGTAAAATGATGATGAAAGATGTCATTGACATCTCTATTAGCCCGCAATTAAGCCCCATATGAGCAAGAGGTCAAGTGGGCTTCTCGGATGTGCACTCCAAAATTGTACAAAAATCAAGATCGAGTGATTTCGATCTCTTCGATGATTAAATTAGTTACTAATATTGGGTGAACTAATCTCGATGAATAGTCACTTACCTTGATTTCTATAATCCGATGGATATTTTATAATAGATTTAACTTGGGCTGAGTCACCGCATGAGGTGCCCATATCCATATCCATATTAGAGCAAATATTTCACCTATCACTAATGAAATCAGAACGGACGAAATGTCCTGCTTCAATCTTTTTAAGTGACAAAGTTGAAAATAGTTGTGAAAGTTAATCCAATAATGTTGGAACAGATTACTCCTATGTGATCATAACCTTCTCATGTTTCTGCATCGTACTGAATCATTAAACTTACTTCAATTACCTGTGTTTTCTTTTTCCTTATTTTTGATAGATGTTTATGAGGACGTCTACATTATTCATGATGCCCCAAGTGCTAATCATCCATCGTGACTGTGTTGTGGGCAGTGACATTTGGTTGGGGACATAGTGCGGTTTGAGGTTCCTATTTCGAAACAGTAGATGTATAAATTCATGTTCCTGTCATGTGGTCACCAGCATTATCTGGTGTGCCATCATAGTTAACTTAGGCTCAATGTTAAGAGAGACAGAGAGACAGTCACTTGAAGTGGACAACTAACTCAACACTTACCACATTCTTCCTAAATCTACTCTTGGTTTGAGTTAAGTTAGATGCAGTAACTCCATCAGCAAGTTAATATCCTGCCACCAAATGTAAGGCGGTCCGTGTTAGTTTGGTAAGTCCCATAGTCTCACATCGAGAAAATCTGACTTGTTATCTCCTATTGGAACTATAATTAAGGGTCTGGGCTTTGAAGTCAGATGCACCACAAGTGACACCACAGCACCACAAGAAAAACCTAAGTGTTTGCTTTGGGTTTAAGTCTATAGTTTGGGCTTATAGTTGAGGTTTTTCTTGTTTAGTATTTTCTGGTATTTTATGACCTAGGAACATCTTCCTAAGGCATTTGTAATAGTCTCTTTTATAGTAGTGGTTTGCTCCTTTTTCGTCCGTGGATGTAGGGCAAAGTCAATTGATCGAACCACGTAAATCTGGTGTTCTTGTTGCTTCTTTTATTCTTCCGCTTTATTGTCTTTGTCGGGTTGCCAAAATTATCCTTTGGTAAATTTTCTGAGGCTAGCTCTAACAGTCCGGACCACTCAGATTCTTAAAACATTAAGAACAGATGGAAAAGAAAATTGCTATGGTATTTCTGAAACTAAACCAATGAGAGAAATGAGAGCTGATGAGCAAACTGTCCTGCATTAGACTTCAAAGAAGAAAAGAACAAACCAAGTGGTGCAGCCATGAATCCATGTGCTCATCGATGGATGCAAGTGTATTTTGTGTGTGGAAATAGCTGGCAAGAGAGGAAGCTGGACCAACAACACATTGCAGGTGATGTTAGGTTACTGTCTCCCATATTTCTTCATGGTAGGTTCCTGGAGACCTTCTTGCGGACCCAAAGCGTTTCCCTTTTCCATTTGCAAACCTGAAAAGAGAATCAGATCTGCCAGAAACCAGATTTGTTCAAGTGACAAACATCAGACACCTGAAGAAATCATGAACATTGCAACTATCTTAGGACACAGAGAATAGTGGTGTTGACGACTGGCTGATTCAACATGCTCTCCACCAACAAAAGTGGGAGATTGATTATTTATACCCATTTAAAGCTTCATTACTGACTACATGTTCTGATACATCTGGAGATGTTAATATTTTTTTGGAGAAGACTTCCATCCCCACAATGGAAGTCTGAGGATCAGTTGCTTAGAATAACTTGGAGACTCATTGGATAACAGGTTAATCATTTAGAACAATTTAAAGAACGGATTCTTTCCATCAAAAGCATGATACTATTATTGGAAACTTTTGATAGATATACGAAGATTGTGTTGGAATTAAGTTTGTTAAGTGTATTCATTGCATCAAATCTTGAGAAAAAAAAATAAATTAAATATCTATAAAAAGATAAATTAAATTGGTTATTGATTCTTGAAATGATTTCTTGAAAAAGAAAGATTCATCTTTTAAATATAATTAATATAATATATTTTTGAAAACTATATAAACCCCATATGTTTTCTTAAAACATATATAGAAAATTGAAGTTTGTCCTATTCTTTCTATGTTTGATAATTCTATCCCTTCTTTCTATCAAATTGAAAAGATGTATTGCATTGCAATGGTTGCAAGGTATTTCTACACATCGACCAGGGGGAACCGCATGATGTTGGGATTGAGAGTACCAACCACTTGTCCCTCGAAGATTTCTGGTTCTGTAGCTGCTTCAATCTTCTCCCAAGGATGGATGAACAGATAACAAATATACTGACTGAAGCATGTTGCTTTTTCTCAATGCTCTCTCCTTGTCCATCTTTGCTGCTACTACATTCTTGCACATATATACTATTACTTCTGTAATGCTAGATTGTCATGCATTCCACCAAAAAGGACAATCTTCATCACATCATCTGCTTATACTTTTCGTCTAAATGCTGTCTTTGAACTGCTCAAACTGGATATATCTTGCCTTGTTCAAACCTCAAATCCATAGAATGGACTAAAAAGCTGGTTGACTAAGATGATGAATACTTTGTCAAAAAGCATGCTGCATTTGTCAGTTAAAACCTTTGTCACGGAGTCTAGTTGTGCCCTCGGACCAGTAGATCTTTATAGTCTGAACCCAGTTCATTTGTAATGAAGAAAACGAAGACTACAGCACCTGGAAGAACTCTACGGAAGAAAGAACCATGACCAAGAACAAAATAGGTAATCTATCAGCTTACATGCAGATGGCAATGGACAGTTGGCATGGAAAGACTGCAACAATGGCAGCACACCAATATCAGGTCAGAGGCTCGTAGATTGAGATTTGGTGCCAACTTCATGACTCATAGCGGCGGCCAGCTTCTCCTTTGTCAACTGCTCGGCACCAGGCGATCTGACGACGAACGTGTGCGTCACCTTGTCATCACTCACGACGACCTTCGAATCCACCACGTCGATTTGTAAGTCCCCGAAAGCTTGGATGACTCCTGCGATGGGATGCGTGGCCAATGGGCAGCTCACTCGGACGAGTAGCTCATCGTGGAGTGAGTCCACATCGATCTGGGGGGGATGCGTGCAGCTGTTCTGTTCCATGGATGCCGGTTCACCCAGCATCTCCCTCTCCGCCTCCATCTCCTTGAGCTTCCTCTGCAGCTCAGTGATGTACGATATGGCGTCACCGAGCAAGGATGCCTTGTCCATCTTCGAGATGTTGGGCACCACGGATCTTAGTGCGTAGAACCGCTGGTTGAGCTTCTCCCTCCTTTGCCGCTCGGCCTCCACATGGTTGAGGGGCTCCTCTCTCCCGTTTGCGGGCTTGCGGCCCCTCTTTCTCGGCCTCCTCTCCTCCGTCGTACCCGGTTTCTCTCCGTTGCGCGACGCCTCGGCATCTGAGAGCACGAATTCTAGCGATTCCAAGCGACCTATCGGCATTGCTCGGGAACTAGTACTGCTGCCACCGAAGTCGATCTGCTTCGGCTGTGCATGCGGTCGCGGCTGCTGTTGCTGGTGTTGGTGCTGCTTCTGAGACTGGAATTGGCTCATCACGGTTTCCTCCATGACAACGCCATTGCCGTGATGCGGATACGCCCTGTGAACCGGCGTCGCTTCCTCTAGGTTGTGGTTTAGATTCCAACTGAGCAGGTTGGCGCCGGCCCCGAGCGGCGTCTCGTGGTGATGTTCGGCAATGGAAGTAGGGACCTTCATGTTCATCTGTGCCGGCGCGGCGTTCAAATCCTTCCCGAAGATCTTTGTGTGATCCCAGGCGTCGCCGCCGAACCGAAAACACGATGTCGAACACGCAGTGGCGCCGCGGCTTTCCATGTCGCATGCCGTTGCTGCTGCCCCTTTGCTCAGGCCGTGGACGAACACGGCCTTGATCCTCTGCAGTTCATCTGGGCTTTCCGATACGGAATCCATGGAGGCCAGCTCGAGCACGCCGGTGTCGAACGGTACGAGCACGACGGTCCGGAAGCCGGCGGTCCTGGCGAGAGAGGCCCGGACAAAGTAATCGGCGCCCGCGAACGCTGACTCCGGGATCCAGAGGTGCTTCTGGGAGAGAAGAGACCTTCCCGGCGCGCCCTCGCCGGGGGCGAACGAGAAGTACATGGACGCCAGGAAGTACATCTCGGGGTCGGCCACCTGGTCGAGGCGGAGCGCGTAGTTCTCGTCGGAGCCACCGGAGAGCACGTGGAGCCTCTCGAGCACACGCTTCCGCATCCGCTGGAGGGTGGTTCTGCCGCGGGGGTCGTCGTCGTCGGCGCGGCCGCCGAGCTCGCGGCAGTGGCCGTCACCCCATCCGAGGACGAACTCGCCGAACCGGGACCGGGAGATCTGCCAGAAGACGGCGCAGGCCCACGGCGAGCCACGGGCCTCGACGAGGTTCTGGAGCTTGATCTGGAGGTCGGGGACGCCGCTGCCGACGGTGGCGAGCTGGTCGGAGGACGAGGCATGGCTGGCTGCGAGGAGGTAGTCGAGGGCCCGACCACCGAGGACTTCCACCGCCATCGCCCGGTCCTCTTCGGACCACGGTGAGCTCATCCCCGTCTTCCACCTCATCGACTTCTGCAGCAAGGCAAAACAAGATGAGAACTCAATTCAACTGAACAAGCCGAAAGGCTTTGCCCATCTCTAATAGGAGACAAGGAAGTGCATGGAAAACGAGGATCGTACGGAGGCACACTTGCGGCGAAACCTATGCGAAATGGCGCCCGGGAAGGATGAAGATAACGGGGAAGCGAGTGGGCGACTCGACGGTCGTATATAAACGTGCGGGCGGAACATGATGGCAATTCGTATACAAAAAATCTTGTAAATAGTATCGTGAAATTCCAGAGCCACAGCCGTCGGTTGGCGGAACTCGACGACCCATCGACAACGCATCCGACCGTCCATTCCACTCTGTGTCATCCAAGCAGTTGGAAGAGGTCCTAATCTGTCACGAGCCCGGGACGTGGATGGATGGATGGATGGGGAGCAAACTTTTCGTGCCCCCAACAGTGGTCGTACCCCTGTGGGGCCCAGAGGCGGGTAGCACCCAGCATGCGATTTGATGCGGGAGGAGGAGGAGGAGGTGGTTGCGAATGTTAGGTGCATGTTGCGCGCCGCATGCCGAAGCTTTCTCCTTACCTATTTAGGTTGGTTTATAAGTCCTATTGACAGTAAATCGATTCACTAACTGATATAACATATATAATTTAACTCCTATATATTCTGATATTATATATAGAACACTTACATATTGGATTATAATTAAAAATTGGGCCTGCATCCAAATATTTGCACTTAAATTATTGCTTGTATCTTATATTTATGTGGCATTTTCACGATTAAGCCATTCATGCTCCTAACCTTCATGTTATAAGATAATTGACCTATTTCCTGATAGAGAGAGAGAGAGAGAGAGAGAGAGAGAGAGGAATATTTTGTCCCCATCCATTCCTTCATGTGAAACAGCTACATTTGGTGACCTCAAGTGTTGTTAATCTTGATAGGGGTAAAAACAACAGATCTGACGTAACACGACGGATTTGATATAACGTACTACGACATCTATCAATCATGGGCGATACGGCGCCCCAGGGAACGAGCATTAACACCCGCGCCCTATGCACCCTCGCTCGCCGTGCCTGGATGACCCCCGCGACCGGTCCAGCCAGAAGAAGGCGCCGACCGAGGAAGCAAGCAATAATGCCGACTTGATGTGCGCCAACGTCACCGTCTCTCGGCTAACGAACCTCAGCGTTTGACTCTATGCGCCCGACCGAGGCAAAGGGGCGCATCAACCAAGGCATGCCCATACCTTGCGGTAGCCGGGTTCACCACGCAACCCCAGTGCCCTGCAAACTGCCACATCAGGTAACATCAGACTCATCTACAAATACCCCGGAGTCCTAGGCTTAGAGGTAAGAAAAACTATCCAACAAAAGGCCCTCTCTGTTTCACGGACTGGGTCCAGAAAAACCCCTCTCCGAGGAACTAACTTGATCGTCGGAGGGGTCGGGCCGAACCACCGACCCGGCATGTGTGCAGGTATTCGATCGGAGCAGACCCAGCGTCGCGGACCTCGCCGGCCCAATCCCCCGCAATTGGCCGCCACCAGATCTCGAGGGGAAGCGCGCCTGATCCCAGCCATTCGGACCCCATAACCAGCCGAGCAGACCCCCAGGTCTCGGCTAAAAAAGTTACTTACCGTAACAGATTGGCGCTAGAAGGAGGGTCGTCCGAATGTTAAGCGGTCAGCAAACCCACCTTGGCGAACCCTCAACCGCCGAGCTTCCCACTCCGCGGGAATACCCCCCCGCATAATGAACCCCATGACGAACGCCCCTCGACAGTGGCTGAACGTTACTGGCAATTATTCAATGACCCAGGCTTGTCACCTCCCGACGGCGCCCCGTCGCCCGTCCCCGGTGTGCCTGAGGGCCTTTCATGACCTCGCCCGGAAGTCCGAAAACTCTCACCAAAGATGGTGCAGACCATCATCCCAAGCGTCTCCCGGGCTCTCCAAGACGGGTCCGGCCCCCTTCGCAGCAACAAGGAACCCACAACCGGATTCACTCACCGCTTCCCGAGCCCCTCACATCGCCTCAAAACCCGGTACCTCGTCCCGGAAGTCGAGAGACAGAAAGCACCGCGGGCCTTCCCGAGCCCGAAGCCCCATCCGCCGACTCGACCAATGCCTTGCGAGCCCAGTTGCGCCTCGTCAGTCAGCGACTCGACGAAGTACAACAAGAGGTGCGTATGTCAAAAGGAGAATTCAGGGCGGACACACGGCAAGGATCCCCGTTCATCCCCGAGATCCAAGATCAGACCATCCCCCCGCACTTCCGCCTTCCCTCGCTAGATACGTATGACGGCGCCGCTGACCCGGCTGACCACGTGGCTGCCTTCCGCGCCCAGATGGCGCTATACGGGACTTCAGACGCCTTGATGTGTAGGGCGTTCCCGACAACACTGCGAGGGCCGGCCCGCGCATGGTGGTACGGTAGCTCGAAAGCGGGACCATCGCCTCCTTCCGACCAACTCACCCGAGACTTGAGCTCGAGCTTCACCTCCTCGGCCTACGCCAAAAAGCCGTCCATGGCATTGCTCTTAGGGCTCCGCCAAAAGGAGGACGAGCCTCTGTCCCATTTTGTAAACCGTTATACGACCCAAATTTGGGGACTAGCGGACGCTCACCCTTCTCTGTTGATGCAGGCATTCATAACGGGCCTGCGTCCTTCCAGGTTTTTATGGTCTCTCCTAGAGCGGCCCCCCGCCGCGGTCCCCGAGATGCTCCAACGCGCTAGCCAGTTCATCGCCGTGGAGGCATGGATGTCCGGGAAGCAAGAGGAGCGCAAAAAAGTCAAGTCGGAGCCGCCCCGGCAGCAGCGAGCCGCGATTCCGACGTAAAGGCGGACAGTCCGACACGGGCCTCCCTTCCCGCCTTTAAGTTCGTCCCGGACGGAAATATTTCTCCATGAGAAGAGTAAGGGGCTACTTAAGAATCCTCACCCGATGAAGAACCCGAGAGCTCGCATGACCGCTCAAAATATTACCGTTTCCACGGCGGCAAGAAGGACATGACACCAATCAAAGGTGAACTAAAGAGACAAATTGAAGAGCTCATTCAAAGAGGGGCATCTCGCCAGTACCTCCGGCGACGAACAACTCTCACCACGCCCGAAGGCCCCGCCGAAAGCATCACATCGATGTGATAGTGGCGGTCCGGCGTTAGGGGAGCTCCGCGTCGAGAAGAAAGGCGTGCGCCAGGCCACCTCCGGACGAAGCCCTGGGACACGGGCCCGAGCCCGAGATCACCTTCCCCGGACCGAAATATCCGAAAGCAAACCGAAGCACCGACGACGCCTCGTAATAATATCGGCCGGGATAGCCAACGACAGTGTCACGAAGGATCATGGTCGACATTGGGAGCTCAGCCGACATACTTTATTTCGACGCCTTCCAGAAGCTCGGCCTGGCTAGAGAGAGCATGAAGCCGATGTGCTCAACGCTCAACGGGTTCACGGGAGATTCGATATCACCACGGGGAGCTATCACCCTGCCCCTAACCTTAGGGGTCCCGCCAAAGTCGAAGACGATAATGACCACGTTTCTGGTGGTCGACCTTCCCACCGCCTACAACGCCATACTCGGCCGGCCGACCCTCAACAAGGTTAGGGCGGTTGTCTCGACCTACTACCAAACCATCAAGTTCCCGACTCGCGCTGGAGTCGGGGAAGTTATGGGAAGCCCCCGAGAGTCCAGACGGTGCTACCTGACCTCCGTTTCATTACACAAGAAGGCCAGGATCGAGCCTGCTAGTCATAGGTGCCCAGCAAGCCAATCACGTGAGTGATGGCACGTGTGACTTGATACAGAATCTTTTTGCTTATTATATTTTTGGCGTATATCACTTTATAACTATTGCATAAATTCATATATATATATATTGTGATGTCCTTGGATTTGTGCAATGGGAATCGGATCGTGATGAGATCACGATAATGAGATCGATTCACCTTTAAACACATATCCTAAATAATCCCGTCATAGGTTACTCGAGAGGACATCGTGATAACTCGATAGACCGGTGTGTCAGTATACCCGTCCATATGATGGATGCAAACCGTCTCATAGTCTGCTCGTGTAGGGACACTAGGGATACAATGCATGTGTGCTCATTGGAGAATGAGTTCATCGATTGATCCGCCTACTGAATGCTGGATGGTTGATGATGCCTTATTGTCGATAAGCGATTCCGTAGTCCTAGTGGTGTATCCGGTCCTTAGAGTTGAGACACCAAGGATGTCCTGTATGAGTGCTCCACTCTTTGATACCAGACTTATAGGTTTGGCTATCCCGATCTATCTAGTACAGTTGGTCATTAGGAGTGGTAGTCGACCTTACGAGGGCTATTGAGTGTCGATAGAGGATCATCCACTCTCGGTGTCATGAGAGGAATATCCCATGTGTTCTTGCTCGACAAATCCCGGCCAGGGTCATTGGTTGAGAGAGAAAGAGTTCTCCCGAGAATCCGATTAGAAGCGAGACTTCGAGTAGAAACCGTATGGGTCCGACAACACCATGCTCGATATCGGTCTCGGGATATTAGATGGATGAGGGACTATAGGTACATAGTAATCGAGGACGAGGCAGTCCAATGGATTGGATTCCCCAGATCGTCTGGGGACTACACGGTGTAGTGGCCTAAGACGTCCGTAGTCGATGAGTCGAGTGAATTATTACGAGATAATAATTCACCGAAGTTAGAAGGAGTTTCCGACATGTATGACTCACGGCCAGCTCGATATTGGGCCTAGAGGGTCACACACATATGGTAGGCATTGCGATGAGTAGAGGTTCGGATATATGAGATATCCGACCAGAGCCCTGTCTTATTGGATGCAGATCCAATACCCACTAGGAAGGACCCATTAGGGTTTGACACGGATCTCTATAAATAGGTGGGATTCACACCTCATAGGCTAGAGTCTTTGCTTGCCTTTCCTATTCTCCTCTCCCTCTCCACCTCGAGGCCTCGAGTTTTGAGGAGGGTCGTCGCAACCCTCTTGTGTTGATCACCGCCAGAGAGGAGGACGCTTGACCTCCTTCACCCTCTCCTAAGGATCTGCAAGGAAACAGGGGATATCTGATCTCCCTAGGTAACACAATCTCTATACGCAGTTTTGTGTTTTCTGGATTTTTACGCACCAATCTTAAATCTGACAGCGAACATCTTTTTTGGAATCGGGGATTTTGTTTTCTTGTTCTTCCGCTGCGCAAGATATGATGTCGCCCCTTGATTTCCCAACAGTGGTATCGAGCCGGGTTGTTCGTGCAAATGATTGGTTTTGAACTGCGTGTGTTGTGTTTAGGAAGAATATTGACGTCAAAATCGTTGACCTTAAAAGAGAAGAAGCAGCAACAGTTGCTGCCCTCGATCTACATGCCTGCCCTGCACCACGCAAGCGGCCGTACCTTGACCGAACACCACAGCCAGCCGACACATCGCGCCAGCGTTATTGCTGCCCGGCGATCGGCCGACGGTCTGCTTGCAGCAGGCTTTATTCGACCAGCGGGCCTGGCAGCCCCATGAATGAGAAGCGCTATGCGGCCCGACCCCGCTGAGGCGCCATGAGAGCGCGGCCTTGGTGAGAGGCACCAGGCGCAGCGGCGGCTGGGCAGCCGCTCCCATAAAAAAAAAACTCCCAGGGCGACCGCCAGCGAGGCAGCACCGCCTCTGGCGTTGCCCATGGCAGAACCGCCCCCGGAGGCGGCAATGGGGGCCCCAATGGGCGTCTTGCTTCTGGCGAGGGCACTACCCTCGCCCTCGCCCCTGAGCCGCCGCCGCCAGGTGGTGGCGTAGCGGCGGCAAAAGCAGAGAGGGATTAGGGTTTTGGGCAAAGGACAGTTTTGCCCCCGTGAATTTGAGAAATTCCGGTTTACGTCTTTTGTCCAAATTACGAAAATACCCTTAGGAATTGAGAAATTCCCTACATGTCCCTGATTTCAGAAAAATATTAATTAATTAAAAGGTTTAGTTGATTATTATTTTTATTATTATTATCTAGTAGTCCTACATGATGATGATTATTTATACATGTGATATATGATGTGTGGACGGATGATCATGGACCTTGTGATGTGTGTACTTGTGATTATTATTATTGAGGTCTGCGAACCTCCATTATATTTCTCGTTTATTGTCGGGCCTGCGTGCCTATGATTAAGTTGTAATCACATGAGGAGGCGCAGCGGGAGGGTGGATGCGATTGTGGGACCCACGAGACGGACGATCGTGATGCATGGAGATGCATCAAGATGTCGACGGAACCGACGAGGATGAGATGGACGATCACAAGGGCATGGAGATGCACCGTTGCACACATAGATCTTGATGTGAGTGATTAGGCCTACTGGCTCGGGCCTAATCATATTAGGTTGTGGTCCATGATTATCTGATGTGATTGCTTATACACATACTAGATATGTATATATATTTGCATGCGATGTAGATATATATTAAATATGTATATGTGTGACATGTCATATTAGGAGACCAAATTATAGAAACATCTCTCGATAATATTAAGTCGGTAGACGTGAGACAATTAGATTGACCCACGTGGCCTTCCATCGTTATGAAGTAGGAACCGATTCCCGTGTAGGTTGAGTTGGTCGAGTCCCTCGAGACTCACCTATATCGCCGCGATTCGCTATCTTGCTTACGACATAGAGATGTCACCGGGTGACCTGAGGACATGGTATGCTTAGTCGAGTCCCTCGAGGGTATATCATTAAATCGGACTCATCTTGTAACGAAGGTGTTGACTTAACCGAAAGCATCATGGTTGGTCGAGTCCCTCGAGGCCATGGTGATTCGGAGGCCGAACAGGGGCGAATCACAAGGAGTTGTGATCGGCAAGAGTTGCCTACCTTTTAGGCTTAGTGTGATTGGTCGAGTCCCTCGAGGTTACACTAAGACGCTGATTGAATCCCGATCCCCACTAGAAGTCTCCTGGAGAGACTTCCGTTTCACGGTCTTGAGGGTGTCGCGTGACTCGTTAGTAAAATAGTGGGAGCATATTAAGATAGAAGTCCATATCTTGATAGTTTATTTCTTGCAAAATCTGCATGTTTTTCATTTACGCTACATCTTTATTTTCTAAAAATGTCGCTTTGAAATCCCTTATGTGGCATAATTGATGTCAACTGCCTTCTTGGTCCAAATTATACTGGTTGGCTCCGTAACTTGAGAATTGTTCTCCACGGAGAAAAATCATGTACGTCCTTGATACAGTGATGCCTACGCCCAAGAAGGGCAAGCGGGAGGATGAGATCGCCGCCTTCGTGAAGTACATTGATGACTCCACTCTTGCTCGGTGCTATATATTTGGGCTCTATGACTCCGAGTTACAGAGACAACATGAAAAGATGGATGCCGATCCATTCTCCTACATGTCCGAAAATTGTTTGAGGAACAGGGAAGGACTCAACGATATGAGATATCCAAGAGCCTTTTCAGCTAGGATAACCCGAGGGGACACTGGGTTCAGAACCATGTCCCAAAGATGATTGAGTGGATAGAGAAACTCACAGGTCTAGGAATGGTCCTAGAGGATAACTTGTGTGTGGACATTGTGCTTCAGTCCCTTCCAGATTCCTTTTTTCACAGTTCATAATGAATTTTAATATGAACAAGCTTGAGGTGACTCTCCCGGAGCTCCTCAATATGTTGAGGGAGGCAGAGAGTACTATTAAGAAAGAAAGCCAGTTCTCTACAATGGTGAGACCAGAAAAAAAAGAAAGCGAAAGGTCCCTTAAGAAGGGAAAGGGCAAGGGCAAACAAGGTAAAAGCAAAGGTTGCTAAGAAAGACCCAACAAAAGGACAAAGGCCAGTGCTTCCACTTTGTGGTAAAGATGGGCATTGGAAGAGAAACTACAAAGAGTACCTTGCAGAAAGGGCGAAACAAAAGCTTGATGAAGCTTCAGTACATTCATGATCGATCTCCATTTGTCAGACTCTTATGATAACACATGGGTATTGGATACCGGTAGTGCTTATCATATATGCAATTCGTTGCAGGTTTTGGCAAGGCCTAGGAGACTACAGAGAGGCGAGATGGACCTCAAGATGGGTAATGGAGCAAAAGTTGCTGTATTAGCTGTTGGCGAGGTCGCCCTACATCTGCCTAGTGGAGTTTTTATTGCATTAGATGCATGATATTTTGTTCCTTCTATTATCAAAAACATTATCTCCATTTCATGTTTAACAGTTAGTGGATATAAATTTGTTTTTGAGAACAATGGTTGTTCGATATTATTAGATGATAAGATCATCACGAAAGGAACATTGCATAATGGTTTATTTATGTTAGACACCACTCCACATATCATGAATGTAAATATGTCCAAAAGGAAACGAGATGAGTTGAACAGTGCATACCTGTGGCATTGTAGGCTAGGTCACATCCATGAAAGAAGGATTCAAAAGTTGCTAAATGATGGATATCTAGATCCATTCGACTATGTGTCATATACAACTTGTGAGCCTTGCATTCGTGGAAAACTAACCAAATCTCCATTTAGTAGAACTGGAGAGAGAGCCAATGAGTTGTTGGAACTCATACATAGTGATGTATGTGGACCCATGTCAACTCATGCCATTGGAGGTTACTCCTACTTCATTACATTTACTGATGATTTCTCAAGGTATGGATATGTGTACTTAATGAAGTACAAGTCCGAGGCCTTTGAGAAATTCAGAGAGTATAAGAATGAGGTGGAGAACCAGGGGCTGGAAAAATATCAAAACTCTTCGATCAGATCGAGGAGGTGAATACTTAAGTATAGAGTTTACTCGGTTCCTCAAGGACCATGGGATATTATCCCAATGGACACCTCCTTATACACCTCACTCAATGGTGTCTCTGAAAGGAGAAATCGTACATTATTAGATATGGTGCAGTCCATGATGAGTTTCACGACCTACCCATCTCATTCTGGGGATATGCCCTAGAAACTGCAGCTTACCTTCAGCGAGTTCCAACTAAGTCGGTAGTGTCTACACCATATGAGATATGGAAAGGAAGAAGAAGCCTGATCTTAAAGTTGTTAAGATGCGGGGCTGCCCCTGCCCATGTTAGAAGACACAACCCCGATAAGTTAGAATCAAGGACGAATGATGCAAATTTGTGAGAGATACCCCAAGGAAACTTGTGGGTATTATTTCTATCATCTCGAGGACCAAAAGGTCTTTGTAGCTAAGAGAGGAGTGTTCCTTGAGAAGGAACACATTTTTGGAGACAGTGGGAGAATGATAGAATTGAGCGAGGTTGGAGAACCAAGCTCAAGCACCACTCTGACCCGAATCCGTTCAGTACCTAATACACAAGTATCAACTTTATGCAGGTCCGATAGAGTATCCCATCCTCCCGAGAGATATGTGGGACATATTAGAGCAGAGAATGTCGAGGATATTGATCCTCGGACCTCTGAGGAGGCTATTATGAGTATAGACTCGGGAAAGTGGAAAAGAAGCCATGAATTCGAGATAGATTCTATGTACTCCAATAAGGTTTGGAACCTAGTTGATGCTTGAGAAGGTATTGTACCCATCGGTTGCAAGTGGATCTTTAAGAAAAAGATCGGAGTAGATGGAAAGGTAGAGACCTATAAAGCAAGGCTAGTGGCTAAGGGGTATCGTCAAAGGCAAGGTGTTGACTACGATGAAACTTTCTCACCCGTAGCAATGCTAAAATCCATCAGAATTCTATTGGCTATTGCAGCACAATATGATTATGAGATCTGGCAGATGGATGTGAAAATCGCATTCCTCAACGGGAACCTCGAGGAGGAGGTGTATATGATGCAACCTGAGGGATTTGTGTCCAAGAACTGCCCAGATAAGGTGTGTAGGTTGCTTAGATCCATTTATGGACTAAAGCAAGCTTCCCGAAGTTGGAACATAAGATTTGATGAGGCAATCAGATCTTATGACTTAGATTAAACGAAGATGAGCCTTGTGTATACAGAAAGGTAAGTGGGGCGCTATCACCTTTTTTGGTGTTATATGTGGATGACATCCTTATCATTGGGAATGACATAGGAATGCTATCCACAGTAAAGGCTTGGTTATCTAGACACTTCTCCATGAAGGACTTAGGGGAAGTATCTTATATCTTGGGGATTAGAATCTATAGAGATAGATCCAAGAGGATGCTTGGCTTGTCCCAGTCCAGGTACATAGAAACTATTGTCAAAAGGTTTGGCATTGAAAATTCCAAGAGAGGTCTCATACCGATGAGACATGGGATATCGCTTTCTACGAATATGTCCCCAAAGACTCCAGAAGAAAGGGCGAACATGGATATGATACCTTATGCCTCATCAATAGGGTCTATCATGTATGCCATGTTATGTACTAGGCACGATATAGCGCATGCTCTGAGTGTCACACGGCAGTATCAAGCGGATCCGGGCTTGGAGCACTGAAAGCAATAAAGTGTATCCTTAAGTACTTGAGAAGGACTAAGGATTTTTTACTAGTATATGGAGGTAATAGCCTTAAGGTTGAAGGCTACACGACTCAAGTTTTCAGTCCGGATGTCGATGATAGCAAGTCGAATTCAGGGCATGTGTACACCTTGAATGGAAGAAGCGGTGTCTTTGGAAGAGTTCCAAACAAGATGCCATTCGACTCGACCACGAGGCGGAGTACATTGCTGCATCGAGATGCAGCAAAAGGAGGGAGTCTGGGTGAAGAAGTTCATCGCAGATTTGGGGAGTCGATCTGAATAGCGACAAGTTAACTTCCTTATATTCCGACAACTATGGGGTGATTACTCAAATAAGGGAACCCGGTCTCATCGAAGTGTTCCGAGGAGGTTCCAAAATTATAAGAGATCGTAACTTGAGGAGATGTAGCAGAGAAAGAGTTCCATCCGAAGATAACATTGCAGATCCACTGACAAAGCCGTTGTCTCATTTTGTCTTTGAGCGTCACAGGGGTCTGATGGGGATCAGACACATAGGTGATTGGCTTTAGGTTAAGTGGGAGATTGCTAGTCATAGGTGCCCAGCAAGCCAATCACGTGAGTGATGGCACGTGTGACTTGATACAGAATCATTTTGCTTATTATATTTTTGGCATATATCACTTTATAACTATTGCATAAATGCATATATATATATATATATATATATATATATATATATATATATATATATATATTTATATATATATATTGTGATGTCCTTGGATTTGTGCAATGGGAATCGGATCGTGATGAGATCACGATAATGAGATCGATTCACCTTTAAACACATATCCTAAATAATTCCGGTCATAGGTTACTCGAGAGGGACATCGTGATAACCGGATAGACTGGTGTGCTGTATACCCGTCCTTATGATGGATGCAACTGGTCTCATAGCTGCTCGTGTAGGGACACTAGGGATACAATGCAGTGCTCATTGGAGAATGAGTTCACTGATTTGATCCGCTTACGGAATGCTGATGGTTGATGATGCCTTATTGTCGATTCGATTCCGTAGTCCTAGTGGTGTATCCGGTCCTTAGACTTGAGACACCAAGGATATCTGTATAAGTGCTCCACTCTTTGATACCGAGACTTATAGGTTTGGCTGTCCCGCATCTAGTACACTGGCGGTCATTGGGAGTGGTAGTCGACCTTACGAGGGCTATTGAGTGTCGATAGAGGATCATCCACTCTCTAAGGCGTCATGAGAGGAATATCCCATGTGTTCTTGCTCGGACAAATCCCGGCGGGTCATTGGGATTGAGAGAAAAGGGTTCTCCTGGAGAATCCGATTAGAGCGAGACTTCGGTAGAAACCGTATGGGTCCGACAACACCATGCTCGATATACGGACTGGGGATATTAGATGGATGAGGGACTATAGGTACATGGTAACCGAGGACAGACATGTCCAATGGATTGGATTCCCCAGATAAATGCGGGGACTACTGGCGTAGTGGCCTAAATAAATCCGTAGTCGATAAGTCGAGTGAATTATTACAGAGATAATAATTCACCCGAGTTAGAAGGAGTTCGCGACAGTATGACTCACGGCCCAGCTTCGATATTGGGCCTAGAGGGTCACACACATATGGTAGGCATTGCGATGAGTAGAGGTTGGATATGAGATATCCGATGGAGCCCTTATCTTATTAGATGCAGATCCAATACCCACTAGGGAAGGACCCATTAGGGTTTGACAGGATCTCTATAAATAGGAGGGATTCACAGCCTCATAGGCTAGAGTCTTTACTTGCCTTTCCTATTCTCCTCTCCCTCTCCACCTCGGAGGCCTGGAGTTTTGAGGAGGGTCGCATGCAACCCTGCTCAGGGATCACCGCTAGAGAGGAGGACGCTTGACCTCCTTCACCCTCTCCTAAGGATCTGCAAGGAAACAGGGATATACGATCTCCCTAGGTAACACAATCTCTATACGTAGTTTTGTGTTTTGCGGATTTTTGCGCACTAATTTTCGCACGACGATGAACATCTTTTTGGGAATCGGGGATTTTTGTTTTCTTGTTCTTCCGCTGCGCATATGATGTCGCTCCCTTGATTTCCCAACAGAGCCACCACTGGAAGACCTCCGGGAGACGAAAAAGCCGACCCCTCACCTCGAGCCAAGGGGGTCGACGATCGACGTATCGCTGCAAGGAGCTCGCCCGGACCAGACGGTCAGGATCGGCTCGGAACTTCCCGAGCGAGAGCAGAAGCAACTCGTCGCTCTCCTACGGGAGAACGCCGACATCTTCGCCTAGTCTCCATCTGACATGGCGGGTGTCGATCCATGGATCGCACAGCACCACCTCAGCATCCCACCTGACGCCCACTCGGTGAAACAGAAGCCCAGGTGGTAGGCCCCCGAATGGCAACGCGCCATACGAGAAGAGGTGGGCCGACTTTTAGCGGCGGGCTTCATAGAAGAAGCCAAATACCCTCAATGGCTATCCAATGTAGTGCTCGTGAAAAAACATGATGGAAGCTGGAGGATGTGCGTTGACTACACCGGTCTCAACAATGCGTGCCCGAAAGATTGCTACCCCCTCCCCAGGATCGACCAGCTGGTTGACGCAACAGGTGGACACGCACGCCTCTCTTTTATGGACGCCTATTCGGGATACAACAGATCAGGATGGCACCCGAAGATGAAAAGCACACGGCCTTCCTCACCGACCAAGGCGTATACTTCTACAAGGTCATGCCGTTCGGGCTGAAGAACGCCGGGGCCACATACCAGAGAACTGTGAACAAGATGTTCGCCCATCAGATCGGGAGGAACATGGAAGTTTACGTGGACGACATGATTGTGAAAAGCCGAGAGGCGGGAGCCCACCTTGCCGACCTGACCGAGGCGTTTGCCACACTGTGCAAGTTCGGTATGCGACTTAACCCCACAAAATGCGTCTTCGGCGTGACCTCCGGGAAATTCCTCGGGTTCATCATTCACGAAAGAGGAATTGACGCCAACCCGGAGAAGGTTCAGACCATCGTCGATATGCAATCACCTCGGACGATCAAAGACCTGCAATGACTTAATGGAAGGCTTGTCACCCTTTCTCGCTTTCTAGCCCGATTGGGCGATCGCTGCCTCCCCCTCTTCATAGCGCTCAAGGACCCAAAAAGCTTCCAATGGACGATGGAGTGCGAAGAGGCCTTCAAACAAATAAAGTAGCGCCTAGCCAACGTCCCCCAACTCGCCTCTGTTTCTCCCGGGGAGAAGCTGGGTCTCTACCTGGCGGCTTCCCCACACGCAGTCAGTTCTGTCCTGATCAAAGAAAGCTCCGGCGAACAACTCCCGATCTACTACGTCAGTCATGTCCTGAGCGGACCCGAGGGGCGTTACCCGCCAATAGAAAAGCTCGCGCTCGCCCTGGTGCTGTCGGCTAGGAAGTTGCGCCCCTACTTCCAGGCCCACCCCGTGGAGGTCATCACCGACCAGCCTCTTTGACAGTTTTTGTCTAAATTTGATGTTGTAGGGCGGCTCCTCAAGTGGGCGGTGGAGCTCGGCGAACATGATATAAGGTACGTACCCAGGACTGCCATCAAGGCCCAGGCGGTGGCCGATTTCATCGCAGAGTTAACCCAGACGGAAGACAGGGACCTCGAGCAACCTCCCAAGGCCTGGCTCCTACACGTTGACGGCTCGGCCGACTCGAAGGGCGCCGGCGCGAGACTGGTGCTGCTCGCCCCCGATGGATGCTCATTCGAACGCTCCCTCCGCTTCGGGTTTAAAGCCACTAACAACGAAGCGGAGTACGAGGCGCTCCTGGCAGGGCTCAGATTGGCCCTCGAAATGCAAGTAGTCGCGATACACGTCCTCACTGACTCACAGCTTATGGCCGAGCAGCTCAGCGGCGGATACGAAGCTCAGGATCCGACCATGGCGAAATACCTAGCACAGGTAAGGGACTTGACTGCCAAGTTTCCGTATTTTAAGCTATCTAATGTCTCGAGGGGGGAGAACGTGCGAGATGATGCGCTAGCTAAGTTGGCGTCACAGCCGACCCCCGGAGCATGGCCGGAGATCGAGGAGTTTCCTGCTCGCGCCATCGAAATAGCCGTTACGACCTCTAGCAGCACGCCGATCACATGGGTACAAGAGCTGTTGCACTTCAAGCGAGATGGGACCCTCCCTAGCGACGAAATTGCGACTCGGCGCATGCGTCGTACACACGCATGGTACACCGAGGAGAGTGGGCGGCTTTATAGGCGGTCTTTCACCTGTCCCCTCCTACGATGCTTGGAGCCCGACGAAGCCCAGACGGTCTTGGGCGAGATCCATGAAGGGATCTGCGGAGAGCACATCGGCGGGCGAACCTTGGCACATAAAATACTATGCCAGGGTTACTATTGGCCGACTATGTGCCGGGATGCAAAGGCTTACGCACGGCGATGCGGGTCATGCCAAGAACATGCCCGCACACCCCGACAGCCTACAGTCCCGCTCAACCCTATCGACGCCGCGTGGCCCTTCGCCTAGTGGGGTTTGGACCTACTCGGACCTTTCCCACCGGCTTCGGGGCAGCGGAAGTACATCATCGTGGGAGTGGACTATTTCACAAAGTGGGTCGAGGCCGAGCCGCTGGCAACGATCACAGAACATCAAATGGAGAAGTTCGTGTGGAAAAACATAATAACTCGGTTCGGGTTGCCCAAAGTCATCATTACGGATAACGGGCCTCAGTTCGCTGGTAGAAGGTTCCGGGAGTTCTGTGCCGCCCATGGCATCCAGCTGAGGTTCAGTGCGGTAGCCCACCCTTAGACGAACGGGCTGGCGGAGGTCACCAATCGGTCCATCTTGGACGGGCTCAGGAGGAGAGTCTCCGCAGCCCGATCAGCCTGGACGAACGAACTCCCCAGCGTCCTATGGTCCCTACGCACCACTCCCAAGGCTGCGACGGGAGAGTCCCCGTACAGCCTGACGTTTGGAACCGAAGCTGTCTTGCCACCCGAGGTGGTAATCGCCACCCTCCGGACAAGGAGCTACAACGAGGAAATCTCCAACGAGGGACTTCGCGCCAGCCTCGACGTACTCGAGGAGCGACGCGCCGACGCACACCTGAAAGCCCTCTCGTACCAAAGGGCCGTCGCAAGGACCTACAACAGAAAGGTAGGACCCCGACCGATTGAATTAGGGGACCTGGTCCTGAGAAGGACCGAGGTCAGCAACCCGACCAGGGCGAGGGGGAAGTTGGCCCCCAAATGGGAGGGGCCTTATCGGGTTGTCGGGATAGTCCGACCGGGTACGTACCGGCTCGCAACGGTAAACGGCTAAACTTTGCCGAGAGCATGGAACGCACAGAACCTTAAGAAATTTTTCGTTTGAACGAGGAGTCCCTTCGTCTAGTAGGAGGGGTTCCCTCAGGATTCGGAGGAAGCGCTCGGGCGGGGAAAGCTCTCCCTTGTTTGTCGTCGGAATAGGATGAAAAAGACAAGCAAACAAGAGAAATGACAGTTTTCTTTTATTTAAAAACATACTTACAGGACTCAGCCCCGACTTACAAAAACTTACTAACACCCTAGAAAAAAGAAAATACAGGACCCGACCATCACGATGAAGCGTCCAAGTTGTCGTCAAAAGGGACGTCCTCGGGCATGTCGACCTCCAGGTCCTCTGGGTAGGAAGTAAAGGGATTTTCTTCCACCTCGAGGCCAGGATGCCGAACACGGAAGCGGGACGTGGCGACCCGGTATCCATATTCGAAGGACACCTGCCCCGTGCGCGTAAGGCCAAGCTCGAACCCCTCAGACTTTTTGTATGCCTCGAGGAGCTCCTTTTCCTTGTCAAGTCGGAGACGGACCTCCTCTGCCAGCGCTTCCGAGGCCGCTTTCACCTCAGCCTTAGCTTCCTCCAGCTTCTTGCCGAGGGTACCCGCCTCCGTCCTCAATAAGCGGAGCTCAGTCCGCTCCACCCTTATTGTCTTCTGGAGCTCCTCGTTTGACTTCTGGGAAGCCTCGAGCTCCGATCTCAGGCGGGCCGCCTCCTCCTCGGACCCCGTCGCACGCCTCTCGGCGGCCGCCACAGCCTCTGGACCAGCCCCGGATCGGACCTCCTCGACAACCCAGCGGAGCTCGGCGTTACGACTGATGAGCTCCCCGACGACCCGGCCCGCGTCGTGCACCCTGTCCATCAAGGCCGTCGCGTAGTGAAAGCCCTGTAGAAATAGAACTAATCAGCATAGGACAAACGGCCCCGAATGAAAAGAGAGGTGGAGCACTTACCCAGGTCAAGGATTTGGCCGACCTGCTGAGCAAGGCCTCCAAGGGCAAGGTATACAAATCCCGAGCCATGTCGGGATGTAGTGCGCCTCGGAGGAATGCCAGCGGAGCGTCCTCCGCCCCACACCTTGTCGCCGGGGACAGATCCCCCGGCCGGGCTACCAAGGTCACTGGGCTCCCGGGTGAGATCTCGCCCACCAAATCGTCGAAATGGCTCCTCGTTCCCGGTGGGTGGCACACGTCACGAACGAGGGAGGGAGGGCGGGACTTTCCCAGCCTCCCCGTCGACTAGGGCCCATGTCCCCCCCGAGGGGGCCTCTCACCACCTTGGAGGCCCAGAGGCCCCCGCTTTGCCTTCTTCCAAGGGCGTTCGACCTCGATCTCTAGTGGAGCTTCCCCGTCCCCCATAAAATAAATCGGCAAAGGCGAAGGGAAGGGGAGTCATGACGCGGAAGGGAAGCTTATGACGCATTCCCCCCATGGAGTGACTGAGCTTCACCATTTCTGCAAAAGACAAGAGAAATGTTAATATCAAAGTATAAACCGTCACGGACACCCAAGCCAAAGCGTTACTAACGCACCAGTGGGCGGCGGGCCGAGACTCGCTTCTACCAACCACTGCTCGGTCATACTCCGAAGAGCACGGGAGCCGGAAGAATCTCCGCCTCCTCCCGATCATGGCGCCAGATTCGCTCAAACTCGGGATAGTGTTGTCGATCATCCTCACGGACCAATGGACCCCGAAACCCCAGTCCTTCGTGCAACTAACGAAGAAGAACCTCCCCTTCCACCCTTTATTACTGGAAGGAGCCCCTCCGACTCGAAAGCCCGTCTGGGCAGATAGAAAGTAGCCCCCCGAGCCCATAGAAAGGCGATAGCAAGAGAGGAATAGGTTGACGGTGGGGGCTGCTAGTCAAAGGTGCCAAGCAAGCCAATCACGTGAGTGATGGCACGTGTGACTTGATACAGAATCTTTTTGCTTATTATATTTTGGCGTATATCACTTTATAACTATTGCATAAATGCATATATATATTGTGATGTTCTTGGATTTGTGCAATGGGAATCGGATCGTGATGAGATCACGATAATGAGATCGATTCACCTTTAAACACATATCCTAAATAATCCCGGTCATAGGTTACTCGAGAGGGACATCGTGATAACCGGATAGATCTGGTGTGTTGTATACCCGTCCATATGATGGATGCAAAATGGTCTCATAGCTGCTCGTGTAGGGACACTAGGGATACAATGCAGTGCTCATTGGAGAATGAGTTCACTGATTGATCCGCTTTACGGAATCTTTGGATGGTTGATGATGCCTTATTGTCGGACGGCGATTCCGTAGTCCTAGTGGTGTATCCGGTCCTTAGACTTGAGACACCAAGGATGTCCTGTATGAGTGCTCCACTCTTTGATACCGAACTTATAGGTTTGGTTGTCCCGATCTAGTACAACTGGTCATTGGGAGTGGTAGTCGACCTTTACGAGAGCTATTGAGTGTCGATAGAGGATCATCCACTCTGGCCATGAGAGGAATATCCCATGTGTTCTTGCTCGAGACAAATCCCTAGCCGTGGTCATTCGGGTTGAGAGAAAAAGAGTTCTCCCGAGAATCCGATTAGAGCGAGACTTCGACTAGAAACCGTATGGGTCCACGACAACACCATGCCGATATATGGTCTCTGGGATATTAGATGGATGAGGGACTATAGGTACATGGTAACTAAGGACAGACAGTCCAATGGATTGGATTCCCCTATCGATCGCTGGGACTACTGTAGTGTGGCCTAATACGCCTGCAGAATGATTATTAGTCAGTGAATTATTAGAGATAATAATTCATTGAGTTAGAAGGAGTTTTGACAGGTATGACTCACGGCCAGCTCGATATTGGGCCTAGAGGGTCACACACATATGGTAGGCATTGCGATGAGTAGAGGTTCAGATATGAGATATCCGACGGAGCCCTTATCTTATTGGATGCAGATCCAATACCCACTAGGGAAGGACCCATTAGGGTTTGACACGGGATCTCTATAAATAGGAAGGATTCACAGCCTCATAGGCTAGAGTCCTTGCTTGCCTTTCCTATTCTCCTCTCCCTCTCCACCTCGGAGGCCCGAGTTTTGAGGAGGGTCGCATGCAACCCCCGGCCAGATGGATCACCGCTAGAGAGGAGGACGCTTGACCTCCTTCACCCTCTCCTAAGGATCTGCAAGGAAACAGGGATATACGATCTCCCTAGGTAACACAATCTCTATAATGCAGTTTTGTGTTTTATTGGATTTTTTGAGCACCAATCTTACATTTGACGAACAACATCTTTTGGGAATCGGGGATTTTTGTTTTCTTGTTCTTCCACTACGCATATGATGTCGCCCCCATGATTTCCCAACAGTGGTATCAGAGCCAGATTGTTCGTGCGAATGATTGGTTTTGAACTGTGTGTGTTGTGTTTAGGAAGAATATTGACGTCAAAATCGTTGACGCAAAAGCGAGGAAGGGCAGCAACAGTTGCTGCCCTCGATCTGCATGCCTGCAGCCACCTGTGGCATTGTAGGCTAGGTCACATCCATGAAAGAAGGATTCAAAAGTTGCTAAATGATGGATATCTAGATCCATTCGACTATGTGTCAAATACAACTTGTGAGCATTGCATTCGTGGAAAACTGACCAAATCTCCATTTAGTAGAACTGGAGAGAGAGCCAATGAGTTGTTGGAACTCATACATAGTGATGTATGTGGACCCATGTCAACTCATGCCATTGGAGGTTACTCCTACTTCATTACATTTACTGATGATTTCTCAAGGTACGGATATGTGTACTTAATGAAGTACAAGTCTGAGGCCTTTGAGAAATTCAGAGAGTATAAGAATGAGGTGGAGAACCAGACTAGAAAGAGTATCAAAACTCTTCGATCAGATCGAGGAGGTGAATACTTAAGTACAGAGTTTACTCAGTTCCTCAAGGACCATGAGAT
Organism: Musa schizocarpa; assembly: GCA_900464855.2. NCBI lineage: Eukaryota > Viridiplantae > Streptophyta > Magnoliopsida > Zingiberales > Musaceae > Musa > Musa schizocarpa. Next base: position 35,058,359 of record LS990915.1, read on the forward strand.
ATTATCCCAATGGACACCTCCTTATACACCTCAGCTCAATGGTGTCTCTGAAAGGAGAAATCGTACATTACTAGATATAGTATGGTCCATGATGAGTTTCGCTGACCTACCTATCTCATTCTGGGGATATGCCCTAGAAATTGTAGCTTACCTTCTGAACAGAGTTCCAACTAAGTCGGTAGTGTCTACACCATATGAGATATGGAAAGGGAAGAAGCCTGATCTTAAGGTTGTTAAGATCTGGGGCTGCCCTGCCCATGTTAGAAGACAAAACCCCATAAGTTAGAATCAAGGACGAGGCGATGCAAATTTGTGGGATACCCCAAGGAAACTTGTGGGTATTATTTCTATCATCTCGAGGACCAAAAAGGTCTTTGTAGCTAAGAGAGCAGTGTTCCTTGAGAAGGAACACATTTTTTTACTGGAGACAGTGGGAGAATGATAGAATTGAGCGAGGTTGGAGAACCAAGCTCAAGCACCACTCTACAGACCGAAATCCTGTTCAGGTACCTAATACACAAGTATCAACTTTACGCAGGTCGATAGAGTATCCCATCCTCCCGAGAGATTTGTGGGACATATTAGAGCAGAGAATGTAGAGGATATTGATCCTCGACCTACGAGGAGGCTATTATGAGTATAGACTCCGGGAAAGTGGAAAGAAGCCATGAATTCGAGATAGATTCTATGTACTCCAATAAGGTTTGGAACCTAGTTGATGCCCAAAGGTATTGTACCCATCGGTTGCAAGTGGATCTTTAAGAAAAAAGATGGAGTAGATGGAAAGGTAGAGACCTATAAAGCAAGGCTAGTGGCTAAGGGGTATCACAAAGGCAAGGTGTTGACTACGACGAAACTTTCTCACCCGTAGCAATGCTAAAATCCATCGAAATTCTATTGGCTATTGCAAAACACTATGATTATGAGATCCGGCGATGGATGTGAAAACCGCATTCCTCAACGGGAACCTCGAGGAGGAGGTGTATATGATGCAACCTTTGAGGGATTCGTGTCCAAGAATTGCCCGATATAAGGTGTGTAGGTTGCTTAGATCCATTTATGGACTGAAGCAAGCTTCCTCAAGTGGGACATAAGATTTGATGAGGCAATCAGATCTTATGACTTAAGTTAAGAACGAAGATGAGCCTTGTGTATACAGAAAGGTAAGTGGGAGCACTATCACCTTTTTGGTGTTATATGTGGATGACATCCTCATCATTGGGAATGACATAGGAATGCTATCCACAGTAAAGGCTTGGTTATCTAGACACTTCTCCATGAAGGACTTAGGGGAAGCATCTTATATCTTGGGGATTAGAATCTATATAGATAGATCCAAGAGGATGCTTGGCTTGTCCCAGTCCAGGTACATAGAAACTATTGTCAAAAGGTTTGGCATGGAAAATTCCAAGAGAGGTCTCATACTGATGAGACATGGGATATCGCTTTCTACGAATATGTCCCCAAAGACTCCAGAAGAAAGGGGGAACATGGATATGATACCTTATGCCTCATCAATAGGGTCTATCATGTATGCCATGCTATGTACTAGGCCTAATATAGCACATGCTCTGAGTGTCACGAGTAGGTATCAGGCGGATCCAGGCTTGTAGCACTGGAAAGCAGTAAAGTGTATCCTTAAGTACTTGAGAAGGACTAAGGATCTTTTAGTAGTATATGGAGGTAATAGCCTTAAGGTTGAAGGCTACACTGACTCAAGTTTTCAGTCTGATGTCGATGATAGCAAGTCGAATTCAGGGTATGTGTACACCTTGAATGGAGGAGCAGCAGTGTCTTTGGAAGAGTTCCAAGCAAGATACCACTCTTGACTCGATCACGAGGGCGGAGTACATTGCTGCATCGAGATGCAGCAAAAGAGGGAGTCCGGGTGAAGAAGTTCATAACAGATTTGGGAGTCGATACTGAGATAGCGACAAGTCGACTTCCTTATATTACACAACTATGGGGTGATTACTCAAATAAAGGAACCCGGGTCTCATCGAAGTGTTCGAGGAGGTTCCAAATATAAGAGAGATCGTAACCCTAGGAGATGGAGCAAAGTGGAAAGAGTTCCATCCGAAGATAACATTGCAGATCCACCGACAAAGCCGTTGTCTCATTTTGTCTTTGAAGCGTCACAGGGTCTCCGATGGGGATCGGAACACATAGGTGATCGGCTTTAGGTCAAGTGGGAGATTGCTAGTCATAGGTGCCCGACAAAGCCAATCACGTGAGTGATGGCACGTGTGACTTGATACGAATCTTTTTGCTTATTATATTTTAGCGTATATCACTTTTTTAACTATTGCATAAATGCATATATATATTGTGATGTCTTTGGATTTGTGCATTGGGAATCGGATCGTGATGAGATCACGATAATGAGATCGATTCACCTTTAAACACATATCCTAAATAATCCCGTCATAGGTTACTTTCGAGAGGGACATCGTGATAACCGGATAGACCGGTGTCTTTCATGATACCCGTCCATATGATGGATGCAGCTGGTCTCATAGCTGCTCGTGTAGGGACACTTGGGATACGATGCAGGTGCTCATTGGAGAATGAGTTCAATCGATTGATCCGCTTACGGAATGCTGGATGGTTGATGATGCCTTATTGTCGGACAAATGATTCCATTCCGTAGTCCTAGTGGTGTATCTGGTCCTTAGACTTGAGACACCATGGATGTCCTGTATGAGTGCTCCACTCTTTGATACCAGACTTATAGGTTTGGTTGTCCCAGATCTAGTACAAATGGTCATTGGGAGTGGTAGTTGACCTTACGAGGGCTATTGAGTGTCGATAGAGGATCATCCACTCTCTACGTCATGAGAGGAATATCCCATGTGTTCTTGCTCGAGACAAATCCCGGCCAGGGTCATTCGGGTTGAGAGAGAAAGAGTTCTCCGAGAGAATCCGATTAGAGCGAGACTTCGGTAGAAACCGTATGGGTCCGACAATACCATGCTTGATATACACGGTCTCGGGATATTAGATGGATGAGGGACTATAGGTACATGGTAACTAAGGACGAGCAGTCCAATGGATTGGATTCCCTGATCGTCTGGGACTACAGGCGTAGTGGCCTAAATCGTCCGTAGTCGATGAGTCGAAAGTGAATTATTACAGAGATAATAATTCACCGAAAGTTAGAAGGAGTTCGGCAGGTATGACTCATGGCCAGCTTCGATATTGGGCCTAGAGGATCACACACATATGGTAGGCATTGCGATGAGTAGAGGTTCGGATATGAGATATCCGACGGAGCCCTTGTCTTATTGGATGCAGATTCAATACCCACTAGGGAAGGACCCATTAGGGTTTGACACGGGATCTCTATAAATACGAAGGATTCACAGCCTCATAGGCTAGAGTCTTTGCTTGCCTTTCCTATTCTCCTCTCCCTCTCCACCTCAAAGGCCTGGAGTTTTGAGGAGGGTCGTCGCAACCCTGCTGTGTGTATCACCGCTAGAGAGGAGGACGCTTGACCTCCTTCACCCTCTCCTAAGGATCTGTAAGGAAACAGGGATATACGATCTCCCTAGGTAACACAATCTCTATACGCAGTTTTGTGTTTTGTTGATTTTTGCGCACCAATCTTCGCACGACGACGAACATCTTTTTGGGAATTGGGGATTTTTGTTTTCTTGTTCTTCCGCTGCGCATATGATGTCGCCCCCATGATTTCCCAACAGGGGCGATGTTGGCATGGAGGCATTCCCCCAGGAATACCACTAGGTAGCGCCAGGAATTTGGCGCCACTTGAGACAGCGAAATTCGCCAGAAAGAGATACAGGCTACGATAAGGGGGTGAAGAGGAAAGCGCAAACCCGCCTCCAGGGCGTTTAGGGTCAGCGCAAAACCCTTCGGGACCGGGTCGTAAGCCCGCTGTCCCGGTTCTGGAGCATTAAGGATATAGTCCTCCAGGATACCGTAACGCTCCCGGAGCCCCCCCAGCAACGACCCACTCACGGTGGAGACATTGTCATGCGGCCACATCTGGGCCTCCAAAGCCCGCGCCGCTTCCCCGTCGGAGGATTCCGCGGGAGGCGATGGAGGACGCTCCTTTCCAGCTGCGCAGGAAGGGGGAGGAGAGGGAGAAGAAGGGGGCGACATCTTGACTGACCTTGACGGAAGACGCTACGAGGAAGAAGACGACGCAAAATGCGAAGGAGAAGAATGAGGGGAGGGGAGATAGCGAGGCCCGGAACAGGAAACTCAGCGGCGAAGAATGGGAGTGAAGCGGGGTATTCGCTATTTAAAGAAGATGTCCCGCCCGAACCAACACCTCTTCACCTTTCGAAGGTGAGCGCCAGCCCACCCGCACACGCGCGCAGCCATCACACTGCATCGGAAATGACAAAAGGCGCCCAACCTTCATAAAAACCTGACACAGGGATTCCTCTGAAGCGGCAGCGGGCTGACGCCTCGATCTCCACGTCCGGAAACGTGCAGCATAAGCAACCAACTCCACCGCAGAAAAGAAGCGTCCGGTCCCCGCGATCGTCGAACGGACAACGGGGAAAAATGGCACAAGCAGCTTCCCAGGCTAGCCCGCCTGCGTCGTGCTCCTCGGCTCTTCGGCTTTACGCCACACGAGACACGCCTGCGTCGTGCCCCTCGGCTCTTCGGCTTTACGCCCCACGAGACACGCCTGCGCGGCCAACCCGCCTGCGTCGTGCTCCTCGGCTCTTCGGCTTTACGCCACCCGAGGCACGCCTACGCGGCCAGTCCGCCTGCGTCGTGCCCCTCGGCTCTTCGGCTTTACGCCCCACGAGACACACCTGCCGGCCAGCCCGCTTGCGTCGTGCCCCTCGGCTCTTCGGCTTTACGCCACCCAAGGCACACCGGCGCGGCCACCCCGCCTGCGTAGTGCCCCTCGGCCTCTTGCTCCTGAGGCACGCCTGCACGGTTCATCCGCCTGCGCCGTGCTGCTCGGCCCCCGGCTCCCGGGATACGCCCGCGTGGTTCACCCACCTGCGTTGTGCTCCTCGGCCCTGGCCGGCCCCCTAACCCCCGAGTCCAACTCTGCGCGGCCGACCCGCCTGCGTCGCATCCCTCGGGTCCGCATGACCAGCCCACCGGAAGTCAGAAGCCATGCATCGGACCCCCTGCACGCAAAAAGCCGACGCATAGCTCTTTTCGGGGGGGGGGGGAATATGATAGGGGTAAAAACAGACCTGACGTAACACGACGGATTTGATATAACGTACCATGACATCTGCCAACCATGGGCGACACGGCGCCCCAGGGAACGAGCATTAACACCCGCGCCCTGTGCACCCTCGCTCGCCGTGCCTGGATGACCCCCGCGACCGGTCTAGCCAGAAGAAGATGCCGACCGAGGAAGCAAGCAATAATGCCGACTTGATGTGCGCCAACGTCACCGTCCCTCGGCCAACGAACCTCAGCGTTTGACTCCATGCACCTGACCGAGGCAAAGGGGCGCATCGACCAAGGTGTGCCCATACCTTGCGGTAGCCGGGTTCACCACGCAACCCCAGTGCCCTGCAAACTGCCACATCAAGTAACATCAGACTCATCTACAAATACCCCGGAGTCCTAGGCTTAGAGGTAAGAAAAACTATCCAACAAAAGGCCCTCTCTGTTTCACGGACTAGGTCCAGAAAAACCCCTCTCCGAGGAACTAACTTGATCGTCGGAGGGGTCGGGCCGAACCACCGACCCGGCCTGTGTGCAGGTATTCGATCGGAGCAGACCCGACGTCGCGGACCTCGCCGGCCCAATCCCCCGCGATCGGCCGCCACCAGATCTCGAGGGGAAGCGCGCCTGATCCCAGCCATTCGGACCCCAGAACCAGTCGAGCAGACCCCCAGGTCTCGGCTAAAAAAGTTACTTACCGTAACAAACCTCATACGGCTTTTTCCGGTGGAGATAATTGACATAATAGGGAAAGTAGCCGATGCATGTGAACATTATGCTTCTCGTTTTATTTACCTCCATGTCATACCATGGAAGATTTGATTCCTTGCGTGGTTGGCAATTTGTTGGATAGACATCCTTCCTCACTTTCCTAATCAATGTCAATGCCTTTAGATTGAGGTAGACACCAATTGATGAGGACTGACCCAATTCTTCACAACTATATGCCTTGAATCAACGTTTTAAACATAATCATTTCATCAAGGGGCACAAAATGGGTCAAGTTCCTACAACTTAAATTGGATACATTTATTTATAATTTTAATATAAAATAAATAATTTTATTACATATGATTATTATTATAGTAGAAGTTGGCCCTTATCTAATATGATCATGATAGGAAATATAAAATCAGTTAATCATCATTCATCATATGAATGTGGTCAATACCCTCCTACATATGTGGATAGTTGTTCAAAAGTTAACTCGGGTCAATTATTGAGTTATCGAGTTACCCACCTCCCATACGAACAGTTCGAATCAATTACCGAGTTGCCTCCCTTACAAAACATTCACAGGAATATTATTCGTAGAAATATTTCTGGAAGTCTAAGGGGCAGCTTGGGTCGGTTACAGAATGACTTCTCTATGGAATATTTGTAGAAATATTTTCGAAAGTCTAGGGGCAGTTTAGGTCGATTATGAATTGCTTGCCCCGTAGAATCTTTATTGGATTTTTTCTCCTCAAAATTAATATAAAGTCACACCCTTAACTCTAGATTAAGAGAAGGAGAAGAAAAGGATGAAGTACTAACTTAAACGTCGAAAGAATCAACTCGAGAATCTACCCTTGGTCTTGGTTTTTATATAGATAACCAGTCAAGAAGGATATAAAAAAGATATATATAGCACCACTTGCGAATCAAACCCACGGCCATATGATGCTAATCGTGGAAGGTAGTTTTTCACTCTCCAATGATGAAGCCACCCTTCACAATTGAATTAATATGTACCCTTAGGATTACTCTAATAAGATACATGTCGAGAAAACCTAACCCATGTAAAAAAAAACCTGTTACGATGAAAGATCGGGCTAGAGAGGTGCCCAAGACGCTTGAGTTAAGAAAACTTGACCCATATAAAGAGAAACCTATTATGGCAAAAGATCAGGCTACAGAGGCACCAAAGATGTATGAGTTGGGGAAAACCCAACTTACATAAAAAGAAACCCACTACGGTGAAAAATTAGGCCAAAGAAATGCCCAAGACCCGTGAGTCAGGAAAACCCAACCTGCGTAAAAAAAAAAACTCACTATGAAAGATTGAGCCAAAGAGGCGCCTAAGACATATAAGTCGAGAAAACCCGACCCACACAAAGAAAAACTCTTATGGCAGAAGATCGGGTTGAAGAGGCACCCAATACGTGTAAGTCAAGAAAACTCAACCTGCGTAAAAAGAAACTCACTATGGTATAAGATCGGGCCAAAGAGATTCTTGAGATACATGAGTCAAGGAAAATCTGACTCACGCCAAGTAAAACCCACTATCGAGAAAACATAACGCAAAGTACATCTAAGATGCTAAAAAAAAAATGATGATATGCTTTCAACCCCAGATAACCATAAGCACATCTTTAAGGGGAGCAAATGATAAAGAATATAAAATTAGCTAATTCATTATTTACTATGTAAATGCCACATAAGACCAACATCCTCCTATTCATGTAGATAGGAGTTCAAAAGGTAGCTTAGGTTAGTTATTGAGTTACCGAGCTGCCTCCCATGCGAACAATTTAGATCAATTACCGAGTTGCTAAGTTGCCTCCTTTGTAAAATAGTTATAGGAATATTTTCAAAAGTCCAAGGGGTAGCTCGAGTCGGTTATAAACTAACTCCCCTATGAAATATTTACAGGAATATTTTTAAAAGTCCAAGGGTAGATTTTTATGGGATATTTCTTCTCCTCAATGTCAGTACAAAAATATACACTTAACTCTAAATTAGGAGAGGGAGAAGAAAAGGAGGACTTTGGTATTAGCTTAAGCATAGGAGAGACTAGCTCACGAAGCCATCCTCGATATTAGTTTTTATGCGGATAATGACTCTAGAGAGGTCACACTATACTCTAAACGACTCCTTGCATATGTATTGACGAAGATGTTAATAATATTATTTTTTAATAAATTTTAATTATTAATTTTGGTGCGCTCTCTGCAAGTCATCTAATAGTTCAAAATTTAAATAGATATGATTGAAGAGAGAAGCCTCTTATTGAACCAACCTTCACATTACTATATCAATATATATATATATATATATATATATATATATATATATATATATATATATATATATATATATATATATATATATATATATATATATATATACCAATAAGATCCCTTCAATACTTAATTAGCTTACACAATATACAATGAAGTTTAAAAAATAGAGTGAAAAAAAAAGAAAAAGATGTATTGTCATATGAAAGTTTTTAGTTTATAGACCCAGTTCCTATCTGTTACTAGTTAGGAAAATATTCTCCAAATCAAGAAATGATTTGAAAAATATGCTAGTGTCATGAAGCATGACTATTCTGGTTGGCTCATCTTGTCATTTTCTAATATGTTAGCATCTAACACGAATATTACTGTTAGCAACATTGATGTTCTGTCAATATAAATAATTAGATGCGGATTGTTAGACCATGTCGCATGAAATTACTGGACTTGGAGTAAAAAGTTTCGAGCTATTGTCGCAGTTGACACTATAAATACAGCTCTGTGACCACACCATTTCGTCACCTCACAAGTGCCCAAAACGGTGGAACTCGACCGAGGACAGCAAGCAGCAGGCAAAGATCAAACTGGCCAGCTAATCTGACATGAGTTGCAGGTGCAGAGGACTGCAAAGTCAAAGATTCTTCTGCATCATGAGGAGGTCAGCATCTCCTGACCTGCTATTCTCCTTGCTATATTTGGCACTGATTGAGATGCGATTCATGAATCCGGCAGACTTTGTGTAGGCCATGCATGCATTTTGTTTGTTGGTCTTTGTCTTGTGGGCGCACAGACATTTTTGTCGAACTGCTTTGCACCGCTTGGATAGCGACGAGTTCCTAAATCCAGAAATCTCTTTAGGAGTAAGACGTTTGGGCGACTTTTCGAAAGAAATATAACATCGCTACAGAATTGCTGTAGCATCGCTACAGCTTCCTTTGCTGTAGCATCACTATAACATTGCTGTGGCTTCCACCTCTACTGCGGCTTCTTCCTTTGCTATAGCATTGCTATAGCTTTCTACATTGTTGTAGCTTTCTCCTCTGTTGTAGCCACTGTCGTCGCCATCGCAGTCGCCGCCATCGTCGTTGCCATCGCAGCCACAACAATAGCAACAACAACAGCAGCAATCTGCTCTTGCCCTACTCATGAACCCTTTGGCTTGTAAACTATTTGCTTTGCATCAAAGATTGGTATCCTTGACAAGAGCACCATCTTGCGGGGGCATGATAGCAGATAAGATTTTTCCAACTATACGAGGAAATTTAGATAAGATTTTTCTAACTATATGAGGAAATCCTCTATTCTATTGAGGAAAATCCTCTTTCCTATATAAATAAGAGAGAGACATGTTAATGTATTCAAGCTAAAGCTTCTTCAATAAAGTTTCTTCAATAAAGTTTATTCAATAAAACTTCTTCAATAAAGCTTCTTCAATAAAGTTTCTTCAATAAAGCTTCTTCAATAATTTTTTTTTATCTTCTATTCTTTTCGACACTCATCAATAATAAATAAAAGGTACGAGAGGGAAATAAATATATTAGGTGAATTGTTCAGAAAGGTCTAAGGGGCACCAATTATACCTTTCCATAATTTTCAAAATATCCTTTGTATAACATATTAATTTTTTTTGGTGGATTAATCCATCAATTTTGGATTAGTCCATAGTATGAACTTATCCAATTTCTTAGTTATAATGTTTCTGAATAGGTTTATAGTGTTTACTAAAATATTATAATTGTCCCTATTTATTTGTTATTGTTCCTAAACCAATAAGAATATATACATATATATATTTGAAATAATTTATTGTAGAGCAATATCTATTTGAAAGACTTATAGTATTTTAGGAGAAGTATAGAGGAGGAAGCTATAGCAATGTTACAGCGATGCTACAGTAGAGGAGAAAACTACAGCAAAGGAGGAAGCTATAGCAGAGGTGCAGTAGAGGAAAGCTGTAGAGGAGAAAGCTACAGTAGAGAAGGAAGTTGTAGTAGAGGAAAAAGTTCCCCCCTTCTTATTCCTCTACCACGACAGATTTCTCTTTACATAAGTTATGTTTTCTCAATTCACGTACTTTAAGCACATTTTATCTTGTGTCTCTACCATGACAAATTTCTACAATTTTCAAGTCCTTCATATCTAACGTGTGTTAAATTCTTCATTTGATATGTTTCGAATCTTTTATCCGATAATTTTCAAATCTTATATTCGGTAATTTTTGAATCTTTAATTTGCTAGCATCCCTTTGGAAGTATCCCGAAGGGAAACTTATCTCAATCGTAAGAAGGGAGAGACCAGCTTCCTTTTTATAAATCCCCTTTCATCTTATAGGTGAGGCCCATTCTTCCATTTAAGCCTCTAGAGTCTCTTTAGAAATTTTTTCTACTTCACTCTAGTTCCCTTTAGGGTGAGTTGGTTCTTGAATCTCTCATAGTCTCGATGTTAGAGATCAGTCTTTTACCATTTTGCTTATCAGTTTCCTCGTGTTGGGATGTCTCTTATATCTTGTACAAGTTTCTCTCAATCTATTGGCCGCCAAATGGTTGAGGCCTATGCTTCATCTTTGGGTAGTCCAAGGGGGCGTGGATGCGGGGGTCAACAATCCCCGTGAACTTGAAAGTTCTTCAAGACTTAAAGTTCATGAAAAGCTCACATGATTGTGACTCAATGGTGAGCGCATCACTTCTGGATCACTTGCGAGTTAAGTATTCCATCCCGACTGACTTTGACTTGCAAGTTCCCTGACTCGGTCAACATCCATTCGATTCTATGCCAAGGTCTCTTTGTTTGTCTCATGATGCCCTTAAGGTGATTTCATCTTCCCCTTCATCTAGCTATAGTGTCCTGCCTACAATAGTGAAATATATCACATTCTCACAAGGCATCACTTCTTCCTAATGTCTTTATAGATATGAATATGCATTCTTTGAAAAAAAAGGTGTCTAGCTCCTCTTTGGGCACGATAGTGGTTTCTTCGACTCCGACCATTATTTGTAAGCCATTGCTTGAGGTGTTAGGTCTAATTTCATCCTACCACTATGCAAGAACCAACAAGCTGAAAAAGAAGCAGAAGATTGTTATGAGGAAGATGCCTCACCCTCGAAGGGGCATGGAACCCTATGAGCTAGTTCTCAGTAAGGAGCCTCCTTCCTCCATAGCACTAGGGCCTTCAGAGGGTCGTTGAAGTTCTTAGTCCTCTTCGAGAAAACGAGGGGATAGATTGAGATCAATATTTGATTTATATAGGGGTAAGCCCTTGCCCTTTGCAGCTATTCAAATAGTCGACCTGCCAGACTCGGCCTCGGGAGTATCGTTATAGTCGAGATGAGAGGGTTTGCATAAGGAGCAAAAGGTATGGAGTGATGGTATTGCTAGTCATAGGTGTCCAGCAAACCAATCACGTGAGTAATGGCACGTGTGACTTAATATAGAATCTTTTTGCTTATTATATTTTGGATTATATCACTTTATAACTATTGCATAAATGCATACATATATTGTGATGTCCTTGGATTTGTGCAATGGGAATCGGATCGTGATGAGATCACGATAGTGAGATCGATTTACCTTTAAACACATATCCTAAATAATCCCTGTCATAGGTTACTCGAGAGGGATATCGTGATAACCGGACAGACTGGTGTGCTGTATACCCGTCCATATGATGGATGCAGCTGGTCTCATAGCTGCTTGTGTAGGGACACTAGGGATACAGTATAGGTGCTCATTGGAGAATGAGTTCACTGATTGATCCGCTTACGGAATGCTCGATGGTTGATGATGCCTTATTGTCAGACAGTGATTCCGTAGTCCTAGTGGTGTATCTGGTCCTTAGACTTGAGACACCAAGGATGTCCTGTATGAGTGCTCCACTCTTTAATACCAGACTTATAGGTTTGGCTGTCCCAGATCTAGTACAACTGGTCATTGGGAGTGGTAGTCGACCTTACGAGGGCTATTGAGTGTCGATAGAGGATCATCCACTCTCGACATCATGAGAGGAATATCCCATGTGTTCTTGCTCAGACAAATCCCTGGCCAGGGTCATTCGGGTTGAGAGAGAAAGAGTTCTCCGGGAGAATCCGATTAGAGTGAGACTCAAGAAGAAACCATATGGGTCTGACAACACCATGCTCGATATATGGTCTCTGGTATATTAGATGGATGAGGGACTATAGGTACACGGTAACTGAGGACAGACAAGTCCAATGGATTGGATTCCCCTATATCGTCTGGGGACTACGGCGTAGTGGCCTAGTACGTCCGTAGTCGATGAGTCGAGTGAATTATTACAGAGATAATAATTCACTGAGTTAGAAGGAGTACTGACAGGTATGACTCACGGCCAGCTCGATATTGGGCCTAGAGGGTCACATACATATGGTAGGCATTGCGATGAATATAGGTTCGGATATGAGATATCCGACGGAGCCCTTGTCTTATTGGATGCAGATCCAATACCCACTAGGGGAGGACCCATTAGGGTTTGACAGGGGACCTCTATAAATAGAAGGGATTTAGAGCCCCATGGGCTAGAGAGCTTTTGTTTGCCTTTTCCTATTCTCCTCTCCATCTCCACCTCAGAGTAGGTCTGGAGTTTTGAGGAGCGTCGTCGCAACCCTGCTGTGTGGATCACCGCTAGAGAGGAGGACGCTTGACCTCCTTTACCCTCTCCTAAGGATCTGCAAGGAAACATGGCTATACGATCTCCCTAAGTAACATAATCTACTCTATACGCAGTTTCATGTTTTACGGATTTTTACGTACCAATCTTCGCACGATGACGAACATCTCTTTGGGAATCGATGATTTTGTTTTTCTTGTTCTTCCGCTGCGCATATGATGTCGCCCCCAAGGATTTCCCAACAGTAGTATCAGAGCCAGGTTGCTTGTGCGAATGATTGGTTTTGAACTGTGTGTTGTGTTTAGGAAGAATTTTGACGTCAAAATTCTTGACGCAAAAACAAGGAAGGGCAGCAACAGTTGCTGCCCTCGATCTGCGTGCGTGCAGCGCAGCCGAAGGCGGGCAGCACAGGGGCTACGTCTGCTGCAGCCGGTCGGGGGCCTGCTTGCAGCAGGCTTGCTGCCGGCGGGGCTGGCAGCCCACGGGTAGAGGCGCCGCAGGGCAGCGGCGCCCGCCGCCGCTGCTCCCACGGGCGAAACCCCCCACAGGGGCGGTCGCCCGGTGGGACAGCACCGCCTGCGGAGGCGACGACGCCCGAAGGGGGCGCCCACCCGTAGCGGCAGCGCTGCCAGCGGGCATGCCGCCTGCAGGCGAGGGCAGTGCCCTCGCCCCGCCGCACAGGTCGCCGCCGGCAGGGTGGCGGCGGCGGCAGCAGCGAAAAGGGGAAAGAGCATTAGGGTTTTCTGGGCAAAAGATAGTTTTGCCCCTCGGAATTTGAGAAATTCCAGTTTATGTCTTTTTGTCTAAATTACTAAAATACCCCTATGAATTTAAAAATTCCCTATAATGCCCCTGATTTCAGAAAATATTAATTAATTAAAAGGTTTAGTTGATTATTATTTTTTATTATTATTATATAGTAGTCCTACATGATGATGTTTATTTATACATGTGATGTATGATGTGTGGACGGATGATCATGGACCGTGTGATGTGTGTACTTGTGATTATTATTATTGAGGTCTGCGAACCTCCATTATATTTCTCGTTTATTGTTGGGCCTGCGTACCTATGATTAAGTTGTAATCACATGAGGAGGCACATCGGGAGCGTGGATGCGATAGCGGGACCCACGAGACGGACGATCGTGATGCATGAAGATGCATCAAGATGTCGACGGAACCGACAAGGACGAAATGGACGATCACAGGGCATGGAGATGCACCGTTGCACACATAGATCTTGATGTGAGTGATTAGGCCTACTGGCTCGGGCCTAATCATATTAGGTTGTGGTCCATGATCATCTGGTGTAATTGCTTATACACATACTAGATATGTATATATATTTGCATACGATGTAGATATATAATAAATATGTATATGTGTGACATGTCATATTAGGAGACCAAATCATAGAAACATCTCTCGATAATATTAAGTCGGTAAACGTGAGGCAATTAGATTGACCCACGTGGCCTTCCATCGTTATAAGTAGGAACCGATTCCCGATGTAGGTTAAGTTGGTCGAGTCCCTCGAGACTCACCTATATCGCGATTCGCTATCTTGCTTACGACATAGAGAGGTCACCGGTGACCTGAGGGCATGGTATACTTGGTCGAGTCCCTCGAGGGTATATCATCAAATCAGACTCATCTTGTAACGAAGGTGTTGACTTAACCGAGCATCATGGTTGGTCGAGTCCCTCGAGGCCATAGTGATTCGGAGGCCGAACAGGACGGGAATCACAAGGAGTTGTGATCGACAAGAGTTGCCTACCTTTTAGGCTTAGTGTGATTGGTCGAGTCCCTCGAGGTTATACTAAGACGCTGATTGGATCCTGATCCCCACTAGAAGTCTGCCAGAGACTTCCGTTTCACATGCTGAGGGTGTCGCGTGACTCGTTAGTAAAATAGTGGGAGCATATTAAGATAGAAGTCCATATCTTGATAGTTTATTTCTTGCAAAATCTGCATGTTATTCATTTCTGCTGCATCTTTATTCAAATCCCTTACGTGGCATACTTGGTGTCAACTGCCTCACTGGTCCAAATTATATGGATTGGCTCCGTAACTTGAGAATTGTTCTCACGGCGGAGAAAATCGTGTACGTCCTTGATACAGTGATGCCTGCGCCCGAAGAAGGGGCAAACGAGGATGAGATCGCTCGCTACGTAAAGTACATTGATGACTCCACTCTTGCTCAGTGCTATATGTTGGGCTCTATGACTCCTGAGTTACAGAGACAACATGAAAAGATGGATGCAAGATCCATTCTCCTACATGTCCGTAAATTGTTTGAGGAACAGGGAAGGACTCAACGATATGAGATATTTAAGAGCCTCTTCCGCGCTAGGATGATTGAGGGGACACCGGTTCAGAACCATGTCCAAAAGATGATTGAGTGGATAGAGAAACTCACAGGTCTAGGAATGGTCCTAGAGGATAACTTGTGTGTGGACATTTTGCTTCAGTCCCTACCAGATTCGTTTTCACAATTCATAATGAATTTTAATATGAATAAGCTTGAAGTGACTCTCCCAGAGCTTCTCAATATGTTGAGGGAGGCAGAGAGTACTATCAAGAAAGAGAAGCCAGTTCTCTACACTGGTGAGACCAAAAAGGAAAAGGAAAGCAGAAAGGTCCCTTAAGAAGGGAAAGGGCAAGGTCAAACCAGGTAAAGCAATGGTTGCTACGAAAGACCCAACAAAGGACAAAGGCCAGTGCTTCCACTGTGGTAAAGATGGACACTGGAAGAGAAACTACAAAGAGTACCTTGCAGAAAGGGCGAAACAAAAGCTTGATGAAGCTTCAGGTACATTCATAATCAGTCTCCATTTGTCAGACTCTTATGATAACATATGGGTATTAGATACCGGTAGTGCTTATCATATATGCAATTCGTTGCAGGTTCTGGCAAGGCCTAGGAGACTAGAGAGAGGCGAGATGGACCTCAAGATGGGTAATGGAGCAAAAGTTACTGTAGTAGCCGTTGGCGAGGTCGCCCTACATCTACCTAGTGGAGCTTTTATTGCATTAGATGCAAGTTATTTTGTTCCTTCTATTATCAAAAACATTATCTCCATTTCATGTTTAACATTTAGTAGATATAAATTTGTTTTTGAGAACAATGGTTGTTCGATATTATTTGATGATAAGATCATCATGAAAGGAACATTGCATAATAGTTTATTTATATTAGACACCACTCCCCATATCATGAATGTAGATGTGTCCAAAAGAAAATGAGATGAGTTGAACAGTGCATACCTGTGGCATTGTAGGCTAGGTCACATCTATGAAAGAAGGATTCAAAAGTTGCTAAATGATGGATATCTAGATCCATTCGACTATGTGTCATATGCAACTTGTGTGCCTTGCATTCATGAAAAACTAACTAACTCTCCATTTAGTGGAACTGGAGAGAGAGCCACTGAGTTGTTGGAACTCATACATAGTGATGTATGTGGACCCATGTCAACTCATGCCATTGGAGGTTACTCTTACTTCATTACATTTACTGATGATTTCTCAAGGTATGGATATGTATACTTAATGAAGTAAAAGTCCGAGGTCTTTGAGAAATTCAAAGAGTATAAGAATGGGGTGGAGAACCAGACTAGAAAGAGTATCAAAACTCTTCGATCAGATCGAGGAGGTGAGTACTTAAGTACAGAGTTTACTCAGTTCCTCAAGGACCATGGGATATTATCCCAATGGACACCTCCTTATACACCTCAGCTCAATGGTGTCTCTGAAACGAGAAATCGTATATTATTAGATATGGTACGGTCCATGATGAGTTTCGCTGACCTACCCATCTCATTCTGGGGATATGCCTTAGAAACCGCAGCTTACCTTTTGAACAGAGTTCCAACTAAGTCGATAGTGTCTACACCATATGAGATATGGAAAGGGAAGAAGCCTGATATTAAGGTTGTTAAGATTTGGGGCTGCCCTGCACATGTTAAAAGACACAACCTCGATAAGTTAGAATCAAGGACAGAGCGATGTAAATTTGTGGGATACCCCAAGGAAACTTGTGGGTATTATTTCTATTATCTCGAGGACCAAAAGGTCTTTATAGCTAAGAGTGCAGTGTTCCTTGAGAAGGAACACATTCTTGGCGGAGATAGTGGGAGAATGATAGAATTGAGCGAGGTTGGAGAACCAAGCTCAAGCACCACTCTACAGCCCGAGTCTGTTCAGGTACCTAATACACAAGTTTCAACCCTGCTGTAGGTCTGGAGTTTTGCCTTTTCCTATTCTCCTCTCCATCTCTACCTTAGAGTAGGTCTGGAGTTTTGAGGAGCGTCGTCGCAACCCTGCTGTGTGGATCATCGCTATAGAGGAGGACGCTTGACCTCCTTCATCCTCTCCTATGGATCTGCAAGGAAACGAGGATATACGATCTCCCTAGGTAACACAATCTACTCTATACGCCGTTTCATGTTTCGTGGATTTTTGCGTACCAATTTTCGCACGACGACGAACATCTTTTTGGGAAACGAAGATTTTGTTTTTCTTGTTTTTCCGTTGCGCATATGATGTCGCCCCCACAGAGATTTCCCAACACCTAATACACAAGTTTCAACTCTACGCAGGTCTGATAGAGTATCCCATCCTCCTGAGAGATATGTGGGACATATTAGAGGAGAGGATGCAGAGGATATTGATCCTCAGACCTACGAGGAGTCTATTATGAGTATAGACTCCGGGAAGTGGCAAGAAGCCATGAATTCTGAGATGGATTCTATGTACTCCAATAAGGTTTGGAACCTAGTTAATGCGCCCGAAGGTATTGTACCCATCAGTTGCAAGTGAATCTTTAAGAAAAAGATCAGAGTAGATGGAAAGGTAGAGACCTATAAAGCAAGGCTAGTGGCTAAGGGGTATCATCAAAGGCAAGGTGTTGACTATGACGAAACCTTCTCACCCGTAGCAATGCTAAAATCCATCAGAATTCTATTGGCTATTGCAGCACACTATGATTATGAGATTTGGCAGATGGATGTGAAAACCGTATTCCTCAATGGGAACCTCGAGGAGGAGGTGTATATGATGCAACCTGAGAGATACGTGTCCAAGAACTATCCAGATAAGGTGTGTAGGTTGCTTAGATCCATTTATAGATTAAAGCAAGCTTCCCGAAGTTGGAACATAAGATTTGATGAGACAATCAGATCTTATGACTTCGTTAAGAACGAAGATGAGCCTTGTGTATACAGAAAGGTAAGTGGGAGTGCTACCATATTTTTGGTGTTATATGTGGATGACATCCTGATCATTGGGAATGATGTAGGAATGCTATCCACAGTAAAGACTTGGTTATCTAGACACTTCTCCATGAAGGACTTAGGGGAAGCATCCTATATTTTGGGGATTAGAATCTATAGAGATAGAAACTTGGCTTATCCTAGTCCAGGTACATAGAAACCATTGTCAAAAGGTTTGGCATAGAAAATTCGAAGAGACGTCTCATACCGATGAGACATGGGATATCGCTTTCTACAAGTATGTCCCCAAAGACTCCAGAAGAAAGGGCGAACATGGATATGATACCTTATGCCTCAGCAATAGGGTATATCATGTATGCCATGCAATGTACTAGGCCTGATATAGCGCATGCTCTGAGTGTCACGAGTAGGTATCAAGCGGATCCAAGCTTGGAGCACTGGAAAGAAGTAAAGTGTATCCTTAAGTACTTGAGAAGGACTAAGGATCTTTTACTAGTATATGGAGGTAATAGCCTTAAGGTTGAAGGCTACACTAACTCAAGTTTTCAGTCTGATGTCGATGATAGCAAGTCGAATTCAGGTTATGTGTATACCTTGAATGGAGGAGCAGTGTGATGGAAGAGTTTCAAGCAAGATTCCACTGCTGACTCGACCACAGAGGCGGAGTACATTGCTTCATCAGATGCAGCAAAGGAGGGAGTTTGGGTGAAGAAGTTCATCACAGATTTGGGAGTGGTGTCGGGTAGCGAAGAGCCGATCTCCCTATATTGCGACAACAACAGGGCGATTGCTCAAGCAAAGGAACCTAGGTCTCATCAGAAATCTAAGCATGTTCTGAGGAGATTCCACCTTATCAGAGAGATCGTGACCCGAGGAGATGTAGTAGTGGAAAGAGTTCCATCCGAAGATAACATTGCAGATCCACTAACAAAGCCGTTGTCTAAGATTTGTTTTGAGCGTTACAAGGGTCTGATGGGGATCAGACACATAGGTGATTGGCTTTAGGTCAAGTGGGAGATTGCTAGTCATAGGTGCCCAGCAAGCCAATCACGTGAGTGATGGCACGTGTGACTTAATATAGAATCTTTTTGCTTATTATATTTTGGCATATATCACTTTATAACTATTGCATAAATGCATACATATATTGTGATGTCCTTGGATTTGTGCAATGGGAATCAGATCGTGATGAGATCACGATAGTGAGATCGATTCACCTTTAAACACATATCCTAAATAATCCCGGTCATAGGTTACTCGAGAGAGATATCGTGATAACCGGACAGACTGGTGTGCTGTATACTCGTCCATATGATGGATACAGCTGGTCTCATAGCTGCTTTTGTAGGGACACTAGGGATACAGTATAGGTGCTCATTGGAGAATGAGTTCACTGATTGATCCGCTTACGGAATGTTGGATGGTTGATGATGCCTTATTGTTTGACAGTGATTCCGTAGTCCTAGTGGTGTATCTGGTCCTTAGACTTGAGACACCAAGGATGTTTTGTATGAGTGCTCCACTCTTTGATACCAGACTTATAGGTTTGGCTGTCCCAGATCTAGTACAGCTAGTCATTGGGAGTGGTAGTCGACCTTACGAGGGCTATTTAGTGTCGATAGAGGATCAACCACTCTCGGCGTCATGAGAGGAATATCCCATGTGTTCTTGCTCAGACAAATCCCTGGCCAGGGTCATTCGGGTTGAGAGAGAAAGAGTTCTCCGGGAGAATCCGATTAGAGTGAGACTCGAGAAGAAACCGTGTGGGTCTGACAACACCATGTTCGATATACGGTCTCTGGTATATTAGATGGATGAGGGACTATAGGCACACGGTAACTGAGGAAAGACAGGTCCAATGGATTGGATTCCCCTGTATCATCTGGGGACTACGGTGTAGTGGCCTAGTACGTCCGTAGTCGATGAGTCGAGTGAATTATTACAGAGATAATAATTCACTGAGTTAGAAGGAGTTATGACAGGTATGACTCACGGCTAGCTCGATTTTGGGCCTAGAGGGTCACACACATGGTAGGCATTGCGATGAATAGAGATTCAGATATGAGATATTTGACAGAGCCCTTGTCTTATTGGATGCAGATCCAATACTCACTTGGGGAGGACCCATTAGGGTTTGATAGGGGACCTCTATAAATAGGAGGGATTCAGAGCCCCATGGGCTAGAGAGCTTTGGTTTGCCTTTTCCTATTCTCCTCTCCATCTCTACCTCAGAGTAGGTCTGGAGTTTTGAGGAGCATCGTCGCAACCCTGCTGTGTGGATCACCGCTAGAGAGGAGGACGCTTGACCTCCTTCACCCTCTCCTAAGGATTTACAAGGAAATAGGGATATACGATCTCCCTAGGTAACACAATCTACTCTATATGCAGTTTCATGTTTCGCGGATTTTTTCGTACCAATCTTCGCACGACGACGAACATCTCTTTGGGAATCAGGGATTCTATTTTTCTTGTTCTTTCGCTGCGCATATGATGTCGCCCCCAAGGATTTCCCAACACCTGAGTTACAGAGACAACATGAAAAGATGGATGCCAGATCCATTCTCCTATATGTCCGCAAATTGTTTGAGGAACAGGGAAGGACTCAGCGATATGAGATATCAAAGAGCCTCTTCCGCGCTATGATGACTGAGGGGACACCGGTTCAGAACCATGTCCTAAAGATGATTGAGTGGATAAAGAAACTCACAGGTCTAGGAATGGTCCTAGAGGATAACTTGTGTGTGGACATTGTGCTTCAGTCCCTACCATATTCCTTTTCATAGTTCATAATGAATTTTAATATGAACAAGCTTGAAGTGACTCTCCTAGAGCTTCTCAATATGTTAAGGGAGGCAGAGAGTACTATCAAGAAAGAGAAGCCAGTTCTCTACACTAGTGAGACCAAAAGGAAAAGGAAATAAGAAAGGTCCCTTAAGAAGGGAAAGGGCAAGGTCAAACCAGGTAAAGTAAAGGTTGCTAAGAAAGACCCAGCAAAGGACAAAGGCTAGTGCTTCCACTGTGGTAAAGATGGGCACTGAAAGAGAAACTGCAAAGAATACCTTGCAGAAAGGGCGAAACAAAAGCTTAATGATGCTTCAGGTACATTCTTGATCAGTCTCCATTTGTCAGACTCTTATGATAACATATGGGTATTGGATACCGATAGTGCTTATCATATATGCAATTCGTTGCAGGTTCTGGCAAGGCCTAGGAGACTAGATAAAGGTGAGATGGACCTCAAGATGGGTAATGGAGCAAAAGTTGTTATAGTAGTTGTTGGCAAGGTCACCCTACATCTGCCTAGTGGAGCTTTTATTGCATTAGATGCATGTTATTTTGTTCCTTCTATTATCAAAAACATTATCTCCATTTCTTGTTTAACAGTTAGTGGATATAAATTTGTTTTTGAGAAAAATGGTTGTTCGATATTATTAGATGATAAGATCATCATGAAAGGAACATTGCATAATGGTTTATTTATATTAGACACCACTCCACATATCATGATTGTAAATGTGTCCAAAAGGAAACGAGATGAATTGAACAGTGCATACCTGTGGTATTGTAGACTAGGTCACATCTATGAAAGAAGGATTCAAAAGTTGCTAAATGATGGATATCTAGATCTATTCGACTATGTGTCATATGCAACTTGTGAGGTTTGCATTCGTGGAAAACTGACCAACTCTCCATTTAGTGGAACTGGAGAGAGAGCCACTAAGTTGTTGGAACTCATACATACTGATGTATGTGGACCCATGTCAACTAATGCCATTGGAGGTTACTCCTACTTTATTACATTTACTGATGATTTCTCAAGGTATGGATATGTGTACTTAATGAAGTACAAGTCCGAGGCCTTTGAGAAATTCAGAGAGTATAAGAATGAGGTGGAGAACCAGACTGGAAAGAGTATTAAAACTCTTCGATTAGATCGAGGAGGTGAGTACTTAAGTACATAGTTCACTCAGTTCCTCAAGGACCATGGGATATTATCCCAATGGACACCTCCTTATACACCTCAGCTCAACGGTGTCTCTGAAAGGAGAAATCGTATATTATTAGATATGGTACGGTCCATGATGAGTTTCGCTGACCTACCTATCTCATTCTGGGGATATGCCCTAGAAATCGTAGCTTACCTTCTGAACAGAGTTCCAACTAAGTCGGTAGTGTCTACACCATATGAGATATGGAAAGGGAAGAAGCCTGATCTTAAGGTTGTTAAGATTTGGGGCTGCCCTGCACATATTAAAAGACACAACCCCGATAAGTTAGAATCAAGGACAGAGCGATGCAAATTTGTGAGATACCCCAAGGAAACTTGTGGGTATTATTTCTATCATCTCGAGGACCAAAAGGTCTTTATAGCTAAGAGAGCAGTGTTCCTTGAGAAGGAACACATTCTTGGCGGAGATAGTGGGAGAATAATAGAATTGAGCGAGGTTGGAGAACCAAGCTCAAGCACCACTCTACAACCCGAGTCTGTTCAGGTACCTAATACACAAATTTCAACTTTACGTAAGTCTGATAGAGTATCCCATCCTCCTGAGAGATATGTGGGACATATTAGAGGAGAGGATGCAGAGGATATTGATCCTCAGACCTACGAGGAGGCTATTATGAGTATAGACTACGGGAAGTGACAAGAAGCCATGAATTCTGAGATGGATTCTATGTACTTCAATAAGGTTTGGAACCTAGTTGATGCGCCCGAAGGTATTGTACCCATCGGTTGCAAGTGGATCTTTAAGAAAAAGATCGGAGTAGATGGAAAGGTAGAGACCTATAAAGAAAGGCTAGTGGCTAAGGGGTATCGTCAAAGGCAAGGTATTGACTATGACGAAACCTTCTCACCCGTAGCAATGCTAAAATCCATCAGAATTCTATTGGCTATTGCAGCACAATATGATTATGAGATCTGGCAGATGGATGTGAAAATCGCATTCCTCAACGGGAACCTCGAGGAGGAGGTGTATATGATGCAACCTGAGGGATACGTGTCCAAGAACTGTCCAGATAAGGTGTGTAGGTTGCTTAGATCCATTTATGGATTAAAGCAAGCTTCCCGAAGTTGGAACATAAGATTTGATGAGGCAATCAGATCTTATGACTTCGTTAAGAACGAAGATGAGCCTTGTGTATACAGAAAGGTAAGTGGGAGCGCTATCACCTTTTTGGCGTTATATGTGGATGACATCCTGATCATTGGGAATAACGTAGGAATGCTATCCACAGTAACGGCTTGGTTATCTAGACACTTCTCCATGAAGGACTTAGGGGAAGCATCCTATATTTTGGGGATTAGAATCTATAGAGATAGATCCAAGAGGATGGTTGGCTTGTCCCAGTCCAGGTACATAGAAACCATTGTCAAAAGGTTTGGCATGGAAAATTCCAAGAGAGGTCTCATACCGATGAGACATGGGATATCGCTTTCTACGAGTATGTCCCCAAAGACTCCAGAAGAAAGTGCGAATATGGATATGATACCTTATGCCTCAGCAATATAGTCTATCATGTATGCCTTGCTATGTACTAGGCCTGATATAGCGCATGCTCTGAGTGTCACGAGCAGGTATCAGGCGGATCTAGGCTTGGAGCACTGTAAAGCAGTAAAGTGTATCCTTAAGTACTTGAGAAGGACTAAGGATCTTTTACTAGTATATGGAGGTAATAGCCTTAAGGTTGAAGACTACACTTACTCAAGTTTTTGTTAGGATCGGAGCGGCACTAAGAGGGGGGGGTGAATTAGTGCAGCGGATTAAAACTTCGATTTTAATAAATCTTTCGTACGATAAGAACTGAACTTGAAAAGCTTAACTTGAAAGCGTATTCTTAAATATGCGCAGCAAAGGTAATAAGGAACTAAAACATGTAAGAAGGTTTGCAGTAATGTAAATAGCAATAATGAAATGCAAACCTAAGATCACGCTGATTTTAGAGTGGTTCGGTCAAATGACCTACATCCACTTGCGAGGCCCCACTTCGATGAGGCTCCCACCTTCCACTAGCAAATCTCTTGAAATGGAAGGGCAAATACCCCTCTTACAACCTTTTACAAATAGTTCAACCTCTTACAAATTTTCAGCAAGAAAGGAGGAGAACTTTCTAGCAAATTGAAAACTAGACTTGCTAACACTTTCTAAGATTTTTATCTCAATCAATTGTTGCTCAAAAGTTGTAATCTCAGCTGAGATTTGAGGGGTATTTATAGGCCTCAAGAGGATTCAAATTTGGGCTCCAAATTTGAATTCTCGGGAGTTCCGATCTTTGGCGGTGCCACCGCACTTTGTCGATGGCCCGTGCCACCACTTGTTAGTGTCGGCCGACGGTGCTAGGTGGTGCCACCGCCCAGCTCAGTGGTGGTGCCACCGCTCTCGAACACTGGGCAGTGTCACCCCCAGCCAGGCGGTGCCACCCTTGATCTGGCCAGTGCTACCGTCGACTTTTCTGTTGGCTGGTTGGGCTTCAAACTTAGCCCAAACCAAGTCTAATTTTGGGCCCGTTGGCCCCTAACCAGGATATATAGGATTATCTCTTAATCCCAATCCTAATTATATGTTAACTACCTAAAAACACATCCTAAGCAATTTTTCAACCCGCTGAACGTCGAGTCTTGTTCCCGAGCTTTCCAACGAACTTCTTCCGACGGGCTCCCGAAGAAGCTCCCGAACTTGTGATGACTTTAATGAGTAGCCGAGCCTTCTCGGTGATCTCCGTGAACCTCCGAACGATCTCTTCGCCGAACTTTTCAAAAATTCCGCGGGTTCCCCATTTTTTCTGGTTGGTTCCGGCGAAGATCTCCAACGATTCTTGAACTCTTAAACGTCCATCGAACTTGACTCCGGTATCCTTGCTTTGTGTTTTCTGGTTATCGTAGTTAATCCTGCATACTTAACTCAATAATATGGATTAGATCAATTAACTCATCAATTGATTGCATCATCAAAATCCGAGATTCAACAATCTCCCCCTTTTTGATGATGACAATCAATTGATGACGGAGTTAAACATAACTCCCCCTATCTATATGCCATATTATGAGAAGATAAAACACTTGAATTTCTTCCCATTGAATTCAAGCATAAGCCGATAAGTTCTAACCGTAGAACTTATCGTTGTTCTCATTCAGTATAATGTAAATACGAAACTTCGATGAAAATCTTTTTCAAGTCGAAAGATAAGAGATAAATTTTACTATGACAAAAGATTTTCAACATGATCATACATTTTAGATATGCATTCAATATGATCAATCAATTGTGCGATATACTCAAAGATTACGCAAGGCACATAAGACATTCATATCACATTAGCTTATATAAGTTATGCTATAAGTCATCAATTTTCTCCCCCTTTGTCATCAACAAAAAGGAAAAACTATTTTATAGAAAAAATTAGCATTCATT
This sequence comes from Musa schizocarpa, assembly GCA_900464855.2. NCBI lineage: Eukaryota > Viridiplantae > Streptophyta > Magnoliopsida > Zingiberales > Musaceae > Musa > Musa schizocarpa. The sequence continues at coordinate 35,083,802 of LS990915.1, forward strand.
CTATCAAAAATTCAACTTCGTTAAGTTGAAACTCGTCATTCAGTCATCCATTCATTCATGTTCAAAAAGAAAAATCAGCATTCATCCAGAAGCATATATCCAGAATTTAAACAACAAAAGTTCAATTTTTGTTCAAAAGACGACCAGCTTGGAACATGAGATCAAGAGTAAAACAAAATAGAATAAAAAGATACATCAATCCGTAGGAGGTAATCCATAGTGCTGATATATAACATCTATTTTTTGGTTTAGCTGTCGTAGTTCCTTTAAAATTTCCATTTGCTGGAGTTGAATTTGTTCCTACTGCGATTTGAGTTGGTCTTGTTGGAATTTGATCTGAGATAGTTCTGCCATAATGATTCCTTCAGAGGATGAAACAGGAGCTGAAGGCGCTGCATCAAAGGGACTAGGAGGAGGAGATTCATTTCCCATAAAAATTGGCGTTTCTAGTTGTTCTACTAGTGGAGGAATAGGATTTGTCTTTCTAGGTTGCCTTACCCATATTCCATTGTTAAATATGCACCTAAGTCTCTTTAGTAGATTTTTATTGATGACGTTATATCTATTACTTTGAATTGTTTCTTCATCGGGTGGGATGCAAATGTTATAGGCACGAAGAAATCTAGTGATTAACCCCCCATATGGCAACATAATATCTTTAGCTGTAATTTCCTGCATGTGTTGCCGTATTGAGTATTCAAAACAGTTTTGTTGACCAGTCATGATCCAATACATGGTGCTTATCTCTACTGTACTCATTTCATCAAGATGTTATTGCTTAGGGAATAGTATGCTTGTCATGATATGATGAAGAATCTTAAAGTTAAAAGGTAGTAAGTGTTCGCAACTCTTGGGTATTATTCCAAAGTTTGAGTTTGCAAAAATAGTTTTGACAGCTTCGGCGTAGGTTGCTCCTATTATATTCACATCTCATTTTGCTCTAAAATAGCAGCCCCTATCTATTTCAGTGATGTCGATTAGTTCACAAATAGAATTATCAGAAATCCTAATTTGTGTTCCTAACATGTAAGAACTTAGGCTATCGTTATCTACCCATAGGTTTGCATAAAAGAGCTTAACTAATCTAGTATAAATTGGTTTATCTATTTGTAAGAGAGGTAGGGCCTCTAGATAAGCAAACCACCTAATGGGTTCTAAATCTCCTAGTTCATCAAGATCAACGCATTTTCTCTTATGGACATATCTTGTTTCAAAGTTTGGAAATCTAAGGGCATCTTCTTTGGATCTAAAAAGATTATGGTCATATGAATCTCCTTCGATCCTTTTCCCTTTTGATCTCTTAGGAGCCATTTTCTAGACAAAATGATAAGAGAAATATGAATTGTAATGAATAGGTGACACAAGAAGAGAGTGAAGGGAAGATTTTACCTTATAGAGTGTTTCTGAGATGATGGAGAGCTTGGACCAACAATATTCCTTCTCCAAGGTCTGTAGAAGTTAGAATGAGGGATTGAGAGATTTTGGGAGAGTTGGAGCAAGAGTTCCACGGGTTGGGGGCGGTGTTACCGCCGACCCTAACCCTCTCGGGTTTAAAAGGGCTCTCGGGCGGTGCCACCGCCTGGCGCCCGAGCGCTCAGGCGGTGCTACCGCCGATTCTGGCGGTGCCACCGCTGGTTGGCCGCGGAAGAAGGAAAAAAAAAAACTTTTCTTCCTCCTTGATTTTCAGAGGTCTTTGACGCAAGCAAAGGTTGAGATATTGAGTTGTATTTTAATATATCATTTGGAATCGAAAGAAGAGGATGAAATCAAATCCACAAACGAGCGGAACAAGGATGAGCCAATCTTCGTAAACTACTTTCAAACGTCTTACTCTAAGGGACAATTTAACATACCTAGTTCCCTTCTAATAAATTCAAATTTATCTTCATTTAGGGCTTTTGTAAATATATCTGCTAATTGATGCTTTGTGTCAATGAATTCTATAACAACATCATTGTTAAGGACATGATCGCATATGAAATGGTGCCTAACGTCGATGTGCTTAGTTCTAGAGTGCTGAATTAGATTTTTAGTAAGACATATGATACTAGTATTGTCACATTTTATGAGGATATTTTTAAAATGAATTCCATAGTCTTCTAATGTATTTTTCATCCATACAACTTGTGCACAGCATGTACTCGCAGCAATGTATTCGGCTTCCGTCGTAGATAGTGCAAATGAATTTTGTTTCTTGGAAGTCCAAGAAATAAGTGCATGTCCTAAAAATTGGCATGTTCCGGATGTACTTTTTCTATCAATCCTACATCCGCCAAAATCGGCATCTGCATAAGCCATTAAATCAAATTTTTCGGATTTTGGATACCATAAACCTAAATTTGGAGTTCCTTTAAGATACCTAAATATTATTTTAACACTTTTAAGATGAGATAATTTAGGATTTGATTGAAACCTAGCACAAAGTCCTACACTAAACATGATATCTGGTCTAGTCGCGGTAAGGTAGAGTAGACTACCTATCATACCCCTATATGTTTTTTGATCGAAATTTTCACTATTTTCATCCATATCTAACTTAGTCGCAGTACTCATAGGGGTGTTTATTGCTTTTGAATTATCCATGTTAAATCATTTTAACAATTCTAACGTATATTTAGATTGGTTAAGAAATATACTATCCTTAAGTTGTTTGATTTGTAATCCTAAAAAGAAAGTTAATTCCCCCATTAAACTCATTTCAAATTCATGACTCATAGATTTGGCAAATGATTCACATAGTGATTCATCTGAAGAGCCAAAAATAATATCATCAACATAAATTTGCATAATAAGAAAATTATTTTCAAAATGTTTAATAAACAATGTAGTATCAACCTTGCTTTTGGTAAAATTATTTAAAATAAGAAAGGAACTAAGCCTTTCATACCAAGCTCTAGGAGCTTATTTCAAGCCATAGAGAGCCTTAGTCAATTTGAATACATGATTAGGAAGAAGAGAATTTTCAAATCTAGGAGGTTGTTCGACATATACTTCTTCGGAAATAAAACCATTCAAGAAGGCACTTTTGACATCCATTTGAAATAGTTTAAGATTATAACAACTAGCATAGGCAAGGAGCATCCTTATGGCTTCTAATCGAGCCAAGGGAGCGAAGGTTTCTTCGTAATCGATACCTTCTTCTTGGTTGAAACCTTTGGCCACTAATCTAGCCTTGTTTCTAACCACGATACCATTTTCGTCTTGCTTGTTTCTAAAGACCCACTTAGTACCAATCACTAAATGGTCACTAGGTCCAGGAACAAGCTCCCACACCTTATTTCTCTCAAATTAATTCAATTCCTCTTGCATTGCAATAACCCAAAAATCATCTTTTATGGCCTCGTCAATGCACTTAGGTTCGATTTGAGAGAGGAAGGCGGCATTAGCATAAAAATTCTTGAAAGAGGAACGGGTTTGAACCCCTTTAGATGTATCCCCTATAATTAGCTCCTTTGGATAAGCATCTATATACTTCCATTCCTTAGGTAAGGAAATTTCGGAAGAAGGTGCATCCAAGTTGCTATTTTGAGGAGGGAGTTCATTTAAATTCAAATTATCAAAACCAAGATCATCATCAAAATCATTTTTCTTTAAATTTGAAACTTCACTAAAACCTACATGAATAGACTCTTCAATTACTAACGTTCTTTTATTAAAAACCCGAAAAGCTTTAGAAACGGAAGAGTAGCCAAGAAAGATGCCTTCATCGGATTTAGCATCAAATTTTCCTAAGGCATCCCTTTCATTTAAAATAAAGCATTTACAACCGAAAACTTTAAAATAAGAAATATTTGGTTTTTTGTTATTCCATAATTCATAGGGAGTTTTTGATAAGGATGGTCTTATTAGGACTCTATTTATGATGTAGCAAGCCGTATTTACGGCTTCGGCCCAAAAATACTTAGGTAAACTATGTTCATTTAACATAGTTGTTGCCATTTCTTGTAGGTTTCTATTTTTCCTTTCAACTACTCCATTTTGTTAGGGATTTCTTGGAGTGGAGAAGTTGTGATTGTATCCATTAACTTTACAAAAATTTTAAAAGTCACGGTTTTGAAATTCGCCACCATGATCACTCCGAATTGATGAAATCATGAACCCTTTTTCGTTTTGAGTGAGTTTACAAAATTTAGAGAAACACTTGAAACAATCACTTTTGTGAGCTAAGAAATAGGTCCAAGTGTATCTAGAGTAGTCATCCACAATCACAAAAGCATATTTGCTTCCACCTAGACTAGTTGTATCAATTGGTCCAAATAAGTCCAAATGGATCAATTGTAACGGTCTAGTGGTACTAATTTGATTTTTTGATTTGAAGTTTGTTTTTATTTGCTTCCCTAGTTGACATGCATCGCATACCTTATCTTTAATAAACTTCATATTCGGAATCCCTTGTACTAATTCTTGAGATGAGATTTTAGATATTATTTTCATGCTTGCATGGCCTAATCTCTTATGCCAAAGCCAAGCATCATCATTTATGGCGGAGAAACATATTTCATTACTTAGTTCATCAAGATTGATGGTATAGACATTATTTTGTTTTAAAGCAATCATAGTCATGTTATGATTTGGTTTTTCAATAATGCACATATTTGATTCAAATCTAACGATATAACCTTTATCGCATAATTGACTAATGCTCAATAGATTATGTTTTAATCCATCAACCAGTAACACATCATCAATGGAAAAACTTGATTTGTTACCTATGGTTCCCTTGTCAATGATTTTGCCTTTGTTGTTGTCTCCGAAGGTGATATAGCCTTCGTCCATGCTAGTAAGCTTGGTGAATTGGGATGGATCTCCAGTCATATGCCTTGAGCATCCACTATCAAGATACCATCTCTTGCTCCTAGCATGTGATGGTGTATGTTTCTACAAGAAGGAATTATTTTTAGGTACCCATTTACTTTTGGGTGCCTCAAAAACTAATCAAACTTGTTTATCATGTTGCATAGACTTGATCATGGTTCCTTTAGGAACCCAAATCAATTTGTTTGGACTAATTTTCTTGAATGGACATTGGTAAGTTATATGTCCATATTTGCAACAAAAGTTGCAATTGCTTTGGTGTTGAACATGTAAGATAGAACCTTTAATGAAGGTGGTTGGATTTTGGTGAGTACTTCTCACAAATCCGATTTCACTCCTTTTAGGGACGTGACCCTTATTTGTAAGGATCATGTTTAAGGACTTGCTACCGACCTCGAATTTCTTCAAGGTGTCCTTAAGTACCAAGTTCTCATTTTGGAGAGTTTTTAAATCATGGCATTTAGCACATGGAGTTAGACTATCATGATATTTAGTTTTTAATTTATCAAAAGCACAAGTAAGACTATCATGCTCCTTTTTTAGCAATTTGTATTTTCTACTAATTGTCTTACATTCATCAAATAACTCATGGAAGACATTTAATAATTCATGATAAGGTAAATCTGCATTAATTAAATCTGTTACCTCTTCTTCGAAGGCCATTAGGGCGTAGTGAGCAACTTGCTCGGTGTTGGACTCCTCTTCTTCGGACGTGCTTGAATCATCCGATGTTGCCTTGAGCGCCTTCTTCTTTGGTGTTCTCTTTTTGGCTTGAGGGCAATCGTTCTCGTAGTGTCCCAGTTTTTTGCATTCATAGCAAATCACTTGGTCCTTCTTTTGTTCAAATTTATTTTTTGTATTATTTTTAAATTTGTTCTTCCTTAAATATTTTTTTTGAATTTTTTGAGTCAAAAGTGCAATGTCATTGTCACTGTCCTCATCACTTGATGTTCCTTTCAAGTGGTCTTCTTGTGATTTGAGTGCCATATCCTTCCTGTTCTTTGGAAGGGGTTCTCGAGCTTCGTCTTGAGCTTGACATGTCATTTAAGTAGGTCATTAGAGACCCAATGAGTTCTTCAAGAGGGAATGTTTTAAGGTCTTTGGCCTCTTGAATGGCCGTAACTTTTGGATCCCAACTTTTAGGGAGGGATCTTAAGATTTTAGTTACTAGTTCAAAGTTAGTAAAATCTTTACCAAGAGCTTTGAGTCCATTGATGACATCCGTAAAACGGGTGTACATGTCTCCGATGGACTCACTTGGTTTCATTCGGAAAAGTTCGTAAGAGTGCACAAGAATGTTGATTTTGGACTCTTTCACTCGGCTAGTGCCTTCATGAGTGACCTCAAGAGTTCTCCAAATATCAAAAGCCGAATCACAAATTGAAACACGATTAAATTCATTTTTGTCTAGTGCACAAAACAAGGCATTCATAGCCTTTGCATTTAAAGCAAAAACCTTCTTCTCCGATTCATTCCATTCGCTCATCGGAAGAGAAGATTTTTGAAATCCGTTTTCCACAATAGTCCAAAGCTCGAGATCCATAGAAATGAGGAAGATCCTCATCCGAGTCTTCCAATACGTGTAATCCGACCCATTAAATATGGGTGGACGTGTGATAGAGTGTCCCTCATGCATGCCGGAGTAAGCCATCTCTCTTGGGTATTAAACCAAATATGAGAGTGAGCCTAGCTCTGATACCAATTGTTAGGATCGGAGCGGCACTAAGAGGGGGGGGTGAATTAGTGCAGTGGATTAAAACTTCGGTTTTAATAAATCTTTCGTACGATAAGAACGGAACTTGAAAAGCTTAACTTGAAAGAGTATTCTTAAATATGCGCAGCAAAGGTAATAAAGAACTAAAACATGTAAGAAGGTTTGCAGTAATGTAAATAGCAATAATGAAATGCAAACCAAAGATCATGTCGATTTTAGAGTGGTTCGGTCAAATGACCTACATCCACTTGCGAGGCCCCACTTCGATGAGGCTCCCACCTTCCACTAGCAAATCTCTTGAAATGGAAGGGCAAATACCCCTCTTATAACCTTTTATAAACAGTTCAATCTCTTACAAATTTTCAGCAAGAAAGGAGGAGAACTTTCTAGAAAATTGAAAACTAGACTTGCTAACACTTTCTAAGATTTTTCTCTTAATCAATTATTGCTCAAAAGTTGTAATCTCAGCTGAGAATTGAGGGGTATTTATAGGCCTCAAGAGGATTCAAATTTGGGCTCCAAATTTGAATTCTCGTGGAGTTCCAAATGCTGGCGGTGCCACCGCCTGTCAGTGTCAGGCGCTGACAGTGCTAGGCGGTGCCACCGCTTGGCTCTCGGGCACTAGGCGGTGTCACCGCCCAGCCCAGGCGGTGCAACCGCCCAGTCTGGCGGTGCTACCACCAGACTTTTCGGTTAACTGGTTGGGCTTCAAACTTAGCCCAAACCAAGTCTAATTTTGGGCCCAGTTGGCCCCTAACCAGGATATAGGATTATCTCTTAATCCTAATCCTAATTACACGTTAACTACCTAAAAAACACATCCTAAGTAATTTTTCAACCGCGAACGTCGAGTCTTGTTCCGGTGAGCTTTCCGATGGGCTCCCAGCAAGCTCCCGAACTTTTGATGACTTTAATGAGTAGCCAAGCCTTCTCGGTGATCTCCGTGAACCTCCGACGATCTCTTCGGCAAACTTTCGAAAATTCCGACAGGTTCCCGATTTTTTCTCGGTTGGTTCCGGCAATATCTCCGACGATTCTTCGAACTCTTAAACGTTCATCGAACTTGACTCCGGTATCCTTGCTTTGTGTTTTCTGGTTATCGTAGTTAATCCTGCACACTTAACTCAATAATATGGATTAGATCAATTAACTCATCAATTGATTGCATCATCAAAATCCGAGATTCAACAGTTTTCAGTCTAATGTCGATGATAGCAAGTCGAATTCAGGGTATGTGTACACCTTGAATGGAGGAGTAGTGTGCTGGAAGAGTTCCAAGTAAGATACCACTGCTGACTCGACCATAGAGGCAGAGTACATTGCTGCATCAGATGTAGCAAAAGAGGGAGTTTGGATGAAGAAGTTCATCACAAATTTAGGAGTCGTGCCGGGTAGCGAAGAGCCGATCTCCCTATATTGCGACAACAATGGGGCGATTGCTCAAGCAAAGGAACCTAGGTCTCATCAGAAATCTAAGCATGTTATGAGAAGGTTCCACCTTATCAGAGAGATCGTGACCCGAGGAGATGTAGTAGTGGAAAGAGTTCCATCCGAAGATAACATTGCAGATCTACTAACAAAGCCGTTGTCTCAGATTTGTTTTGAGCGTCACAGGGGTCTGATGGGGATCAAACACATATATGATTGGCTTTAGGTCAAGTGGGAGATTGCTAGTCATAGGTGCCCAGTAAAGCCAATAACGTGAGTGATGGCATGTGTGACTTAATATAGAATCTTTTTGCTTATTATATTTTGGCATATATCACTTTATAACTATTACATAAATACATACATATATTGTGATGTCCTTGGATTTGTGCAATGGGAATCGGATCGTGATGAGATCACGATAGTGAGATCGATTCACCTTTAAACACATATCCTAAATAATCCCGGTCATAGGTTACTCGAGAGGGATGTATCGTGATAACCGGACAGATCGGTGTCTTTGTATACCGTCCATATGATGGATGCAGCTGGTCTCATAGCTGCTTGTGTAGGGACACTAGGGATACATCTGATGTGCACATTGGAGAATGAGTTCACTGATTGATCCGCTTACGGAATGCTTTGGATGGTTGATGATGCCTTATTGTCGGGCAAATGATTCCGTAGTCCTAATGGTCTATCTGGTCCTTAGACTTGAGACACTAAGGATGTCCTGTATGAGTGCTCCACTCTTTGATACCAGACTTATAGGTTTGGTTGTCCCGGATCTAGTACTGGTGGGTCATTGGGAGTGGTAGTCGACCTTCACGAGGGCTATTGAGTATCGATAGAGGATCATCCACTCTGGCGTCATGAGAGGAATATCCCATATGTTCTTGCTTAGACAAATCCCTGGCCAAGGTCATTCGGGTTGAGAGAAAAGAGTTCTCCCGAGAATCCGATTAGAGCGAGACTTCGAGAAGAAACCGTGTGGGTCCGACAACACCATGCTCGATATCACGGTCTACGGTATATTAGATGGATGAGGGACTATAGGTACCACGATGGCGAGGACAGATAGGTCCAATGGATTGGATTCCCTCAGTATCGTCTGCAGGGACTACGGCGTAGTGGCCTAGTACATCCGTAGTCGATGAGTCGAGTGAATTATTACAAAAATAATAATTCACTAAGTTAGAAGGAGTTCTAACAGGTATGACTCACGGCCAGCTCGATATTGGGCCTAGAGGGTCACACACATATGGTAGGCATTGCGATGAATAGAGGTTCGGATATGAGATATCCGACAGAGCCCTTGTCTTATTGGATGCAGATCCAATACCCACTAGGGGAGGACCCATTAGGGTTTGACAGGGGACCTCTATAAATAGGAGGGATTCAGAGCCCCATGGGCTAGAGAGCTTTTGTTTGCCTTTTCCTATTCTCCTCTCCATCTCTACCTTAGAGTAGGTCTGGAGTTTTGAGGAGCGTCGTCGCAACCCTGCTGTGTGGATCAACGCTATAGAGGAGGACGCTTGACCTCCTTCATCCTCTCCTATGGATCTGCAAGGAAACGAGGATATACGATCTCCCTAGGTAACACAATCTACTCTATATGCCGTTTCATGTTTCGCGGATTTTTGCGTACCAATTTTCGCACGACGACGAACATCTCTTTGGGAAACGAAGATTTTGTTTTTCTTGTTTTTCCGTTGCGTATATGATGTCGCCCCCACAGAGATTTCCCAACACCTAATACACAAGTTTCAACTCTACGCAGGTCTGATAGAGTATCCCATCCTCCTGAGAGATATGTGGGACATATTAGAGGAGAGGATGCAGAGGATATTGATCCTCAAACCTACGAGGAGGCTATTATGAGTATAGACTCCAGGAAGTGGCAAGAAGCCATAAATTCTAAGATGGATTCTATGTACTCCAATAAGGTTTGGAACATAGTTGATGTGCTCGAAGGTATTTTACCCATCGGTTGCAAATGGATCTTTAAGAAAAAGATCGGTGTTGATGGAAAGGTAGAGACCTATAAAGCAAGGCTAGTGGCTAAGGGGTATCGTCAAAGGCAAGGTGTTGACTATGTTGAAACCTTCTCACCCGTAGCAATACTAAAATCCATTAGAATTCTATTAGCTATTGCAGCACACTATGATTATGAGATCTGGTAGATGGATGTGAAAACCGCATTCCTCAATGGGAACCTCGAGGAGGAGGTGTATATGATGCAACCTGAGGGATACGAGTCCAAGAACTGTCCAGATAAGGTGTGTAGGTTGCTTAGATCCATTTATGGATTAAAGCAAGCTTCCCGAAGTTGGAACATAAGATTTGATGAGGCAATCAGATCTTATGACTTCGTTAAGAACAAAGATGAGCTTTGTGTATACAGAAAGGTAAGTGGGAGCGCTATCACCTTTTTGGTGTTGTATGTGGATGACATCCTGATCATTGGGAATGACGTAGGAATGCTATACACAGTAAAGGCTTGGTTATCTAGACACTTCTCCATGAAGGACTTAGGGGAAGCATCCTATATTTTGGGGATTAGAATCTATAGAGATAGATCCAAGAAGATGGTTGGCTTGTCCCAGTCCAGGTACATAGAAACCATTGTCAAAAGGTTTGGCATGGAAAATTTCAAGAGAGGTCTCATACCGATGAGACATTGAATATCGCTTTCTACGAGTTTGTCCCCAAAGACTCCAGAAGAAAGGGCGAACATGGATATGATACCTTATGCCTCAGCAATAGGGTATATCATGTATGCCATGCTATGTACTATGCTTGATATAGCGCATGCTTTGAGTGTCACGAGCAGGTATCGGACGGATACAGGCTTGGAGCACTGGAAAGCAGTAAAGTGTATCCTTAAGTACTTTAGAAGGACTAAGGATCTTTTACTAGTATATGGAGGTAATAGCCTTAAGGTTAAAAGTTACACTGACTCAAATTTTTAGTTTGATGTCAATAATAACAAGTCGAATTCAGGGTATGTGTACACCTTGAATGGAGGAGCAATGTGCTGGAAGAGTTCCAAGCAAGATACCACTGCTGACTCGACAATAGAGGCGGAGTACATTGCTGCATCAGATGCAGCAAAGGAGGGAGTTTGGGTAAAGGAGTTCATCACAGATTTGGGAGTCATGCCGGGTAGTGAAGAGCCGATCTCCCTATATTGCGACAACAATGGGGCGATTGCTCAAGCAAAGGAAACTAGGTCTCATCAGAAATCTAAGCATATTTTAAGGAGGTTCCACCTTATCAAAGATATCGTGACCCGAGGAGATATAGTAGTGGAAAGAGTTCCATCCGAAGATAACATTGCAGATACACTAACAAAGCCGTTGTCTCATATTTGTTTTGAGCGTCACAGGCGTCTGATGGTGATCAGACACATAGGTGATTGGCTTTAGGTCAAGTGGGAGATTGCTAGTCATAGGTGCCTAGCAAGCCAATAACGTGAGTGATGGCACGTGTGACTTAATATAGAATCTTTTTGCTTATTATATTTTGGCATATATCACTTTATAACTATTGCATAAATGCATACATATATTGTGATGTCCTTGGATTTGTGAATGGGAATCGGATCGTGATGAGATCACGATAGTGAGATCGATTCACCTTTAAACACATATCCTAAATAATCCCGGTCATAGGTTACTCGAGAGGGATATCGTGATAACCGGACAGACCGGTGTCTGCTGTATACCGTCCATATGATGGATGCAAATGGTCTAATAGTTGCTTGTGTAGGGACACTAGGGATACAAGATGCAGTGCTCATTGGAGAATGAGTTCACTCGATTGATCCGCTTACGGAATGCTTTGGATGGTTGATGATGCCTTATTGTCGGGCAAATGATTCTCAGTAGTTCTAGTGGTGTATCCGGTCCTTAGACTTGAGACACCAAGGATGTCCTGTATGAGTGCTCCACTCTTTGATACCGACTTATAAGTTTGGCTGTCCCATCTAGTACAAACTGAGTCATTGGGAGTGGTAGTCGACCTTACAAGGGCTATTGAGTATCGATAGAGGATCATCCACTCTCGGCGTCATGAGAGGAATATCCCATGTGTTCTTGCTCGACAAATCCCCTGCCAAGGTCATTCGGGTTGAGAGAGAAAAGAGTTCTCCTGAGAATCCGATTAGAGCGAGACTTCGAGAAGAAACCGTGTGGTCCTCGACAACACCATGCTCGATATATCTGGTCTCTAGTATATTAGATGGATGAGGGACTATAGGTACACAAGAATCGAGGGACGAGACAGGGTCAATGGATTGGATTCCCCAGAGATCGTCAATGGGGACTACTGGCGTAGGGCCTAGTACGTCCGTGATCGATGAGTCGAGTGAATTATTACAGAGATAATAATTCACTGAAGTTAGAAGGAGTTCGACGGGTAAGACTCACGGCCCAGCTTCGATGTTGGGCCTAGAGGGTCACACACATATGGTAGGCATTGCGATGAATAGAGGTTGGATATGAGATATCCGGACGAGCCTGTCTTATTGGATGCAGATCCAATACCCACTAGGGGAGGACCCATTAGGGTTTGACAGGGGACCTCTATAAATAGAAGGGATTGAGCCCCATGGGCTAGAGAGCTTTGTTTGCTTTTTTCCTATTCTCCTCTCCATCTCTACCTCGAGTAGGTCTGAGTTTTGAGGAGCGTCGTCAAACCCCTGCTGTGTGGATCACCGCTAGAGAGGGGACGCTTTGACCTCCTTCACCCTCTCCTAAGGATCTGCAAGGAAACAGGGATATACGATCTCCCTAGGTAACACAATCTACTCTATACGCAGTTTCATGTTTAGCGGATTTTTGCGTACCAATCTTCGCACGACGACGAACATCTCTTTGGGAATCAGGGATTTTATTTTTCTTGTTCTTCCACTGCGCATATGATGTCGCCCCCAAGGATTTCCAAACATGTATTACGTTTTGCTACGGATCCTTCTATTAAGGGGTGGTGAAGTAGATCTATCATTTCCCTTTGAAAGTTCTAACGGACACCTGCTTCTACAACAAAGTGCTGGTAAGTTAGGTCATGATTAGCTCCTTTTGATTTGCTTTACTCATCCACTTGCTTTTGATTTACCACACTATCACTATCTAATGGCCCTCATCGGTCGTGTACATGATACTGGCTCGGTTATCCACCAATAGGCCCTCATAATCAATGATCTTCGAGAAGAGATTGAGGGGTTGAAGAAGGATGGTGCTCTTGCTATTATTACTAAGGCAGAGGCGCAAAGGGTTGAGCTAGCATAACTACTAGTCATAGATGTTATGCAAGCTAATCACGTGAATGATGACACGTGTGACATGATACACACTCTTTTTTTTTTTTAATATTTTTCTCACTTTATGTTACTGTTACATAAATATTATGATATTCATGGATCTATGTAGTGAAAATCGGATCATAATGAGATTACGATAATAAGATCGATTCGCCATCCGATCAGGTGCAATGCTCAATCCTTCCGGCTCGATGCTTGATCTTTGACATAATCCACTCTAGCCCAACGTCTGATTCTTCTACTTCAATCGATTTATTTTTCCATGATCAAAGTTTGTCCTACATCACTTTTCTCAAATATTTATTAGTTTATAGACATAAATTGATTTCATCATCAAAATCGAAGATTCAATAATATCCCTAGTGTCCCCACACGAGCAGCTATGAGACCAACTATCTCCATCATATGGATGAGTATACAATACACCAGTCTATCTAGTTATCTTGATGTCCCTCTCGAGTAACCTATGACCAGGATTATTTAGAGTTTGTGTTTAAAGGCGAATCCGTCTCATTATCACGATCTCATTGCATAGATTTATAAGCATCATAATATATACAACATGCAACATAAAGTAAGAAAATATCAATAATAATAATAAGAAGAAAAAGGACTACGTAGTATGTCACATGTGCCATCACTCACATAATTGACTTGTAGGGTATCTTTAGTTTGATGTGATTTAGACATGTATGTGTAGGGTTGTTCGATGTGCATTCAAGATGAAAACGTCAAACCCCTTAGGTGTTACTTTCATGAAAATCAAGATCAAAAAAGGTTTTCCAATTGGGTCCTTCCAATGCTTAAGTTAGTAACCCTATGTATATAAGTACGAACATAAATAACTAAGAGAAGTCATCCCTCTTCTTTGTGTTAAAAGCAAGCTTTTATATCTAGTCGTAGAGAACATGAAGGAAGCTTGCAGTTGTCTTTTTCATCATAAATGACGAGAAAGAAGCTTGTGATTATCTTTCCGGTTATAAATGATAAGAAGAAAGTTTTATCTTATCTTTCATCTGGGCACTCATTAAGCATCATGTGATAATGACATGTCAAATTATTAATCGATAATGATGGGATAAAATAAACTTGTATATGAACAAATATGAGTAGATCGTAACATATAGTAAAAAAATTAAATGGAAATCATAGTCATATAGGACACCAAGATTTATATGAAAAACTCCTCCAACACAATGGGGAAAAAACCACGGGATAAGCTAAAGAAGTAAATCCATTATAGAAATAATGAATATACGAATATCAAAGTCTCTTGCTCAAGACCTGAACAACAATCACAAGAGAGTAACAGGGATACAAAGATTGCATCACTATATCCAAACTCTCCCTAAGTGATCATAACAAAAATCTACTGCAAATCTGATTAAACCTGAGGTAAGAATACAACCCAAATAATTAAGAATGACCTCTACATTACCCTCATCTTCTTTCCTTTTATTCTTCTCTTTTTATTCAACCATGCCGACAGTTGTTACTATAATTTTTCCTAGCCACCTTGCTTTAGTTTTTTCTATCTAAGTTAAAAGAGAACTAGTTAAATAATTAAAGTAGGTTGTGGGTTATTAAAGCCCATCATGGGCTAAGTAAATGAGCTATGTGCCCAACAACCTCTCCTTTCAGTCAATAAGGGAGATTATTCCATGACTCCTCAATGTGAAGTCATGCCGACCAGTCATTGGCATATCTCCTACCTTTCTTTTGATAATATCTTTGTCACTATGTCTGCTAGTTATCATATATGTGAATTTTCTAAAGTTGCAACTACTTCTCTTCAAATATATTTCGAATTCAGTGGTATTTGATATCTATATGATTTGACTTGGAATGATAAGTTAGGTTCTTATATAAATGGATAGTGCTCTAGCTGTCACAATATATCATATAATTTTTTTTGTTTCAGCTTCAATTCTTGTAAGAATTCTTTTATCCATAATATTTCTTTGTAAACTTCTATAGTAGTAATATATTCTATATGTTGGAGAGAATAATGTATCTTTGTAATCTGGATTGTTATGACATAGCTTCCTTTGTAAAAGTACAAAACCTAATATTGACTTTCTTATATCAATATCTCTTGCTATATCTGCATTTGTGTAACCTGTTAACATAGGTGGTCCACCTCTAAAGCTTAAACAAATTTTAGAGCTCATTCTGTGATATCTAAAGATCTACTTTACTATTGCTCAGTGCTCTTTGCTTAGATTTGTAAAAAATCTGCTAGTAACCCTCACTGCATATGCGATATTCGGTCTCGTACATACCATCGCGTATATCAAACTTTGGACTGCTGAAGCATAAGGAACCTTTTTCATTTTCTTATTCTCCTTATCACTTGATGGACTATGCTTTGTGCATAACTTGAAGTGACCTGAAAGAGGAGAACCAACTAGCTTTGCAATGCTTGTATTGAACTTGTTCAATACCTTCTTGATGTATTTCTCCTGTGATAACCAAATCTTCTTGCTTTTTCTATCCCGAAAAATCTGCATACCTATTATTTACTTTGATGGCCCCATATCCTTAATTACAAAGAACTTACTTAATATCTTCTTCAACGTATCAATTGTAGACATATCTGTTGAATCTCGGATTTTGATGATGATGTCAATTGTCATTTGTTATCTAATCTATGTGTTGAGATAAGTGTGCAGGATTAACTACGATGAAAGTTAGACAAGCAGCAGGAGTTGCGCCGGAGTCAATATCATGATCACGTTGGGAGTTCGAGAGTTCGACGGAAGTTCGGACGGTCGTCGAGGTTCAAATGAGAACAGATCCGAAAGTCCGAAGCTTGCCAAGCGAAGCTCGTCGGAACTCGCCAAGTGGATCGTCGCAAAGTCCAGGAGTTTGCCGGATGTCCGCAGAAGAATCACCGAGGGTTCATCGGATGATCGACGGAAGTTCACCGGAAACTCGCCGGAAGAAGCGATTGACGCATCGGAGCAAAGCTGCAGAAGTTGTCTTAGATTTAATCATAGTTAGCACGTTGATTAAGCTTGAAAATGGGAGGTGATCCCATTAGCTTAATCTTGGGGCAATTGGGCCCCTGAAAAGATTGAAATTGGGCCGAATGGAGCTAACCATTCGGACCTCGATTTGCACCAGTGGTGCAACCGCCTAGGCCAGAGGTGCAACCGCCGTGGTCTGTGTCTACCAGGCTAGACCCCGGGGTGCAACCAACCGCCACAGCCGAGAGGTGCAACCGCCCGAGCTCGATCTTCGAGCTAGGCGGGCGGTGCAACCTCCCCGACAGAGAGGTAGCACCGCCTGAGCTCGGTCTTGAGCTCAAAGCGAGAGAGGTGCAACCGCCTCGATCAAGAAGGTGGCACCGCCTGGGGCTCGATCTTGAGCGGACTTCGGGCGGTGCAACTGCCCCCTGACAGAGGTGCAACCGCCTGGGCTCGATCTCGAGCTCACGCCGGTAAACCTCTCCATCAAAGAGGTGCAACCGCCTTTGATCCCGAATTCCGGGATTTGATCGATTTGATCGTTTTGAGCTCCAAATTTGAACTGGGTTGGGGCCTATAAATACCCCACCCATTCAGCACTGAAGAGATACAGATCCACACCGAATTCTTGATCTTTTCAGTGATTCTAAGAGCTCAAATTTGTGTAAAGTCCTAAAGTTCTCCTCTTTCGTTCTTCAAGTCTTGAGTTGTAAAGAGAGGAGAGAAAGGATCTATAAGGGTTGTCTCCCCGAGCCCGTCAAAAGGAGAGGAACTGTAAAGGGCAGTTAGCCTTCGCCCATTGAAGGAAGGCAGCTAGTTGACGTCCGGTGACCTCGCCGGAGGAGGAAGCCAAAAGTGGAGTAGGTCAAGACCGACCAACCACTCTAAATCTCTGGTTTGCTTTTACTTGAGCACTTTATCATTACTGCAAACCTCCTACATAGCTACTGCCCTCTCGCTTTTACTTAACGAGTCTCTAAACTCTTATCTTTCCGAATCTGCATTCAGACGTAAATCGGTGTCTTCGTACGATCTTTACGCTGCAGTTTACGCTTACGTTTTGATTCCATTTATAACTGCAAATTGCCTTCTGCGTATTCATAAAACGCTTTTCAAAGTTCAAAACTGCGTTTAGACGTAAAATTACGTTTTGACGTAAAACTGCGTTTAGACGCAAAACAGCGTTTAGACGTAAAACTGCGTTTAGACGTAAAATAGCGTTTAGACGCAAAACTGCGTTTAGACGCAAAACTACGTTTAGACGTAAAACTGCGTTTAGACGTAAAACTGCGTTTAGACGTAAAACTGCATTTAGACGTAAATCGGCTTTCCTCGTACAATCATCAGATTTCAGTTTACGTTTACATCTTGATTTCAACTGCATACTGCCTTCTACGATTTTACAAACGAGTTTCAAAGTTTAGACGTAAATCTGTGTTTAGACGTAAATTTGCGTTTAGACGTAAATCTGCGTTTAGACGTAAATCTGCTTTTTGCAGATTACTTTTTGAGCTATACAATAGCAGCACACTGTCTTTATACTTCTGTCTAAACAAGTGATTTACGAATTGACACTTAGACGTAAATCTGTTTCTTCGTACGAACATCGGATTTCAGTTTGCGCTGATATTCTGGTTTTCATCATTGCTGAAAACTGCCTGCATAGATTGACTGAAACCTTGCTTAGTTGTCCTTATCATTCAAACACAGCTTTCGGTTTTAATCGCAGAAAGTTATCCGCTGCACTAATTCCCCCCCCCCCTTAGTGCTCGATCCTAACAATTGGTATCAGAGCGAGGTTAACTCTCTAACGGATTAAAACCCAAGAGAGATGGCGTACGCCGGAAACCAATAGGGGCATTCTATTACACGTCCACCCATGTTCAGTGGAACGGACTACACCTACTGGAAGACCCGAATGAGGATATTTCTTATCTCTATGGATTTTGAACTGTGGAACCTTGTTAAAAATGGATTTTCAAAGTCTTCTCTTCCAATGATCGATTGGAATGAATTGGAAAAGAAGGCTTTCGCTCTTAATGCAAAGGCTATGAATGCCTTATTTTGCGCACTTGATAAAAATGAGTTTAATCGTGTTTCAACTTGCGAAACTGCATTTGATATTTGGCACACACTTGAAGTGACCCACGAGGGCACAAGTAGAGTGAAAGAGTCAAAAATCAATTTGTTGTTGCATTCTTTTGAACTTTTCCGGATGAAACCGAGTGAAACCATTGGCGACATGTTTACCCGTTTCACGGATGTCGTCAACGGTCTAAAAGGACTCGGAAAATGTTTTTCGGATTTTGAACTCGTAAATAAGATACTAAGATCCCTTCCTAAAAGTTGGGATCCTAAAGTCACTGCTATTCAAGAGGCAAAAGATCTGCGTAACTTCCCTCTTGAAGAACTAATCGGGTCATTAATGACCTATGAGATGACTTGCAAAGCTCATGAAGAGCAAGAAGACATCATTCCAAAGAACAGGAAGGATATGGCACTTAAAACTTCTGAATGCCACTTGAGAGAAAACTCAAGTGATGATGACTTGGCACTTTTAACAAGAAAATTTAAAAAATTCTTCAAGAAAAACAAGTTTAAGAATGATACGAAAAATAAGCTTGAACCCAAGAAGGACCAAGTGATCTGCTATGAATGTAAAAAGCCGGGACACTACAAGAGTGATTGTCCCCAAGTCAAAAGAAGAACATCAAAGAAGAAGGCTCTTCAAGCAACATGGGATGACTCGAGCGCATCTGAAGAAGAGGAGTCCAACACCGAGCAAGTTGCTTATTACGCCTTAATGGCCATCGGAGAGGAGGTAACGAATTTATTAGATGCTGATTTATCTTTCGATGAATTATTAAATGCCTTCCATGATTTATTTGATGAATGCAAGATTATCAATAGAAAATACAAATTGCTAAAAAAGGAACATGATAGTCTTACTTGTGATTTTAATAAGTTAAAAATCGAATATCATGATAGTTTAAATTCATGTATCAAATGTCATGATCTAGAAACCTGTCAAAAAGAAAACTTGCTACTTAAGGACACCTTGAAGAAATTCGAGGTTGGTAGCAAGTCATTAAACATGATCCTTACAAACAAGGGTCATGTTCCCAAAAGAAGTGGGATTGGATTTGTGAGGAGTCCTCACCAAAATCCAACTACCTTCGTAAAAGGCCCCATCTTACATGTTAGACATCAAAGCAAATGCAACTTTTGTTTGCAAGTTCTATTACAGGGACGCATTATTGTCCATTCAGAAAATTTAGTCCAAACAAATTGATTTGGGTTCCTAAAGGAACCATGACAAATTCTATGCAACATGATAGAAAATTTAGATCTATTAGTGAGGCACCCAAAAGCAAATGGGTACCTAAAAATCATCCCTTTCTATAAAAACATTAAAACCTTAGGTGGAGCAAGAATTAATGTTACTGCTCCTTGATTCTCGACAAATCATGACCCAAACGCAATTTGGATACAACAACGAGTGGTAATTATGAAATCACAAAAAGCAATTTGGATACAACCTAATGTGACTTTTCAAAATCACCTAACACATGTACGACATTAGGAGTATGCACGCGTTAAAAGTTCTATCTTGATCATACAAGCATTTTTGCCTTTGAAATAAAAACGCACACACGTAATCATGTAAGCAACGCGTTAATTGCTCTGAATGAAAACTCTCCTCAAGACAAAACCTCCCCGATCAAATCACAATAAGGTGTTCACTGCCCTACAAAGGGTGGCACCTCTCCAAATGGCCGGTGGCACCTCTCCAGCCAGTGGTGGCACCTCCAAATTTTCACGAAGTTGCCGGTAGGTTGCACCTCTCCAGCCCCAGAGGTGCAACCGCCCGCTACTCTGCCTTTTTAACCCACACTAGGGCCGGCGGTGAAACCGACCCCAACTCAGTTCCCTTTCATTCTCTACTCCTCCAAGCCTCCTCCATCCTCATTTTACCCCGTTTAGCCTTCCAAATACCTCCCATTTCGGAGCAAAACATCAAGAATCGTTCCCTATTTTGACGATTTCACTAAGGTATTCTCTAAGAACCTCTAAAATTCTGTTTTGTTCTTCATTCACTCTTGTTCATCTTTATCTCTTTAAACAGCAGTAGTTATGGGTTCTAGAAGATCCTCAAGGGATAAGGGAAAGAGGAGATTAGTAGAAGAGTTTGATCTTACCCTTTTTTATTCCAAAAACCATGCTGAAAAATTTCTCTCCTTCGAACTAAGAAGCATCAAAAAGGGAAAATACGTAGATCTGAATGAACTTAGAGACGTAGAGACTATCCAATGGTTTGCAAACCTAAATCTACTTCCAATTTTGCAGATCAACGAACCCATCTATCCTAGGCTAGTTAGATTATTTTACAATAACATGCAAATAGATGATGAAGAAAGGATGTCAACCTATCTCTTAGGACAACACATCTCAATCACTGATAGATTCATTTGTGATATGATAGGCATTCCCATGAAAAGCATAGGACTTTACTTTAGAGGTTCATGGAATGAAGAAACTATTGAAACATCCTATGTTGAAGCCTTAGGAACAATCTTTGCCAATCCTAACATAGAATTTGTTCCTAAAAGTTGTGAACATCTACTGCCTTTTAACACTAAGATACTTCATCATATCATGACTAGTATAATTCTTCCTTAACAATACCATCATGATGAAGTGAGTCAATTAGAATTAGGAATTATGTACTTAATCATGAAAGGACGTGACATTTGTCTTGGCTATCTTATCCAACAAAACATGTTAGAATTATCTAAGAAAGATATGATGCTCCCATATGGTGGTATAATTACTAGAATAATGAAAGCTTACGACATTCAAATACCACCAGAAGAAGAAGTAATGAAAGTAGATAGATTCAGCATAATAAACAAAAATCTACTTCACCGACTAAGATGTCACTATAGAAACGGTAACTGGGTTAGAATGCCTAGAAGAACTTATCCCTCTCAACCTGAACCTGAACCTGAACCCGAGCCGGAAACACCAGTCTTTAGGAGTACCCAATCTCCTCCGATCTGTCCCTTTGAGGAAACACATCCGGTTGAGCAAACTCACACATCATCTATCGAAGATATCGGGATTCGGATGGACCGATTTGAACAAAGACAAGAACGGCTTGAACTTCGACAAGATCAAATCCTAACCGAGCTGCAGCAAATCCATCGACAATTTGACTCTTTATTTAGGCACTTCAACCTTCCACCTCATGAATGAGCTTGTATGAACATCCGTTGTTTTTTGATATGACATGTTGTAAACTCCTTTTGTTACTCATCATGAAAGACTTGGTTTGTGATATGGTTACCTGATATGTTGTAAACTTCTTATGTTATTCATCATGAAGAACTTTGTTTTTGATATGGTTACCTGATATGCTGTACACTCCCTATGTTACCCTGATGTGATTATCTTTGTTTTTGTAAGCATATTTACAAACATCCCTTGTTGTTTATCTCAGATTTTGCACTGAAACTAAAATGGTTTAAAAACCTTATGCCTTGAAAAATATGAAGCGACATACCAATGTAGTTGATAAGTCAGCAGTATGACATTGATATGGTTGCTATTACTAATGTTAATATGATTGCTATCATGCCTTGTATCAAGATATCAAACAAAAATTTGCATCATACGAGCTGATATCTTACCATGTGATGCAATGCCACACTTGCTAAAATATTCGAAATGTGTACATCACGAAATGATCTTGCTTCATAGCTATACATGTCAATATCATGCCATATGATGAAATACTACAATTAATAAACACTTGAAATAGTTGCATTACAATATCAAAAGCTAACACTGCAAAAGAAACAAAAAATGCTAGCTTGCATGTGCTATCTAAACCTTGGCATCACTTGATCAAATAACATGTTGGAAGTTATGTGACAAATGTTTTTAACAGAGCTTACTCATAACCGAATACAAGTAAGAAGTTCATTTTTCGGTTTGAATGCTAAAAATGGGATTTTCCTATACACTCTTATGAAAACTTGCTGAAAAATGACTTTCCTCCTTCAAGCAACGAACTATAACAAGGAAAAGAGATAACCTGCTGTAATCACATCTACCATGCTTTTTTATAATGCTATCATGCTTTTTGTTGATGACAAAGGGGGAGAAACATATGAATTGATAAACACTGCCATAATCATGTCTATGTCATAGTTGCAAATACTTGAGTGATGCTATAAACAATGTTATAGTTATTTCATCCTTGCATCACCAAGTGATATATGAACATGTGCTATAGTTTGCATTATGTCTTGAGTTGATATCCTATCTTGTGAAGTAAATGCAAACTTGCTAGAAAATCTCAAATATGTGCATCATGTAATAGTCCTTCGCAGCTTTATATGATTATATGATTACATTATGAATAGTAACAAACACAATCATTCTTGAAGAGATACATCATGATGGGTATCATGATGGGAGTATTGATAAGTTTAACTGATCTAACTTATCAATACGTCACTTAAATTCTTAGGTCTTGAATTCAAGGTTAACTTATCTCAACTATGGCATATAGATACGGGGAGTTAAGGATAACTCCATTATGAATTGATTGTCATCATCAAAAAGGGGGAGATTGTTGAATCTCGGATTTTGATGATGATGTCAATTGTCATTTGTTATCTAATCTATGTGTTGAGATAAGTGTGCAGGATTAACTACGATGAAAGTTAGACAAGCAGCAGGAGTTGCGCCGGAGTCAAGATCATGATCACGTTGGGAGTTCGAGAGTTCGACGGAAGTTCGGACGGCCGTCGGAGGTTCAGCGAGAACAAATCGAAAGTCCGAGAAGCTTGCCAAGCCGGCTTCGTGAACTTCGCCAAGTGGATCGTCAGAAAGTCCAGGAGTTTGCGGATGTCCGCGAAGAAGAATCACCGAGGGTTCATCGGATGATCGACGGAAGTTCGCGGAAACTTCGCGGATGAAGCGATTGACGACGAACAAAGCTGCAGAAGTTGTCTTAGATTTAATCGTGGTTAGCACGTTGATTAAGCTTGAAAATGGGAGGTGATCCTATTAGCTTAATCTTGGGGCAATTGGGCCCCTAAAAGATTGAAATTGGGCCGAATGGAGCTAACCATTCGGACCACGATTGCACCAAAGGCGGTGCAACCGCCTAAACCGAGGAGGTGCAAACCGCCCTAGGCCGAGGTGCAACCGCCAGGGCTGTCTCCCAGCAAAGACCGGCGGTGCAACCGCCCAGCCGAGAGGTGCAACCGCCTGAGCTCGATCTTCGAAGCTAGGCGGGTGCAACCTCCACGACAGAGAGGTAGACCGCCGGAGCTCGGTCTTCGAGCTCGGTAGAGAGGTGCAACCTCAATCAAGAGGTGGCACCGCCTGGGGCTCGATCTTGAGCGGACTTCGAGGCGGTGCAACCGCCTCGACAGAGAGGTGCAACCGCCCAGAACTCGATCTCCGAAAGCTCGCCGGTGCGGTGCAACCACTCCAATCAAGAGGTGTAACTGCCCTCCCTAATCCGGATTTGATCGATTTGATCGTTTTGAACTCCAAATTTGAACTGGGTTTGGGGCCTATAAATACCCCACCCATTCAGCACTGAAGAGATACAGATCCACACCGAATTCTTGATCTTTTCAGTGATTCTAAGAGCTCAAATTTGTGTAAAGTCCTAAAGTTCTCCTCTTTCTGTTCTTCAAGTCTTGAGTTGTAAAGAGAGGAGAGAAAGGATCTGGAAGGGTTGTCTCCTGAGCCCGTCAAAAGGAGAGGAACTGTAAAAGGGCATTTAGCCTTCGCCCATTGAAGGAAGGCAGCTAGTTGACGTCGGTGACCTCGTCGGAGGAGGAAGCCAAAAGTGGAGTAGGTCAAGACTGACCGAACCACTCTAAATCTCTGGTTTGCTTTTACTTGAGCACTTTATCATTACTGCAAACCTCCTACATAGCTACTGCCCTCTACGCTTTTACGAACGAGTCTCTAAACTCTTATCTTTCCGAATCTGCATTTAGACGTAAATCGGTGTCTTCGTACAATCTTTACGCTGCAGTTTACGCTTACGTTTTGATTCCATTTATAACTGCAAATTGCCTTCTGCGTATTCATAAAACGCTTTTCAAAGTTCAAAACTGCGTTTAGACATAAAATTACGTTTTGACGTAAAACTGCGTTTAGACGTAAAACAACGTTTAGACGCAAAACTGCGTTTAGACGTAAAACTGCGTTTAGACGTAAAATAGCGTTTAGACGCAAAACTGCGTTTAGACGTAAAACTGCGTTTAGACGGAAAACTGCGTTTAGATGTAAAACTGCATTTAGACGTAAATCGTCTTTCCTCGTACAATCATCAGATTTCAGTTTACGTTTACATCTTGATTTCAACTGCATACTACCTTCTACGATTTTACAAACGAGTTTCAAAGTTTAGACGTAAATCTGCTTTTTGCAGATTACTTTTTGAGCTGTACAATAGCAGCACACTGTCTTTATACTTCTGTCTAAACAAGTGATTTACGAATCGACACTTAGACGTAAATCTGTTTCTTCGTACGAACATCGGATTTCAGTTTGCGCCGATATTCTGGTTTTCATCATTGCTGCAAACTGCCTGCATAGATTGACTGAAACCTTGCTTAGTTGTCCTTATCATTCAAACGCAGCTTTCGGTTTTAATCGCAGAAAGTTATCCGCTGCACTAATTCACCCCCCCCCTCTTAGTGCTCTCGATCCTAACAATATCTTTCCCAAGGATAAACATGTCATTAACATAAAGTAAGAGAATAATAAAATCCTCACCAAACCATTTGATTTATACATAATACTAATGACCTGAAACCATTTTTTGTATCCATTTTTAGCCATAAATAAATTAAACTTTTTGTACTACTGTCTTGGAGCTTGTTTTAGCCCATACAAGCTCTTTGTAGATAAAATTTTTTTTACCTTTGACTTTGAAGCCTTCTAGTTACTTCATATAGATTTTCTTCTCTAAATCACCATGAAGGAAAGTTATTTTCACATCCAATTGCTCAACCTCCAAGTCTAGGCTAGTAGTAATACCAAGAGCAACACGAATATAAGATATTTTAACAATAAGATAAACAAATCTCTTTAAAGTCAATATTTTTTTTTTACCAAAGCCTTTCACAACCAATCTAGCTTTATACTTTAGTTGAAAACATTATTCTTGAGTCTTCAATCTAAAAACTCATTTGTTCTTCAAGGCCTTCCTTCCCTTTGGTAGTTGCACCAAATCATATGTGTGGTTCTTCTATAGAGCACTACATCTTATCCTATATAGCAGCTAATCACTTCTTTTTCTATTCACTTTCAACTAATTCCTAGTAATTGGGCCATAGTATGCTAATCCTTCTATAAAAGTCTTGGTTGATGCCTCCTTCAAATTCTTAAGGGTTTGATCCTAAATGAAGATTACATCTATGCTTCTAAATATTTGCTTTTCTAGATCCCAAAGCCTATAACCAAACTAATAATATGAGTAGCAAAAAAAAATACATTTGTTTGTCTTACCATCTAGCTTAGACATCTCAATGTTTGGAACATGTGCAAATATACAACAACCAAACACTCTTAAGTGCATATAGGAGATATCTTTCCCTGACCAGACATGCTTTGTAACATCACCATCTAGAGCTGTATATGATGACAAGTTGATCACATCAATTATAGTCCTCAAAGTCTCATCTCAAAACTTTTTAGGTACCTTGGCCTATGAAAGCATACATCTGATCTTTTTCATGATGGTACAATTCATCCTCTCTACAATTACAATATGTTGAGACATACCAGGAATTGTCATCTCATGTTGGATGTCATGTGACCTAAAATAATCATCAAATAATCCTATATACTCACCACTATTGTTTGATCTTATGTATTTTAACTACCTTTTTATCTCCCTCTCAACTCTGATATGAAACTCTTTGAAAACATTAATAATATGATATTTTATCTTTATAGCATAGGCCCAAACTTTTTTGGAAAGTTATCTATAAAAGTGGCAAAATAAAGTGTACCACTGATACCAAGAATATTAATAGATCCCGTAAGAGTTTTTATCTTTAAAGGACCACATATATCTATATAGACATGACACAAGGCATGCATCTTTCTAGACAAAATAGGATTAGCAAAGGAAACTCTATGTTGTTTGCTAGCCAAAGAATTAATACAAGAGTTCAGATGTGTACCTCTAAGGTTTTGTAAGACTTTTCTTTTGGAAAGAACTTGTAAGCCCTTTATGCTCATGTGTCATAGTCGTCTATGTCATGACTCCATATTGAAGTCTTTCTTTGTAGCATTTAACTATTCACCATAAGCTTTGGCCTACAACCTATATAAAGTGTAATATTTCTTCCCACTAGCTACAACAAAAGAACCCTTATTTAGCTTCCATTATCCTTTGTGAAATCTGCTATCAAAGTTTTCATCATCTATAGCCTTCCAACTGAAATTAAATTTAACCCCAAGTCAAACACATACATCACATCTTTAAGCATCAACTTATAGCTAAAGTTGGTCTTTATGTTCATATCACCCATGCCGATGACGTTTGCCATGTCATAGTTGCATATCTTGACAACACCCAAATTTTTAGACTTGTAGGTAGCAAAGAACTCTTTTTATGGTGTAGCATAGTAAGAAGCACTTATATCAATCATCCACTTAAGATTCTAATACACACAAGAGAAAATATCATCAAAAATAGATAAAATCAAATAGTCACCACCCTATACTATAGTTGTTGTATTTTCTTTTGACTCTGTAGGCTTTACTTCTTTTCTCTTTTTCTTACTCTTTTTAGGTTGCTTACATTGATTCTTGTAATATCTTTTTTCACCACAATTGTAGTAAACAATATCTTTTCTTGATCTTGACTTGCTTTTACCCATGCGTGAACCACTTCTATCATTGGACTTTGACGTTCCTCTATTATCTTAGAAAAGTGCCTATGAATCAATTTGAATTCTTTTCCTCAACATCTCATTTAATAAATTACTTGTTACTTAGCTCATAGTGACAACACCATCTGATATAGAATTGTGAGGGAAACCACTAGTGTCTCCTAACTTTCTAGCAATGAACTAAAAAGTAACAATACTTGTACTCATCATGAAGAGACATTTTTTATAGAGGATAATTGGTTAGTGATACTCTACATTTCATTCAAATGCTCAGTAATAGAAATGCCCTTTTTATATTTCAGGTTCACAAGTTTTCTAATCAAGAAAGGATTGTTGTCAATCGTTTTTCTCTCATAGAGACCTTCTAATTTTTTTCAAAAAGAATGTGTAGAACATTAAGAAGAAACATAGTGAAAGACGCTATCATCGAGTCACTATCGAATAAACCCGACCATTTTTTGGTCTAACTTCTTTCACTCATCATCTATTATATTGTAGGCTTTCTATTATCCCATTACAAATGTTCATACAAATCCTTATAAGATAAGAGGTCTTCCATTCTTGATTTTCATATTATCCAATTATTTCTGTTCAAGCTAACCATGTGAAAAATATTATTGACCTCCGTGTTCGGACATAAAAATTAAATGTCATCAAATGATACCAATTGATGGGTTAAAAAAAATTTATATATGAAAAAATATGAGTAAGTCGTAATACACAACGAAAAAATTAAATGAAAATCATAATCACATAGAACAATAAGATCTACATGGAAAACACCTTCAACATAAAGGGGAAAAAACTACCGGACAAGCCAAAGAAGCAAATCTACTATAAAAATAATGAAGATATAAATATCCTTGCCCAAGACCCGAGCAATAATCACAAGAGAATAACAGGAATACAAGGATTACGTCATCGTACATAATATCCAAACTCTCTCTAAGTAATCACAGCAAGAATTCACTACAAATTTGATTGAAACTAAAGAGAGAATACTACCCAGATAATTGAGAATGACTTCTATGTTACCCTTGTCTTCTTCCATTTTCTTTTTCTCTTATTCCTCTGCCCTCAATCGTCACTATTATAGTTTTCTTATTTTCAACCACGCCCACGATCAACGTTATAGTTTTTTCCGACGACCCTACTACAGTTTTTCTATCTAAATTAAAAATAATAATTAAATGATTAAAGTAAACTGTGATTATTAAAATCTATCCTGAGGTGAATAAAATAGGTCATGTGCCCACCAGAAACATATCCCCTGTCAACCTATTCGTGGATGGTCCACTTCCATTGAGATATGTGTTGATGGAGTCCTTTTCTGATTAAAATCTCAATCAAGCATCTGTATATGTAGGACGGACTACAGAGCTTTCGATTGTGACGGACGATTGACCAGTTTAAAGCAGTGATGGTATCTTCCATGATCTACCACAGCTTCAAGATGGAACACGGTTGAAGTAGTAGCGAAGGGACGACCTGGCACCATCTTCCCATGTCAGCTGCATTCTTCGGCGCTTGGTTTTCTGCAGATAAAAAGTCTACACTAGATTCCAAATTTGCTGCTGAAGCACGTCCTGCTGCTCTGATGCATGACTACAAGAAAGGTGTAGTATTCGGCGAGCAGCCAGATTCTGCCGTAGTGGAACTTTGCGGGTTGTCTGATTGATCTGCCAAGTTCAACCCATCCAATGAATGCAGAAATCAGAGTCTTTCTAGCTGGCGGCTGACAAAGATTGAGAATGACGGCTTTTGATTCAAGGTGCCTACTTTCTTCAGTGTGAAACATCTACTCGGAAAAGATGAAGCTAAGCATACATAACGAGATATTATCGTATGAAACTAGTGCTATCAGAATCAGATTAAAGTGATGAGGTTTTGGGTTTAATTGGTTTATAAATAAAGATAATGTTTTCTTCATAGACATAATCACTTCTTTTATCGATTTAATAAATATCATTAAATTATGTGTTCGATGGATAATCCATTGGTTCAGCTCATAGTGGGCCTTAATAATCCTAACCTAACTTAGTCTTAACATTCCTCTCTTTTAATCTAAACCTAGATTAAAAAGGGACAAAGTGGTGGTTGAAAACAAAGATAAAAAATTATAGCAGCAAGGTGATTCAAAAAAGAAGAAAATGATAGAAAAATAAGAGAAAAAGAAAAGGAAAGAAGATAAGGATAATACTGAGACTATTCTTAATCATCCAGTGTTCTCACTTCAGGTTAGATCAGATCTATAGTAGATTTTACTTGAAGAGATTTTGGATATTATGCGCAGTAATATAACATTTGTATTTCAGTTATTCTTTTATGATTATTATTTGAATTTTGAGCAAAAGACTTTGATATTTGTATATTCATTATTTTTATAGTGGATTTTCTCTGATTTACCCTATGATTTTTACCCTTCACGTTAGAGAAATTTTTCACATAAATCTTGATGTTTTATTTTATTATGATTTTTATTTAATTTCATTGTATATTACGACCTACTTATATTTGTTCATATACAAAGTTCCTATGTTTATCCTATCATTATAAACTATAAAATTATTATGCACCACACATTTTATTACCTTTTGGTGGACCTAAAAGGTGAATCTAACAAAAAGACTCACTTTCTTAGGCTTGGTTCTCCGATTCTTGAGACAATGAGAGTAAATATACCTTTATCACCTCTAGCAATTATATTTTCTAACCCTTTTAAATTAAGATCTATTTATGAGGAATATTAATTTCCACATACTAATGGATGTAATCATGTGCACGTACTATGGAATTATTGGATATTGATGAGTTAAAGATATATCTTAGGGAATGCAGGTTTAGTTGTCTGAAAAAAAACTAAGGGCAGGAATCAAGTCCCCAATCTAAAACTGAAAAAGAAATGTGTTTAATGTTGTTAAATAGGATATCGAAGTTAGTATAATTTCTTGTGTTTCCTCAATTTGGAAGCAAATTTTAAGAATGATAACTAAATAGTAAGATAATTTAGGGTCAACCATGTTTTATTCATCAAAATGTTGAATAAATAGCAAAAAGGTTACAAAAGAATAATTATGTTGAAATGGATGTGCATGAATACTGGAAATGCTAATGTATAATATTTGATGATATCACCATATCCATTCTATCGAGGAAAATCCTTTCTTGTATAAATATGAGAGGGATATGTTAATGTATTTAAGCTGTTTCGCTTCTTCAATAATTGTTCGTATCTTCTATTATTTTCATCAAGCATAAGTTTTGATGATTAAGTATGTCTTTTTTAACAAGGTTTTCCTTTAACCGGAGTCCACTAGCTTTCAAATTACTGAAATATCTTTTATTTTTATTGCACCCTTGAAGATTTTGATATGAATTTAGTATCTGAATTCCAACTCCAGCAGAAAAAATCTCCATTTCTCAGTTCACGAGGAAGAGTATCCATCAACATCTGCAAACCATCCCATTCAACATCATACCTGAAATGAACTCCCAATTGAGCTGCCATCAGAGTCTGCCTCCTCCATCAAAGAACATCAAGCTGAGAACATGGTGCAAAGAGGTATGGAAACAGAGATGCTTAACTTCTGAATCAAACCAGTGACTGTCTCATCATTCCATTCCCACATGCTGAAATAGTTGAGCTGCGCCAGTGTTCTCCATTCAACATCATGATGAGATGCCAACCAGCATCAGCACAAGAGTCACAGATTTTTTGGAGTTTCTACATCAAATTTTCACTAGAAAATGAGTTCCAAGGGCTACCTCTCCATAGAAATTTCTGCAAATCCTATTAATCATGGTGATTATCCTTCAGGTTTCTGATAACTGATATAATGCACAGGTATTGCAGATAGGACACGATTCACCTCGATCAATCTGACACCACATGTAAGAAATCATCTTCCAATGGAGACAGTTAATAAGAGAGAGAGATAGAGAGAGAGAGCTCATGTTATTATTCCTTTTCTCTCCAAATTAAAAGACAAGTAATATTAAATGTGTATTAATTTTCAGAATGTTTAGTTTCCACCCCTTTATAGGATTTTCGAACTAAGAACTTTACAAACAAGAATTAAAAAAAAAATGAAAGCTATGATTAAAAAAACTCCAAGCAAAAGAGACAGACAGAAAATAAGAATAAATTTTTTGTTTATAAAATATGTTTGAATTGCTACTTTAAAATGTCAAATAAAAAATAAAAAAAATTAACTTAGAAATGTAAAGAAAGTCCAATATATATACCACCCTACATGTCAATCCTAATGAATTTGTCCATTTTATGGTTTGGAAGCTAATGATTGTAATCAATTGATAATTTGGGTAAAATGAAACCGGTGGTGAGATCTAATTTAATTCAACCAGAATTTCAATCGAACTCTAATTTGATCCTGATCAAACTAAACTAATATCAAGAAATCAAGGCTCAAAGACTAGATTCAAGTCGAGTCTTAGTCAAGTCTAGCTTAAGCAAAATTCTAGTCGAAATATAATTCAATTTAATCGGGGTTTGAGTTCGAACTCTAAGTAAAATCCAATTCGAATGAACCATGCCCACTCTCTTAGGGACCCTTTGGTTAGCCCATATCTAAGTACACTTAGCTTATACCCAATCCTAGTAATAGGATTAGTCACTAGCCAACTAGGGTAGCCTCTAACGAAAACTCATACAACTGCAAGGAACTAAAGAGAAATCATGATTAAACTACAACACTAAATGTCTTCAATCATCTAAATCTAAGTGGTTATAGCCTCACTAAAGGCATCCAGGTCATGTCTCCACTTGAGTACCCAACCGATCCTAATAAGATGAGAGGAGAAAAAGAAAGAGAGAGAGAGGAGGGTGTGCAAGTTTAGCAACCCCTCTTCTTGCCTATGGTCACCTTATTCCAGAGATCTTTTTTGAGTTGTCACCAACCTTAATAGCTTCTAAAGTGGCCTTTGGTAATAGCAAGAAGAAAAATACCAAGAAGTAGTAGCAAGAAGTTTCATAATCAACCCTAGTTTTAGCTTACATCAAGAGCCAATAAAAGAGGAGTATAGAATAGGGTTCTATAGCCTCTTCTTCCTTAAGTTCCACCATTTGATGTCCTTCATCCAAACTTCATCTTACTCCTATGAGATTTCTTAAATCTTTTTGCTTATTATCCAACCTTAGGAGGAGGAGATTCTAACAGTAAGAGAGGAGAAATTTGAAACTAGCTGCGATTCTCAACCTACAAAGAGCACACAGGTATTGTTCAAAGATAACCTATATTTTTACACATCTATTATCGTGCTTTAATTTGATTATTTAGCCCTTGTAGTTGTCACTTTAATCTTTTAAGTAATAGATATTAATTTTCTTTTACTTTTACACTTGAGTCTAGTGATATTTCTCTCCTTAGTAAAACTTTCATCTAAGAGATAGTATTGGATTGACAAATCATCGAATCCGAAACCCATATAGATTAAGTGGTATTAGAGTAACTATCTCCTGCCTATGGTTGGTTATCATTATGTAAATATTCAAAGTCTATATAGAAGAGCTACAAGAGTAAGAGTTTGAGATGTACTTACTTAGAAGAAGAAGCACTAATGGGATAGAGGCCAACACCCTGACACCTAACCATACTACCTAGATACTAGTATTAGCTTAGTAGACGAAGATCTTGATAGCTTAGTTGCAAGCCTAAGCTAACCCAATAACAAAGGACTATTGAACAAAGGACGTTGTAATAAAGGAAAGAGAGCCATCTCCTTTGGAGATACATAGCTATGAAGAAGATGGTGTTGACCAAAACATCGAAGCAAGAACTCAATCTTTTCAAAAGGTTCACATCGAAATACCATCCTACGATGGCTCAATCGACACTAAGATATTAGAATATCAACTTTACACTTACTTTAATCTATATAATTATAATAGTGAAGATAAGGTGATGCTTGCATGACTAAAGTCAATGAGATACACGCTTGTTTGGTGGAAATATCTTCAAACCAACGACAATGAAGATATTTCATAGACACGATTCAAAAGGCTCATATACAAGAAAAATTCTATCATATGAGGTATCTCAAAGAAAAATAAAAGAAGTGGTACTATTTCTACTAAGGAATGGATCAATTCATATAAGAGTATGCCATTGAGTTTCGATAATAAGTAGTGACATTTAGAATCTCCCTCACTGATCAATCAATGATGATGAAATACATATTTGGAGTCCATGCACAAATTCAGTTAGAGTTGAGCCTCTTTAAAGTATATAATATTTTAACTAATAGCAACATAACTTTGGCGATTGAAAGAAAGAATTACACACATAGTGTGAAGCCTATAGAGAAGGCGAAGGAAAGCCACTTAAAGGCCCAAGAGAATTTCAAAAATATTAAAACTTTTTCTTCTTTAAAATGAGATTTTTTTGTGACTATTATAAAATTACATGTCACTATAAAGAAAAATATTAGAAGGTTCACTCAAAAAAATTTTCAAAGAAGTGGTTGAAGAACAATCAAAGTTGACAAATTATGACTATAAGCATAGGCGATATTCATTAGTTTCTTACTCGGATCTGAATCTATCACTAATGGTTAGATTGAAGGTTATAGACTCAAGTTTGATCCTTGATCCAAAGATTCGAGAAGAACTCTTCACCATAAAAATTCAAGTAAAGCAAGATATCATTGACGCGATTTTTGACACCAAGTGCCAAAAGAACCTTAACTCAATAAGCTTGGTCAAGAAGTTCAGCTTAGAGATGACATCGCATATGTGCCCATATCCTCTTAGATGACTTCATGATGATGTGGAGATAAAAATCGATCAACAATGTAAGATACATTTCATTATCACAAGGAATTCATCAACAAGGTGAGATGCAAGGTGGTTTCACTTGACATATCTTAAGTCGTCCTTGGAAGCCCTTACTTATGGGACTGATATGCCATTTATTTTTGTCATCCCTAGAAGTTTTAACTTCAAAATGATTTGATAGAAAACTTGACATCCTTGACTAAGCAAAAAGGATAGTGAATACTTATCAAAACATGCAATGAACCAAAGCTTTCCTCCAATATTATGAAAAAGGATGAGAAACCAAAAAGAAGAGAAATGACTTTGAAGTTCCCAAGAAGAGAAAGAAAGTACTTGAGTTGATGAAGATCGACAATAAGGAAAACACCATTAAAATAGCACGCATAGATAACATGACTAAGCACGATGATACCTATCACATCAATTGATTAAAACAAAATCTCCTAACTATAAATAAAGAGAGAAGAAGTCTCAAAGAAAGATTCAAAAGAATGTGAATTGCCTAATTGAGGGAGCTATGATCAAAGATGATCTAGTAGAGTTCGAGCCAAACTCCAATCGGCCTAATTGAAGTTTCAATTAGACTCCAATTCAATCATAATGATCAAACCAAGATCAAGCTAAAATTTGAGCTCAAATATCATATTCAAATCAACTCAAGTTTCGCTCAGGTTCATCTCAAACTGAGTTCTAGTCAAAGTCTAATTCAGCTCAACCAGAGTTTGAGTTAAACTTCGATTGAAATCTCATTTGGCCAATCCTAAGCCAATTCTCTAAGGACCCTTTGGCCAACCTAAATACAAGCCCACTCAGCTTAATCCAAGTCCTAATAGGACTAAAATAGAACAGTCTCTAGCCAATTATAGTAGCCTTTAATAAAAGACTTATCTGATTACAAGGAACTGAGAAGTCATGATTAGATTAGGATTTTGGGTATCCTCAATCCTATAAATTTAAGGGGTTACAACCTCCTTGAAGGCATTTAGGTTGTATCTTCTCTTGAGTGCTCAAGTAGTCATAAGCTGAAAAGAGAAGAGAGAGAGAGAGAGAGAAAAAGAGGAGAAGATGAATTTTTTTCATGGTCACCTTGTTACAGAGAATTTTTTTTCAAATTACTACTGGCCTTAATAGTTTTCAAAGAGGCCTTTGGCAGTAGCAAGATGAAGAAAAAGAATCCCAAGAAGTAACAGGAAGAATTCCCATAGTTAGTTTGAATTTCAGTTTAGGCAAAAATAGTTTTGTCCTTCAAACATAGCCCTTTCTTCCTTGTGTTTCAACAGTTGAAGTCTTTTATCCAAACCTGAGGAAGTTCGAATAGCAAAAGAGGAGAAGATCGAAACCGATAGTGAATCTTAATCTGTCGAGAGAGCATTTAGATGTTGTCCAAAGATAACATACGTTCTTATATATCTATAAGTTTTTTATCATGCTTTTATTCCATTGTCTAGTCCTTATAATTAATACTTTAATCTTATAAGCAATAAAATTTTTTTATTTATTTATTTTTAATAATATTTTTCTATTAAAATTTTTATGTGAGAGATAGTATCAAACTAATGAATCGATTGATCTAAATCCATAAAAAATTAATTAATATGTTAGTAACTAATAATTAATCTATTGAACACTTCACACAACAACAACTTTACTGATATCTCAAAAATATTTCAATCTAGTGACATGAACCTAATGTTGGGAAAAACTATTATAGTAGAATAATTTTTTTCTCTCCTTATGTATTAAAATGGGTTTCTCATCAAAATACTAACTTATTAGCAAAAGCAAATATTAACTAGAGCAGCATAAATATTAGAATAATAAATCAGTCACAAAGTGAGACACTGAATTTTTACATGAAAAATTCAATTCGGAAAAAACCACAAGACTATAGTCCACTTCAAACTTTCACTATCACTAATAATGATAACAGGTTTATAATAAGTTTTTTTCAAAATAACTAGAGGATCATAATAATATCAAGAATATAGATCTTAGCTCAACAATATCATATCATCATCACCATAGATGAATTTCATGAAAGAAAAATTTTAGGTCTCACTAAGTTAATATACTCCCTTACGCTTCCAAGTCAATATCTTTTCGATCAATTTTCAACGAACGATTATTTTTCGAAATCGATATTTTTACCGCTGCACTAATTTACCCCCGCTCTTAGTGCCGACTCATTCCTAACACCCTCTAGCATGGAGTTATAAATTATCACCATATATATTTTTTAACTTTTCAATAAAGAGCTGAGAAGTAACAATCCTTGCATCTCATCATCTATATTCATTTTCATAGCAACCTGCTTGTTTGCAAGACTCTGAAACAGACTTATGTGCTTAATAGTGTTACTACCATCTTTATACTTTAAATTGGTAAACCTTTTGAGGAGAGAAATCCTATTTCTCATTGTCTTTTTCGTAAAAAGATTTTCTAGCTTTTGTTAAACAACATTAGCTCCGGTTTCATCAGAAATATGCTCATGCAAATTTATATCCATCCATCTTCTAATATAGGCAATAACTTTTCTATGTTGAACCTCTCATTCCTCATCTTTCATAGTAGAAGGTTTTTCTTTAATTTTGATGGGCTTATACAAATTTTTACAGAGCAAATCTTCCATTAGACACATCCAAATGGAATAATTTGATGAGTTTAATTAATCATACTGTCTAACTCTTCCATTTCAATTACATAAGAAAAACTAGTACCAAACAACTTGAAGCTCTAATACCACTTGTTGGGAAAAACTATTATAGCAGAATAATTCTTTTCGTGTATCAAAATGGGTTCCTCATTAAAATATCAAATTGTTATCAAAAGTAAATATTAACTACAACAACATAAACAATAGAATAATGAATCAATTATAAAGTAAGATATCGATTTTTTTTGTGAAAAACCTAATGCAAGAAAAACCATAGGACCGTATTCCATTTTAAATTTCCACTATCACCAATAATGATAATAGATTTATAATAAGTCTTCTCTAAAATAAATAGAGGATCACAACAACATCAAGAACACAGATCTTGGCTTAATAATAACATATCATCATCACCATAAATAGATTTCATGAAAGAAAAATTTTAGGTTTCACTAAGTGGTTATAGCAGAAAAGTATCTTAGAAAGGATAAACTATAGATCGACACATTATGATTATAAATTTTGTTGCAAGGATTCTTTATATAAAATTTGGGTCAAAATCGATGAAGTATAACCACTTGATCATCTAGCAAAAACAATATATCGTGAAATAAAGACTTTTTGAGTTTTTGATTCATAGCATCGAAAGACATTATGTTCAAGAGAATATCCTATGAAGATGCAAGGTTTAGATCTTGGCGCTATCTTTTGTGGGGCATAGGGACGTATCCACAGATAACATAAACAACCAAATATTCTGAGTTTTTTAAGGCTTATGGATTTGAAAATTAGTTTTTCAAATGCAGACTGATATTGGAGAATTGGAGTGAGCAAATGATTAATAAGGTAGATGGTAGTTTGAAAGACGGCAGACCAAAAGGTTGCTGGCATTGAGGCTTGATGTAAAAGTGTGAGACTAGTTTTTACGATATGTCGATATTTGCGTTCAGCAGAACCAACTATTTGAGGAGTGTGCGGGGGTGACTTAAGGTGCTGGATGCCATAGGTTGAGAGATAGGATGTGAGGGCTTGATATTCACCTCCATCATCAAAGTAGACTATTTTAATTGTAAACTAAAAGAAGTTTTCAACTAACTTTTTTAAAATTGGTGAAGATTGTTGAAAC
Organism: Musa schizocarpa; assembly: GCA_900464855.2. Lineage (NCBI taxonomy): Eukaryota > Viridiplantae > Streptophyta > Magnoliopsida > Zingiberales > Musaceae > Musa > Musa schizocarpa. The sequence continues at coordinate 35,121,563 of LS990915.1, forward strand.
TTCTAATTTATGACAAAGAGGGTATATCCATGTGTACTTAATAAAAAAATCTACAAAAATAACATAAAATCTAAACTTGTCAAAAAAAGTGACGGGAGCAGGGCCCAAACATCAATATAAATAATTTCAAATGATTTAGAACATGATATGGAGGAAGTGTCAAAAAGGAGTCTATAACTTTTATTACTAAGACAAGCATCACAATAAGTGAGAATACTATTATTTGTAATAGTAGGAAGAGAATAACGAGAAAGTAATTTATTTTGGATAAAGAGAGAGGAATAACCGAGACGACGATGTCACACATCAATTGGAGCTACAATTGAGGAGTAAGCACTGGGCTATTTTATTTGTGGAACTGATGACCTTGGACCAAGGATGCCCCCGTGCTTAAACCCTTGACAAGAAAAGAATTATGAAAGAATTCAATGGAGGTATTATTTTATTTATAAAATTGAGAAACAGAAATGAGATTTCGTTTAATGTAAGTTGCACACAAAATATCATCGAGTGTAAAAGTTGTGGTAGGTGAAGTAAGCAGTGTAGGACCAGTATGAGTAATAAGAATTCCTTTATCATCACCGATAATGATATCCTCATTTCCACTATAGTTATTATGGATGGATAAGTTCTGGAGATCAGAGGTGATGTGATGGAATGTCCTAAAGTCCACGGTCTAATTATGACCACTAGTGTTTGGAGTAATTGTGAAATTTGCTTGAGGTCAATGTGATTGAGCAGGAAGTCTGGGCCGAGATTGACAGACCTCTATAGAGTGACCAACTTTATCATATAGTTGACAAATAATTCTTTGTTAATTTGTGTATTGAGGGTGCCAGGACTGCTAATGATTAAAGTAGCCACCTTGATTATTGTGATTAGAATGTTGATGATGAGAAGGAGGGATGGCTTATTTGGAGCTCATAGATTCATAAAGAGTCTTGGTCAAACCTTTGTTGACAGGCTTGTTATACGAATTGTCCTTCCTCATAGATTTTTGATTAACTTGAGCTATGATGGATGGTACTGATAGTTTATCCTCGCACTTGCAGTTTGTCCTCGTGCTTTAGATATATCTCAAAGTTAGTTAGCTTATCGTAGAGTTCTTCGAATGACACTAGTAAATCACATGCCTGTGAATGACCTATCAAGGCCAAGTTATCGATGATAATCTTTATGTTATGTAGATAATCAGCAATAATACTTCCCTCTTATTTTATCTTCATGAGACTGAATAGGAGACTAAGCATGCGAGTGCGGGAACGATTGGCTAGAGTGGTTTGCAACTTGCACCAAGCTTTGACAACAGTGTCCCATGAAGAAATGAATGAGGCGAGGGATCTAGCGACCAAGGCTTGAATTGCTTGAAGGATGAAACGATCCTGGTGTAACCATAGATTGTGGTCCGGATTTGGTACTGGACTGAATGTGCCTGGGATATTGAATATCATCGGTGGACAACGAAGAGAGCCATCGATATAGCCTAAAAGATCATAGCCAAATAGTAAATTAGAGAATTGAGTGGTCCAAATTTGGTACTGGACTAGATGCGCCTGGGATGTTGAGCATCATCGGTGGACAACGAAGAGAGTCATCGATATAGACTAGAAGATCATAGCCAAATAGTAGATTAGAGAATTGAGCACGTCAGGATACGTAATTGCCACCTTCGAATAATTTAAAGTCACCTTCGGATAATTTGATAAGGATGAGAGTTGCTGTATTTACGGAGATTAGGCTTGTATGTAGGAAAGTAATAGATGAGGGTTGTTGTATTTATGGAGACTAAGCTTGTACCTAGAAAAGTATTATGGTTCCTGCAGGAACAGTAATTGAAACATGAGGACATATGAAAAATATGATTAGGAAAAAGAATTGTTAGTATAGATCACTGTCATTTGATGTGATGGCAAATGAAGTCTGCAGATTTATGAGGTGGTGGCAAATGAAGTCTGCAGATTTCTGTGCAGCAGTTCTGGAAGGAATCAGGAGTGCTGCACTTAGGAATCTGGGTGGTGAAGTGCGTGCGTCCAGTGATGAGCAGCACTTTGTGTAGCAGCGATGAGCAGGATGCAGGGATATGGAAGTGTAAAGCTGCATATTTTTGTGCAACAGTTCTGCAGTAAGGAATCAGGAGTGCTGCACATAGGAATCTGGGCGGTGAAGTGGCGGTGAAGTGAGTGTTTCCGGTGATAAGCAGCATTAATAAGCATATAAGATTTCCTCTTCAGAAAATCTCTAAACAATTGAGAAAAATTCTCAATGCTGAATGTGTATAACCTTCCTGTTATGTTAAGTGTGTATAAATAGCTATCAAGAACTCATTATCAAAATGAAATAGACAATTACATCTTATATATTTCATAGTTTCTTCTATAATTTTTATCTTTCTATATTTTTCGTTTAATTTTTATCATGGTATCAGAGCCTTCTTCATTGCAGATGTAGGCAGCTCTACCGAAGCCTTCTACTGCTCCTCTTTTCTGTTCAGTTGGAAAGGGCAATGATGCTGCTTACCTCTCCTCCGGTGTCGCTGCTTCCTGTTCCGGAGTCAGAGACTACTCGGCCACCTCCTACCCTCACAAGAACCTTGCCTACACTACCGTGGTGGTCGTCGTCCTTGCAACTGCTCCTTAGCTAGCGATCTCTCCTCCTCGTTCCCACATCTCACTCGAGCGAGAAGTGCTGTTGCCGCCATCTTTACCGCCACAGCCATCACTACCTTCCTGCGGCAATAGGAACGATTGCAGTTTTTACAGCTTCCATTTGCAGCCGCTTCCCTCTGCCACAGCAATTTCTCTGCAACTGTAACTGTTGTAGATTTTTTTTCTTTCTTTCTTTTCACCTAATCGCTGCAGATTTCTTGCTCATCGCTGCAGCTTCCTCTCTCATCGCTGCAGCCTCCTCTATAGTGCATCACTACAGCCTCCTCTATAGTGCATCGTTGTAGTCTTCTCTGCAGTGCATCACTGCAGCCTCCTCTGCAGTGCATTGTTGCAGCCTCCTCTGCAGTTCATCGTTGCAGCCTCCTTTGCAGCGCATCGATCTGATTTTCTCCTCCTCCCTCCCTCCTATATCTTTACATCTTTTGTAAAGATCACTTAAACCACCACAAAATATCTGAAATGTCTTCACTTTCCTCTTCTGATATTCCTATCCCTGTTTCTGCTGGGATTCTGAGTACTTTTCAAAGTCTTATCACCATCAATGCTGCAGCATTTATTCCCTTCAAATTATCCAAAGGCGGCAACTACGCATCTTGGCGGGCACAACTTTTTAATCTTCTATTTGGCTATGATCTCCTAGGTTACGTTGATGGCTCTCTCCAGTGTCCAACTGAAATGATCAACATCCCAAGTGAACCCAGTCCAGTGCCAAATCCAGCCCACAAACTATGGTTACGTCAAGATCGCCTCATCCTCCAAACTATTCAAGCTTCCGTTGCTGGATCCATTGCCCCATTGATATCCTCATGTACAACTGCTGTAGAAGCATGGTGCAAGTTACAAACAACTTTGGCAAATCGCTCGCGTACTCGCATGCTCAGACTTCTCTCCAATCTGATGAAAACGAAACAAGAGGGAAGTACTATTGCTGATTATCTACAACATATCAAAGTTATCATCGATGATTTAGCTTTGATAGGTCATTCTCTCAGTGATGAAGAAGTCCTAATCCATACCCTCAATGACCTACGAGGCGAGTACAAAGAACTAACAGCAGCACTTCGGGCACGCGACTCACCAATATCATTCGAAAAACTTTATGATAAGTTGATCGATTATGAGATGTACTAGAAGCGTGATGATAGGTTGCCCGGACCACCTATTACAGCTCAGGTCAATCAAAAATCCAAGAGGAAGAGCAATCAGTACAATAAGCATGTCAACAACGATTTGGCTAAGTTGCCTCCTAGCCCTATGGGGCCCAGACCAAATCCCTCTTATCCATATCAAGGTGGTAACTTTCATAATCCTCAGCCATCGCGTCCTGACTTTACAAGTCACCAACGAGTCGTTTGCCAACTATGTGATAAAGTCGGACACTCCGCGAAAGTTTATTGGTCTCGCCCCAGACTCCCTGCTCCATCACAGTGGCCTCAAGCAAATTTCATGGCTACTCCAACTCCTACCTAACCTAATTAGATTGTGGACTCGAGCGCCTCCCATCACATCACCTCTGATCTTCAAAACTTGTCCATCTACAACAACTATGACGGAAATGAAGATATCGTCATCGGTGATGGTAAAAGAATTTCTATTACTCATTCTGGTTCCTCAATGCTTAGTTCACTTACCACAACTTTTACACTCGATGATGTTCTGTGTGCACCTAACATTAAAAAAAACCTCATTTCTGTTTCTCAATTTTGTAAATAAAATAATACCTCAATTGAATTCTTTCCTAACTTTTTTCTTGTTAAGGATTTAAGCACGGGGGCATCCTTGGTCCAAGGGTCAGAACAAAGACAACATTTATTAGTGGTTATCTGCTTCGCAAATTACCTTTCCTACTGCTCACTCTTCAGTCACAGCTCCAGTCGATGTATGGCATCGTCATCTTGGTCATCCCTCCCCTTTTATCCAGCAAAAATTACTTTCTCGTTATTCTCTTCCTACCTTGAAAATCAATAGCACTATCAATCATTATGATGCTTGTCTTTACAATAAAAGTCATAAACTGCCTTTTGGGACAACCTACATTTCTTGCTCTAAACCATTTGAAATCATTTATACCGACGTGTGAGGCCCTACCCCAATTCCTTCTTTTGACAAGTTTCGCTTTTATGTCATTTTTATAGACTATTTTACTAAGTACACATGGTTATATCCTCTCCACCATAAGTCTGATATTTTCACAGTATTTACCAACTTTCGAAAGTTGGTCGAGAATTTTTTTCAATCTTCCATTAAAACAGTTTACTCTGATGACGGAAGCGAATATCAAGCCCTCGTATCCTGTCTCTCTGCTTGTGGTATACAACACCTCAAGTTACCCTCATATACTCCCTAATTGGTAGGCTCTGCCAAACGCAAACATCGGCAAATCGTTGAAATTGGTCTCTCCCTTCTACATTAAGCATCCATGCCACCACCTTTTTGGTCAGTAGCTTTTCAAACTGCAGTTTATCTCATTAATCGTATGCTCACTCTAGTCTTATAATACCAGTCACCATTTGAAAAATTATTCCACAATTTTCCAAACCTTCATAAACTCAAAGTTTTTGGTTGTTTATGTTATCCATGGCTCCGTCCCTATGCGTCACATAAGCTAACACCACGATCTAAGCCTTGCACTTTTATAGGCTACTCTCTTGAACATAATGCTTTTTGATGTTATGAACCCCAAACTAAAATAGTCTTTATATCACATCATGTTATTTTTGAGGAGTTTGTCTTTCCTTTTCAAAATAATCCTACCATGTAAGCTACTCCGATAAACATGCATCACTAGAATATCCCTCCGATCTCATCACACGAATCTCCAATGACACCATCCAGTCCTTACCCTCAAGATCTGCATACTACTATTACTCCAGTTCAACAGCTTCTCACTCCCTCTATTTCTTCACTCCCTTCCTCACAAGTTTCCCCTATTAATGAAGCAATACCCTCGGCAACATTGCCACTGGCTTTACCTTCTCCTAGACCTAGTGACATTGTCGTGCCGACGGTTGACCCAGTCCATGATAGTGACTCGCCCTCGGCTATACCACCAACACAATCTACCACTTCTATCCCCCCTAGACATCTAATAACAACACGCTCCAAAAGTGGTATTGTCAAACCACATCAAGTCCTTGACTTACATGCTATAATAAGTTCCTCCACTGAGGCTAGTGAACCCACTACAATCACTCAAGCTCAAAAATCTTCTCACTGGCGTAAAGCCATGTGTGACGAATATGATGCTCTCCTCCATAACTCTATATGGTCCTTAGTACCCTTTCATCATACACAAAATATCATTGGGTGTAAATGGGTCTTTCGAATTAAGCGGAACCCAGACGGATCTGTTGCTAGATATAAAGCACGTCTAGTCGCCAAAGGGTTTCATTAATGACCTGGTGTCGACTTCACACAGACATTTAGTCTCGTTGTTAAACCTACAACAATCCGTCTTATCCTGAGTTTGGTCATCTCAAAGGGCTAGCACATACGATAATTGGATGTTAACAATGCCTTTTTACATTGGACACTTACTGAAGATGTCTTTATGCAGCAACCTCCTAGTTTCGTTCATCCTCAATATCCGAGGCATATCTGCAAACTTCAAAAAGCTATTTATGGACTTCGTCAAGCTTCAAGGGCTTGGTATAACGAGCTTGGCTCGTTTTTTACCTCAATTGGCTTCATCAATTCCAAGTCTGATACCTCGTTATTCATTTGCCAACACAATGGAAGTATAATATATCTTTTAGTATATGTGGATGATATTATTGTCACAAGAAATGATCCTTTGAAGACTCAGGCATTTCTAAAGCACTTGGCCGATTGATTCTCCCTCAAAGATCTAGGAACTTTAAGCTACTTTTTGGGAGTGGAAGCAACATTTACACCTTCAGGTCTCTTCCTATCACAAAGAAAGTGTATTCAAGATTTATTATCAAAGACAAACATACAAGATGCAAAAGAGGTTACAACTCCTCTCTCTACCAGTGAATCACTTAAATTATGTAATGAAAGTCCTACTACAGATTCGACTCAATATCGACAAGTCCTTGGCTCCTTACAGTACTTGGCTCTCACCCGTCCAGATATTTCATTTGCCGTCAATAAATTATCGCAATTCATGCATTGACCTTCTACTACGCATTGGTCTACGGTCAAATGAATTTTACGGTATCTTAAAGGGACTCTTAATCATGGCATTTTTCTTCGCAAAAATACTTCACTCCAACTCCATACCTTTACTGATGCTGATTGGGCAGGGAACTTTGATAATAGAACATCTACGTCAAGATACATTGTCTTCCTTGGAGCTACTCCAATCAGTTGGAATTCTAAAAAACAAAAGACGGTTCCATGATCTACAACTGAAGCTGAATATTGTGTCATCGCCACCGTCACTGCTGAACTCAATTGGGTCACAAATCTGCTCAAGGAACTCAATGTCAACTCTACAGTTATTCCTTCCTACAATATATTGTGATAATATTTGAGCTACCTACTTATGTGCTAATCCAGTGTTTCATTCCCGCATGAAACACATAGCCATTGACTTCCACTTCGTGCGAGATCAAGTTGTCAAACATCAACTCCATGTTTCTCACATACATACAGTTGATCAACTAGCAGATTCACTATTAAAGCTTCTCGCCCGTAAACTAGGGCATGATAAGCATATAAGATTTCCTCAAGGCAATTGAAAAAATCTCTAAGTAGTTAAGAAAAATCCTCCATGCTGAATGTATATAACCTCCTACTGAATATGTATAAATAGTTATCAAGAGCTCATTATCAAAATGAACTATAGTTTCTTCTATAATTTTTATTTTCTATAATTTTTATCTTTCTATATTCTACGTTTAATTTTTATAAGCGAAGGAGGAGTTCGGCAGCGATGGGCAGCAAGTGGCGTGGAAGTGGAAACTGCAATCGGTGCAGTTCAGAGAGCACAGAACTCGGCGAGGATAGGCGGCCAGTGGCGCCGCGGGAGACGGGCTTGCTCGTGGTGAACTCGGCGAGGCAGAGAGTCTGCGCCTTCTTCTTCTTCTTGGGGATCTTGGAGGCGGCGGTGAAAGAGGTGGAGATGGCGGCGCGGCTAGTGGGATGAGGCGCCCTTGTCTCTCTCGAGCGGGATGGGACGGCGCTTGCAACCGCAGCGGGGTGGGGTGGCGCCTGCAGCCACAGCGGGATGGGGCGGATTGTAGGGGGAGATGAAGGCGCAGGAGCCGGTGGTTGAGAATCCACCACGCTTCCGCTGGATTGCAGTCACAGCAGATCACTGGTTTGCAGCAATTTGACACAGGGGGATGAAGAATTGAGAAGGGGCGTAGAACTCAGATCGGTTGTGCCGCAGTCGAAGTTGCAGATCTTTGAGGATCGAGACAAATGCCGGTGAGAGTAACGCTAGAAGACAGGTGCTGTTCGCCGAGGAAGCGCTGCAGTTGCCGCAGAAAACGATGGCAGCAAGATCAATTTGCTGCAGTCGCCGGAGTTAGAGGGTTCGGAAAATCTCATCTGCTATACAATTAAGAAGATCTCTCTGTTATCAGATTTCAAAAGCTTCGGAAATCAGAAGTTGCAAGCATCCGAAGCATCTCTAATTTTCACTGATGTTTAAAGTCCCGCAAATCTGATCATACAAGGAAAAGGCAAAAAGGTGAGGGTAGCAAAATTAGAGCGTGCAGAGTGCGTGTGTGCAGTGGAAACGTACGACGGCGTGCAGAGAAAAGAGGAGAGACGTTTTCAGCTCGACGATCGATGGTTTCGGTGGTAAGATGTTTCGGTGGTCAAACGTTGTCAGTTTTAGTCTAAATTTTATGTGGAGAATTCTTGTAGCAAACTCTATAATCTTAACGGTGTTGATTTACAGTTTACCCTCTCTAAGATATTTTTCTACTATATATATTTTGTGAGACCTAGAATTCTCTTACGAGCAGATCTACCATATGTGATAATGATATGATATTCTTGAGTCAAGATCTATGATCTTGATGTTATTGTGATCCTCTAATTATTCTAGAGAAGACTTATTTTAAACCTGTTATCATTACTATTGATAGTGAAAGTTTGAGGTGGATTACCATTGTGTGATTGAAATGGAGCAATTAGATGGTATGATTAAATTAAACTCATCAAATTATTCTACTTAGAGGCGTATGATGAAAGATTTGCTTTATTGCAAAGATTTGTATAAGTTCATCAAGGTTAAAGATAAATTTTCTACGATGAAGAATGGGAAGTTCAACATAGAAAAGTTATTGCCTATATTAGAAGATGGATTGATATAAACTTGCATGAGCATATTTCATATGAAACCAGAGCTGATGTTGTTTGGCAAAAGTTAGAAAACCTTTTTGCGAAAAAGACAGTGGGAAATAGAATTTCTCTCCTTAGAAGGCTTGTAAATTTGAAGTATAAAGATGGTGGTAACATTGTTGAGCACATAAGCTTGTTCCAGAGTCTTACAAATAAGCTGGTTGCTATGAAAATAAATATACATGATGAGATGCAAGGATTATTACTTCTAACTCTTTACCAGAAAGTTGGGAAACATATATGGTAATTATTTGCAACTCCACATTAAAGGGAACTCTAACTATAGATATGGTTAAAGACAGTTTGCTAAATGAAGATGTCAGAAGGAAAGAACAGGGTGAATCTTCTTGTGGGGCATTTGTTACTGAAAAACAAGAAAGACGTGGAAGAAGTCATAGCAGAAACCCATATGGATATAGAGGAAAATTTAAATCTAGAAGAAATATCAAATGTTTTCACTGTAACAGGTCAGGTCACATAAAGAAAGAGTATAGGTTTTGGAAGCAAGAATAGAATGAAATGAAGAAAAATGAGAAAGAGACCAATACAGTTGCTGCTGAAGGTAATATCACTATTGTTTATGATGAAAGTTGTGTTAGTCTTGTAGCTTAGGACAGTAATTAGGTAATTGACAATGGTGCTTCATTTCATGTTACTTCTCATGGTGATTTTCTTAGATTTTATACTGCTGGTGATTTTGGTAATGTCAGAATGGGAAATAGTGGTACATCTAAGATTGTGGGTATTGGAGATATTTGCTTGGAGACCAATATTGTGAGCAAATTAATACTCAAAGATGTAAGGCATATTCCAGATATTCATCTTAACTTGATATCTACAGGTAGACTTGATGATGAGGGCTTTGCACACTATTTTGGTGAAAGCAAATGGAAACTCACTAAAGGTTCTTTAATTGTGGCAAAAAGAAAGAAATTTAACTCTTTTTATGTCATAGAAGCTAAGCGACACAAAGGAGAGATTAATGCAATTCAAAAATGTAAAAGTATAGATCTTTGGCATAAGAGGCTTGGACATATCAACGAGAAGGGATTTCAAACTCTTGCTAAAAAGCAGTTCTTACCGGAGTTGCAAAGTACATCTCTTAAATCTTGTGATCATTGCTTAGCTGGAAAAATACATAAAGTTACATTTCATACATATCCATTATCTAGAAGATCAGATGTTATTGATTTAGTTCATATTGATGTTTGTACTATGCAAACTAGAACTCTTTGAGGTGCTCTTTATTTTGTTACTTTTATTGATTACCATTCTAGAAAAGTGTGGGCTTTTGCCTTGAAATCTAAAGACCAGATACTCGATGTTTTTAAGGAGTTTCATGTCAGTGTTGAAAGAGAAGCCGACAGAAAACTAAAGTGTATTTGATCAGATAATGGTGGCAAGTACAGGGGTCCTTTTAAGAATTATTACAGGTTTCATGGTATTAGACTTGAGAAAACAGTTACTAAAACTCTTCAACAGAACGGTATGGCAGAAAGGATGAACAGAACCATTGAAGAAATGATTAGGTGTATGCTTTCCCACGCCAAGTTACCAAAGTCATTTTGAGAGGAGGCTATGAGAACTACAGTTGATCTGATAAATCTTTTTCCATCAGTTCCTCTGAAAGGTGATGTTCCAGAGAGAGTATGGAGAGGAAAAGATATATCATATAATCACTTAAGAGTCGTTGGGTGTAAAGCATTTGTTTATATTCCCAAATATGAGAGGTCCAAGCTTGATAGTAAAGCAAAAACATGTATCTTCTTGGGATATGGTCATGAAGAGTTTGGGTACAGAAATCTGGGATCGAGTGAACAAGAAGATTATTAGAAGCAAAGATGTTGTGTTTCTGGAAGACCAATTGTTTGATGATGGTGATAATATTGAGAAGCCAGAAACCTTTGTTTATATTTCTTGGAGTTTGGGTCCAGTTCCTTCACCTGTAGTTCATGATGATCATGGGGGAGATGAACAAGAAGATTGTAGTGAGAATACCAGTGATAATACACCTACAGTTGATGATACTGAACCAATTGAATAGGCACCTCCACCACCAGTTGAGATTCCACTGAGAAGATCCACTAGAGAGCGACAACCATCTACCAGATATCCTCCACATGAGTATGTTATGCTTACTGACGGGGGAGAGTCAAAAACTTACCAAGAAGCTATTCTATATAAGAATAAGAGTGAGTGAGTTAAAGCCATGCAAGAAGAGATGAGATCCTTGCTTGAGAACCACACTTATGACTTGGTAAAGTTACCTAAAGAGAAGAAAGCTCTCAAGAATAAGTGGGTTTACAAATTGAAGACTGAAAACAATAGCTCACAACAAATATACAAGGCATGACTAGTTGTGAAAGGATTTAGTCAGAAGAAAGGTATTGAGTTTGAAGAAATATTTTCTCCAATTGTGAAAATGTCCTCTATCCGAGTTGTTCTTGGTTTAGCTGGCCGCTTGAATTTAGAAGTTGAGCAACTTGATGTAAAAACAGTATTTCTTCGTGGTGATTTGGAAGAAAAATTTTACATGGAGCAACCAAAAGGTTTCAAAGTCAAGGGAGAAGAAAATATGGTGTGTAAGCTTAGGAAAAGCTTATATGGACTCAAACAGACACCTAGACAGTGGTATAAGAAGTTTGATTCCTTTATGATGAGCCAAGGGTATGATAGAACCACATCTGATCATTGTGTATTTATGAAGAAATTTTCAAATGATGATTTTATTATTTTACTGCTATATATTGATGATATGCTTAATGTTGGCCATGATGTTGAAAAAATTGGAAAGCTTAAAAAAGAGCTAAGTCTTTTGCCATGAAAGACTTGGGATCGGTGAAACAAATACTTGGCATGAAGATTCTTCGTGATAGGAAGAAAAAGAAGATTTGGCTATCTCAGGAGACTTACATTGAAAAGGTTCTTGAAAGATTCAATATGAGTAAAGCCAAAGTAGTTTGTTCTCCACTTGCAGGTCATTTCAAGCTTAGTTCGAAATAATGTCCTCCAAGTGAGAAAGAAAAAGAAGAAATGTCTAGAGTGCCTTACTCATCTACAGTACGTAGTTTGATGTATGCTATGGTTTGTACTATGTCAGATATAGCTCATGCAGTTGAAGTTGTCAACCGATTTCTCTCTAATTCTGGAAAGGAATATTGGGCAATAGTGAAATGAATATTAAGATATCTAAGAGGTACTTCCAGGTTATGTTTATGTTTTGGTAATGATGAACCTATGTTAGAAGGGTACACAGATGCAGACATGGTAGGTGATACTGATTCCAGGAAGTCCACTTTAGGATTCTTGATGACATTTGCAGGAGGAGCAATCTCTTGGTAGTCTAAGTTACAGAAGTGTATTGCTCTATCAACCACAGAAGCAGAATACATAGTAATTACTGAAGTCTACAAAGAAACTTTATGGATGAAAAAGTTTCTACAGGAATTGGGCTTAAAACAGGAAGGATATACTATTTACTATGATAGTCATAGTGTCATTTACCTCTCCAGGAATTCAACATACTATTCTAGATCCAAGTATATTGATGTGAGATATCACTGGATTCGTGATGTGCTTGAGTTGAAAGAATTACAATTGGAAAAGTGCATACTAATGAGAATGGATCATATATGTTGACGAAGTCTTTGCCTAAGGAGAAACTTGAAGCATGTAGACGAAGAGCGGGCTTGGTACAACCCACCATATGAATTGGAGGGGGAGAATTGTTGGATCCAGTCCATACGTGGGCTTAGACAATTGGGCCTATTGAGCCCAAATCACTAATCGAAAGAAATGACAAAAGGGGCAAAAGGTGAAGGTAGCAAAATTAGAGCGCGGTAGGGTGGAGACAAAAGAGGAGAGAGAAAGTAAAGTTTTTTGAGTTTTCTGCTTGACGATCGGTGGTCAAACGTTGTCAGTTTTGGTCCAAATTTTATGTGGAGAATCCTTGCAGCAAACTTTACAATCCTAACGGTGTTGATCTATAGTTTACCCTCTCTAAGGTACTTTCCTCCTATATATACTTTGTAAGACCTAGAATTCTCTTACGAGGAGATCCACCGTGATATGCTATTGAGCTAAGATCTATGATCTTGATGTTATTGTGATCCTCTGATTATTCTAGAGAAGACATATTATAAACCTGTTATCATTACCATTGATAGTGAAAGTTTGAGGTGGACTACGACCATATGGTTTTTCCTATATTGGGTTTTTCACGTTAAAAGATTTGGTCTCATCGTGTGATTGATTATTTGCTCTATTGTTTATGCTGTGCTGATTAATATTTTTATTTGGATATCAAGTTGATATTTTGATAAGGAACCCATAAAAAAAGAATATTATATTTTAACATATTTTTTCCCAACAAGAAAAAGAAGGCCAGTAGAAGTCACCAATGAGGAAGTTATTTCGCCCATATGGACTAAGTTTGGTTATGAGAATTCTGAGAATTATACATTGGTTACACTGCAAGAAAGCTAGTTGGGTGCACGGAAGGGTTGATTAACTCCATTATGCGACCTCTGTCACGCTGATATCAGCTATCGGTACTGCAACTCATGCCCTGTCATCCGTGTTGTGATCCATTTCAATGCATGCAAGCCACGGTACAACCGAGTTCGATGCAGCAGGTCGTGCTTGCCATCACTGCTGTGTCCCCACAAACACAGTGCTTCGCTACGAGTCTTGCATGCCTCATCACCACACTCGGGTTTCAGTTGTCCACCGATGACAAACCTTGTAATGTGGACAAATGAATGGTTTATGATGGATGACGAAGAATGGGATCATTCGGCCACCTAATCGCCTTCCGAGATGGAGAGATCCAAAATCCAGGCAGCCTTGTTCCGGTATGTGGATAGTTCTAAGCGGGTCCCACGCCGACTTTGTGGGCGTTGCCTTAATTTAATCCTGACTTGGGTCCCACTCCGACGATACAGGGCCTCCATGACATGACTTCTCCTCCCCATTCGTTCAACTTAATTTAATTTGGTTTATTTTATTTTCCTCCGAAGACAGCCTAGCCTGGTGGGTGACTGAGGAGGTGAGGATCGTGGTGCCCGAAATAAACGGGAAAAAAAAGGTCTTGCGGCCTTTTTGCGGTGCTTGGATGCCGTTGGATGACGATCGGGCGGTGATCGAACGGGACTTCCGAGATGGGTCCCACGACAGGGCAATGATGAGGCCCAGCCAAAAGAGGCGGGGCCCGCCGAGTACGTGCCGGGTCTCTCCCCGCCCCCCCATCTTTCACGCCCCCGACGTGCTCGCCGTGATTGTTGTCCCCCTATTCGCCTCACCTAATAATTCTACCCGAGCTCGTTTATGGTCACCGCCCCGTTCGAATAAGGCAACGGAGACCCGTGCGTATTACATAGAATGATCTTTATCAGTGTAGTCGATGCCAAGAAATATATCAGCATGATCATCTATAAGATCGCCCGGATGATTTATTACCAAGCTACGTTGTCACCTTCGATATCCTCATCTTCATCTTGGATACAACTGGACTCAAGATGATCCATCTGCCCACCTGGCAAGGAACCAACCCAATTGGCCGAGACGGTGAGTTCACCGAGAGAGACCACACTCGCGAATAAAAGCAATACGGCGTAACCCGACACATTTATTTGATGAGCCTGAGGAAGAGAAGCAGCAGCTGCATCGATTTGCCGCCGAGGGAGAACAAGGAATAGCTCGATCTAACACGCCTTTTTCTGTTTTTTGGGGCTTGGATTGCCGTCTCGATCTCGCCCAAGTGTCGCCTGTGTTCACCGGGAGTTGTGCTTTGGATTGCAGGAGTCACCTGTTCCTCCCTTTTGCCTCTTTCACTCCTCCCTTGTCCTCTCCTTGCTCTGGTCTCCCCTGCGCATCATTGCGTGTCCCAGCATCGGCCAAAGTGAGCCACGAAGATCTTGCTCCCCGGTTTCCTCTTCTTTTCTTCGCCTCTTATGAGAGCTCGTAAAAGGAGAGGAGAAGAGATGGGACTGTGACCTTGTGCTTGTGCTTGCAGGACAAGGTAAGGCTGCTGCTGCCATTTCTCTCATCGATGGAGACCGTATCTCCGTCTGCTCCTCTGCTGCAGAACCAGCTGGACGCTTCCAACTTCGATGAGCTCTCTATGGATCAAAGCCTGCTCTTCTCGGATAACCTAAAGGTGCCCTGCTCTCTTCTCTTTTAGACTCTCATATCGAATTCCTAGTGTTTCTTCAAGACTTGGGTTCTCATGTTGATCCTTGCGCTCCAGGAGTTGAAGAATCTGAGGTCCCAATTGTACTCTGCGGCAGAGTACTTTGAATTATCATATGCCACTGACGACCACAAACAGTTGTATGTGCATGCTTAATCGACTTCGTTATGCTTCACTGTGAAAGGACCGGAACCTAAATGAAAGTCCACGATGCTTCATTCTGCGTGCAGCGTGGTCAACACCTTGAGAGAGTACGCCATCAAGGCTGTGGTCAACACGGTGGACCATCTCGGATCGGTGTCGTTCAAGGTGACCGGTCTCCTCGAAGCCAAGGTCGACGAGGTCGCCGGAGCGGAGTCTCGAGTCTCCTGTATCGAACAGGTACAAATTCATAGCCCAAGTCAGCAATTTAGTCTTCGAGATATCATCGTGTTCTGCAACCTCAGAGGATTCGAGCCTGCCGAGAACTCGTGGACCGCGAAGGGCTGTCGCAACAGTCGCTGGTGATCAAAGCTCCACGGTACCATAAACGCTACATCGTACCGGGCAAGTTAATCTCTCTTGGTGTGTTCGTCGATACAGATGTGATCGTCTCTGATGCTTCTTCTTCGGTTGGTTGCTCAGTAGGTAAATCGATGCCGGAATCAGGACGACATGCAACACCAAAGTACGAGAAGAACCTGAATGCATCCAAGGATAACACCGAGACACACAAATTTCAACCTGGTAATAATGCTTTGTTTGATCCACCCCTCTCGATTGCCTGCGATCAGTACTGATCGATATAGCTTTTCCAACAGTTCATCATCCCACGGTGGTGGACAAGGCACCTTCATTCAGGTACATATGTCATGTTCTAGCTAATCAGCAGAACCGATTTCAAATAGTCATGTCTCGAGTGTTTGATGATACAAGGAAAACACGAACCATGTCGCCTGCTCCTTCCTCGAGAGCACGGTCCGTGTCTCCTCGAAGAATTCCTTCCTCGTCGCCTTCACAATTACCTGGAAAGCTTTTCGGTGCAGGTGCGGCGTCGGCAGTTCTAATACTGCAGAAAAGACTTCGATTGTGATCGTTCAAGTTAATGCAACTCTGTTTTGCCATATAATCTTGCAGAAAAAAGAGCAACATCACCGATTCGAATGCCGAATCCACTTGCCCGATCCGGATCACTTGCGGTGCGGCCGACTGCGCTCAGGTCAACATCGAGTATCGGGCGGCAGGTAACGAGCATTCACCATGGACACTTGTGCTCCGAACAAGTATCACGAGTACAAACTCCTCTTGATACTTTCATTTCTTGGGTGCAAGTGCGCAGATGCTTGCTTTAAAGGAATTGCCAGGGCAGTCTTTAAGGGCACTGACAAAGTAACATCTTTCTATTACAGCAATATAAATAGATCATGTGAATTGTGACTATATCATTAATAGTCATGTTCCCCGAGCATATGGATAGATTTAAGCGTCCAACAAATAGTCAACTTGTTTTTGTATGCTGATCGAGGTTGCTGCAGTTCATCATCCCTTCTTTGCAACATCAAACCGAAATGTACTTTCTTTTGTGCAGTATTCTTCGGCAACTCAGAAATCGGCGTCGATGCGCTTGCATGCCGAGAGAAACGACGAGAAGGATGGGGAGCAGAACCCGAGCAAAGGCAAGAAGTTCCTCAAGTCCCTGCTCAGTAGGCGCAAATCGAAGAAAGATGAGATGGTTTATAGTTATTTGGATGAGTACTGAGAGATGCTTGAGACCTCAGAGGAGCTCAGTTGGCATACCTCTACCTGAAATGTTGTTCGATGCTTTTGTTTTCAGTTTCTGTTCATTAACCACACAAAGAGCCGCATGGAGTATCGCAATATATAGATAGGCGGGCAAAGGAGCAGCGAACGATGGTTCCTTTGCCTTGGCTTGTTACTGTTTCTTGTACTTCCCACTTGTATCTTTGGATAAGTAGAAAGTTGAGTTTTGTAGAGAGAGAGGAGTTTGTCATCCTATTGTTGTGTATCAGTTTTCATAGTTCGAAGATCAACTTGATGCAAATTGAGAGCTGATTTCTTCAGGTAATCAGAAGTATTAACCTAATTATTTGTACACCACAGCAGTTTTAAGTTTTTGCAGCATATTAACACATTTACCTGAATATTCGATAAAAGAAAAGGTTTTATACATATTACATTTTAATCATCCAACACTTATCAAGGAACAACAATAGAAAGATAGCTTTTGGCATATCTTATCAAGGAACTCCTAGTGTGACTGTAGATCTTACTCTAGTTGGGAATTGGAAACAGAAAATATTAACAAACTGTAAAATGAAAGTAAACTGCATTTTCTGGATGATTTCTTTCAAGGTCTCCAACTTCCTGTCCAGTTTTTTCTTGCAGGAATTATTAGATCTACAGATCCATTGAACCTTGAGCTGGGAGAAATGCACAATAAGATCATAGAAACTAAACCACAAAACATTCACACAGAATTGAACTCTAATATTTGGTTATTCTAATGTTCAATATGACCTTCTCCATAGATCATCAAGCAAAGGAAGCTTTAAAGTCATGCTGCTTACAGCAGAAAGCAGCCAGCAACTAAGTGACTTGCAAAAAAGTTAAACCACAGATACCATTCACTTAACAAGCAATTTTTGTATGGTTATAAAGAATACTGAAAACAGCATACACTTGAAGGTGTGACCACTGTGACCATTATCCAAAAAAATTCAGTGGCATTGCAAATGAATGCTACGACATCCGTATATCTGATAAACTTACTGACAGAATATAAAACAATTCCATGTTGCAGTGCATAAATGAAGGCCACATACTGTAACCTCTACAATGGCTTCAAAGGAGGATGATGAAATGCAGTGAAACTCCACAAAAATGCAAGATCTATGCCAAAATCCCCAAAAGAAAAAAAATCAAAACCCAAAATACAAAAAGGGAAAGGTGCCGGGCAGACTTGGTGGCAATAAATAACATGAAACATGATTCTCAGACTACAACTACTTTTGCTTCTAGGCGTCATACACTCCAGGCGTCATAATTTTGCTTGCCTGCTGCAGAAGAATGGCATTGGCATAATGCGATGCACATCATGAATGTACTACCAAGGACAAAGATGCAGCGCCCTTTAGATTTTCTGCAAGCAAGAATTTGAACTGGCAGATGGGTCATCTCTACCCAAGTCCCCACTGAAATGAGCAGAACCCAATCCATGGTGCTCATTCATAAACTAACCGACAGCCCATGCGACACTTGCCCAGAAAGAAATGCTTTGTGCAAACTGGTAATGACAAAACACATTTATGCAACCCAGACCAGACTTGACATGACTGCTATGCATATAAAGACTTGTGAAGCACCAAAATTTACCATTAACCGGAGATTGCCCGACTAATGGCCAACTTAGCCCAATCAGCAGATTCTTTTATCAATTGATCATCTGATGATAAGCATTCTTCCAAAAATTCTTTGCTTGCAACAGACTGATTTATTAAGGTACCAGCATGGCTACCCAGCGTATCAGCTAAATCACCCAGGACACCCACTGCAGTCTTCATCACTGCATCATCCCTATGAAAAACAAAGAAGAAAGTAACAAGTCAGCCAGCAAGAAAAGCACCAACCAGTCAAACTCTAACCTGAATTAGGAATAGATAACTACATACATGTCCTTTTCATTGTACAATGTATCAAGGAATTGAAGGATGTGAGGTGCATAACGCATCAGGAGCTGGGTCTTTGAACTATTTTTAAATCCTTGCAATATCCCAGAGTATGCCTCCAAAATACCATTTCTAAGTTGATTGGTGTATTCCAGCATTTCATCATCAGTTGCAACAGCATGTGCAGATAGTTCTGCTGCACTCTGGAGCATAGGCATGGCATAGATCAAGTATTTCTCAAAATTTTCCCCTGTTGCCAAAGCAATATCACCAAGGCATGAAAATATTGGTGGCTTAACAGATCTATGCAACTGATTACTAGATAGATCCTTCAGGAGTTGTGTCATGATTCCATCACAGTAAGGCAGTATCTTGTCCTCCAATGCCCTGCATAAATCTCCAACCACACCAACAGTGATAGCACAGACTTGATACTCCTGAAAGTTCTGAAGACCCATTTCTAAATATGGATAGAAACCTTGCATGTATTTTATGAAATTTCCCCCGACGGCATATGCTAGAGCACCAACTGCAAGCATAGCCTCTTCATGCACTGTAGCATTTCGGCTAGCAAAAACCCTGAGAAAGGGTTCCATTATCTGGTCAGCATACTGCATAAATGCATACTTCGTTGCCTCGGATGCTCCCAACTTCTGGATGATAACCTGCAAGCATCCACAGAGGAGGCCCTGCAGTTCATTCTGCTTCTCTCTCTCATCTGATGACAGCTTCTGTGCCTCAAGAGTCTGATGAAGCTCCATCATGATGACTGGAAGCAACTGTGTTACTATTGGTGCTGTCTCATCAGTTGAAGTTC
This sequence comes from Musa schizocarpa, assembly GCA_900464855.2. Classification (NCBI taxonomy): domain Eukaryota; kingdom Viridiplantae; phylum Streptophyta; class Magnoliopsida; order Zingiberales; family Musaceae; genus Musa; species Musa schizocarpa. The sequence goes on from LS990915.1 coordinate 35,141,219, forward strand.
TAACAACTTCGTTCAATGTCTCATAAGCTGCTGTCCTCAAGCGGGATTCTCTAGCGTCTTCCCTGTGTGTAACATTGAGGAGAGCTTGGATAATCTCTTGGAACAAAGGGGACATCGGCGATCCTGAACTAACATCTTCATAACCTTGAGCAAGAAAGTAGAGAGCACCACATGCTTTTTCAGCAACATTAGGAACATCTTTCATGCTCTGAAGGAGGACTGTCAGGATCAGCTGGCAGTTCTCATGTGTTATGATAGGTGTTTCTACGGTTGACCCATGAAGAAACTCAAATATTCTCCCTAGTGTCCATGCCGTAGTGTCCTTGACATGGTTATTTGGATCTTTCATCAAGGCACTGAGCATAAAGTTTAGGGCAACATTGACTAGAGGAATGAGTTTTTCAGGCGATGGACCCTCCAAAATTGAACCAAATGCATATGTCGCTGCCTCTCTCTGCCTCCAATCTGGTTTGTTTATGTTCTCTTCAATGAAAGGCATTACAAGAGGCACTATGTCATCTCCAACCGTGCGTGCAACCAAACCCAAGCATGTTCCTCCAGCCATTGCAAGGTTCCAAGCCCCTTCATCCTGATCTTGATCCTCTTCCTGCTTGAGAAGAGTCTCCAATAGCATAGGAATTAAAGCAGGCAGTGCTTGCTTGATGAAATAATAGCAAGGGATGTCAGAATCAGCAGTAAAGTCACCACCATATTCATCCAAAATGTCGATTTCCTCATCACAAATTGAACTCCAGAACTCTATAGCTTGAAGAGCAACAGGCTCCTCATCTTCTCTCACAGCTTTTGCTGTAATACTAAATATGTCCTGCATGTACGATGCAAGCTTGTCATAGTAGGTAGACGAGATGGCTACCAAACACTCAAATGCAGCCTGCCGTATCTTCAACTCCGGGCACAAGGTAGCTTCACAAACCACTCGCATTATATAATCTCTCTCCATGTCATTGGAGAAATTTGCCTGTGCAAATCCCAAAGCATTATACAATGCTCGAGTAGCAGCTAGCCTGACATCTGTACTCCCCTCAGAAGCATTCATACCCTGAACAACAGCAGTGAGTATCTTGTTGACCTGGTCTTGATCAACAACTTGTGGAGAAACTTCCTCACATATGTAGCCAAGAGTTTCAAGTGTGGCCTGCTTCACATGAGGCTGAAGCTGGTGTATGTTCGATAATAGAGAGCCTATCAGTTCAGGCCACTGTTTCTGTGGTAGTTCAATTCCAGCAATCTTAGCAATGACTTGGGATGCAGTAGATCTAGCATCAGGAACAGGAGAAGAAAGGGTCTGAAGCAAGCAAGCTTTGACCTGGGCTTTGACAGCCACATCTAAAGACAACCATCTTTGAACAAGCTCATTTTTCCTATGCTGCTCCTTCGCATCAAGAGCATTTTTGAGGATCAAACCGGCTAACTTACGGCTGTCAACAGGCTTATCATTGTTTGCTAGCTCACTAGAAAGAGATAGCAAAAATGTAGGGAAGTTTTGCTCCTGAAACTGTTTCAGACTTTCTTCTGCATGTTTTCGGACTGTACCATCCACCGATTGTGCATTCAACAGAATCTGGGTGACTTCCATTGCTACTCTAAAATTGAGCAGAAAAGAACTGAGCTTTTAGAAAGTGAACAGAGATCGTTTATCTACACCAACATTAGAGAACAGTATGTCAAATAAATTTTTAGACATTACTTTGTATCAAACAAACCACAAAAGAGGTTGTCCCTCATTGAAAAATCATATCAAAATCCTTTGTAACAGAACATCATGATGACGGGCAAATCCAAAGATGATGATCTAGGCAAATAATCCTTTCACTAAGTCATTGCAGAAATTAAGACTTAAATTGCAGAATTACATCAATGTCAATCTCTAGCCTATAATACACAGAGCTTTGTGGATCTTGTATTGCTCCATAAAAACTAAGATTACTAGGATAGGGTTCACCAAAGACAAATGGATCACAACACATAAACCCATCAAACCTACCATGTCAACAGAAGATAAACCTCATTCGTAAAAAATAAGATGGTTGCTCAAGCAAAACCGTAAGCTACAATGCTATCAACAAAATCTACATGGCATGCTTGCCTAAATCTCTCTCAACATCGCAAAGTACCCTCATAGAAAAGAGAATGTCAAAAAGTCACAATTTTGAAGTAAGATGCAAATAATGTATACTGGAAATGTCTATTATGCAACACAACTCGATGACATATATAATTATCAAGTAACAAGACGTACATCGGACACCCCATGGTGCACTCTCCCAACAATGGATGGAAAGCCATAGGGATCAGTTCTATATTCTCCCAATACTAGATGAAGGAAACCCATATTGCACTTCCAACAATGAATAGAGCGGTGTCCCCTACCCCACCCAAGTAGGGACATGTTCCTCCCAACAACGGATGAAGGAACCATGTATTCGTCATGTTTGAAGGCCCGCTACTCCGTGAAGGGAATCGTCCTACTAGCCCTAGCCTACTTGCCCTAGGTAGAGAAATAAAGTCCTCAACTATCATCATATGTCACGATCAATTCATTTATATTCATTCATTCATTTATGCATGCATTCAAAAAAACCATACAATAAAATGTAATGAGAGACCATGGTTGGTGTATGACATGCTAGACTCAGTTCATTTGTAGCTTCTTTCACATGATGCACTTTTGATGTAGACCACTCAGCATAACCATAACCATATATACCACCTAATCATTGTCAAAACACAACTTCGAACAAATCTTTTAAATTCATAAAATCATAAAATCATAAGATATTAATCTCTCAATAACCCTAGCTCAACTTGAACCCTAACTGGAATGGTCCAATTGACTTGAAACAAATAAGTTTTTTGCTAGAGTCCAATTGAACCGACATCAAATTCACCTAAAACTAGTCTTGAATCATCCTAAACCAATCTAATTGGACTTAAGTAGACCCAATTTGGGCTAAAAACCAAAAGGATAGGTTTAGAATCACCTTGAACCGATCAAAATGTAGTTTAGTCAATTACAAGGTTCAGATCGAGCCACAAGGCGCCATGGACCAAGTGCAAACTTGGGCTAAAAGGGGTTGGCTCCACCCTAGTATAGTGCAAAGGTACATTCGGCTGAATATGAATTGGGTCACTTGAATCAATCATGTAATCGGCACATGCTTGTTCCATGGGTGGTAGACTGACCTGCAGCACCGATCCATGTGAGCTAGGCAATGCCTAGCCGCACAGGCTAGGCGACGCTTGGTCGCTCGATGTATGTGGTGCTTGACCACTTAGTCTGGATTGCACACGACTGCTTGGGGTAGGTCATGTCTAGCTACTCGGGTTGGGTCCGGCCTGGCCACGAGTGGGCTAGGTCGTGCCTAGCCTCTTTGACTGGACCGCACCTGACCACACAGGCTGAGTCGCACCTGGCCACATGTGATAGGTCGCACTTGGCAGCTTGGGGTAGGCCGATATGCACCCAGACTAAACCCCTTTGTATGACCACGAGCTGGTTTGACTAGGTCCAATCTATGGTTTGACTCAAGTTAGACCCAATCCCAACCAAATCAAAACCTCAATTCCGATTTCATATAATATTAAATTAATTAGCATAATATTAAATTAATTAACACATGTAATAGGTAGTCCTATTTAATTTAAACATGAATTATAAGAATTTAAATTAAATAAACACAAGAATAAACCTATTAATCAGTAGATTTTAATAATCAACATGTTACCAAATAATTAATTTAATTTGATTTGGAATACAAAAGAAAGTATTCAATGAAATTTATTGATCAAATAAATTAGTACGTCAAACTAATTAATCAACTCAAAGAATAATGGCAAAATTTCATAAAATCCATTAAATTTATTAATCCAATATGATTTTATGTTTAACTAAATTAATGGCATCATAATTCATGCATCATGCTAAGATAATTTCAAAATCAGAAATTAAATAAAATCTACAACTAAATACAACATGGATTTGACCTAAACATATAAAAAATTTAAAATTTAAAATAAAATTTTAATTTTTCATGAAAGACAAAGAACTACTGCTCCTCTGCTGGACTCCACTCTTTGTTCCTCTAGCTACTAGATTTGAGGAATGAGTGAAAGGAACACCTTTAAATAGAAGAAGGTGAGCCCTTCTCCGAATGCAAGAAATAATTTAATTTTTCTTATTTAATTTAAATTATTTTATTTTTATATCCTTATTTCCTAAAATTAAAATATCTAATAGGAAATCAATTAATTAATCATTTTTGGATTATTTAATTATTTAGATAATTGATTAAATTCCAAGGAAACTGATTTTAATTATTTCCTTAATCATATTACACAAACATAGAAATGGATAATCCAAATACAGTAAAACATTCATTACAGTAATGTTCTTTTTTTTTTTTTTTTAAGAAGAGAAAATTCTCCGGCGATTACATTATTGATATCCAAAATTAAGCACCAAGGCAGAGAAAGAATCACTTAGCATCACCTAACACCAATTACAGCAACAAGGTGAAGATATATTCAATGCAATTAATAACGAACACTATATCAGCAGATCTGAATAATCAACGAGAAAAAGGAACCTCTTACATGCTCGCGACAAAGGACCAGACAAAGATAAGATTCGATCACAAAGCATAACATGAAAATTTCCACTATATGCCAATAAATCATCCAGAATTCCTCTCAATCACAAATCCATTGATCAACAACCCAAAAACCGAGTTTAAGTGACAAAAACCGCGAACTCAAAAAAAAAAAAAAAATCTGCAGTTCCAAATCCGCCAAACCGAATCCAACAATACAGCAGTCCTTAAACTGTTGGAAATTCGTTGAATTGTATAAATTCAAGAACCACCGCTTGGCTGAACAAGAAAAACCCTGATCCGGAGCACTAATCGATCAAAAGCAAACATACTTTGCCCCCTGCAAAAGCGGCGGCGACAGTGAAATCGAGAGAGGAAAGGACGAACCTTTGAGATCACTTACGCGGGTAGGTCGAAAGGGTCGTCAGCGGAAGAGGTCCCCGAAGCCGATCGGAGGGCAACGGAGTTGGGCGGCCGCGGAGAAACACGAGTCGGGAAACCCTAGGAAAGGGGCGAAGGAAAAGCGACGCGGAAGACGTGGACACGCGACGCCCAATTGCTTAACCGGAATTTGGGGGTGCTTTAATTTTTTGGACTTACATAATTCACCCTGTCGCCACTTATTATATTGAGATTAAATTATTTTGCCAGCGTTTTTACATAGGCATCCTTGTGAAGTTTTGAAATTACGTATATGCCTTTATAAATTATCATATATGGATAAATATTTCACGTATTATCAATATTAGCTAATCATAAAAATTTGTAATTTTAATTGATATTCAAACAATGATAAAAGCTTGCAGTATATATGAAATTCTCATCCAAATGTATTAGCTATATTTCAAAAAGAACTGGTCTTGGTTATAAAATGTATAAGTATTATAAGAGTTTTCATGTTAGCACATATATTATTTATTAGGGAAAAATATCATTACCATCTTGGCAACGGGACATAGTTGGAACCCGTACCCATATGCGTAGGGTTGTCTAGGGTATTTTCAAGATAGAAACATAGAACTCTTAAGGTAATATCTATACGAAGATCGAGATCGAAAGATATTTCCTAACTCAATCCCTTTTATGCTAAAGTTAGTAAATCGATATTTCCAAATACAAGTTCGAGTCTTAAAAAACAAAAAAGAGTCTCCCCATGTTTGTAATATATTTTTATACCTAAAACGATAAGAATGATATTTGTGATTCATTATTGTCAAAGAGAAAAAGTTTAAAATTACTTGTATTATCATAATGAATAAAAAGGAACCTTATATTTTCTTGTTTTTAATCTTCATCCACGTAGACTTAGATCTCACGTATCAATTGACGATAGATTCTGTATCACATATCTAAGTATATTTTAATTAAATTTATTATATTATGTGATTATATTTAATTTTTATCAAAATATATTAATTATATTTTGATTAAATTTTTTTATCAATAAAAAAAAATATATTTATGTTATGATATTTTAGAAGACTATCTTGATCGGAGGACTCTCTTAATTATTTCTTCTAGACTTTTATTGACTTGATTTCCTATGAGCTCAGTTGTCTATTGATTATCGTACCTAAAAGATATGTCCCATCTTTCTTAGACTTATAATATTTATGATTTTGATCCTTATAATAAGTTATTTTATATTAGAGTTTTTATTTTTTAAATTTATATAGAACAATATCATTAAAATTTAAGTTATGATAAATCGTTAAAAAAAATTAAATCTTAATAGTATATTAGATCTATTTTTAATATACCATATTGTATTTTCTCTTCTAGGCATGCACCATATGATCTATGTCACGTATCAGTCTTAGAGGCAATATCGTTTGCATATTTGTATTAACAACTCTCTGTTCGATCGTTGGCAAGGGTGCCACCCTTCTATTGGTGGCGGTCTTGTCGATGTTAGTGATATGCCATGGGAGGCTTGCTATCCATGGTGGCATAGCTTGCTATGTATGGTGTCCAACCGGGGGGATGTGATCACACTCGACATGGCAATGCGATGGGTAGGCGTTGTTATAAATTGTTTAAATTAAAAAAAAAAGTTTTTTTTCAAAAGAGTTATAACTTAGTATCTTCTATTTATAAATAGGTATTTGAGAGTAAATTATGAACATCTCTTTTAGATTCTTTTTCTTTCTTGATAACTATTTCTTTTTAAATAGACATTCTCTATTTCTTTTTAAATATTTTTTATTATTTACTCAATACATTAAACCCTAGCAATTTTATTGTATCTACTAAAACTATTTATATTAAACCCTAATTAAGAAACTGTGTAAATATCATTTTTAGGAAAATATTTATATACGTTTCAAGCTTAAATATATTTCCTATAGTATTATTGTTTGTTATTTGTTTCTATAATGTTTTCATCTTCTTCTTTGTTGTATTTTTTAATAATTTAAAAATAATATTTTGTGAGTAAATTCATCATGGAGGCCACAAATACCATCAAATTATTGAATCAAGATTTTGTTCGTTTGGATTGTTTTAATGGAACGAATTTTATCCGTTGGCAAGACAAGATGAAGTTCATGTTGGCTGTTTTGAAGATCTTCTATGTGCTTAGATCTAAATCTTCAACAAATTCCTGATTCAACCGATAATAACATCGATGAAGCCAAGACTGAACAAAAGAAAAGAAATGAAGATGAAGTTGTGTATAGAGGACACATTCTCAATGCTCTTTCGGACCGGCTTTATGATCTTAATATAGTGGAACCATATGCAAAAGCAATTTGAAATATTTTGAAATTCAAGTATCATGATGAGGAGGAAGGTACAAAGAAATTTTTAATTTCTAAATATTTTGATTACAAGTTTGTGGATGACAAGTCAATCTAGGCACAAGTGCATGAGTTGCAGGTCATTGTTAATCAATTGAAGACTAAAAAAATTAAACTTCTTAAACCTTTTCAAGTAGAAACTATAATAGTCAAGTTGCCTTCATATTGCAAAGGGTATAGGAAGAAGATTTTGCATGACTATAAGGATATCACTTTGGAGCAAATTCAAAAACATCTTCGAATAGATAAGAGTGAGAACTATTTTGATAATATAAAAGCAAATATTATGAATCAGCCTAAGAATTCCAACAAAGATAAATAAAATAAGCAGAATCATTTTACCCCCCAGAGGGAAGGAAAATTTAAGAAGCTAAATAATGGAGGCTATTTTGTTTGTGGAAAATCTAGTCATTTTGCTAGTTATTATAGATTTAAGAAAAACAAGAAATCGAAAGTCACCTTCATTGAGGGAGATGATAATATAATCACTATGATGAGCAAAATGATCATATTTGAAGTGAATGTTATATAATCGCTATGGTGAGCAAAATAACCATATAATCGCTATGGTGAGTAAATCAAAAGTCTTGAAGTGAATGTCATATTTGGTAAGGTTTCTAGTTGGTGGTATGATACTTGTGCTACGATCCATATTTGCAATGATAAGATATTCTTCAAGATTTACAAAGAAGTCACAGATAGGTAAGAAATTCAAATATAAAATGAAGTTCGTTCTAATTTGATTAACAAGGAAAATATGGAACTCACTTTTACTTCGGGAAAAAAAATTATTTTTACTAATGTTTTTTATGTATCAGATATGAATAGAAATTTAGTGAGTGGGAATCTCCTTGGCAAACCTGGAATTAAATCTATATTTGAATTTGGGAAGTTAATTCTATCCCATAAAACTTTTGTTGAAAAAGTGATGGAATGGTTAAATTATCTATTATTGATAATGATTATAAATTTAATAAAAATATTATTTTTATTTATTTTATTGATTCTTATTCTTTGTGCTAGTTATAGGTGCCCTACAAGCCAATCACATGAGTAATGGCATATGTGATATGATATGTATTCTTTTTTATTATTATATATTTGATATTTTATCACTTTATATTGTTTGTTGGATATATATTGTGGTATCCTTAGATCTATGCAATGGAAATCGGATAGCGATGAGATCACAATAATGAGACCGATTCATCTTTAAATACAGACCCTAAATAATCCCGATCATAGGTTATTCAAGATGAACATCAAGATAATCTGACATACTAGTATACTGTATGTCTATCCATATGATGGACGTGGCTAGTCTCATAGTTGCTCGTGTGGGGACACTAAGGATATAATGCAAGTGCTCATTGGAGAATGAGTTCATTGACTGATATGCTCACAGAATGCTGAATGGTTGATGATGGCTTATTATCAAACATTGATTTCATCATCCTAGTATTATATTTGGTCCTTAGACTTGAGACACAAAGAATGTCCTGTATGAGTACTCCACTCTTTGATACCGGACTTATATGCATGGAAGTTTCAGATTTAGCACAATTAGTCATCGGGAGTGGTAGCCAACCTTACGAGGACTATTGAGTGTGGATAGAGGATCATCTGCTCTCGATGTCATAACAGAAATATCCTATGTATTCTTGCTCAGACAAATCCCTAACTAGGGTCATTCGAATTGAGAGAGAAAGAGTTCTCTGGGAGAATCCGATCAGAGCGAGACTCTAGTAGAAACTGTATGAGCTTGACAGCACCATGCCAGTATGCGGTCTCTGGGCTATTAGTTGGATGAGTGACTATAAATACATGGTAACTGAGGATAGACAAGTCCAATGGATTGAATTATCTTGTACGTTTGGGGACTGTAACGTAGTAGCCTAGTACGTTTGTAATCGATGAGTAAAGTGAATTATTATAGAGATAATAGTTTACTAAGCCAGAAGGAGTTCTAACAAGTATGACTCATGGCCAGCTTGATAATGGTTCTAGAGAGTCACACACATATGGTAGGTATTGTGATAAGTAAAGGTTCGGATATAAGATATCCGTTGGAGCCCCTATCTTATTAGATATCCAATAAGCCCTTGAATTATTGGATCTCATAGATGAAATCCAATAAGAGCCAATAAGATATTATTGGGTAGAGACCCACTAATCTAAGAGGCTTGGGTAGTTGGATGAAGATCCAATTCCCAATATGATAGGATCCATTATGGTAAGTTGACAATGGGCCTCTATAAATAGGAGGGAACCAAAGGGCCATGGGCTAGGTTATTTTTTGTTGTCACCTCCTATTCTCCTCTCTCCTTCGCCTCCTCGAGCCCCTATTTAGGGCATGTAGATAGCAAGAAGGGGTAGCCCCTTTTTTATTGCGTGTTGTGTGCAACGAAGAGGATTATGCAACGATATGAGGAGCATTTTCGTAGCCCATACCATATGGATCATTGTTAGATAGGAGAACAGTTGACCTCTTTTATCCTCTCCCACAGATCTGTAGGTTTTCAGGGATATACGATCTCCCTAGATAACACAATCTCCCTTATACGCGTTGTTTTTCAATTTTGCAAGTTTTTGTGCACCAATCTTCACACGACGATGAGCACATTTTTAAAAAATTTGAGATTTTTTTTTCTGTTCTTCCACTACGCATATGATATCGCTCTTAGATTTCCTTACAGTAGTATCAGAGCCAAGTTATTTGTGTGAAAGATTAGTTTTGAACTACATATGTTATGTTTTAAAGAGGCTTTTGACATTAAAATTTTTGATGCAATAGCGAGAAAGGGCAGCAACTATTATTGCCCTTGCTGCCCTCGCAAATGGTAGCCTTATGCAAGGGGCTAGCGATCGGTGGGCAACGGTTGGCAATCTACCTGCAATAGGCACCGTAGGCAAGGCTGCCTACAGCGATGGCTACATGCAACTGGGGGCGTTGGGCCCGTGGACAACGCTCGCCCACGAGCAAAAAGGGACAACGACCGCAGGGGTGCCTGCTCGTGAGCACACCACCCGCTCTGTCCTTTCTATCCAAAATTACATAAATACCCTTTATAATTTAGAAAATTCTGTATATATCCCTAATTTCAGAAAAATATTAGTTAATTAATGGGTTTAATTAACTATTATTATTTATCTAGTAGTTCTATTTAATGATATGTACATGCAATATATGATGAGAACGGATGATTATGGACCGTGTGATATGATCATTGTTATTATTATCGAGGCCTACGAGTCTCTATTTTTTTCTTATTTATTATTAGGCTTGCATGCTTATGATTATGTTGTAATTACACGAGAAGGCATAGTGGGAGCATGAAGGCAATAGCGGGACCCACGAGATAAAGACGGACAATCGTGGTGCATAAAGATACGTCGAGATGCTAATGAAGATGAGATAGATAATCACAAGGCGTAAAGATCTGCTGATACACACATAGATCTTGATGTGAGTAATTAGGCCCATTAGCTCAGGCCTGATCACATTAGGCTATGGTCCATGATCATTTAGTATGATTACTCATGTGATATGTGATTGCTTGTACACCTACTAGATATGTATATATATTTGTATGTGATATAGATATATATTAAATATGTATGTGTGCGACACATCATAGGAGACTGAATCAAAATCCCCTCTCTCGATAATATTAAGTCGGTAAACGTGAGGTAATTAGATTAACCCACGTGACCTTCTATCATTATAGAAAGAAATCGATTTCCGATATAAGTTGAGTTGGTCAAGTCCCTCGAGGCTCACCTATATCGTGATTCGAGATCTTGCCTACAATATAGAGATGTCACCGATGACCTAAGGGGACATGGTATGCTTAGTCGAGTCCCTAGAGGGAATATCATTGAATCAGACTCATCATGTAATGATGGTGATGACTTACCTGGATATCATGGTTGATCAAGTCCCTCGAGGCCATGGTGGTTCGGAGGCCGAATAGGATGGGAATCACAAAGAGTTGTGATCAGTAAGAGTTGCCTACCTTTTGGGCTTAGTGTGATTGGTCGAGTCTTTTAAAATTATACTAATATACCGATTGGATTCCGATCCCCACTAGAAGTATATTAGAGACTTTCATTTCACGTGCTGAGGGTGTCGCATGACTCACTAAAAAAATAGTGAGAGCACGTTAAGATAGAAGTCCCTATCTTTATTGTTTATTTTTTATAAAATTTGCATGTTATTTATTTATGTTACAACTCATGTTTGTTAGAAATATATCGTTTTCAAATCCCTTACGTGACATACTTGATGTCAATCGCCTCACTAGTCCGAATTATACGTATTAGCTTTGTAACTTGAGAATTATTCTCACGGCGGAGAAGATCGTGTATGTCCTTGATACAATGATGCCTACGCTCAAAGAAAGAGCAAGCGAAGATGAGATCGCTCACTTTGTGAAGTACATAGATGACTTCACTCTTGCTTAGTATTACATATTATGCTTCATGACTCTTGAGTTATAAAGATAACATGAAAAGATGGATGTCAGATCCATTCTCCTACATGTCCACAAATTGTTTGAGAAACAGGGAAGGACTTAACGATATGAGATATCCAAGAGTCTCTTCCACAATAGAATGATTGAGGGGAACCAGTTCAGAATTATATCCTTAAGATGATTGAGTGGATAGAGAAACTTACAGGTCTAGGAATGGTCTAAGATGATAGCTTGTGTGTGGATCTTGTACTTCACCGAATTCCTTTTCTCAACTTGAGGTGAATCTCCCTCAACTCCTCAATATGTTGAGGGAGGTTAAGAGCACTATCAAGAAAGATATACTAGTTCTCTACATTAGTGAGACCAAAAGAAAATGGAAGGCTGGGAAGTCTCTTAAGAAGGGCAAGGGTAAGGGCAAATGAGAAAAACAAAAGTTGCCAAGATTGACTAAGCGAAAGACAAATGCTAGTGTTTCCACTATGGCAAAGATAGGTACTAGAAGAGGAACTGCAAAGAGTACCTTATAGAAAAAGCGAAACAGAAGCTTAGAGAAGCTTCAGGTACATTCATAATCAATCTCCAATTGTTAGATATTTATGATAATACATGAGTATTGGACACCGATAGTACTTATCACATCTATAATTCATTATAGATTTTGACAAAGCTTAGGAGATTGATGAGAGACGAGATAGATCTCAAGATGAGCAATAAAGTAAGAGATACTACTGTTGCTATTAGCGAGGTCACTTTACATCTACCTAGTAGAGCTACTATTATATTAGATGAATGTTATTTTGTTCCCTCTATTATCAAAAACGTTATTTTCATTTCATGTTTGATATTGAATGGTTATAAAGTAATATTTTAGAATAATAGCCGTTCAATTATTAAGTATGATAAGATCATCACTAGAGTGATATTGCATAATGGTTTGTTTATGCTATACATTACTCCATATATTATGAATGTAAGTGTGTCCAAGAGGAAACGAGATGAGGTAAACAATACATATTTATTGCATTGTAGGCTAAGTCATATCCATGAGGAAAGGATTCAAAAGTTACTAAAGAATTAATACATAGATCTATTCGACTGTGAGTCATATGTAACTTGCCAGCCTTACCTTCTTGAAAAGTTAACCAACTCTCCATTTAGTAGAAGCGGAGAGAGAGTCATTAAGTTGTTGAAACTTATACATAGTGATGTATGTGATCATATATCAACTCAAGTCATAGATGATTACTCCTACTTCATTACTTTCACTAACGATTTCTCTAGATACAGATGTGTGTACTTAATGAAGTACAAGTCCGAAGCATTTGAGAAATTCAGGAAGTATAAGAATGAAGTGGAGAATAAGACTGGAAAAGGTATCAAGACTCTTCGATCAGATCAAAGAGATGAGTACTTGAGTATAGAGTTCACCCAGTTCCTCAAGGACCATAGGATTCTATCCTAATGGACACCTCCTTATACACCTCAACTCAATGGTATAACTGAAAGGAAGAATCACACACTGTTAGACATGGTGCGGTCCATGATGAGTTTCGTCGACCTACCCATCTCATTTTAGGGATACACCCTAGAGACCGCAACTTACCTTCTGAATAGAGTTCTAACTATGGTGATAATATTTATACTATATGAGATATGGAAAGGGAAGAAGCTCGATCTTAATATTGTTAAGATTTGGGACTACCTTACCCATGTTAAGAGATAACCCCAATAAGTTGGAATCTAGGACGGAGCGATGCAAGTTCGTGGGATACCCCTAGGAAACTTGTGGGTATTATTTCTATCACCCCGAGGACCAAAAGATTTTTGTAACTAAGAGGGTAGTGTTTCTTGAGAAGGAACACATTCTTGGTGGAGCTAATAGGAGTATGATAGAGTTAAGTGAGGTTAGAGAACCTAGCTCAAGCACCATTCCACAGCCAAAGTCTGTTAAGTTACCTAGCACACAAGTTCCGACTTTACGTAGATTTGGTAGAGTATCTTATCCTCCTTAGAGACATGTGGGACATATCAAAGGAGAGGATATTGAGAATATTGATCCTCAAACCTACGAGGAGGCTATTATGAGTATAGATTTCGGGAAGTAGCAAGAAGCTATAAATTCTGATATGGATTTCATATACTCCAACAAGGTTTAGAACCTAGTTGATGCACTCTAGGGTATTGTACCCATTAGTTGTAATTAGATTTTCAAGAAGAAGATTGGAGTAGATGGAAAGGTAGAGAGATATAAAGTAAGGCTAGTGGCTAAGGGGTATCGTTAAAGGTAATGTGTTAACTATGACGAAACATTCTCACCTATAGCTATACTAAAATTCATCTGAATTTTATTGGCTATTAGAACACACTATGATTATGAGATCAAACAAATAGATGTGAAATCCAAGTTCCTCAATGGCAGCCTCGAGGAAGAGGTGTATATGATACATCCAGAGGGTTTCGAGTCAAAAGAAAGTCTAGATAAGGTGTGCAGATTACTTATGTCCATATATGGACTGAAGCAAGCTTCTCGAAGTTAGAACATAAGATTTGATGAGACGATCAGATCTTATGACTTCGCTAAGAACGAAGATAAGCCTTGTGTGTATAAGAAGGTAAGTGGGAGCGTTATCATATTCTTTGTGTTATATGTGAATGACATCTTGATAATTAGGAATGATGTAGGAATGCTCTCCATAGTAAAGTCTTGGTTATCTATATATTTTTTTATGAAGGACTTAGGGGAAGCATCTTATATCTTGTGAATTCAGATCTATAGAGATAGATCCAAGAGGATGCTTGGCTTGTCCTAGTCTAGGTACATAGACACAATTGTCAAAAGGTTTAGCATAAAAAATTTCAAGAGATGTCTCATACCGATGAGACATGAGATATCATTTTCTAGGAGTATATCCCCAAAGACCCCTGAAAAAAGGGCGAACATGGATAGAATACCCTATGTCTTAATGATAAGGTCTATCATGTATGATATGCTATATACCACGCTTGATATAGCATATGCTTTGAGTGTCACGAGCAAGTATTAAGTGGATCTAAGGTTGGAGTACTAGAAAGCAGTAAAGTGTAACCTTAAATACTTGAGAAGGACTAAGGATCTTTTACTAGTATATGGAGGTAGTAGTCTCAAGGTTGAGGGCTACACGGACTCAAGTTTTCAATCCGATGTCGATGATAGCAAGCCTAATTCGAGATATGTCACCTTGAATGGAGGAGTAGTATGCTGAAAGAGTTTCAAGCAAAATACTACTACTGAATTGACCACAAAGATGAAGTATATTGATAAGACAAAAGCAGTAAAAGAGAGAGTCTAGATGAAGAAGTTCATCACAGATCTATGAGTCGTGCTGGGTAGTGTGTTGAATCTCGTATTTTGATGATGAAACTACTTGATATATGTTTATGATTTAATCTGCGTTTTGAGTGACGCAGGATGCTTCGATCAGGATGAGACAATTAAAGCAGGAAAATCATGTTGTGCCGAAGGAACATGTCAGAAGATTGGACGTCGGGCCGGTGGATCGATCGACGTATCGACAGAAGGCTTCGGGCCGTGGACTCGAACATCGGGCCAAGAAGAGCGGGTATTGTGCCAAGGATATCGAATTGCGGAGTCAACTGGGCCCGATTGGGCAATAGGTTGCGAGGAGAGGACAATCTGTTGAAGAATCTGGACGAAGCGTCGAGGGACCAATGACATCTTAGGACAACTTGGTTAAATTGCTTAGGATTAATTGTCTCGATCAAAGTTTTGTTTTAATTGTGCAGGATTAACTATGATAACGATGAAGACATAAAAAAAAAACAAAGTGTCGAGTCAAGCTTGAAGGATTTGTTCTTGGAGTTCGAGAGTTCGACGGAAGTCCGAAGGTTCGTCCGGGAATGCTACCGAGAGCTCTCCGAGAAAGATTGAAGCTTGCCGAAGAAGCTTATTGGAACTTCGCTAAGATCAAATCGTGAAGTCTAGGAGCTTGCCAGAGTCCGCATGAAATGGTTTCCGAGTTCATCTAAGACCGGGAAGTTTCTTGGGAAGCTTCGAAGAAGTCTTAACTTGGGACTTTGTAATAGCTTAGAAAATGTCTTTAAATTCATAGTTAGCACATTAATTAGGGTTAGGATTAGGTGTTAATCCTATAACCCAAGTAAGGGCCAATTAGGCTCAAGTTCGGACTTGGTTTGGGCCAAGTTTGGAGCCAAACCAAGTGAGCTGAAATAGTAAAAGAGGTGGACCGCCAGGGTTGGAGGTAGCACCGCCCAGCCATGTCTCCCAGCCCGAGACTGGGCAGTGCAACCCCAACCAAGAGGTGCAACCGCCCAGGGCTCGATCTCCGGCGGACCGGGCGGTGCAACCTCCTCTCCAAAGAGGTAGCACCGGAGCTCAAGTTTCGAGCTCTGCCAGCGATGCAACCTCTCCAGTCGGCAAGTGCAACCGCCTGAGCTTCGGTCTTCGAACTCTGGCAGAGAGGTGCAACCGCCCACGACAGAGGTGGCACCACCCGAGCTCGATCTTCGAGCTCGCCAAAGCGGTGCAACCTCTCCCGGTCGAGAGGGTAACCACCGATCCCTAATTCCGGGATTTGATCGTTTTGAGCTCCAAATTTGAACTGGGTTGGGGCCTATAAATACCCCACCCATTCAGCACAAAAAAAGACACAGATCCACACCAAATTCTTGATCTTTTCTGTGATTCTAAGAGCTCAAATTTGTGTAAAGTCCAAAAGTTCTCCTCTTTCTGTTCTTCAAGTCTTGAGTTGTAAAGAGAGGAGAGAAAGGATCTGTAAGGGTTGTCTCCTGAGCCCGTCAAAAGGAGAGAAACTGTAAAAGGGCAGTTGGCCTTCGCCTATTGAAGGAAGGCCTCTAGTTGACGTCGGTAACCTCATCGGTGGAGGAAGCCAAAAGTGGAGTAGGTCAAGACTGACCGAACCACTCTAAATCTCTGGTTTGCTTTTATTTTGAGCATTTTATCATTACTGCAAACCTCCTACATAGCTACTTCTCTCTGCGCTTTTATGAATAAGTTTCTAAGTTCTAATCTTTTCGAATCTGCATTCAGACGTAAAACGGTGTTTTCGTACGATCTTTACATCGCAGCTTACATTTACGTCTTGAGTCTGTTTATAACTGCAAACTGCGCTTAGACGCAAACTGTGTTTAGACGTAAACTGTGTTTGGACGCAAACTGCGTTTAGACATAAACTACGCTTAGACGCAAACTGTGTTTAGACGCAAACTGCGCTTAGACGCAAACTGTGTTTAGACGCAAACTGTGTTTAGATGCAAACTGCGCTTAGACGCAAACTGTGTTTAGACGCAAACTGTGTTTAGACGCAAACTGCGCTTAGACGCAATATGCGCTTAGATGCAAACTGCGCTTAGATGCAAACTGCGCTTAGACGCAATCTGCATTTAGACGCAAACTGCATTTAGACACAAAACTACATTTAGACGCAAACTGCGTAAACTGCACTTAGATACAAACTGTGAATCGGCTTTTGCATCATAATAGATTTTATCGAACGAACGCACCTTTCGATTTTAATCGCTGTAAGATTTCCGCTGCACTAATTCACCCCCCCCCTCTTAGTGCTCTCGATCCTAACAATTGGTATCAGAGCGGGGTATTTCTCATTTCGGATTTACACCCGAGAGAAATGGCTCTTCAAGAGGGCTTTTCGGTCTTTTGTCCACCGTTCTTTAACGGATTGGACTACACTTATTGGAAAACTCGAATAAGAGTTTTCTTGATTTCTCTAAATCTGGATTTATGGAATATCATTAAAAACGGTTTTCAACTTCCCTCCAAACCGATGAACGAATGGTCGGATTTGGACAAAAATGAGTTCAATCGGATTTCTACGTGTGAAACGGCTTTTGACATTTGGCGAATACTTGAAATCACGCACGAGGGAACTAGTAGAGTCAAAGGCTCGAAAATTAACTTTTTATTGCATGATTTTGAGCTTTTTCGAATGCAACCAAGCGAGACTATAGGCGACATGTACACCCGTTTCACGGATGTCGTCAATAGTTTAAGAGCTCTTGGAAAATATTTTTCGGACTTTGAACTCGTAAACAAGATTTTGCGTTCTCTTTCTAAGAAGTGGGATTCAAAAGTAACTGCAATACAAGAAGCTAAAAACCTAAACAACTTACCACTTGAAGAACTAATTGGTTCACTGATGACATATGAAATGGTGCACAATGCACATGATGAACATGTTGAACACAATCACCTTCCAAAGAACAGGAAGGATTTGGAACTCTGGACAAATGAATACCACTTGAGCGATGACTCAAGTAATGAGGACAATGATGAACAAAACAACCTTCCAAAGAACAGGAAGGATTTGGGACATAGAACATTTGAAGACCACTCGAGCATAAGCTCAAGTGATGGTGAACTTAAACTACAAATGAAACAAAAATTAAAAAGCAAAAAGAATGGAACTACTTGCTTTAAACGCAAGAAGAAGAACAAAAATTGGGATGAATCGAGCTCCTCCGAAGATCGAGAAAGTCAACAAAAAAAAGCTGACAAACTACGCCTTAAACAAACCCTCGACGTTGAGGTAATTAAAATGCCTTTGGTTTATTTTTTGAAATTACTTGATGCTTTCATGATGTATTTTCTTTTTTTTTTAGAATTAATTTTCTTGAAAATTACATGTTTAAAAATAAAAATACAAAAAAATTATGATCATGCTTTGGTAATTTCGAAAATGATAATATTGCAAATTTTATGATAAACAAAACAAAATGATTTTGATTGAGAAATCATGGTTAAGAAGTAATAATGTGTATCATGTTTGATTAACATTGTTGAATGAAATCACGTTTGATTTAAAGTAATGCATAAAGATGTAATATTAAATGGTTATGATACAATGATTAACAATTTTATGCATGAGATTTTAAGTTATCCATGATCATGAGCTTGTTTGATCTTCATGATTTAATTTCAAGATCTATAGCAAAAAAAAAATCATGTCTGAATATATGAAAGTGTTAATTTCATTTTCGGATTCACTTAACAATTGGTATCCTAACAATCGGATTTTCTCATACACTTATGAAAAATATTTTTCTAAAATGGATTTGATGAAATGATTCCTGCTTATAAATTCCATCTTGAAATATGAATGATAGTGTTTTTGCTAAAGAGAATAATTATTAAAATCATGATCTTGATAATTGTAACATGAAGCTCTTTATAAATCAAGATCGTTCATTATGCTCCCTACATCTATCAAAAAGGAGTTCTTCAAATGAAATGCAACTTGTCTTTTGATTTCTTAGAATTCAATGAAGTGTCATATTGATATCTTGAAACTTGGAATATTTTAAAATGTGGTCTTGATAAGAATGTTACAAGTTGCTCTTTGTACTGTATCTTTTCAAATGAATCATGAGCCTTGATATCATATATTTCATAATATAGAAATAACAAGATTTCTTTGCCTTATGTCTTGAACCTTCATGCTTATCTTAATTTGGCATATAAAGACTAAGGCATGCTTAGATGAAAAAGAATCATAAATCATAACTTGATCTATGATATAAATGCCTTGAAATGATTGAAATATTTAACTTTTATGCTCTTCCCCCTACTTTCTTCTTGTTTTCAATGATAAAATGGGGAGAAGTTTTGATCATGCATGGTAGGATATAATTTGACAAAATTGATACCATCATGATATGAAACATTTATAATGTGCAATTATGCATGCAATACTTGTGCTTTCTAATTATGATGTGATGTATTGCATATGATGTAAATCATGATTTAAAATGCTATGAGTGCTAAGTTACACACTTTGAGAAAAAATTGCTATATTGAAACATTAATGTAATTATGAATAGTGATATGAAATTATGCATGTAATACTTCAACCTATGATAACGATGCATGCAATGATATTCATGATGAAAAATTGTCTTGACATTCATGACTTGATTATTCATCCTTTGTTATGATTTTGAAATCATTGTAAAAGGAAAAAGAACTACAAAACTGTATTCTTCCTTTCTTTTTTGACAATGACAAAGGGGAGATAGCTAGCTTGTACAAGTCAAGAAGATGCAAAAACTTGATTGCTAGCTTGCCTATCTTAAGTAGCAAAGATTGCTAACTTGCTTTATTTCAAGAAAAAAAAATTGTCTTCTTGAACATCACTATCTTGAATATCTCAAGAAGCAAAACTTGCAATTTGCACATTGCAATAGGAAGCAAGAATCATGAGCTTACACAAGAAAGCTATCTTGCATTTGCTTTCGAAATTTTTGCTAGCTTATATATTGTGAAACTTGTATATCATAAAAATTGCTAGCTTATTGGTCTAAAGAGAAGCAAAAAGTTGCTATCTCAAAAGAAGCAAATGTGCTATCTTGCCTATCTCAAGAGGCAGAAATGCTAACTTGCGCATCTAGCAAAGTGAACAAAATTTTCAAGAAGCAAGAGTTGCCTTCTTGAACATTTCTAATTTACTAGCTTGCATGATGTAGAACTTGCTATCTTGAACATTACCAAAAGTGCTATCTTATATGCTATAAAACTTGCATATCTAAAACTTGATAGCATGAATGTTCTAAGCATGATGTAACACTTGCTAAATCTTCTAGCTCCAAGATTGCATGATAATAAAACTTGATACTATGTTTTTCATGCAATGAGTTGAATCAATATCACAAACGATTAATTGTGATACTTCTCCTTTTTGTTGATGACAAAGGGGGAGAAGTATGTTGATGACATGACATGTGATGCATAAGTTTATGCATATGTTCATGTTGACGTGTTGCAAGTATTCATGATGAATAATGCAATGACTTGAATTCAGTTTGAATTCAAGGTTCTATCAATATGGCATATTGATAGGGGGAGTTTGTTTAAACTCCGGGGGTTAAGTTTAACTCCGTCATCAAGTGGTTGTCATCATCAAAAAGGGGGAGATTGTTGAATCTCGTATTTTGATGATGAAACTACTTGATATATGTTTATGATTTAATCTGCGTTTTGAGTGACGCAGGATGCTTCGATCAGGTTGAGACAATTAAAGCAGAAAAATCATGTTGTGCCAAGGAACATGTCGAAAAGATTGACGTCGGGCGGTGGATCGGTCGACGATCGACGAAGGCTTCGGGCCGTGGACTCGAACATCGGGCCAAGAAGAGCGGGTATTGCGCCAAGGATATCTGAGTTCTGCGAGTCAACCGGCCGATTGGGCAATAGGCTGCGGAGGAGAGACGATCTTGTAGAAGAATCCCGGACGGCGTCGAGGACCAATGGCATGCCGGGACAACTTGGTTAAATTGCTTAGGATTAATTGTCTCGATCGAAGTTTTGTTTTAATTGTGCAGGATTAACTATGATAACGATGAAGACATAAAAGCGAAACAAAGTGTCCGAGTCAAGCGAAAGGATTTGTTGCGAAGTTCGAGAGTTCGACTTAAGTCCCAAGGTTCGTCGGGAATGCTACCGAGCTTCGCCGAAAGATCGAAGCTTGCTGAAGAAGCTCATTGGAACTCGCTAAGATCAAATCGTGAAGTCTAGGAGCTTGCCAGAGTCCGCAGAATGGTTTCCGAGAGTTCATCTAAGACCAGGAAGTTTTAGGAAGGCTTCGCCCGAGAAGAAGTCTCGACTTGGGACTTTGTAATAGCTTAGAAAATGTCTTTAAATTCATAGTTAGCACGTTAATTAGGGTTAGGATTAGGTGTTAATCCTATAACCCAAGTAAAGGCCATTAGGCTCAAGTTCTGGACCGGTTTGGGCCAAGTTTGGAGCCAAACCAAGTGAGCTGAAATAGTAAAAGAGGTGGCACCGCCGGGGGTGGAGGTAGCACTGCCTAGGCCATGTCTCCCGGTGAGACCAGGCGGTGCAACCGCCCCAACCAAGAGGTGCAACAGCCTGAACTCGATCTCGAAGCGAGACTAGGCGGTGCAACCTCCTCTGTCAAGAGGTAGCACCGCCAGAGCTCAAGTTTCGAGCTCTACCGAGGCGGTGCAACCTCTCCAGTTAAGCGATGCAACCGCCGAGCTTGGTCTTCGAGCTCTGGCGAGAGGTGCAACCGCCCACGGCAGGGTGGCACCGCCAGAGGCTCGATCTTCGAAGCTCTGCCGGGCGGTGCAACCTCTCCGGTCGGGGAGGTGCAACCGCTTTGATCCCTAATTCCGGATTTGATCGTTTTGAGCTCCAAATTTGAACTGGGTTGGGGCCTATAAATACCCCACCCATTCAGACAGAAAAAAGACACAGATCCACACCAAATTCTTGATCTTTTCGTGATTCTAAGAGCTCAAATTTGTGTAAAGTCCAAAAGTTCTCCTCTTTCTGTTCTTCAAGTCTTGAGTTGTAAAGAGAGGAGAGAAAGGATCTGTAAGGGTTGTCTCCCCGAGCCCGTCAAAAGGAGGAGAAACTGTAAAAGGACAGTTGGCCTTCGCCTATTGAAGGAAGGCCTCTAGTTGACGTCGAGAACCTCATCGGTGGAGGAAGCCAAAAGTGGAGTAGGTCAAGACCGACCGAACCATTCTAAATCTCTGGTTTGCTTTTATTTTGAGCATTTTATCATTACTGCAAACCTCCTACATAGCTACTGCTCTCTGCGCTTTTACGAACAAGTTTCTAAGTTCTAATCTTTCCCGAATCTGCATTCGGGCGTAAAAACGGTGTTTTCGTCTGATCTTTACATCGCAGCTTACATTTACGCCTTGAGTCCTTTATAACGCAAACTGCTTAGACATAAACTGTGTTTAGACGTAAACTGTGTTTGGACGCAAAACTGCGTTTAGACATAAACTGTGCTTAGACGCAAAACTGTGTTTTAGACGAAACTGTGTTTAGGCATAAACTGGCTTAGACGAAACCGTGTTTAGACATAAACTGTGTTTAGACGCGAAATCTGCGCTTAGACGCAATATCGCTTAGACGAAAACTTTTAGATGCAAATTAAACTTAGACGCAATCTGCATTTAGACGGAAACTGCATTTAGACATAAAACTGCATTTAGGCGAAAAGCTGCGAACTGCACACTTAGATACAAACCGTGAATCGGCTTTTGCATCATAATAGATTTTATCGAACGAGCGCACCTTTCGATTTTAATCGCTGTAAGATTTCCGCTGCACTAATTCACACCCCTTTAGTGCTCTCGATCCTAACACGGTGAGGAGTCGATTCCCCTTATATTATGATAACTATAGGGCAATTGCTCAAATGAGAGAATCTGAGTCTCATCATAAGTGTTCTAAGAAGGTTCCTACTTATTAGAGAGATCGTGGCTTGAGGAGATATAGTAGTGAAAAAAGTTACAACCAAATATAATATTGTAGATCCACTAACAAAGTCGTTGTCTTATATTATCTTTGAGCATCAAAGTCGTTGTCTCATTATCATGATAGGGATCAAACATATATGTGATTAGCTTTAGGTCAAGTGGGAGATTGCTAGTCATAGGTGCATTGTAAGCCAATCACGTGAGTTATGACATATATGACATGATATGTATTTTTTTTATTATATTATTTGATATTTTATCACTTTATATTGCTTATTGGATATATATTGTGATGTCCTTGGATCTGTGCAATGAGAATTGGATTGTGATGAGATCATGATAATAAGACCAATTTACCTTTAAACACAAACTCTAAATCATCCCGGTCATAGGTTACTCGAGATGGACATCAAGATAACTGGACGATTGGTATATTTTATACCTATCCATATGATAGAGATGGTTGGTCTCATAACTGCTCTATGGAGACACTAGGGATACAATGCAGGTGCTTATTGGAGAATGAGTTCACTGATTGATCCGCTTACGGAATATTGGATGGTTGATAATGTCTTATTATTAAATAATAATTTTATCATCCTAGTGGTGTATCTAGTCCTTAGACTTAAGACACCAAGGATGTCTTGTATGAGTACTCCATTTTTTGATACCAGACTTATAATCCTGAAAGTTTCAGATCTCGGTCATCGAGAGTGATAGTCAACCTTACGAGGACTATTGAGTGTGGATAGAGGATTATCTGCTCTCGATGTTATAAGAGGAATATCCCATGTGTTCTTGCTCAGACAAATCCCTGGCTAGGGTCATTTAGATTGAGAGAGAAAGAGTTCTTTGGGAGAATCCGATCAGAGCGAGACTTGAGTAGAAACTGTATAGGTCTAACATCACCATGCCCAGTATACGGTCTCTACGGTATTAGATGGATGAGAGACTATAGATACAAGATAATTGAGGATAGATAGGTCCAATAGATTGGATTCTCTTGTATTGTCTGAGGATTGTAACGTAGTGGCCTAGTACATCCGTAGTCGATGAGTCGAGTGAATTATTATGAAGATAATAATTTACTAAGCCAAGAGAAATTTTGATAGGTATGACTCATGGCCAGCTCAATATTAGGCATAGAGGGTCACACATATATGGTAGGTATTGCGACGAGTAGAGGTTCTGATATGAGATATGCATTGGAGCATTTGTCTTATTGGATATCCAATAAGCCCCCGAATTATTGGATCCTATGAATGAGATCCAATAAGAGCCAATAAGAGATTATTTGATAGAGACCCACTAATCTAAGAGGTTTGGGTAGTTGGATGGAGATCTAATACCCAATATGGCAGGATCCATTACGATAAGTTGACATGGGGCCTCTATAAATATAAGGGAACCAAAGGCCCATGAGCTAGGTTCTTTTTAGTTACTATCTCATATTATCCTCTCTCCTTCTTCTCCTGAACCTACAGCCCCTATTTGGGTTTGTGTGAATAATAAGAAGGGGTAACCCCTTTTTTATTGTGTGGTACATACAGCGAGGAGGATTGTGCAGCGATTTGAGGAGTTTCTTCATAGCCCTTGCCATGTGAATCACTGCTAGAGAAGAGAATAATTGACCTTCTTCATCCTCTCCCATAGATTTATAGGTTTTTAGTGATATACGATCTTCCTAGGTAATATAATCTCCCTTATACGTGTAGTTTTTCGGTTTTGTATGTTTTTACGCACCAATCTTCGTACGATGACGAACATCTTTTTGAAAAATTTAAGATTTTTGTTTTCTATTCTTTCACTGTGTATGTGATGTCACCCCTAGATTTTCCTACACTTTGAACGCATATTGACTTCAAGTAATAATGTTCATCCTCCATCTAGTGAAGAGTCACCAATGGAGACATCTCGAAAGGTTCATGAGCAAACTAATATTCCTTTAATTGGACATCAATTACGTTTATTAGAGGTTGGAGAGCAATCTCATAAATTAAGAAGAAGCACCAAAAAGCATCAAAGTATTTCTTTTTTATCTTGTAGAAGGAACCACTAAGAGAGTCTTAAGAACAATTCCTTCTGTTTTACAAGTGTAAAATGATCCTAAAACGTTTAAAGAAGCTATGGCCACCGGTGATGCTGCTTTCTGGAAAGATGCTATTAATGATAAGATGGATTCTATTATGTCAAACCATACTTAGGAACTTATCGATTTACCTTCTGCCTCTAAACCTATTAGTTGTAAATGAGTATTTTGTAGGAAGTATCATACATATGATATTCTCCAAATGTTCAAAGCAAGGTTAGTTACTAAATGATTTAAACAAAAATAAGGAATATATTATTTTGACACATATGCTCCTGTTGTTAGGATTACATCTATTAGAATTATTTTTGCTTTAATATCAATTTTTTATCTTTATGTTTATCAAATGAATGTCAAAATGGGCATTTCTAAATAGAGATCTTGATGAAGAGGTATATATGGAACAACCGGAAAGTTTTATTCTACTAGAAAATAAATATAAAGTGTATAAACTTATTAAGTCATTGTATAGTTTAAAACAGGCTCTAAAATAGTGGCACGAGAAATTTGATGCAATAATTCTTTCTAATGAAATTGTTCACAATATTGCAGATAAATGTGTTTATCTCAAAACTTGTGATAACTATATGGTGATAGTTTGCCTTTATATTGATGATATGCTGCAACTAGGTGTTGTAGAAACAAAGATGTTTCTACATTCAACATTTAAGATGAAAGAATATGGGCAAGTTGATACCACACTAGGTAATAAGGTAAAAAGAAATAGTATGAGATATGTTTGGAGTCAAACTCATTACATAGAGAAAGTATCGAAGAAATTCAGTCACTTAAAAATCAAAGAAGCGAATACCTCATTTGACCTAAGTATCAAATTAGTCAAGAATGTTAGAAGAATAGTGGCTCAATTAGAATATTCAAGTACTATAGGAAGTCTTATGTATGCAACACAGTGCATAAGACCTAATATAGTATTTATAGTTAGTAAATTGAGTAGATTTACTAGTAATCCAAATATAGACCTGATATTGAGTTTCAAAGATAATAAATCTGCTACTAGTTGGGTGCACCTTAGGAGATGACATTGTTTTTTAGAAGAGCAAGAAACAAATGTGTATAACTCACTCAACTATGGAATCAAAATTTGTTTCTCTAGTACAAGTAAGAAAGGAGGCTGCATAGTTGAGGGATTTTTTATTAGAAATTTCATTGACTTCTAAAAGTGTGAATTTAATTTCTATGTTTTGTGATAGTAAAACTATTTTAGCTCGTGCATATAGTGAAATATACAATCAAAAATCAAGACACATAAGTCTTATACATAATTATGTGAGGAAATTATTTAAGAATGGGTTTATTTCACTTATTTTTATAAAAATAAGTGAGAATTTGGCTGATCTGTTCACCAAACCTCTTATAAAAGAAGTTGTAAGATTAACATTAAAATGGATGGAGCTAAAACTCCTTGAATAAAAGATCCACTAATGATAACAACCCTACTTAATATCATGAAATGAGTAATAAAGAGTTCAAAAGATAAGAACAAGTCATTGACATGTGAAGTGATATAGCACTTTGAAATATTTTACTAGTCTCATCTAAAAATATTAAAGTACTGGTTGTCACTGAATGAGAATTGAGTTAATTATACTCTTAATGAGGTTTAGTTAAAACACGTATCTCAAAGAGTGACAAAGATAGTATAAGAATTTTACCTATATGAACTTAGAAGTAGTGCCGCTTTGATTGAGAGTTAGAGTTTCTCTGGTAAAAATTTATGAACTTGGATGAGCCCAAGGTAATATTAGGGTTGAGCGGGAATTTATGAGGAATATAAGGATATTGTATTTATGTACGTGATATCACATTGTTGTCATTATGAGTAACAAATTTAAAGTTTTTATGATATTTGGGATTTGACTTTATGATGCTTACATTTAGATAATATTTAAATCAAAAAATATATTACTTTATTCATAAATATAATTTAATCACTTAAAAAAAAATTTTAAATTTGAACAAGTGGAGTGTTGTTATTTGGTAGTTATTTTTTAAAAATTATCTTTTGTGAAAATATCTATAAATACATATTTGAGAGTAAATGATGAGTAACATCTCTTTTAGATTTTTTTTTTCTTTGTTTGATAACTCTCCAAGTGGTTAAATTAGATATTGTTTAATTCCTCTTTGAAGATTCTTTATTGTTGTTTGTCATATCTTTTAAAACTATTTGCATAAAATCCATAGCAATATTGTTGAGAAGAGAATGCAAATATAGAAAAGTATTTATACACGTAAGTTTAAATATATTTCTTATACTGATCTTGTATTTGTTATTTATTTGCATTTTTATCCTCTTCTTTATTGTATTTTTCTTCATTGTTGTATTTTCCAACAAGCGTCATCGTAGAGGTTGTCGCAAATGAGGCGCAATTGAGGGTGGCGAGCAGCGACCTCCTATGGTTGTTGGTCTTGCTAGTGTGCAGCGGCCCTATTGAGGGCGGTGGTTGCATAGAGTCGTGACGGAAAGGATCATCGTGGCGATGGACCTTGGGCACTGGTCATGGCCGATGATGCCGAGGGGTGGAGGTGACCCGCGGCGGTGGAACTCAGCACAGGTCGTTTAACGAATGGCGATCACCGACTGCGGGCAGCACTGATGTGGGTCACGGCGGTGATTGGTGTGATAGGCTTGCCGTTGAGCGCAGGCGACGACGCATGGTAGTGCGGCACCAAGATGTTGGCCCGTCAGATAGGTGGAAAGCTGTGCGTGGCAAAATGGCTGTCGTGAAGAGTTCACGCTGCGACCTTGCGTGCTGCGATGAGAAATTGCCTGTGCTGCATAATTTGGTTAAACCCTAATTTTGAACTTTTTAATTTTGACCCAAATTCCTAATTTTGACTACCCAGAATTCCTAATTTTGATCGGTCATTTTTCACTAATCTAATTGAATGGCTCTCTTTTATTGGGCTCAATTTATTGGGCCCAATTTTGGTGGCCCGATGCTGATCTATCCAATTAAAGAACCCTGTATGACTTTTAACTGGGCTTTGACCAATCTGAGTTTTGGGTGGCCTAATTATGAGCTGTCCAATTCGAGTACTCCAATGTTGGATTAACTCTTTTGGGTCCTTTATAGATATAAAAATATAAATTATGAATTTTTTTATAATTTTATCATATAAGATATAAATTAATTTTTTATTATTTATGATACTTAAATTTTAGATATTTATATAGTTATTCATCTGTATATATTTTAAAATTATAAAATAATATTTATTTTCACATAAAGTATAAATTTTGTTTTATTATAATTATTATCATCATATGAGTTTTTATTGTGTCGATTAAAGTTTATTTTCAATAATTATTATGATTATCTTTATTAAATAATTTTTCAATAATTAGATTAAAAAATTTTAATGAATGTTATTTGTAGCTTATATCCCTTAGTCTTATGTAGCTTGCAATCACAACGTCATTCTAACATGAGAGACTTATGGGATATTAAATTATAATAAATATTTTATTTATTTATAAGATATTTAAAATATAATTTATATTATCATATTGGTTTTATAGCCATCAAAATGGCTTGAACTGATAAATTTATAAAATTAGTTTTAAATAATATTAAAAAATTATATTCATAATGACATATATAATTAAGAGATTTAGATAATTTCAAAAGAGAATTTATTTCGAAAAATTATGTGATACGATAAGATAAACAATTGTTTCAGATATCTTGTAGTTTAGGGGGGTTGTACATTTGAACATAATTATTATTTTACAAGGATGATATTAATCCTTTATAATTATAAAATCTTAAGCAAACAC
The DNA here is from genome assembly GCA_900464855.2 of Musa schizocarpa. Classification (NCBI taxonomy): domain Eukaryota; kingdom Viridiplantae; phylum Streptophyta; class Magnoliopsida; order Zingiberales; family Musaceae; genus Musa; species Musa schizocarpa. The sequence continues at coordinate 35,170,279 of LS990915.1, forward strand.
CAGATATATCAATATTTTAGCTAAAGGTAAAATAGAGATGATATCAAGTTCATTATTTCTTACAAACTTAAAATATTAATATTATATTATTTTTATTATTAATAGTGATAGTTCATTTATTATATATATATATTTATGTTTTTAATATCCATATAGTTTATAGATTAAATTATTCTAAGTGAATTAAGCATATATAATTTACATATATTGTTAAATATTAACCTTATTTGTCGAAATGATCACAAATATAACCACTAAAAGTTATGTGGGATAGATAATTGATTCAAAAATATCAAATAAGCTCAGTTTTATGATTATCACTAGTAATATTTTGACTTCATTATTATATACAACTAGTGCCCTAGAATATTTAAAAACTAATTTAGATTTATTAATAAGTTATTGGTTGACATCTTAATGAAAGAACGAACTACAACTTAGTATTATGATATTTGAAGAATTCTAGAATATATCTTCATTATTATTGATAAAACTATAAAGCTCAAAATATTGGTCATGATGTGTCATCATATATTTCATTCTTAATTCACTTTCTTCTTAGTTTGACTTATTTAAAATTTACTATAATACTTTAAAATATAAATAAAACTTAAATTTAGCTAACTAATATATGCATTTAGAAAGAATTAATATTTAAGTAAGAAAGACTCATAGTATGTTACTACTATTCAAGGAGTAAGTAATAATAAAATAAAGCTGAAGAATAATTCACTAAATAAATCGATAAGTTTGGAAATGTTATACAAACTTATAAACGAAAAATTTTCATAATAAAATATTACTTCTATGATAAGAAAGGTCATGTTAAAAAGTACTATAAGGTTTTGTTCAATAGAAAAGGTATAAACTTATCTTTGTATATTTCAAATCAAATATTATAGAAGTATAAACTTACCTTTGTATATTTCAAATCAAATATTATAGAAGTCGCATATGATTTTGGTATATTGACTCTAGTACTTTAATTCATATTACAAATAATGTGTCGAATTTAATTTTTAGCATTGAACTAAAAGAGTATAAAAGATTCATCGTCTACACCTAAAGATAATTTATTTGATAGATCTTGAGTGCATGTCAAGTTCCTACAATTCTACAAATTTAATTTCTTTATTTATAATTGTTAGGATATTATTTTTTTTATAATGATAAACTTAGTATATTTATAATTCAATTAAAGTTGATTATGAATATGATGGTTTATATAGAATTAATACCAATATTGAGTTTATAATGACTTGTAATTAAATGTTTAAATGAAACATAATTTCATAAATTTATTGAGATTATATATACTTATATCTGTAGACCACTTCATATATTCTATTTTATAAAAAGATATTTTTTCCATTTGTAGATGACTTATCAAAATATGATTATATATGTTAGTATTAAGAGCGGCACTAATAGGGGGAGTGAATTAGTATGGCGGAAAACTTTTCTGATTTTAAAAGTTTTCGTTTTGATTAAAACCAATTCCAACGAAAATTGTTTCGATACAATCCGTTTAAATTAAATTTGAAAGCTTTAATAAAAATGCAAGAAGAAGATTAAGAAGGTTTGTAGTAATATAATTTGCATAAATGAAAAGCATATCAAGAGTGGTTCGATCGATGTGACCTACATTCACTTTCGGATTCCTCCTCCGTCGAGGTTACCGACATCGACTAAAAGCCTTCCTTTAATAGGTGAAGACCAAACACCTCTTTACAACATTTTCTCCTTTTTTCGGGTTCAGGAGATAACCTTTACGAGCCTCACTCCTATTTCTTGGATGTTTACAAAACTAAGAGAGGGAGGGGAGGACTCTTTCTAACTTTTACAACACTTAACACCCTAGAGATTCAAGAATATATTAAACACTTTCGTGCCTTTTTATGTAGAAAAAGGTGAGGTTTTTATAGGCCCCAATGGCTTCAAAATTAGAGCCAAAAAGTGTCACATCCTAGGATTTCGGAGTATTGGCGATACCACTACCATTACTGGGCAGTACTACTGTCGTTGGTCTGACACTGGGCGGTACCACCACTGGCAGCATTCACTGCCGGTGGTACTATCGCCCAGTCTGGGCGGTACAATTGCCTAGATAACCCGGGACATAGTCTTTCAGGCGATGCCACCGCCGGCCAAGATTTCAAGTGCTGAATGGGCTGCTCAATTTGGCCCAATTAGGCTCTGTTAAGGTCGAGTTGGCCCATAATTAAGTTAGTAGGATTACCTCCCAATACTAACTTTCGATGAACTTTCGAACTCCCAACGAAATCACGTTCTTGATATCGGGACTTCATTTTGCTTTATGCCTTGCTATCGTAGTTAATCCTACACAAATAAAATCTACTTCGATCTAGACAATTAATACTAAACTAATCAAATGTTGTCTGACATGTCATTGGTTCATCGACGCTTCATCCGATTGTTCGGTGCATCGTCCTCTCTTGCGGCCTATTGCCCAATCAACCAGTTGACCTCCGCAACTCCGATTTCCTTAGTGCAATATTCGCTCTTCTTGGCCCGATGCTCGAACTCATGACTCAAAGCCTTCTATCGATACGTCGATCGATCCTTTTGCTCAACGTCTAATCTTCTGACATATTTTTCTCTGGCCTAGCATGATTCTTCCTATTTTAATTATCTCTCCCTGATCGAAGCATCCTGTGTCACTCAAAATGTAGATCAAATCATAAATACTATCAATTGGTTTCATCATCAAAATATAAGATTCAACTCCACCATTAATGAGATCATTATTTAGATGTTTTTCCGGATAGCATATTTTTGCCAAAAATATTAATTGCCTCTGTGTACACATGGTTTGGAACCTTGAAATCTATTTTAAGTATTATAGAACCATAGCTCAGTGTAACTATTAAATTAATTTATGAATAAATAAATAATGGATAAAATAAATAGATAAACAATAACAATAATTAGTACTGAAAGAAGATATATTTTTATAAAGCTTATTGATATGTTTTCCCTATTTATACAAGTTAGGAGGGAGGATTTTTCTCAACAAAGCAATGAGATTTTCTTGTATAGTTGGAGAAATCTAATTTGCTATCATGCCCCCATAAGATGGTGCTCTTGTCAAGGATCTCGATTTTGGACCAATACAATAAAAGTAGTTTACGAGCGATAGGCTTTTTTAACGTAGGGCTGTTGGTGAAGAGGATCTTGTCAGAGCTGAGGTGGCCCTTCTTGGCCACTAGGTTCTTGAAGTAATAGTTATCAAACTTGGTCGGGCTCATGAGATCCAAGGGGAAGAGGTTCTAGTCACTGTCAGAGCATGGGTAGCAACTCCTTAAATGAGCCACGTATGCTAGATCAAGGGTGAAGTCGGAGAGTCTGTTCCTGGTTTATTTGTATAGCCTATGTCGGAAACTAGTGCATCGCGGTTGCCCGATCATGTGGTTACCGAAGAGTGCAACGAGATCACACAAGAGGAGACCACCAAAGATCGCAGAACATAAAGAGCAAGCATGAGAGGCAAATCACTCCTAGTGGCAGAGTTTAGAGACCAACAACAGAGGGCTGCTATTACTCGCTTGTTACTAGTGAGGAGGAGGGTCGGTTGTAATCGGTGCATATCGTAGTCTTCAGCTAAGTTCGGTGACCGAAAAGTATGATTTCTAATTCTTATTGAATTAAGAATGTCATTTTCATGTATTAGAGTTTATCTTTCAATTTTATTTTTTAATTTATTATTATGTTTTAATGTATTATTGTTAGTGAATATATATTGTCATAATTCGATATTGATGAAATTAGATAGGAACATGGTTAAAACAGCTCACAAGCCAAGTATAACCCAAAGGTTAAACCATAGCCCACTAGCTAGGCCTAGTCAGCAAACCAGGCCCAACCCGTAGGCCAGACCCAACCCGTGGGTTAGGCCCTAGCTCGCAGGCTAACCTAGTCCAACCCAACATAGGTAGTCAAGTACGACGCATATGACCAATCCATGGGCCAAGGTTGGCCTAGCCTAGTGTGATGCATGCACAATCATATGTAGTGCATATGACCAATATATAGGCTGGCCTAGCCTAGCCCAATATTTTTATTGGATTTGAGCCCAAATATTAATTGAAACTAAACCAGACTTGATTAGTCTAGATCGATTCAGGATGATTTCAAATTATTTTATTTATTCAAGTTAATTTTACCTAATTTGAACCTAATTTAGTCTAAATTATACTAGTCTAGGGTGGTTCCAAACCTGTTAAATGAGGATTAAAGATTGATTCTACTAGGTTCTAGTTAAATTGAGTTTAATATAATCAATTGAATTAGGGTTCAAGTCAATAGAGGGCTATTGGTAGTAATTAACATGTATGATGTTTAAAAGAGATGTTTATGATGTGTTATTTCATCCCGATATAGGCATCAGTAGTATAAGATAATGTTTTTACCCTGTTGAGGGTAGGTAGGGCGATTCCTTCGGGGATTAGCGGGTCGTCAGACGTGACGATTGGACGGTTCCTCCATCCACTATTAGGAGGAACGTATCCCCACTTTGATGGGTGAGGGGCACCACTTCATCCGCCGTTGGGAGTACGATAAGAGTTTGCCTCTATCCGCTATTGGGAGAACACAAACTCATCCCGTATGATAAAGTTTCTCCATCCGCTGTTGGGGGAGTGCTCCTTCGGGTATTTGATATACGCCAATGGGATGGTTGATTTTTTATTATGTATTCATTTTGAGTTAACTTTTGGGTTTCCTACCCAATGTGCTGAATTTTTTTTATTTTTGATTTTTAGAGCAACCTCCCACTAGCATTAAATCAGATTTCAATAGAGAGCGACCTTTCTCTACCACTAGGTAGAGCTACTTGGATGATTCATCGAGTTAACATCACTATGGTTATTTTTTAAATTTTGATTTGATGAATAAATAAATTATAATAAATATTTATAAATTATGAATAAAGTGATGTTTATCTACTTGGCTCTGAATGTGTGAAAAGATGTGATCCTGAAAAAAAAAATTCTAGGATGTGACATCTTTTTATGGTATCAGAGCATGGTCTAGGGTTTGTAGGTGTTCAAGTCCCTTGATTGACTTCGACTGATGATCGTCTCTAACCCATTATAGGAGTAATGAAGCCAATTTGAGAGAATAGCGATCTTGTCACTCGGGGTGCTCATGGTTGCAATGCTATTGGTCTACGCACTCGGAGAGGTGTTCAAGCAAACAATAACTTGAAAGTTCCACGCATTGTAGAGCAAACTCAATCCTTACATACACTTGTCACTGATTATATGCCAGCTTCTCCGACTTCACAGAGTGCATCTCATGCCCCAACACTCGTCAATGCTCCAGATGACATACACAGAGTCCACCACTAGAGCTCGATTTAACACTTCAACATATGTTGGTAAAATCAATACTGCAATGGACTTTCTAATTGACGATTGAAATCCCCTCTCAAAATAACAAGCTCTTTGATTTTCATTGAAAGCAATATGTTGAGAGTATTAGGCCAACTTAGTGAAATAATGATTATATTCCAGTACGATTCTACTTCCCTAGAGGATGCTAAGAAACTCTTGTTACTTCTCAAAGTGAACTAAATCAGGAAAGAACTACTCATAAAATGCATCCTTAAACTGCTCCGAAGTCACCATATTACCTCCAGCCTCTAACATCCTTCTTTTTTAGGACCACCAAGTGTTTGCCTTCACTTCCAAAATAAAAGAAGCGAAAGGCACCTTCTAATTTTTCCTACATTCGATAGCTTCAAATGTCTTCTCCACTTGACGAATCCAACGTCCAACAAAGATTGGATCAGGTTTGCCCTAAAAAACTGGTGACCTTTTAGTGTTGCACTATCTGCTTATGTGGGATCACATTCTGGACCCTCAAAGAAAGGCAAGGGCAAATAGTTTGTGCATCAACAGGCAGGAGCTCCTAATAATCAAGTCATCATAAGATGCTATTTCTATGAGAAGACATATCATGTTTTCACCTCATGTCCCATGGGACAGCATGTATACTTTTATTATTAACAATCGGGGCACATGTTAAAGGACTGTCCTCCGAAGCAACATCAATGTCGAGCTCCACTCTAAATATTTGGAAAGCAACAACTAAGACCCAGAGAGGGAGGTCAAACGAGAGTCTATGCATTGACCCATCAAGATGCTGAACCCTCGGGATATATTATTAAAGGTATTATTACACTCTATGGTATGTTTGCATATGTGTTTATCGATTCGGGTTCTACGCATTCTTTTATATCACCCTATTTTGTTATGAAACTACATAAGAATCGTGAGACAATCAATAATGCGTTAATGGTAGTAACACTAGTTAAAAACTCTTTAATAGTTGATCATATATATATATATATATATATATATATATATATATATATATATATATATATATATATATATACTATAATATTACTATTGAAAGTCACAATTTGCTAGTAGATCTTATTTTACTAGAATTTCAAGATTTCGATGCTATCTTGGGTATGGAGTGGTTTTCAGCATACCATGCAAGTATTAATTATTTCTAGAAGACTATTATTTTCTCACCCCTAGATCAACTACCTTTTAAGTTCATTGGGATTCAAGAAAAACTCCCTATTATTATTTCAGCCTTGAATGCTATTCAACTATTACTGAAAGGATGTCAGGGGTACTTGGCCTTCATTTCTGGAGAAGAATCTAAGAAGCTAGTATTAAAAGACAACGTCATTGTATGAGATTTTTCAAATATTTTTCCTGAAGATCTACTTGCACTGATGTTGGAAAATCCCTGGGGGCGACATCATATACGCAGCGGAAGAACAAGAAAAACAAAATCCCCGATTCCCAAAGAGATGTTCGTCATCATGCGAAGATTGGTACGCAAAAATCCGCGAAACATGAAACTGCGTATAGAGTAGATTTTGTTACCTAGGGAGATCGTATATCCCTATTTCCTTGCAGATCCTTAGGAGAGGGTAAAGGAGGTCAAGCGTCCTCCTCTCTAGCGATGATCCACACAACAGGATTGCGACGACGCTCCTTAAAACTCCAAACCTACTCTGAGGTGGGGATGGAGAGGAGAATAGGAAAAGACAAACAAAAGCTCTCTAGCCCATGGGGCTCTGAATCCCTCCTATTTATAGAGGTCCCTTGTCAAACCCTAGTGGGTCCTCCCCTAGTGGGTATTGGATCTGCATCCAATAAGACAAGGGCTCCGTCGGATATCTCATATCCGAACCTCTATTCATCGCAATGCCTACCATATGTGTGTGACCCTCTAGGCTCAATATCGAGCTAGCCGTGAGTCATCATACCGTCGAACTCCTTCTAACACGGTGAATTATTATCTCTGTAATAATTCACTTTCGACTCATCGACTGGGGGCGTGTACTAGGCCACTACGTCAGTAGTCCTCAAACAATCTGAGGGGAATCCAATCTATTGGATCATGCGTCCTCGATTCTGTGTACCTATAGTCCCTCATCCATCTAATATACCGGAGATCTTATATCGAGCATGGTGTTGTTAGACCCCCCCACGTTTTCTTCTCGAAGTCTCGCTCTAATCAGTTCTCGTGAGAACTCTTTTCTCTCAACCCGAATGACCCGGGCCAAAGATTTGTCCGAGCAAGAACATATGTGATATTCCCTCTCATGGCGTCAAGAGTGGATGATCCTCTATCGACACTCAATAGCCCTCGTAAAGGTCGACTACCACTCCCAATGACCCGGTTGTACTAGATGCGGGACAACCAAACCTATAAGTGCGGTATCAAAGAGTGGAGCACTCATATAGGACATCCTTGGTGTCTCAAGTCTAAGGACCGGATACACCACTAGGACTACTGGAATCATTGTCGACAATAAGGCATCATCAACCATCCAAGATTCCGTAGTAGCGGATCAATCGATGAACTCATTCTCCAATGAGCACTGTCTTTGTATCCCTAGTGTCCCTACACAAGCGGCTATGAGACCAAATTTGCATCCATCATATGAACGGGTATATAGCACACCAGTCTATCCGGTTATCACGATATCCCTCTCGAGTAACCTATGACCGGGATTATTTAGGATATGTGTTTAAAGGTGAATCGATCTCACTATCATGATCTCATCACGATCTGATTCCCATTGCACAAATCCAAGGACATCACAATATATGTATACATTTATGCAATAGTTATAAAGTGATATATGTCAAAATATAATAAGCAAAAAGATTCTATATTAAGTCACACGTGCCATCACTCACGTGATTAGCTTGCTGGGCACCTATGACTAGCAACTGACACCAAACAAACAGATTGAATTTACAATTGATCTTCTACCTAACATCACACCTATTTCTAAACCCCTATATAGAATGGCAGCAATTGAGTTTGAGGAGTTAAAGAAACAGATCCATGAGCTTTTGGATAAGAGTTTTATTCGACCCATTGTATTACCTTAGGGTGCCCCTGTTCTATTTGTGAAGAAGAAAGATGGATCTATGCGGCTATGCATCAATTATAGACAACTTAACCAAGTGACTATAAAGAATAAATATCTCCTTCCTCGAATAGATGATATATTTGATCAAATTCAAGGTACTTAGGTATACTCGAAGATTAATTTGAGATCTGGGTATCATCAATTAAAGGTAAGGGAATGAGACATATAGAAAACTACTTTTAGAACAAGATATAGTTATTATGAATTCTTAGTAATGCCCTTCGAACTCACAAATGCATCGGTTGCTTTCATATATCTCATGAATAGGGTGTTCCATCCTTAACTTGATAAATTTGTAATTATGTTCATTGATGATATCTTGATCTACTCCAAAAGTAGGGCAAAACATGAACATAATCTTAAGACAGTTTCGGAAGTCCTAAAACAAGAGAAACTATATACCAAATTAAGTAAGTGTAATTTCAGGCTCAATAAAGTTATGTTTCTTCGTTATGTAATTTCTGAGTGCTAGTATATCTATTAACCCTCACAAGATTGAAGCTATGATAAAATAGAAGCAATCTTATAATGTTTCAAAGATAAGCTTTTTGGATATGGTTGGATACTATAGAAAATTCATAAAAAGCTTTTCAAAAATAACAGCACCCTTGACTAGGTTGATACAAAAGAATATAAAGTTTGTGTGGGATAATAAATGTCAATGAAGTTTTCAAAAATTAAAGAAAAAATTAACTAGTGCTCCCATCTAGATGATTCCTTTAAGGGAGAAAAGGTTTTGTAGTATATAGTGATGCCTCACTACAAGGGCTTGGTTATATTCTAATGCAAAATGAGAGGGAAGTTACTTATGCATCTAGGTAATTAAAGCATCATAAGAAGAACTATCCTACTCATGATTTAGAGCTAGCGGCTATTATTTTTGTACTGAAAATTTAGAGGTATTATCTTTATGGACAAACTTTTGAAATCTTCATAAATCATAAGAGTCTCAAATATTTTTTTATACAAAAAGATTTAAATATGAGACAAAGAAGGTGATTGGACTTTCTAAAAGATTATGATTTTAATATCACCTACCATCCTACGAAGGATAATGTAGTTGCTGATGTCTTAAATAGAAATATTTTTAGTCTTGTAGCCTATATGAATATTCAAAGTAATTCTACGATGATAGAGCATCATAGAATTAGTATACTTAAAACTTTAAATTTTATCGGAGATAAATAAAGATTTTCTTGCATGTTTGATAACGTAATCATATTTGGTAAAAAAGGTTAAAAAGGATCAGAAAAAGATACATATCTTCAGATGATAGTTAAGGAGATAACTCAAGGATCTAGATCCAAATTCCTCCAAGCCGAAGATAGTTCTATTACATTCCACAACTGACTTTGTGATTCCGAAAGCCATACAGTAAATATGCAATTATTGGATGAGGCACACAAATTAAGATTTAATATCCATCCCGAAACTACTAAGATATATCGGGATTTATGCCAAAACTACTGGTGGCGTAGTATGAAGAGAGATATAATACAATTTGTTTCTAAATATTTGATATGCTAACAAATGAAGGGGCAGAACATCGAGTAGCTGTAGTAAAATTACAAAGGATTTCGATTCTTGAATGGAAGTAAGAGTAAGTCACTATGAATTTTGTGATATAATTACCTAAGACTATGAATGGATATGATAGAATTTGGATAGTAATAGATAAACTTACTAAATATGCTCATTTCCTCGCTATTAATAAGAAGTTTTTATTGGATAAACTAGCAAGCTTATATATTAAGGAGCTTATATATTAAGGAGATTATTTGATATAATGGGGTTCCAGTTAACATTATCTCAGATATATATCCAAGGTTCACCTCTAAGTTTTGGAAAAGTTTACAAATTAAGCATTTAGATGGCAACGGCAAGATGCGTCTGGATGCATCTGGTGGCTGAGTTAGGAAGAACATCTAGATATGACAGTCGATGTGGAAGAAAAATCGATCTTTGCGAAGCGTAGTAGTGTCGTCGACGCTCCCAATGAAGATAGGAGATTAGATGGTCGAGAGAAAAGAAGAAGCTCACTTCTCGAGGATTTTTTTTAACAAAATAACGAGATTTCCGATGGAGAAATCTTATCTAATCCTCTCTCGTATATAAATAGGAAAAATATATCAATAAATTTTATAAAATATATCTTCTATAAACTATTATTAAAAAATAATTTTATTTATTATGTGTAGACTGATAAGATGTTCCAGGATGCATCATTAATTATTTGACATGTCCTCCTTTATTCTTTTTGGCTTAGTCAAATCTGCAACATGATCTTAAATATGATATTAGCCAAACGACAATTATTTGTTCATAAATAATAGAAATCTTATTTGTTACAACATATTTAAACAGTTACGCATACTTGAAGGATTTGAAATCATCGTAATTGTGGAAGGCTGCATGATCTTTTCTCGAGGAACAAAGCCTTCATCAGGAATACAGTGTAACCCAAGTGATCATCACTTTGCATCAGGTACTACACAAGCAACCATAGAGCAAGCAGGTTATAGGGCTAAAACCAAGGTTCATAAATCCTTAAATGTGAATAAATATCTCTTTAGGAGTACACGCTACAACAAAGATTTGGATGTCTTTGAAAGGCCGAAACATTCTCGTGCTGATTTTAGTAGAATCAATTTGTCATGATTCAGTCCATTGAGATATCTGTCTCATTAAACTGTGGAGCTTAGACCATTGACCTAAAATATTTAAACTCAAGTTAATAATAATAAACTCATTTTGATTCTTATCAGTTTTGTCAAGTTTTAATCAACTTCTTATACTTTCTCCTCACCTAAGAGTTCGATGTCCTTATCAAAGATTAACATAACGTATGATGATGCACATTAGATATAACTCGAACTAATATAGTTTCTGCTTAGTAGCAGCTCCATGGTGATGATGGAGATGATGTGCTCTCTAGCTAGCCTCATTAGTAAGTAGTTTATTTCTACTTAAACCTCTCATAATATTGAGTAAGTGATTTGACTCACAATACAAATTGACTTATTAATTTATTTAGCGTAAACTATAATCAAATCAAATATTTAATTTAATAATCAATTTTTATTTTCTTATTTATCATTATAATTTAAAAAATATTAATTTTATTCTCTTATTTATCATTGTAAATTAGAAAATAATATCATATTTATTAATATATTAAATAAAAATAATTTATATTAAATAAATATAAAAAATTAAGAAATTTATTTTTTAATAGAGGCTCACCTCCTCCTATGTAAGGAGAGGGGTTTCTATCTTTCATTCATCACCTAGCCCAACAACAGGAGGAACAAGAAATTACATCATGTTGAGGAGAGATAGGTTTACATATCTTTCTTGAAAATAAAAGTTTTTATTTTGATTCCTTAAATATTAAAATATTTATAGTTTTAAAATATTTATCAACCCTTTTAATGTCAAAATATTTATTATTAGATTAAAATATATTATATAAAGCTTTTAAGGGATTCTTCAATCCTCTTTAAAGGTTTTTATTTTGGATTTAAACATAATGAAATTATACTGAATATATTATATTTATTTTTTTATATTTGGATTAAGAATGTTATTTACTTGGATTGCAGTTTACCTTTTAATCTTATTTGGATTAAAATATACTATGAGTAGTTCAAAAAAAAAATTAATTCTTTAAATGTTAAAATTTTTATTGTTAGATTATAATATATTATATGAATTTTTTTTTATCCCTTTTAATATTTAAAATTTTATTGTTTGATTCGATCATGTTGAAATTATTCATATCATATGTATTGAAAGTATGGTTTCTAATTCTTATTGAATTAAGAATGTCATTTCATTATATTAGAGTTTGTCTTTCAATTTTTTTTATTTGTTATTATGTTTTAATGTATTATTATTAGTGAATATATGTTGTCATAATTCGATATTGATGAAATTCGATAGAAATATGGTTAAAACAGCTCACAAGTCAAGCCCAACCTATAGGTCAGGCCATAGCCCACTGGTTAAGCCTAGTCAGCAAACCAAGCCCAACCCATAGGCTAGGCCCAACCCGTGGGTTAGGCCCTAGCTCGCAGGCTAACCTAACCCAACCCAATATGGGTAGTCATGTATGGCACATGATCAGTCAATGGGCCAAGGTTGGCCCAACCTAGTGTGATGTACATGAGTAGTATATGGGCTGGTCCAGCCTAGCCTAATATTTTTATTAGATTCAAGCCCAAATATTGATTGAAACTAAATCATTGATTAGTCTAGATCGATTCAGGGTGATTCTAAATTGATTGACTTATTCAAGTTAATTTTACCTAATTTGAACCTAATATAGTCCAAATTATACTAGTCTAGGGTAGTTCCAAACTAGTTAAATGAGAATTAGAGATTAGTTCAACTAGATTTTAGTTAAATCGAGTTTAACGTGAACAATTGAATTAGGATTCAAGTGAATTGAGAGCTATTGGTAGTATTTGACATAAATGATGTTTAAAAGAGATATTTATGATATGTTATTTTATCCCGATATAGACATGATCAGTATGAGATAATGTTTTACCTTGTTGAGGGTAGGTAAGGCGATTCCCTTCGGGGATTAGCGGGGCATCAGACGTGACGATTAGACGATTCCTCCATCCGTTGTTGGAAGGAATGTATCCCCACTTTGGCAAGTGAGGGACACCACTCCATCTGCTATTAGGAGTACGATATGAGTTTGTCTCCATCCGCTATTGGGAGAACACAAACTCATCCCGTAGGATAAAGTCTCTCTATCCACTATTGGGGGAGTGCTCCTTCGGGTATTTAATATACGCTAATGGGATGGTTAATTTTTTATTATGTATTCATTTTTAGTTAACTTTTGGGGTTTCTATTCAGTGTTGCTAAATTTTTTTATTTTTGATTTTTAGAGCAATCTCCCACCAGCACTAAATCAGATTCTAATGGAGAGCAAACCTTCCTCTACCACTAGGTAGAGCCACTTAGATGATTCATCGAGTTAACATCACTATATTTACTTTTAAACTTATGATTTGATGAATAAATGAATTATAATAATTTTTTATAAATTATGAATAAAGTGATGTTTATCTACTTAGCTCTGAATGTGTGGAAAGATGTGATCCGAAAAAAAAAAAAAATCCTAGATGTGATATCTTTTTATGGTATCAAAGCATGATCTAGAGTCTATAGGTGTTCAAGTCCCTTGATTGATTTTGATCGATAATTGTCTTTAACCTATTATACGAGTAATGGAGCTAATTCTAGATAATAGCAGTCTTGTCGCTAAGGGTGCTTATGGTCACAATGCTACTAGTCTACGCACTCGGAGAGATATTCGAGCAAACAATAACTTCGAAGTTTCACGCATCGTAGTGAGACCACCAGTTTTTGAGAGCAAATCGGATCCAATATTTGCTGGACGTTAGATTCGTCAAGTGGAGAAGATATTCGAAGCTATCAAATGTAAGAAAAGTTTGTCCATAAGAGTTCTTTAACATCCACTACGGAAGTAGAACTGTAATAGAATGTGATCATTAGCTGGCCCAATTCTCTCCACATATTACTTTCAATGAAAATCAAAGAGCTCGTTATTTTGATAGGGGGCTTTGATCATCAATTAAAAAGTCTGTTATAGTATTGATTTAACAAAATATGCTGTAGTGTTAAATCGAGCTCTGGTGGTGGAGAAATTAGATAATGAACTACAACAAGCAAAGAATCAAAAGTGATCTTTTAGTACTACACCATCTGCTTATATGGGATCACATTCTGGACCCTCAAAGAAAGGCAAGAGCAAATAGTTTAGGCATCAATAAGCAGGAGCTCCTAGTAATTAAGTCATCATAAGATGTTATTTCTATAGGAAGATAGATCATGTTTTCACCTCATGCCCCATGGGATAGTATGTATGTTTTTATTGTCAACAACCGAGGCACATGTCAAAGGACTACCCTCGAAAGCAACATCAATACTGAGCTCCACCCCAAACAATTAGACAACAATAGCTAGGACCTAGAGAGGGAGGTCAAGCGAGAGTCTATGCATTAACCCATCAAGTTGTTGAACCGTCGGGATCTATTATTAAACGTATCATCACACTCTATGGTATGCCTACATCTATGCTTATCGATTATAGTTCTACGTATTTTTTTATATCACCTTATTTTGCTATGAAGCTATATAAGAATCGTGAGACAATTAGTAATGTGTTAATAGCAATAACAATAGTTAAAAACTTTTTGATAGTTGAGATATATAGAAACTGTATTATTATTATTGGAAGTCACAATTTGCTAGTAGATCTTATTCTATTAGAATTTTAAGATTTCGATGCTTAGTTATGGATTAGCTTTCAACATACCATCTAAGTATCGATTGTTTCCAGAAGACTATTACTTTCTCATCCCTAGATCAACCACCTTTCAAGTTCATTGGGATTCAAGAAAAGCTCCCTACTATTATTTCAGCCTTGAGTGTTATCCAACTATTACCGAAAGGATGTCAGGGGTACTTGGCCTTCATTTCTGGAGAAGAATATAAGAAGCTAGTATTAAAGGATACCCCCATTGTATGAGATTTTCCAGATGTTTTTCCAGAAGATCTACTTGCACTGCTACCAAACAAACAGATTGAATTTACAATTGATCTTCTACCTGGTATCACACCTATTTTTAAACCCACATATAGAATGACACCAATTGAGTTGGAGTAAAAGAAATAGATCCATGAGCTTTTGGACAAGGGTTTTATTCAACCTAGTGTATTACCTTAGGGTGCTCCTATTCTATTTCTAAAGAAGAAAGAGAATCCATGTGGATGTACATCAATTATAGACAACTCAACCAAGTGACTATAAGGAATAAATATCCCCTTCCTCGATTAGATGATATATCTGATCAAATTCAAGGTACTTATGTATACTCGAAAATTGATTTGAGATTCGGGTATCATCAATTGAATATAAAGAAAGGAGACATATAGCAAATTACTTTTAGAACAAGATATAATCATTATGAATTCTTAGTAATATCCATCGAACTCACAAATGCATCGGTTGCTTTCATAGATCTCATAAATAGGTTGTTTCATCCTTATCTTGATAAATTTATAATTGTATTAATTGATGATATATTGATCTACTCCAAAAGTAGGGCAGAACATGAACATCATCTTAAGATAGTTTTGGAAGTTCTAAGATAAGAGAAACTCTATGTCAAATTATGTAAGTGCAATTTCGGGCTCAATGAAGTTATGTTTCTCGGTCATATAATTTTGAGTGCTGATATATCTATTAACTCTCACAAGATTAAAGCTATTATAAAATAAAAGCAGTCTTCTAATGTTTCAGAGATTAGAAGCTTCTTAGGTTTAGTTGGATACTATAGAAAATTCGTAGAATACTTTTAAAAAATAGTAACACCCTTGATCAGGTTGACACAAAAGAATATAAAGTTCGTGTGGGATGATAAATGTCAATGAAATTTTTAAGAATTAAAGAATAAATTACCTAGTGGTCCTATCTTAGTGATTTCTTTAGAGGGAGAAGGTTTTGTAGTATATAGTGATGCCTCACTATAATGGCTTGGTTGTGTTCTACTATAAAATGAGCGGGTAGTTGCTTATGCATCTAGGCAATTAAAGCCTCATGAGAAGAACTATCCTACTTATGACTTAGAGCTAGCAACTATTTTTTTTTGCATTAAAAATTTAGAGGCATTATCTTTATGGACAAACTTTTGAAATCTTCACAGATCATAAGAATCTCAAATATATTTTCATACAAAAAGATTTAAATATGAGATAAAGAAGATGATTGTATTTTTTAAAAGATTATGATTTTAATATCACCTACCATCCTAGGAAGGCTAATGTGGTTGTTGATGTCTTAAATAAAAATACTTTTAGTCTTGTAGCCTATATGAATATTCAAAGAAATTTTATGATGACAGAGTTGGTAGACTTAAAACTTTAACTTTTATCAGAGGCAAATAAAGGTTTTCTTGCATGTTTGATGACACAATCATATTTGGTAGAAAAGATTAAAGAAGATAAAAAAGAAGATGTATATCTTTAGATGATAGTTAAGGAGATAGCTCAAGAATCTAGACCCGAATTCCTCCAAGCCGAAGATGGTTCTATTACATTCCACAACCAATTTTGTGTTCCCAAAAGTCATCCAATAAATATGTAATTATTGGAGGATGCACACAGATTAAAATTTAATATATATCCCGGGACTACCAAGATGTATCGGGATTTATGCCAAAACTACTGGTGGCGTAGTATAAAGAGAGATATAATAGAGTTTGTTTCTAAATGTCTGATATGCTAGTAGGTGAAGGTAGAATATCGAGTACCTATGGGAAAATTGTAAAGGATTTCGATTCTTGAATGGAAGTGGGAACAATTCACTATAGATTTTATGACAGGATTACCTAAGACTGTGAAAGGATATGATGGAATTTGGGTAATAATAGATAAAGTTACTAAATCTGCTTACTTCCTTCCTATTAACAAGAAGTTTTTATTGGATAAACTAGCAAGCTTATATATTAAAGAGATTATTCGATACGATGAGGTTCCAGTTAGCATTATCTCGGATAGAGATTCAAGGTTCACCTTTAAGTTTTGGGGAAGTCTATAAAAATCTTTGGGCACACAATTAAAATTTAATATAGCTTTTCATCCCCAAATTGATGGTGAATCTAAAAGGACAATACGAACTCTTGAAGACCTCTTAAGAGTATGTGCTTTGGATTTTAGTGGAAGTTGGGATATGCACTTGCACCTAATTGAGTTTTCTTATAATAATAATTACTACTTTAGTATACAGATAGTCCTATTTGAAGCTCTTTATGGAAGAAAGTGCAGATCACTTGTATACTAGGATGAGGTAGGAGAATAGAAGCTTTTGGAACCTTAATTAATTTAAAAAGATATTGATAATATTCGAATTATATGCTAAAGATTATTAACAGCTTAAAGTCATAAGAAAAGTTATGTAAATCAAAGGCAAAGAGATCTAGAGTTCAGTGAGCACGTCTTCTTGAAAGTGTCGCCAACCAAGAAAGTCATGAGGTTTGGTCAAAGGAGGAAGTTAGCCTCTAGATTCATTGGCTCATTTGAAATCTTACAAAAGATCGACCCTATGACATACAGATTGGTATTGCCCCCGGTTTTGGCTTGCATCAATGATGTATTTCATGTGTCTATACTTTGAAGTTATATCATGAATCTATCACATGTCATATCTTACCAACCTCTATAACTAAGAGATGATGACACTTATGTAGAACAACCAACCGAGATCTTAGAAAGAAAAAACATGTTCTAAGAAATAAAATTATATATTTGGTAAAGATTTATTGACAACATCATTCAGACCAAAAGGCAATGTAAGAAAAAGAAAAAGATATGCGAGATCCTCATCTATTCTATTAAGGTAAATTAAATTTGAAGACCAAATTTCCTTTAAGAAGGAAGAAATATAATCAAATCAAATATTTAGTTTAGGAATCAACTTTTATTTCCTTACTTGTCATTCTAATTTAGGAAATATTAATCTTATTTCCTTATTTATCATTGTGAATTAGAAAATGACTATTAAACATTTCAAATACGATGATATCATATTTGTTAGTATATTAAATAAAAATAATTTATATTAAATAAACATAAAAATTAAGGAAAACTTTCTTTAATGGAGGCACACCTTCTTTTATTTAAAAAGGAGTTACATCGTATTGAGGAGAAGTAGGTTTCCCTATATTTTTTTAAAGTAAAAGTTTTTATTTCAATTCCTTAAATGTTAAAATTTTTATAGTTTGAAAATATTTATTAATTCTTTTAATATCAAAATATTTATTATTGGATTAAAATATATTATCTAAAGTTTCGAAAGGATTCTTCAATCCTCTTTAATGGTTTTTATTTTAGATTTAAAAATATTAAAATTATACATATTAATGTTATATATTGAATGCATGATATCTAATTTTTATATTTAGATTAAGAATGTTATTTCCTCGTATTGCAATTTACCTTTTAATCTTATCTGGATTAAAATATACTATAAGTAGTTCAAAAATATTTCTTAATCCTTTAAATGTTAAAATTTTTATTATTAGATTATAATATATTATCTAAAAAATTTTATCTCTTTTAAGATTTAGAATTTTATTATTTGATTAGATCATGTTGAAATTATTTATGTCATATGTATTGAACGTATGATTTCTAATTCTTATTTATCTTTCAATTTTATTTTTAAATTTATTATTATATTTTAATTTATTATTGTTAGTAAATATATGTTGTCATAATTTGATAATGATGAAATTGAATAGAAATAGGGTTAAAATAGCTTGCAAGCCAGGCCCAACTCACAAGTCAAGTCACATCCTACTAGCTAAGCCTAGTCAATAGACCAAGCCTAGCCCAAAGACCAAGCCCAACCCAACATGGGCAGTTATGTGCGACATATATGACTAGTCTATAGGCCAAGGTTGGCCCAACCTAGTGTAATGCATGTATGTAGTGCACATGACCAGTATATGAGCTGACCTAGTCTAACTAAATATTATTATTTGATTTGAGCTTAAATATTGATTGAACTAAATTAGACTTGATTAGTCTAGATCGATTTATAGTGATTATGAATTGATTGACTTATTTTAGTCAGTTTTACCTAATTCAGTCCAAATTATACTAGTCTAGGGTGGTTCTAAACTAGTAGGATTAGAGATCAGTTCAACTATATTTTAGTTAAATTGAGTTTAATGTGATCGATTGAACTAGGGTTCAAGTCAATTAAGGGTCATTACTATTATTTGATAGAAATGATGTTTAAAAGAGATATTTTTTATGTGTTACTTTTTCCTAACATAGATATGACCAGTATGGATAATGTTGTTACCATGCTAAGGGCAAGTAGGGTGATTCCCTTTAGGGATTAGTAGGCCGCCAGACTGTCACGGACAAACTTCTAAACAGGGTGTTTGATGTAATGCTTATGTATGTCCGTGTCTTTTGGTATGTTCATGCATTGTACAGCATGTAGGGGGACGGCCGAAGGCTTGATAGTCCCATTTTAGTTGGGTCGGTGGCCGCTTTAGGCTTGTAAATAAAGGTTGTGTCATGTGGACACGTGTGAGAGATTTTCGGTCTGTGATGGACCATTTTACCCTTTGTTGTGCAACTGTTCAGAGCTTGTAAAGTCTGTTTGTAATTTGCATTGTCTATAAAGTGTTTTTCGGAGATGTTTGCTTGTGGATCCCGAGTGAGGCCTTTTCTCTGTCCTGTTCTCTCTTTTGTGGGACCTAAGGGACCATGGGAGGCTTCGGGGAGGCTGACCCTTGCGGACGGACACGCAAGGGTGCCGCACGACTTAGGCAAAACCAGCTAAGTCCGTGACAAGACGTAATAGTTGGACGGTTCCTCTATTCACTGTTAGGAGGAATATGTCCCCGCTTTGGTAGATGAGGGACACCACTGCATCTATTATTGGGAGTGTGATATGAGTTTGTCTTCATCTACTATTGTGATTAGCGGACCGTCAGACGTGACAATTGGACGGTTCCTCTATCCGCTATTAGGAGGAATGTGTCCCCACTTTGACGAATGAGGGACACCACTTCGTTTGCTGTTTGGAGTGTGATATGAGTTTGTCTCCATCTACTGTTAAGAGAATACAAACTCATCCTACAGGATAAAATCTTTCAATCCATTATTGGAGGAATGCTCATTCGAGTATTTGATATATTCCAATGGGTATTAATTTTATATTAACTTTTAGGTTTCTACTCGGCGTTGTTGATTTTTTTTTATTTTTGATTTTCAGAATAACCTCCCACTTGCATTAAATCGGATTCTAGTAGAAAGTGGACCTTCATTTACCCGCTAAGTAGAGCCATTTGAATAATTCATCAAGTTAATATCACTGTGTCTATTTTTTTTATGAATAAATAAATTATAATAAAATTTTATAAATTATAAATAAAAATAATATTTATCTAGTGAAACTAAAAATAAAATTCAGGATGTGACAGAATATTATATTTTGAGGGTATGCAACTAATAAAGAAAAAAAATAAAAAAAATGGTGTGTTATAACTCTTTAAATATTTGTTCTAAAAATTGTGCTAATTCTCATTCTTGATCAAACGTACTCAGCACAAGAACACCTATCATTCTCTTTCAGGATTGATAAAAACATCAAACCTGAGTAGAAGATAATTTGTAATGACAGAGATCTTAACAGTTATTTGGTATCTCAATAGCAAAATGCAGTTGAACTTTCTGTCTGTCATGCTCCACCAGAATGACTGAAATATACAAAACCTTTCTTCAATGAACTCGCAGAAACATACCAACCAGGACAATCTCATATCAGTGTCTAGTAAATAGAGCTACCAAAGCTTTTATGATAACACCAATATAATGCTTTCCAGATTATTCAGAAGATTGCTACATGTATTTGGAGCTTTATGCTAAATCAACAATTAACAGGATGGTATGGATTTGTTTGCTAGAGAGCTAATTATGAAACACCATATACATGGGAATTGCATTGTATAGTATGTTTTTTTAATACTTAAGTCACTAACCATTTCAAAAGTACCCTATAAAGGTAAAACCATCATCTAAATGCAAACTTATATACTGAAATTTAGGCACATAATATATATATTATGAGGAAGAAACAAGTAATCTTGAGTGTAATGATGTTAACAAAAGGTATAATAATGATTGTAAACAAGAAATACTGAGAGGTGACAATCAGCTGTAGTAACTTTATTTGTTCCACTATGAAAAAGAATGTCTTTTAACAAATATATATTCTGGATAGTTGTATAATATATTGAGTGTATATAACATCATCACAATGTATCGGCATTTGTTTGAGCCTTCATTTGATTGTATATAATGCCATTTTATTTAGTCTTCATTTGATTGAGCCAGCCAACATTTCATGTAACCCATTTGGACGGGCGAGATCATAGTTCTACAAGATCTTTGAGGGCAGATCCGTCACTTCGGAAGCAAACGATTGCTCGAAATAGTGGCCCCGGCACGTGAGCTTCTGTGCAGCACGTGCGAAAGTAATCATCCCGGAGCGATTCTTCTCGTGGTTATCCCGTACCCAACCTGTTGCTCACCTTAGGTGGGCCCAAAAGAAACTTCATCATTTTGTCTAATCACTAAGCTGGTAGATTAAATGGTACGATAATACAAGTACCTGAAGTTCTGCTCTGTGGCGTATTCCTCTATTTAACCGCCCCGCTCCTCGTCTTCTTTTCTCACGTTTGTTGGAAGATGTTTCTGCAACAACCTCTAGCTACGAACCCTTCTCTCTCTCTCTCTCTCTCTCTCTCTCTCTCTGATCTGATATAGAAGAAGAAAAAGAGGAGGAATCAAGAGAGGAGAGTTCGTATTTCTTCATCCGGATCGACGAAGAAGCTCCCAAGATTGCTTCTTTCTGTGGTATTCCTCGACCTGCTCCCTCGAATTAAGCTTGATTTCGTATTCCTTTTGCTCCCGATTACAGTCTTGCAGTCTTCTACACTGTGTCTTTCGATCTTCGTTCATTTTAAGCTCTCTGTGAGCTGATAGATGGATATACGATTGCTTTGCTAGTTGGTGGTGTTCGACGGATCGGATCGTCTTGGATGGAGACGCCGTGGGAAAAGGTCCGTCCGCATCTTTGATCGCTTTGTTTCTGTCCTTTTTTTTGGTTGATGTGTAGATCGTACTATTTCCGGAGCTTTTCTTCTTTCTTTGGACAACTCTAAGCAGATCTCCGAGTTCTTTGTACTGATCATAACGCGATTACTTCATTACGCTGTTTTTTACCCGATCGATGTCATGCCATTGGATCTGCTCAACATCCTCAAGTTCTCTTCTTAGACCGCCTCTTGACTTCTCTGTTCGTTTCCATTTCTTCATTAGACTCATCACGAGTCAAGATGAGCTTTCTTTACGACGACACACCATTTATTTGCTTGAAACAAAAAAAGACAAGAAACCATCTGATGCTTCTTTCTTGTCGGATTTGTTTCTCAATTCACACAGAGAGCGTAACAACTGCATTTGTTCCTTTCTCAATCCCAAACCAGAGGAAATCACAGAGAACGTAACAGCTGCTTCTGCAGCTCCGAAGCTCTCTCCCCCTATTTCCCGTCGTAACTTCTAACACTAGAAAAAATCTCTCTTTTCTCTTCGCCTTTTCCTCAGAGGAAGGGATCGAAACCGTCGGATCAAGATCCTACGGCTGGTCAGCTGTGAATGGACTGTCCCCGCGAGCAATCGCGGTGATGATTTGGGTTCGTGATTCTGGCTTTGTGGCCAGGGTCGTTATCGCGACGGGAAGATCGTATATTCCCGCAGCAAACGGAACCGAGAGAACGTGTGAGACGACGGGACTTGTGCAAGCGAATGCGTTACCTGTGTCACGATTTAATAAAAAATGAGGTCCATCTGGGTCCCATATGTACGGCAACTAGGTACCGACGCATGGAGTAGTAGGAAAAGTGCAGTTCTTTTCTCTCGTTCGTTTGTTCGTTTGTTCGTTTGTTCTGTTTGCGTTGTCTGATGTGATAATGATATTAATAATGCTGATGTTTGTTTGTGCGGACAGCTGAAGTACTATTACTCGAAAAGGAATGACTCCACAGTATCGAAGGAACGGCAAGGGCGGTGGGCTTTCGGCGGACAGGCGCTGGCGGATGCCACTTCGAGACATGCATCCCCATGCGACGGTACGACCCCCCTTGACATCATCCGACCATCTTATTCGATACCCTGGTGGCGATCAATGCAACAGTGGGATAGGATGGGGGCAATCTGGGAAGTAACCGGTGCTACTCATCGATACATGGCGTTCATACTTTTTTTTGTAGGAGCACTCGAGCTGGACGCCTTCTACGAAATCGATCACGAAAAGCTTCCTCCCAAGTCCCCGATCCAGCTGAAAGCCATTCGAGTCGTAAAGGTTTCGATATTTCTTTCTTTTTAGTTCTTTGTTGATTGAAGCCTGTGCTGTAAATTGTGGTTGCTTAAAGTTTGTAGCTGGAACGTAGGTGTGCGAGGCGACGAAGCTGGAAGTGACGGTGAGCTTTCCGAGCACTCTTGCGCTACGGAACTACTTCGCTCTTTCGCCGGAGCCCGGCCGCGAACCGGAGCTGGACGAGAGGTTCGTCATGAGCTCGAACCAGGCCGCGAGGATACTTCGGTTGCCTGTGCCGCCGTCTGATTTGGAAGTACAGAAGCACTTACTTAGTTTCTGGCTGTCGAATTCCAACCTGTACGATTCTCCTCCATTTATAGGCCCCCCGGAATCGGTAATGGAGGTCGACGAGGTCGATAATCAAACATCACTTTTGGGCCACTGCCTCCTGACCATCAAGCAAGCAGGCTTTGTCGGATGGGGGATACGGAGGAAGGTTAAGTACATTGGGAGGCAGCGGGACATTTCGTGGTCGTCGCCTGAGGAAGAGAAGGAGGAAGTGCAAGCGGACGAGGAACAGCTGCACTCTGAAAAGAAGAGAAAGCGCGAGGTCGTTGAGGAGGAGAGGAAGAAGAATAATAAGAATAAAAGGGGAAATAAGGGCGAGAATAAGAAGGAGAAGAAGAAAAAGCCCCGGCGCGACAGGGACGACAAGAGGAGGTACGAGGAGAAGCAGCAACAGGGGAAGGGGACGAGGGACCGGTGGTCGTCGGAGAGGTACGAGGCGGCAGAGATGAAGCTGCTGGAGATCATGAAGGAGAAGGGGGCGGAGCTCGGGAAGCCCATAATGCGGCAGGCGTTGAGGGAGGAGGCGAGGAAGCACATCGGGGACACGGGCCTCCTGGACCATCTGCTGAAGCACATGGCGGGCAAGGTGGTGACCAACGGCACCGAGCGGTTCCGGAGGCGGCACAACTCGGAGGGCGCAATGGAGTACTGGCTGGAGCCAGCGGACTTCGTGGAGGTCCGCCAGAAGGCTGGGGTGGCGGACCCCTACTGGGTCCCGCCACCCGGGTGGAAGCCTGGCGATGCGCCTGCATGCCCCTGTGATGGTGAGATAAGGCAACTCAGAGAGGAATTATCACTTCTGAAGAGGTGCCTCTCTCTCTCTCTCTCTCTCTCTCTCTCTCTCTCTCTTAGTTGTAAACGTGCTTGACGAAGTAAAAGTGGCACATGCAGGGATATGGACCATCTGAATTCACTGAAGCAATTGGAGAAGGTAGTTAACGAAGCCCAACCTGAACCTGAAAATGGCGGGAATACTTGGCAGGTGATTAAGCTTTCTTGGGCTTAAAATGTGGAAGATTTATTTCCAAGTTGCACGCAAGTTCACAATACTTGTCTTTAATTTCGAGTTCTTTATTAAAACTTAGCTAAGAATAATATACATCAAGAACTGGTGAGACTGTATCAATCCAGGATTACCACATTCATGCATTTGCTTCGGTGGCTTATTTATTGTTCTCTTTTACCAATCTCCTTGACGGGTTCCAGGAGAACTGCGGGAGCTTGATGGAAAGGAATACCAAACTTGAAGCAGAAATAAGTGTCATTTTTATTTGTTTGCAGGGTTTGAAGGTACATTTACACGTGGTTTATTGCTTTGATTTCATTCAACACTTCTCCAGATGATTCTTTCTCTCCTTTTTTTTATTTTGATTAATGCTCTACAGTGTATTTACCATAGTTCATTTCGGTTGTGTGCCGGGTAATGCAGGAAGAGATAAGACTTCTGAAGGAAGAGAAGGAAAAAAAGAACATGAAGATGGAGGCAATGAAAGAAGACAAAGGCGTGCAGTACGAAGGAGATGACACCATGCAACATGATGGAAATGAGAACAAAGGAGATGGGGACGCCAACGACGGCAACAGCAATTCCAATATCACTGACAGTATCATGAAAGACACAAACAACAACAGCAATAGCAACATAAGCAACCTATCCATTACAGCCGTCGATATAACTAAGAGTAGGAGCGCCACCACAAACAGCAAGAGGGTGGCGGCACGCCGGAGTGGGTTCAGGATCTGCAAGCCTCAGGGTACGTTCCTGTGGCCGGACATGTGGAGCAGTACCAGCAGCAGCGCCGCTGATGGTGGAGCCGGGGTGTGGCGTCCGCCGGGTTCGCAGGTGGTCCCCAACCCCATGATGACCACCATGACGACAGCGACCATAGAGGAGCATCTGATGCTGCTGGGTGGGGTCCCCACTCCTTCGTCGGCCTCTACCGCCACCTCGGCGCCCAGGCTCCTGCTACTGCCTTCTCCGGCGTCCCCAGCCCACACACATCCTCCAGAGGTCATGGCGGTCCCCCCGCCTCCTCCTCCACCTCATCATCACAACCACCATTTGCAGATGCTGCAACAAACGGGCGGCTCCTGCGACATTTGCCCTTCCGTGGTGTACCGTCACATGGTGGCACGCGTACTCTCTCTCTCTCTCTCTCTCTCTCTCTCTTTCTAACATTCTGTTGTAGGTTTGGGCGCAGACAACTTCACCAACAATGCTGCCTAGAGTTGGGGGTGGGCCGGAGGGGAACAAAAGATCCGAGGAGGCGGCTTCCTGGGACTCACACAAGGGAGGGAGATGCGACATCGCCACTGATCTCTCCCTCGCCACGCCCTCCACCACCTACCGATGAACTAGTGCATCTCTTCTAGATACTTGGTGCTTGTAGTATTTCTGCTTTTACTACAACAACTACTACTACTACAATACTGCTCTTAGGGCTACATGTAGTACGTACACGTCCTAAACCTTAGGGATCATACCAGCATGCTTCGTTGCGTTACCCCATTCTGAGCATACTCAAATAGAAAGTCCCAAGGGCGGATGTAGCTTCTGTGATTTCTTACATGCATCTCTACATACGCTTTTGGGGCCTTATTAATCAGAACTAGTGCCTCTATCACGGATACAAATGCCGATGCATTCGTCACTGTCAAGCACCTTTTGATGACTCTAGATCTGTGCATTTTATATCATCAGAAGAAAATTTTTCCCAGGAAAAAAAGAATAATACTTTTTTGAGAACAATATAATCGGGTCCTGATGTTGGTAGAGCAGAATAGGAATTTTCACGTGATCAGAATGGTGAAAGGGGGCAGCAAGAGCATTTGCAGTCAGTCTGCTTGCCTGCTCCAAACATGGAAAGACCAAAAGCGGTGGAGGAAGAAGTGCGTAATCTGTTCAGCTGGGAGCTATGCACTCAGAAAGCAGGGAACAGCACGTGCCAATCAGGTACGCCCGCAGGCAGACAACTCAGTGTTGCAGATTGCGTATTTAAACGTGTAGGCTTTATGCGTGCATAAAAAGCAAGTGAAGCTAAGATCTTTAGCGTTTAAGACATCGGAAGCTAATAAGAAGTTATATAAAACGATGTCTTGTCCTTTTTTTCAAGCGTTCAAACAGGTAAGTGATGCATATCTTCTTTATTCTGATTCCGCTTTTGGCCGGTGATTGTCGAAATTTTTTATACTTAATTAATTCCTTGAAAGGTCCACAACGATCATATTTTAATTCTCATCCGAGTTTGATTCTATTGGATAATTTTGAAATATAATTTTTCTTACATATTTAGAAAGAACAATGTGGTGACTAATTAGTTGATCGTTGAAATGTAAAACCTTTATAAATTTTTTTCGAGAGGGGAGTGTTGATTTTCTTGATTTAGTTATACATGTTTGTTGGGCTGATGGCCCATATTCAGCCCATGTGGGCTTTATCAGCCCACAGCTCACACCCCCTCTTAACCTAACCCTAATTAAGATTAGGGGGTGTGGTGGCTGCGTTTTAGAGGCAGATTGAAGCTATAAAAAAGGCAACAACGAGGCAGATCTTGGTAGCCACGAGATTCCAAAGAGAAGAAGGAGAACAAGGCAGAAAAGGAAGAGAAAGAAAGGGAAGAAGACAAGGACAACGCAGAGAGACTGTTCACAATCATCTAGCAGTGTTCTCATCTCAGGTTAGATCAAATCTACAGTAGTCTCTTGCTGTGATTACTTGGGAGGTTTTAGATATTGTGGGCAGTAACGTGATCCTTGTATCCCAGTTATTCTCTTGTGGTTGTTGCTTGGGTTTTGGGCAAGAGATTGAGATTTGTATATTCATTATTCTCATAGTGAATTATCTCTAGTTTGCCCCGTGGTTTTTACCCTTCACATTGAAGGGGTTTTCCACGTATATCTTGGTGTTCTGTTTGATTGTGTTTCCATTTTATTCCGCTGCGTATTTTGGTCTTCTAGTATTTGTTCCTATACAAAGGTTATTCCTGTCTATATCCCCATCAATGTTTTCTTTTCGTAATATAAAAATCTGTCGTTAAATGAATCCTAATTTGTTGAACGTTATTCTGTTCTATAATCTGGTTTGATCTTGTAGTCCAAGTAATTCCGTACCATGACGTATCTGGTATAGTAATAATTAGTGAAAAAAAAATACTTGTACAAACCAATGAAGTGACTCCATCTCCAAGGTCCAAAAATACGAATCGTTGGAATATTCTGAATCATTCATGAACATTACCGCAAATATGATTAGCTCCCACATAAATAAGTAGCTGTGCGGCAGCTACAAAAAAAAAGAGTTAAAAATGTTCACCGGCAAGCTTAAGAGACTGGCGTTCATTGAACAAAATCTTAATAGTTTCGTTGTGGGCGGTATTTGCTGATCACAAAATAAATCTGCATGTTCTTTTCCTTATTGTAAGCCAAAACATACCGATCATCGTTTTCTCGTCCCCAACGAAATTGTCCACGCTTGGATAATTCTTCGTTAAAACATTGTAATTGACTAAAAGAATCGGTGCGTGTCCTGACCAATGGATAACGGTAGAGAGACTTTTATTTAATAGTAATACTCTTATATCTATCTCCCCCGAAAATCTCTTTCACAAATTATGGATCTTTTAAAAGAGTATTCTAAGTGGATAATAATAGAATTTTTTTTTAAGTGATCCAAATTCTAAACAATCTGATCAAAGTTAAAATGTGATGAAAAGTAAAAAAATAATAAATTTTGATCAAAGTTTTAAAAACTAAAACAATCTACAAAATATTTATAAAGGTTTCACGTAGAATGTTTTTGATTCGGAGTTCAATCACCTTAGCTAAATAAAATTATAATAATTTTATAAATTTTTCGAATGGTGGAATCTATTATTTTAAGAACAATGTATCTCATATATTTTGGTTCTAACTTTTATAAACTCTTTTATAATCTTTATAAATATATTCTAATCTATGATGGATTTCATAACTTATAAATTTAATTTAATTTTTTTGCTCTTTTATCAATTATAACACATTTTAATCAAAATTATGTCAAAAATATCAAAAATGACTTAAGGATAAATTAAATTGATATCTAATAACAACTATGATTATTTATTGACAGTACTATTATATTTTTAATAATTCATACTATATTTATTAAGATATTATTTAATATATCATTATAGTCACATTTGGTTTATTGATATTTTTACATTTTCTTTTGACAAAGGAAGAGAAAAGTATTTCAGTCTTTTACATAATCTAGTCAAGTCATCATTTTCTAGGTAAAAAGAGAAAAATAAAGAGTTTCTTTAATGATCTTATCTTATAAATAAATATAATTTTATTAGTATTATATTTTAAAAAATTAAAATTATGTAAAGATAATCTTGATATGCATAAAAGATATTTTAATGAAAGGACATGTCTCTTAC
Source organism: Musa schizocarpa (assembly GCA_900464855.2). Taxonomy (NCBI): domain Eukaryota; kingdom Viridiplantae; phylum Streptophyta; class Magnoliopsida; order Zingiberales; family Musaceae; genus Musa; species Musa schizocarpa. The sequence continues at coordinate 35,199,482 of LS990915.1, forward strand.
AATAATATCATTTAAATGTGACATTTGGGATGCTTTTTAGGCTCTATAAATAGAATTGTAAATAGCTATAGTTTATTAATTCATATTTCAAAGCAATTCCTTCTTTTTATTTTTAAAAATATTATTATTATTTTCTTTTGCTACTTGGTTTGCTAAGAGAGGTTAGTTAATTGACTATACTATTGTGCTCATAAGAAAGATAATATCGATTCGCAAGGAAAAGATGGATGGAATATTGAGATTAGAATTTCTATCAATCCCATAGGTAAGGATGATTTTTCATATTAAGACATTGATTACATGCTTTTAAGTTTTTTTCTAAACTTTATCTTTTTATTTTTATTATTTTAATATCTTATTTATTTCTTCATCAAAATTTGTATATCATTATTTTGCTCGAACAATTTAAGATAAAATCTCAATGAATTTTGGTTAGAATTACAATAATAAATTAATATGATTAAAACTGATTAATTATCATGTTTTCTTAATAATTCAAGTATTTACTTATTTATCGTCTAATTTGAGAATGGTCAGCATTTACTTCTAGTTTTATCTAATTATTCACTATTTGATCTTTGTTGGGTTAATTAGATGCATAATTTATATGAATGAAGATTGTACTAAATTTAACATTAAAATTAAGATATATTATAATTTGAGACTCAAAACCTAGTGTATTAATAAAAATATTATCAGTTTATAGATATTATTTAGAAATTAAAAAATCCTAAAATAAAAAAATTCTTTTTTAGAGACAAATAAAAGAATATCAAATCTCATTATATTAATAATAATTTTAGTAGTTTAAAAACATTGCTTCGTACAAAAAAAATGTCACGTCTTGTTTCTTTAACATATAGCTGTATATAACGGTGTGATGTCAAACTACCCGCTACGTAGATTGGGTAAATATAACGGAACGATTTTAGAATGTAACGCTTGGGCTGAGTGGCATCTATATAACCCGAGGGCCCACTCTGTTGCAATCACAACAATATCTGCCCTCGCGCGCTCTCCTCCTCTCGGCTCTCGGCTCTCGGCTCTCGGCGATCTCGTCGTTCTGCGAAGGTCGGAACTGCTCTCCGACGAACACGAACGGGCACAGCTGCGAGGGTCCTTCACTTCGATTTTTATTGCGGTGATCTCATTCCTTTCTTTTTTCTCTTGTTTCGTTTCGTTTCGTTTCGCTTGGTTCTTCATCCGTCGAAATTTTGATTCGGGTTCAGAATTTTTGTTGGTCTTGGGGTTCGTTTAATCGATTCTTGGTTGTCGGCTTTCTTGTGGGAAGATCGATCTTTCTGGTTTTCTCGATCGTTTTTCGTCACCACGCCAGTCTCGTTCTGGTTTCGATTGGAAAAAAAGTCTTCTTCGCGTTCTAGGCGTGTGGAGTACGACCGCTTCATCCCGTTCCGGTCGGCGATGGACATGGACTACGCACGCTTTGCCCTAACCAGGCCTTCGAGACCGCAGCGTGATGGTTCTAGGGAATCCCCATCGAGCGTGGCGTACCAAAAGCTTCTTGATGACTGCATTTTGAAGAACAGGTCTCGTATCCTCGCTTTCAAGACTGTACCTGAAGCGCCGGCCAGCAAGCTGCCCCAGTTTGACGAGCCCATTCGGCCGCAGAAGAAGCAACAGAGGCGAATCCCTAAAGAACCAGAGAGGGTTTTGGTAATCCACGGCTTGTTGGATGATAATGTTTTGAATCTCCTCGACTGGGGAAGCAATAATGTGTTGGCGATTGGCCTTGAGGACGCAGTGTATCTCTGGGACGCTGCAAACGAGTCGACTAAGCTTCTACAACCCGTAGAAGACAGAGGACCTATCACTTGCGTCCGATGGTCGCCAGACTGTGCAGTTCTTGCTGTCGCATTTGGCAATTCAGATTTAGCCCTGATTGATCCAGCAACAGGACATGTCGTGGATGGGATGGAAGATGAGAACCAGGCCCCTGTGTTGTCACTTGCGTGGACAAGTAATTCAATCTTGATGGTCGGAAGATTTGATGGCACTGTTGTTGATTATGACTTTAGAAAGGATGACATGTTCATCTGTTTCTATAATGGGCATCGGCGTGGAGTTTGTAGTCTTAAATGGTCCGTGTTGTCATGGCGGTATTTGGCGAGTGGAGGGCAGGACAAACTAGTGCACATATGGGATGCCTGCATGCTTGTCTCACGTCACCATCCATGTCAACGTCAATGGCTTCACAGGATCAGCAGCCACACTTCCATTGTGAAGGCCATTGACTGGTGCCCAACTCGGAGCAACTTGCTGGCTTCTGGTGGAGGTTGCAATGATCATTGCGTTAAGTTTTGGAACACTGTTAATGGTGCTTGCTTGAACTCGATTGATGCTGGCTCTGAAGTTTGTGCATTGCTATGGGACAAAAACAAATCTGAATTACTGACCTCCCATGGTTCGCCGAATAATCAACTCACCTTGTGGAATTACCCATCGATGACGAGAGTGGCTGAGGTTTCCGGTCATTCATCTCGGGTTCTTTCCTTGGCTGGGAGCCCACTAGGAGGTGTAATAGCTTCTGCAGCAGCAGATGAGACAGTCAGGTTTTGGAATATCTTTGAGACTCCCAAAATAATAAAACCTGAACTGCCCTTTGCCCAATTTAATGTCATAAGATGAAAAGGCAGATAGGTGGAAATGATTAAGATTCCAAATGGAAGACTTCTCTAGTGCTTGACATGAAGATCTGTTGTTGGTAGCATTGCAATGGGAAGTTTCGTGGTGTCAAACAGGCAGCACATTTTCATACACGCGTATAGATTTGAGATCTTCAAATACGAGCGCCACTACCTAAGGTAAGTTAGAAGCCTTACAGCCTTTTACAGCATTTTAGTAGGCTTATTTACAACATGACTGTCATTGCAGCTACGAGGCTGATTTTTGTTTCCTATTTATTGTTTATCATTTCATAGTTATCGATATGATTATTGCCCAATTGATGAAACATGTGGTCTATAATTATTTCCCAATTGTTATAATCTAATTATGTGGTTTAAAGTGATTTCAATTTACGTTTCTTTTTTGTAAGTTACTATCTTTGTCTCATTTTTGTTTGAGAATTTTTGTGTAGACTATATATTTTGTTGTGTATGCTAATCATGCATAATTAGATCAAACTGATAGATGCTTATTTTTTTTTCTTTTTTGAGTTGAGATTTCTTATGATATGAACCTTAGTATCACATGAAGACATCACATTGCACACCTAGAAGAGTGTTTGACAATCGAGAGATCTATGCATTATAAGAGGTAATTGCCTATGGTCTTATGTTTCTATTTTTCTTTCCGACTATAGGTTTCCTATGATACAAGTTAAACTTAAGAATTTTATATTCTTTTAGGACTATAAAGAAACTTTGAAGATTGAACTACGTAGCTCTATTGCACTTGCAATATGGCCTTGAGTATCACACGAAGATATCATATTGCCAAAACAAACTTTGAAGATTGAACCGTATAACAAACTTCAGATTTCCTTTTTCATTTTTTTTTGAGTTGAGATTTCTTATAACATTCAATATGGCTTTGTTATCACATGAAGAAATCACATTGCATATCTAGAAGTGTGTTTGACAATCGTGAGATCTATGCATTATAAGAGGTAATTGCTTATGGCCCTATGCTTCTTTTTTCTTTTCTAACTATAGGTTTCCTATGATATAAGTTGAACTTCTGAATTTTATATTCTTTTAGGACCATTAAGAAACTTTGAAGATTGAATTGTGTTGCTTTATTGTCAGACCAAAGTACTTTCACATGATGAATTTAAAATCTTTCTATGGTGTCTTTGTTAAATCTTTATTCACAGATATAAGGATATTAAAGCATCTTTGGATTTGCTTAGAGGGTGAAAATATGGAAACTTATGGTATTGCACAACTATAATCATATTCAACAACTAAGAGATCTATGCATAATTTTGATCTAAGATGTAACTTCTTATGTCTTTATTTTTTGGGTGACTAAAGGTTCTTAATGTTTCATTTTATAATGAAGAATAAATTATCTTCACTTCTCCCATGTTCAATTTTATCTTCACTTGTTAAGCTTTGTTCTGTACTGATCATGTAATTTATAGGTGGATGCAACTTTGTTGTCCTTAAATCAGAACATCAATTAGTTGTATAAGGAATGACTTTTTGTGCTGTACTTCACAATTTGTTACACTATGGTTTTGTGTACTGTTGCAACACATAGTTTATAAATGTTAAGGACACTTCAAGATTGCCATCGTTAAGGATTTGCTATCACTGAGCTGAGTGGGAGGACATGAATTTTAGTCGTTAAACCAAATATTTAGTTTCTTAAGGCTAACTTATATCTGTTCATTTATTGTCTTTATTGTAATTACTGTCAATATCTGCTGCTTTTTTTTTTCCTTTCACTGGCTTGATTTAAAGCTCATCTCGTATGATCTGATTGAAAATCAATTTTTGACCAAGCACACTGAACTCCTGAGTTCCAACTGAAATCTTTGGACACCTAACTGTTTTTTTTTTATCTGATCAAATTTTAGGGTGGTTTTTTTTAACTGTTTTAGCCTTCAGATTTTTTTATGTTCTTTTAGGACCATTCTAGAACCTGTCAAAATTTTTATTTGGTATAGATCTTATTTCACTATGGAGTAGTTCATTTCACTTGAAATAGTATTTTTGTTTTATGTTTATTTGCATATACAAAGATACTAAAGTATCTCGGGTTTTTGTTTAGAGGGTGAAAAAATTTGAAAAATTGTGGAGTTACAAAACTAGAATTGTGTTTGATAATCAAAAGACTGTTGATCAACCACTCAGATATTGTTCAAAAAACTGTTCATGAAATCCATAATTTTCAATTTGAAATTTTTCGAAAATAAAGATAAGTTCAAGAGTGAAATCCAAGCATAAAATTTTCTATTTTTAGTAAGATGTGTCATAATTTCTGTAGAAAGCAATTATTCAACCTAAGAGAACTGCGAACCATAGTATATACCATAATAGTAAAGAGATACCAAACAAATAAATCTATGAGCTTGATAAAGGTGAGGTATTGTAATTCTGTTTATTATGTTTTTCCCTGTGAAATGAACAAAAATATCAAATTTATATGTCTTTCCATGAATAGATTAGGTCTTCTGCAACATAGATACACTTTTGATCGTAAGATAGAGCTTGAAAAATGGTGTCAAATGGGATATAATGCAGGTTTTAAATTTTGGAAGTTAGCTTACTAGACCAACAATTCACAAATGCTTCATTATAGTGATAGTGGAGTAGTTCAGGTCCTTCCGATTAATAGGATCTTCATTAAAGGTTCCGATTTGTAATTATTTTAGTCTATGGGATTTATCTTGCTGAATCAGCTATAGTTGTAGCAGAGTGGTAGCAATGTTCATGAGCTTGATAGACAAGCTTGCTATGTTTCATATAAATGTTCACCAATTAATGACATGGCTACTATTTCAGTATTTTTTCAATTCTACTATTGTGGTCATTTACCACAAGTTTCAGCATCCAAGCACTATATTTGAAATTTGTCTTGTGTAAGTATAACACCGACCTTTGAGTTGGTATTTCTTGTTTTTAACTTCCCTATTTGTTTACTGAGATTAAGGTAGCAGCAGCGGTTGTGATTATTTATTACAATTCCAGTAATTTCACATGTGGTACCAATTTTGAATTTGACATGATAATTCCGATTGAATTATTTAAGTCATCATTTTTTATAATAATCTATTCATGATCTTGTTGGTTGTAATGGAGAAACAAATTGAATATTGGGTAAGCATTTGAAGTTTCCATCACCAAAGTTATCATCCCTTCCAGCACCTCTACCTCTATGCCCCTTGCCACCGTCATATATATCTTGTAAATTATCATTGACCTTATGGACAAGGCTAATACGGTGGAGATTGATGATCCTCAGAAAGCTCCAGAGCTTGATCGAGATAAACAAGAAGCTGCAGCGAAGCTCATGGCCAACGGTGCATGCACCCTTTGCAACAAGGGGAAGGTGCATATACAACCTTCTTTTTCTCTTGATTAATGATTGTTGGTGTTTGAATTATAAAACTAGAAATCAGTTTTATGTTATGAAATTATGCATTTTTTTTATTGATGTGCATATGGTTAGCTCACCCTTATTATCCAGAATAATAATTATTCATACTGGTCAGATTTTGTTGTTCCCCCCTATGTTTCAAATGGTCTGAATATTTCTACCTGACGTGGAGTCATCCATAAAAGATCCTTCTACTAGGTGCTTGTTAGTGTTTGACTTGAAGCCTCACACTTTCAATATAAATTTGTGAGAATATGTACATGAATGAACAACCAGTTTACTTTTTTCCCCAAAAGTGGATGACTTTATATAAATTCTCCAAGCCGATATGCTAGACATTGTTTGTCATAAATGAACTAACAAAATGAAAGAAAGCAGGAAGAACTCGCAAGATTGAATGTTACATCTTTGGACAATGTATCATTCGAACTAGAAGCTCAGTTTAAACACACACAATGAATTGGTTGCCCCCCCTCTTTTTCTGTGCTTTCTGAACTTCTTAATGAAATATTTCAAATTGTTTTGAAGAGTTCAATTATTCCAAGAATTACTTCAATGCATTTTAGTGATATACTAAGTGAACTGGTTTTGCAAAAAATTTAAAAGTCATCTGTTATTTTTTTGTTGAGCCTGACATATGGATTTTAAGAAGGAATATGGACACCATTTTTAAGTTCCATCATATTTTTTCCTCTTTTTCACCTTTTCCTTCACAAATTTACGGTAAGGGTCTTTCCATTATTGTCAATATTACAGCAAATGTCTACTATTAGTCATAACTGTCAATATTTTCAACTTCATACAATGAGATTTTGCCTAATGTCACTATGATTATAGATTAAGTTGTTCGCAAATTGCTTCATGCTTAAAGATATTTCACCTCCAACAATTTTCTCATAGACTTCCATTTGTGATGCTTCAGTCATATGTTGAGGCTTACCTTTAATTCATGTTATGATCAAGGCACGTTGCTTTTTTTTTTTTTTTTTTTTTTTTTTCATTCAGGGACAAAGAGACTTAGAGCATTGATATTTCACTTACTGGAATTTGAGAATCAGGTTCAAGTATCCTTTCTTTGTTGAATATTTTGGTTACTCCTTTACTAGAAAGTATCTATGGTGGTTTCTCAAATTTTATCATTGAAAAGTCTAGTGCTCTAATTAATTCTCTTTCTTGTCTAACTTCTGGCCTGCCCCTTAACATTCTGTAATCTTTTTATCAAATTAGTTATAATTACTAACAAAGAATTGTGACTTCTATTAGTCTTTCTGTTATGTAAGAAAGAAAAAAAGAGATCTTATCAAATTCTGGATTGCATTCTAGATATTGCTCTCCTATTACAGATCATTCATCAATAATATTTTTAGACATGTTTCGATTCCTTTAGACTTTGTTTTTTCTCCTTTTGTTATATCATTCATCAATAATAACATTTCATAATCTTTCGAACAAATTAGTTGTCATTACTCATTACTAACAAAGAATTGTGACTTCTATTAGTCTCTCTGTTCTGTAAGAAAGCAAAAAAAAGACCTATCAAATTCTGGAATTGCATTTTAGATACTGCTCTTTCTTACAGATCGATAATATTTTTAGACACATTTTGATTCCTTTAGACTTTGTTTTTTCTCCTTTATTTGAGTTTTCCACTTTGCACTATTCTGGCTATATATTCTGTAGCTGATATTTAACTAATCGTTTCATCATTTTAAAACCAACAATTTATCATATTAAGAGTATAGGTTTTCCTACCTTGTTGGATTTGCATGTAAAGGTACTGAACATAATACCTTCGATGTTGATGAGTCACTTGAAGACTTCGCACAATTAGCTGTTGGACTTTCAGTTGTTGGCTCCACTTCTCAAAATTATGTTTTTTTCCCCATATTTGAACATGAGGCAGTAAATAGTTTCCTCATTGCTCTAAGTATGCATTTCTAGATGTCTAGAATCTAGGAGTATATTATTGCTTTGGCTGTCAGGAATATAGAAATTCAGAAAATAGATCTTTCTGAGATAATTTTTTTTCTGCTGTTATGTAGTCCATTCTCTAATCTTATATAGGAAATATTTTATTGATGTCAGTCATCTAGTTTTACGTGACATGCCATATTTATTAATTTGTGCATCTCTGTGTATTTGCCTCGTTCAAGATTCAGATTGTTCATTATACCAACAATAACAAGAAGTGAAGACATCATGGGTAGCTACTATCATTTTCTAAAATGCTGTATGATTGGTTATAACCATTAGGTATCATACAATTTCAACAGTGCTGATTTAGATTTATTTACTCTCAAGTGTTGGTGCTATCAGTTTCTTTGGTTATGTTAATGTTGCTCTAAGCTGGGAACTAGGTCAGAATTAAAAAAAAAAAATTGAAGATAATCTCAAGAAGTGAGAAATCATGAAGACAAATATCCATCTTTAAATATTTTTGTGATTTTAAATGGAATATTAAATGCAAAGCTACCTTTCTTATGATCTTAGAGTTCTCTCTTGGTGATTGTTATTTGTCATAGCTTGATAAGGATTAGTGACCAGATGACACTCACTTAATATGGGTTGTTTCCCTTTTATTTTCAAAATTTGCTATCAAGTAGAAGCTAATACACACAAATTCCAACGATTTATGACCTCTCCTCGACTTTGATTGGTGTTTGTCTTGATGAAATTTGGGACTCAATTGCTGATGGTTTCAGTTTGGTCATTTCTCAGATGATGGCGATTGCAATATGTGGATACATAATTATGGGCTAGTATCACTTGGTAGAATGTCTTTTCTTTGATTATTAGCTCTTATGTTGTGTAGATTCAACTTCCAATAGCATTTTGTAGTGCTTGTGAGCAAGATTTTAGTTATGCTCGCTGATCCAAAGTTTTTGTTTAGGCTCACTTATCCAAATCGAGAGATTTACATGGGCTCTTGAAATGTTGCTGAAGTCAAGAAGTCAAGTCTGCAATTTTGTGCCCTTGATGTTGGAACCAAGGTATGCAATTTTGAATAATATTGCCCAGTACAGGCAGTACGGACCGGTCCGTCAGTTTATCGATACACGGACCGCCCGTTACCGGGTGGAACGAAATATATATATATATATATATATATATATATATATATATATATGTATGTATATGTATGTATATATATATGTATGTATATGTATGTATATATATATGTATGTATATGTATGTATATATATATGTATGTATATGTATGTATATATATATATATAAATATTTTATAAAAGGCGACTTCGCGTCGCCTGCCTCGACGACGCGACGTCGCCTTATATATAAAGAATATTTATATATAAATATATATATATATACATGTATATATGTATATATATACATGTATATATGTATATATATACATGTATATATGTATATATATACATGTATATATATACATGTATATATATACATATATATACATGTATATATATACATATATATACATGTATATATATATATATATATAAAGGAGGTGACGTCGCCCCGCGTGGGAGAAGGAAAAGGCGACGTCGCCTTTTATAAAAATATTTTATATATAAATATTTATAAATAAATATATATATATATAAAAACTCGGCGATGTCGTGTCACCTCGGTGATGTCGCCCCGCGTGGGAGAAGGAAAAGGCGACGTTGCTTTTATATATATATATATATATATATATACCGAGCGGTATACCAAACTGTCACGGCCTTAGCTGGAATTGCCTAAGGCGTGAGGCACCCTTGCGGCCAAGACGCGAACTTAGCTTGCGTTGCCTAAGTCGCGCTTCGCCCTTGCGATATTGCTCCGCAAAGATCAGCCCACTTGTAACCTCTCGCAGGTCCCGAAGGACCTGTAAAAGAGAAAGTTGATTAGTTCGAAAGAACGAGCGATGGACAAGTCCCGACGTCTCGCGAAAAGAGGGGAAGCTTTACAAGCAATTCAGCGAGCACCTTGCGTGCACAAGAGAAAAGAGGGAGAGGGGGAAAACAAGGGCTTTAGAAGGTTGAACGAACAACTGCAAGCCCACAAACAGCTGCTCACCAAGTCTCGGGTGCGACAACAAGTTCCCGTCAAGGCAAACGTGCGAACTTGCGAATGAGTGTTCAACGCTCGGTACTATACCGAAGCCCCATCCAGCCCTGTGCCACTCGGGGGTTTCCAAGGGGCTGAGATGGCTGACGTTTTGGTGAGCGAAGGTAGATTCCAGAAATCAGCCCGCAGCACACGAAAACGGAGTTGTTTTGGGGCTGTTTTGCTCGGTTCGGTGAGCGGTCGCTTTGTAACGTTGCAGCTTGTTCAAACTTACAATTTTACAAGCAAAATGATCGAAAACCAAGAGAAAACATGCTGTCAAGCAGCTGTACATGTAAGTGTGAGCGACGAACGGTTCGTTGAACGGAATTATTGCGAGTGCGCGACGACCGTTCGTGACATAACAGTATATCACTCGGTATACAGTTTCGTACCGTACCGAACGAACGTCGAAACTCCGGTACGGTACAAAATTGCATACCTTGGTTGGAACTATAAATTTTTATGATATGTTATCAGCAAGAAGTTCTTATGCATTTATGATGCAATTATTGCTATAGTTAATAAGGTTTTATAATGTGGTACTTTATATTGTTTGCTATACTTTAGCTAAATTGACTTTACTCACAACTCGATACTCAAATAACATCCTTGTGTAATTTTTATGATCCTTTTTGCTTATCATGTTATTACTTCTAAAATAATTAATTTGTAATTCTATGATGGTAAATGTACAATGTGAAATATTAAGTGCAAATAAAATCTCACTCAAATTGAAATGACTAGCAAAGCAAATTATAAAGGTATCGTACAAAGCTACTTGTTAATTGGAACATATTTGTGCAGCATTCAACTGATATTTCAGCAAAATAAGCTTCTTAATCATGTTAAAACACATGAACTTATCCATACATTTTGAAGGTTACACTCAATCAATTGTGTTTCGATATGGTAATTCAAAACTTTTATTTTTAGTCTCCATAGGTTGAGCCATCATAGAATCACTAGATTTGGGTATAAAAGTAGATGCATCACTAAATCGTGACACCTTTGGCTTATATCACAGTCTTTTTTATCACTAAATAGGAAGCTAGCAGCTCAGTTTTGATGAACATCTTTTATTGTTTGTAAAGCAAATTGTCATGCCCTTTAATTGTTTATGTTGTTATTCTTCTTTTATTTTCCATGTAATATGGTATCAAAACTTAAGTTCTGACCCCTATGCTTATCCCTCTTGGACTCATATGCTATGATTGTATGTAGTTGTTTTTGCTTTCCATATACTTTCCAAGAATGAATTGAATATTGGTACCAATTTTCCCTATTGAACTTATATGATGTGCAGTGATATAATACAGAAATATAAAATTTATTAGTTGAAATATTTAGGAATGTACAATATATTAATTAATGCTAGCAAATGATCGTAATGGTGTTGTCAAATTGACTTTGTTAGAACGTCAATCCTTGTTGTCGATATACCGTACCAGCTCAGGCAAAACATTAATACCATTAAATCGAGGTTTCCTTTCCCCACGTGCCAAAAAGGGCGACGAGACAGTCAGACCTTTTTTTTTTTTACTTATATATATATAAGTAAAACAAAGGGACGTCGCTCGTTTTTTTGCTCGCGTTGGAGAAACCTTCCCCACGCACAAAAAAGGGTGACAAGGCAATCGCCCCTTTTTTTGTTATATATATATATATATATATATATATCGAAATGTACCTCTCGATATACAGTACCATACCGTACCGATCGAATCTCAAAACTCCAATATGGTACGGAATTTTAATCCTTGTCCTGAACATACATTTATTATTCATTATAATCCTTGTCCTGAACATATATTTATTATTCATTATAAGTTTTTGACTTTTGTATATTTGATATTAAGTTGCTAAACTGAAAATGTATGTATTGGAATGAAATCCTCCGGAAATAAGATGTAGTCTACTTAGTTTATGTCAACTAATCTAGACAAAAGTAAGCAAATAATGGGTCGGACGGATAGTTTACATTATATGATTCAAGTTTAAAAAATTCTACATATTCTTGCAAAACTCTTAGGATATGTTGAAATAAAAGTTGCAATTGATCACAACAAGAAAAAGGATATAACTTAATTCCTCGATGGTGTGACAAAATTTGAACATTTTTTTTGTATTACAATGTCTCTTTAACTCAAGTCCTTGATAGTGTGATCAATTTAATTGTCTTATTTTATATAAATTAATATCTGAAAGAGTCTTTCAGTCTCCCCATATTTTCTGAATTTTTGATTTTTTTAATTTTAGTGCACTTGTTAATGGAGCTATCTCTTGATCTTCCAAGGCGTTTGCTCGTTAATATATTAGGACAAGCTACCCAGTTGATATATGGATCTGAAAATTGAACAAAAGTTACACAAAGATTGCATCTTTCATGAAACAAATAGGATAAATATTTATATAGTTGGGTTTCCTTAGAACAAATGGAGTACCAATAGATCAGGTTAATGAAAAATGTTCTCACCTTGAACGTTACGCAGGAGGCAAGGTTAGGAGGAACAAATTTAAATGGAAAAATTTATCTTATACAAGTATGTGTTAGACGTAAATAAATTTTTGCTTAGTTGTAAACAAGATGAAACATATTCAATCTAGTAGAGTTATTATGTTGATGTGAATGCCTCAATTGAGAACTTCATTTTCTCTAGGATTTTCTGCATTGGAAGTCATTATGTCATAGGTTAGTGATATGTTCTATGCTTAATTTCCCCCTTTCCCCACCAAAATCATAGCTATAGAAAAAACAAACTTTCTTATGTTTTTATGTGTTGGAAAAAAAATGTTTCTCATTGTTAGGTTTAAAAAAGCGAGTAGTGTCATGATTCAAAGGCCTCTTTGTTGTCTAATTAGACAGAAGTATACTTATTTTTCGGATTTACAATTGTCACTTTTAAATTCCTGCTAGGTGTTTCAATTTTTATCTTTCTCAAAGAAAATTAGTTCCTTGATTTCTTGTTATGAGTACCAATGTTTTTAACACCGCCAATGTCGGTCTCAAGCCCGAATGAAAAGGTGGAGGGTTGCTTAAGGCCATAAAAAGCCAGTGTTGAAAACATGTTAGTACTCATAAGCATGATCCTAATTGTTTCATGGTAAGACTAGTCCGTCACAATAAATTGATGCAACATATATTGACCTCTCCAGTTATTATGAGAAATAGAGTTTTCTGTTCCTAATTCTGACATTTAAAGTGCCCATCAGTTCTTTAAATCCAGGTCTGCAATACCGAATGATACCGCTCGTACCAGGCAGTACATACCGGTCCGTCAATAGACCGGTACACAAACCGCCCGCTACCAAGTGGTACCGTCGATTGAGGTGATATCGTCATCGATTGAGATGTTATTATCAATGGTGACCGAGGGAGAAGAAAGAAGAGGGAGAAGGCAAATAAAGAAATAGGAAAAAAAGGGAGAAACTGGATATCACCGCTTTTCTCGTCGGTCGGCGACTTCTCATCTGCACGTGAGAGAAGAAGCATCGGCTCGTGGGGCGGAGAGAGGCGATGATTTTTTTTTTTCTCTTCTTGGGCAATGTCGCCTCGGGCATCGTCGTAATATTTTTATTTTTTAGATGTTGTAATTTTTTTTTATCTGCGACGTCGCCCCGCATAGAGGTAAACCGAAAGGTTTATATATATATATATATATATACTGAGCGGTATACCGAAATATACCGCTCGGTATATAGTACTGTACCATATCAAATAAGTCTTGAAATTTCGGTATGGTGAGAAATTTCAATCCTTATTTTAAATGACTTCTTTTATGGTCTAACATGCAAATATCGGGACTGTGTAACTTTTTAACTTTTTATTGGCAGCTGCAATGACATATGTGAATCTCCAACTGAACTGTGAGAGACACGATGGCTATGCAGGTCCATCTTCTCAAAGGATTCGGACCGTCATTTACAAGGACAATTCTCCAGAGTGTTAGTTACATATGTTCTTTTGTTTCTTCTTTGCATTTTGTTCTGTAATATTTTGTGTCAAACATTGAAATAATTGTAGATGGTGTGTTCCATATTACTTAATAGAAATTCTATTGCTTTTTGGCTTTTCACGTGTTCAAAAGTATTGCTTTCTTAGTTTAGAGGATTCCACAATAAGTTTATGAAGAAACTAATGTTAATTAAATTATTTTTTCATGCATATTATGTGAATGGATATGGTTTCTTATCAAATCAATTTACACCTTGATTTGGTAATTTTGTACTTGAATTGTTGGGTCTGTCTTCAATATTTGATGAAATTGTTAAAACTGAAGTAACCAGGCACATGCAACCTACTGATTACTTGAGCTTGTTTGGGGAATAATTCAAATAAACTGAAGCTTATTGGGATGCTTCTTATTTGAATGTCTTGGATATATCTGCAACGGAAGAAGGCAGTCCTCATGTCTTATTTGGATGTGCTTCACAAGTATGTTCTAAATGATCACCTACCCTATAATGTTTTTTAAACTAATTATCCTATTTTTTTCCTATTGGAATAACTTTTAGCCACCAGGAGTCTGCTTCTGTAACTAAATTGTCGAGTACTTACATTCTTTTATAATGAATAGATAGCCTCTCCTGTTCTGCAAATTGGCTGACAGTAATTCAAAATTTTGATCCCTATTACCACTTATACAAGCACTGTTTCCAGGTGAAAGGTCTCTGTTTTAAGTTAAAACTTTAAACACCTTTTACTACTTTATATATTAATTAATTTGGATGGATTCTGATTTCCTTTCATTTGATGGCACTTCTTCCTCCAATTAGCCTCCTAAATCAAGTTGATGATAGTTTTTCACAGTGGAAACATCCTTCTGTCCAGCATGCTCTCTCTCAGGTTCAGCAGTGATGCATTTGGGTGATATACGTTATATGCATTTGTATTTTTATTCAAAGTCTTAACAATTCATATTAATCTGTTGTTGCAGATAATAACAATGTCATCGTCATCTTCTTCATGCTTGTGCGGGCTATCTGTCTTCATTCTTATCATCTCGTGTTTGTTGGTTTCATACCAAGTTTAATTATAAATAGACAACTTACTTTTTGGCTTTCTAAGTAAGCATTTATTTTTCAATCTTCAGCAGCATGTGTATTGATTGATTTATGCTTTGGACCATTATCACCATGGATATATACAATTACTGCAAAGGTTTCATCTTTTCCCATAATAAGTCTACATATTAAGTCAACAACTTGTATTTTTGTAACTGCATCGACCCTTTTTCAGGTTGATCTTGCAATTGAACTTCTGGAGGACCTCTTGGTGTTATTCAAGTAATTCCATCATTCTTCTTGTTTTTATTACTGTTATGAAGGCTTAATTCTTTATTATAATGAATGCTCGTTTGGTTGGTTGGTTGGTTATGAAGTCATGGATACAAGTGCAAGATATTGATACGATGGATATAGGCATGTATCAATGTATAATGTTCACTATTTAATGTGACAAAATTTGATATTTATTTAATGTTAGAATAGGTAGATGTATATAAATCATGATTCATCATAATTAACCTATTCATCATGAAAATATATAAACAATGTTTGGTGAATTATCTAACATAAGCAATTAAAACTATCTATGTTTGATGAGTACTTGGTCATTTCTTGATGTGACCTTTTTTGTGGTCAATACATTGTGATTTATTGTGGATGGTCAAATTATCAATCACTAATTTTCTCGTGAAATAATCTTCTCATTCTGAGAAAAATGTTATTTAATTTGAACATCATAGTCCTAGCATAACAAAAACTTTGAAGTTCAGAGGCAATTTGTTTTACTGTGGTATAATTGAATAGTCTTTAAAAAAATAAAATATAAACATTTTGTTGGGGATCATATCTTCTTTGTATTATGTATAAATATTGTTTGGTTTGACATTTTCGCTTTTTGTTCTTTTAAAGTACTATCACTTTTTCTATTGTGTTAGGAAATGAAAAAGTTTTTTACTTCCATTGAATTTGAAAATTACTTTTCAGTCAATTTTGTTGCCATCTGATGGTCCTTACTAGTGTATCCCTTGATGGTCCTATAATTGTTCCCACCCTCAATTTTTTTTATAATTTATCAATTGTTAAAGTTATGATTATTAATGTCTTTCTATAAAACCAAGAAAAACTAAAAGTGAAATAAATATTTTTCTAAGCTAAAAAATAGAATTAATGCCAAATTGGCTGTTGAATTGGATCATAGAGTAAAAAAGAAGAGTTGGCATCATTATGTAGTTTCACCATTTGATGTATGATAATATTTCAAGTTTGCTAGCAGTGGTTGATGATTGCCGAACTATGTCATGCTAGTATATTTTTCTATATTTTCGTGAAGTTTGGTCATATTAATTTTTCTTACACTCTACTATATTTCGCTGGTCACCTCCCTCTTTTCTTGAACATGGGAGCTTGGTTCACTAACAATTATGTCCAGGATACATCTCGACTCTATGATTTCGTAGAACTGATTTTACCAAGATTACAAAATAGGATAATAAGTTTGTATCACATATTATAATTTATAGACTGGCCAAAGACCTTACATTTGATTAGGTACTGAGATCTTACTAATACTTATTGCATTATGATCTTAATTTTTTACTGATGAATTCATCAGGCTTTTTTTGGATATGCACAATTGGTCAAAAAATCAGTTGGGTCCTGATGCAATACCTTGTTTCTATGGCATGGATCTAGCCACAGGTTTTAGTATGAAAATGTCTCTTTGTGAGTTCCACACATTGCAGCTAGCAACATGCATGTGACAGCTCTCTTGCACGCTTTCACTATGTTGTTTCTAAGACTAATGAAGTTTTAGCTCCTGATTGTTTTTAAGGTACAATAAAATATTTTCTTTATGGAACCATATATTCTAACTTCTAAGAACCTACAATGGAATATTTTTAGTGCCACATTTTCTGCAGGCACATTTGAGGAAAAGAGCATTTCCTGTTGTTTACTTATGGTGGATCATGTTTCTTATGTAGGATAAGATTTTTTTCATGCAGCTTTTATGCATGAAACAATAAGGATCCTACCTGTGAATTTGGAATTAACTATGGTTGGTTTATTCAAATCCTGTGAATGTAAGTCCGTTAGTTCTAGTTATTGTCATTTAGTACATTTTAGTTGGTAAACCCTACATGTGACATCCATCTTTCATCCATGTGTACTTAAGAAACTGTGAATTTCGTCACAATGCCCCAGTTATTATCCAAATTCTATCCACTTCCTCCTAAATAAAAATTCAAGAAAAAGAAAAAAAATCTTGATACACTTCCGTATGACAGATTATGCACTTATTTTCATGCTTCATGTTTGGTTGATTTTGTTCATAATGCCCCTACCAGGTGTTTCCATAATCTGCTAGTCGTGCTTATGTTGCTTTGAAGCAAGGTATACAATTTGTACCGGACAATACGTACTGGTCCGACAGGTTACCGGTATGCGGATCGTAAGTTACCGCCTAGCATAGCTCGGTAACGGTCGATTTCGACCCTTTCTCATGTTTTTAAACCCTTCTTCTCTCCTATTTCACTCCATTTCATTCTCATACTCTCTTAAACTATCTCAAAATCTTTTTTTTCTCATATTTGTGTTATCTTAAACTCCATTACACCTAAATTAGGCGTACCGCTCGGTACGTTGTACCGTACCATATCGAGCCAACCTCGAAACACCGACACAGTATGGTATTTCAATCCTTGCCTTGAAATATATCTTACTGGCCTTGTCTGGGCATATGGATGATGTATTGTCAAAATATAAGGTTTGACCTTCTGTTGAAGTATCAAGCATAATTTTGCTTACTCTTTCCAGTCAGATAGATGATGCTTTTACCATCCGTGTAGGAATTGAAACATAGGCTTCTATTTCTTTTGGAGATGCTAGAACCCTTCCTTGATCTTGTGATTACCGGAACAAAGAATATAACTTCTGAAGATGCTTATGATATACACTTGAAGAAATAGAAGAGCTGTTGTATTGCATTCAATGTTATATGTACTGCATTACAAAGGCCTACCATTCTTCCTTTTGTGGAATCTGAATGGAAACGTGGATCTATTGCACCAAGGTCTACTGTAACAGCATATGATAATATCATAGGGAAAATAAAAAAAACTTTAACATCTTTATAGTTTATACATTATAGTGCTTATTTTTGGAGATGCAAAGAGAGAGAATGAAGTGATCGGTGAAGACTGCAGTTTAAAAAGATGTGAGAGTAAAAAAAAAAAGAAATTATTTTTTGTTTTTTTTCTTGCAATAAAAGGAATCTTATCAAATGCACCTTGTTGGTTGTTACATTACTTGGTTTTCATTTACTGTCTTCATTGTCTTTCTATATTGCAGTATACTCCTTTTTGTTTTGGGGCCACATATGCCATTTCCTCCAGATATTGACCTTTGCAAATGTTCATTTCCTAAAAATGCTGATCATGAGTCTTTAGCTGTTTCTTCTGACTTTGTGATATGTTCTCATGGGGCTTCTAGCACATCCAGTAGTCCACATGAAGCAAAGAGAAAGATTGATGCATCTAAAGCTGCCACAAGAAAAGATGCACTCCAAGATGCTAATCTGCAGTTTGCTCCTAGAGATCTGTCAAAAATTGTTCTGACAAGTGTTTCCAATTATTTTTCTGGGGACTAGGTCAGATTGAATTCCGGTTGTGGTGTTTCAGAGGTGAATAAGATTTCAAATAACAACTTTCTGAATATTGGTTTCTTTGCTGATTACTTGCATTCACAAGCAAATTATCTACAACTTGTAAACTATCAAGATTCGGTATATAGGGCTTCCCAATTTGAACGTTTGGCAGCTGATTTGTGTTCCCAGCATGACATAACCCCAGAAAGCCATGAAGCTGCAAAAGAAGCCATACTCTTGGCTACAGAATGTTATGTCAACTCATTCTTTATAATCGATTTCATATGGATGCAATTCAGAGCTTATGAAGCAGATGAAAATCATTGGATCCAAATTCAAGAATAAAAATGGATTAGTGGTGTTTTATGAAGACCTTAAGAGATGTAATGTCAATCTGGAGACAGTAGCTTATCTTGAAAGTAAAAGATATATAACTGTTCTACAAATTCTGCTTCCGCTAAACTGGACCTCGAATCTGAGAGAATTTTGGCTCTTGGGAAACCTTGTACACATTATTTTGAAGGTAATCAGCAGGCTTTGAAAATATCACAAGTCAACATTGAATCTGATGTGGCAACATTGATTAGGCAGAATCAACCATTGCTTTGCCACTTTGCAATCCTCCTACAGAGTCTCCCCTCTTTCTACTGCATTCTGCAACTGAGTTATCCTATTCTGTAGAGAATGTTAATGACATTATACTGCAGTCAGCTGCAAATCTTAGTGGACAACTTACAACTTTGTACACCCAACTGAAAGCAAGCAACATACAGCTTGAAATGGAAAAGCTACATGGGCTGCGAAGGTGTTGGGCACTTCTTGAAAGATTAATAATAACATCTTCTGGAAATGATGAACGGACATATCCCATTGGCATCGAAAGTGCTGGTTTCATCCACGGAACTTTAGTTCCACATTTATCGTGGATGCAGAAAATATTCAGATTTTCAAGTTGCATATGTCCATTTTTTAGATTTTTAGGATGGATGTCAGTATCTTGAAATGCAAAGCAATACTTGAAGGGACACTTAGCACTTACCGATAATTTAGTAAAAGAATTTTTAATTTGTATATTTATATCCATCAGTCAGATGGTAAACTATAGTTTCAAGTACTTTTTCCACACCTGCATATGTTATTCCCAAATATGAGAAAACAGTTTAGTCAGTTTGGAGAAATAATTTTGGAAGTTATTGGTATGCAACTAAACTCTCTTCCATGCAATATTTTTGTTCCAGATATCCTCTTTTGGTTTGCTGACCTTTGTTTGTGGTTATTATCTAGAAACAATAAGAAACCATCTTCATGTTACAAAAAATACTATTCCATTGAGATGTCATGTCGTTAGAAATGCCAAGGTTATTATTTTTTGCATGCTTAAATCGATTATTGTTGAGCATATGCAAGCATTGGTTAATAAAATGCCCAGAGTAGTAGCATCTACTATGCTAGATTTTCAAGTTGCTTGAGAACATTACTTTCTCCTATGGTTTCTTCTCTATATTCTATAATCTTGATTTTCTATTGTAATGCACCAAAAATTTCATGTAGACTGATAAATGGTTATCATCATTATGTGAAAGGAGTATTGATAACCTTAGCGGTAAACTAATAATGAGATTTTATTGATGGGCTTATTCTGCATAATGTTGGGTCAGAACCCAGAACGATCATCTGGTGCATTGCATTATCTTGGGAGAATTGTTGACCTAGGCAGCTACAATTGTGTGAATGAACTATCTGACATGGTTAAACAAAATTTGGTTTGGTCTCGGTCAGTAGGGGCTCTTCCTGAATCAGTAGATAGATTCCAATGTTGTAGCGAACATATGTATTAGTGTTATTACTAGCCTTTGTCCTGTATATAGAAAGAGCTCAACTATAATCCTTTCTTGTAGCCACTTATATCATCCTTCTAGAAATGGGCAAAGTTACAAATTCAATAGAAGTGGGTCATTTCATATTCTGTCAAGTACTTGTCTTTATTCTCCTGCTGATGATATTACTTTGATATCTGAAAGTGTTTGAAGGAACCTGGAGCAGATGGGAATATCACAGATAAGTACTTGCATATATTTCTTTACATATTTCCTGATGTTTGTTTCCAAATATATATTGTAGTGTAACTACTTAAGAGCATCATTGTTATCACATATTGAAACATATAATGTTGAACAATCAATTGTATAATTTATATTTCTTGTGTTAGAAATTTGTTAGATGAAAAAATTTTAAACCATTAGGCTATTTGTGTATATATTTGTGTAAACTTAGAAATGAATTTGATGGTGCAAAATCGATATATTTGCCATATCTCTTTAATGGTTGGTTTTGACATCTTATTATGTGAAATAAATTATTTTAATTTTTAATCTATTTTTTCATGGCTTTATGATATGTTTGTTACATATCTTCTTTATTATTATTTTTTTATGGAAGGTTATAAAAGAAATGCTATCATCTAGCTTTATGGGAAGCCAAGTGATCCTAAATTCCAAACCATTTAGGAGAAAATTCTTTAAGTTGGGTACGATGATAGATTATTATTATTATTATTATTATTATTATTTATGAAGGCAGGGTATTACCCACCCATGGAGATGATTGACTTGGTTTGAGCACCTAGTGAAAAGGCCTTATCTAGATTTCAGACCCAATTAGTTTTTTCGCTAGTTAATTTTACTATCTTACATAAGTTGGTCTTTCTAGTACACACTAGCGGGCTCACAAGTTAGATTTTTTGAAAGAGCCAAATATGATGAGTTAGTTCTGGACACGAATTTTGAGCTAAAGCATTATTTGTTTTATTATTTTATATGAGTCCCTATCTTTACATATATTATTTTATAGGGCCTTACGTCTACCTAAATATATGGTTCCAAACATGGTCTAATATTAGTCTGTATTATTTATATATAAGTCTTTTGGATGATACTAGGTGGTATGTACTGCTCAATATATGATCATATTAGACTAGTAGATTATTGATACTAATTTTTAATCAAAATTTAAATTTATAATTTCAAATAGCATAGCATATGGAGTAGTAGGGAGGATACTATTGATATACACTTGAATTGATTATATAAATATACTAAGTGAGAGAGAAAGTATTAGCACCACCAACTCATCCCACCATCCGGACTGAAGAGGCCACCTAAGTAAAAGTATGGGAGTCCCCATCAACTCTTTGCAGCCATCGATTAGGGATCAACCCATGATCCTTATTTGTCCCGACTTCCCAAAGAAAGCCTGCAAGACCCACTTTGACACCATAGTTGAAGAAAGGGCTATGCCCCCGCATTAATGATTGATGGCATGGTTCGCCTCCCCGACACCTCCTTTTCAGACGATTAAAGGAGGGATCACTCCTTGTATGACTCAATACAACTAAAAGGCTAAATAGTGAACACCATCCCGATCGCCCAATGTTAATGTCGACCTCGAGATAACACGTCGGTAAGCCATCTCCATTAATATCCTCTAACAAGTAGGGTAGGGGGCACCCTCACCAATCCTTGTCCTTGCTATCAGGTGCCCAGGTATAAAAACCAAGTCTAGGCTAAACAATGGCAAGCGGGTGAACACTACACTTTTATGAATACTATTAACTCTCTCCTCCCCCATCCCTCTAACTTAAGCATTGGAGGGGTCACGTTGGGACATCCCACGGCCATGGCGGCCTGTCCTCCTAGACTAGTGTGGGGAAATATCGGGGGTGACATCACATGCGCAACGAAAGAATAGAAAATAAAATCCCTAAATTTTTTAAATATATGTTCATTGTAGTACGAAGATTAGTGTGCAAAATTCGTGAAACTTAAAACTGCATATATTAAATATTGTGTTACCTAGGGAGATCGTATATCCTTGAATACCTACAGATCTATAGGAGAGGATGAAGAAAGTCAAACGTCCTCCTCTCTAGCAATGATCGCAGGGCTACAACGATGCTCCTCAAATCTTCAGGCCTGTTATCTAAGGAGGAGAAAGGGAAAGGAGAATAGGAGATAACAACCCAAAGAGGCTCTAGCCTATGAACCATTGGTTCCCTCCTATTTATAAAGGATTTCCACATATAGGTTTTCCTTTAGGCTCATTCCTAAACATGTGAGTTTCTCTATCCAGTCATCCTAGCAGGAAGAGGCTCTTGGATATCTCATATCGCTGAATCCTTCTCTGTTCCTCAAATAGTTTACGGACATATATGAGAATGGATTTGGCATCCATCTTTTCATGCTATCTTTGTAACTCAGGAGTCATGGAGCCCAACATGTAACACTGAGCAAGAGTGGAGTTATCTATGTACTTCACGTAGCGAGCGATCTCATTCTCGCTTACCCCTTCCTTGGGCGTAGACATCACTATATCAAGGACGTATGCAATTTTCTCCACTGTAAGAACAATTCTCAAGTTACGGAGCCAATCCATATAGTTCGGACTAGTGAGGCGCTTGAAATCAAGTATGTCATGTAAGGGATTTGAAAGTGACATTTTCTGAAAATAAAGATGTAGTAGAAATAAATAACATGCAGATTTTATAAAAAAATAAACAATCAAGATATGGACTTCTATCTTAATCTACTCCCACTATTTTACTGGCGAGTCATGTGACACCCTCAGAATGTGAAATGAAAGTCTCCGGCAGACTTCTAGTGGGGATCGGGATCCAATCAACGTTTTAATGTAACCACGAGGGACTCGATGAATCACACTAAGCCCAAAAGATAGGCAACTTTTATCAATCACAACTTCTTGTGATTCCCATCCTATTCGACCTCCGAACCACCATGGTCTCGAGGGACTTGACCAACTATGATGTTCGGTTAAGTCAACACCATCGTTACAAGATGAGTCTAATTTGATGATATACCCTCGAGAGACTCGACCAAGCATAACATGTCCTCAGATCACCGGTGACACCTCTATGTCATAGTCAAGATAGCGAATCGCGATATAAGTGAGCCTCGAGGGACTCGACCAACTCAACCTACACCGAGAATCGGTCCCCACCTATAATGATGGAAAGCCACGTGGGTCAATCTAATTATCTCACATTTACCGACAATATTATCGAGATAGAGATTTCTTTGATTTGGTCTCCTAATATGACATGTCATATACATACATATTTAATATATATCTACATCGCATGCAAATATATATACATATCTAGCAGGTGTGCAACCAATCACACATCACTTGAGCAATCACACCAGATGATCATAGACCATAGCCTAATGTGATTAGGCCCGAGCTAGTGGGCCTAATCACTAACATCAAGATCTATATGTGCAGCGGTGCATCTCCATGCCTTGTGATCGTCCATCACATCCTCGTCGGTTCCGTCAGCATCTCAACGTATCTCCATGCATCATGATCGTTCGTCTCGTGGGTCCCACTATCGCATCCACGCTCCTACTGCGCCTCCTCATGTGATTATAACTTAATCATAGGCACGCAGGCCCCATAAAAAATGAGAAATAAAATGAAAGCTCACAAGCCCCAATAATAATAATCACAAGTACACATATCACATGGTCCATGATCATCCATCCACATATCATATATCACATGTATAAATCATCATCATGTAGGACTACTAGATAATAATAAAAATAATAATTAATTAAATATTTTAATTAATTAATATTTTTTGAAATTAGGGATATGTAGGAAATTTCTTAATTCTGAGGGGTATTTTGATAATTCAGATAAAAAGGATAGAATTTAGAATTTCTAAAATTTTGAGAGGTAAAACTATCCTTTTGCCTGAAAACCCTAAACCTCTCTCCTGTTGTGTTGTCGTCGCCACCACCTTGCTGACAGTAGCCACTACAGGTAGGTGACCCTGCGGGTGTAGCGACCACAGGCACCGCCCTTACGCGCGGGCACAGTGCCCGCACGCAAGCGACTTATGCTGTAGGTGGCTTACTTGTGGGTGGACGACCGTCAACCGCGTGCAACACATGCACGCAGGTGGCTGAGACCTACACGCAGGTGGCCTGTTGCATGTGGCCAAAGGCTTCAAGCAACCTTTGGCAAACCTGCAAGGGCAGTAACAGTTGCTACCCTCTATCGCCTTTTGCATCAATGATTTTGACGTCAAAAGCTTTTCCAAAAGACAACATATGTAGTTCAAAACCAATCTTTCGCATGAACAACCTGGCTATGATACCACTATTGGAAAATCTGAGAGACAACATCACATGCGCAGCGGAAGAATATAAAAACAAAATCCCTAATTTTCCAAAGATATGTTCGTCGTCATGCAAAGATTGGTGCGCAAAATCTGCGGAACTTAAAAACTACGTATATTAAAGATTATGTTACCTAGGGAAATCGTATATCCCTAAATCCCTACAGATCTCTATGAGAGGGTGAAGGAGGTCAAATGCTCTCCCCTCTAGCGGTGATCCACAGAGCAGGGCTGCAACGATGCTCCTCAAAGTTTTAAGGAGGTCAAATGCCCTCCTCTTTAAGATTAATCTTTGGGTGTATAGTTATGAATTGTTTCGAATAAAGCTAAGCGAAACCATTATTGATATGTACACACATTTTATGGATGTTGTTAATGATTTGAAAGCTCTTGATTAAAGTTTTACTAATCTTGAACTTGTTAATAAAATTTTACTATCTTTTCCAAAAAATTAGGATCCGAAAGTAACTGTTATTTAATAAGCAAAGGACTTGAACTATTTTCCTTTTGAAGAACTCATAGGGTCATTAATAACCTATGAAATAACTTGCAAGGCACATGATGAATTTGAGAATAATATTCCAAAAAATAAGAAGGATATGACACTTAGAACCAAAGAAGACTATTCGAGCGAAAGTTCAAGTAATGATGATGACTTGGCACTCCATACAAGAAAATTTAAAAAAATTATAAAAAAACAAAACAAATATTATAAACCAAGATACCAAGAACAAAAACAAACTCAAAAAGGACATAATCATCTACTATGAATGCAAGAAACTGAGGTACTTCAAAAGTGAATGTCCACAACTGAAGAAGAAGATGCTAACACAAAAGAAGAAGAAAGTACTCTAGGCGATTTGGGACGAATCAAGTGCATCAGAAGACAAGGAGCAAACCAATGAAGATGAGGTGGCAAACTACACTTTAATGGCTCTTAATGATGAGATAAGTGACTCAATTGAAACTTATTTATCTTATGATGAATTACTTAATGCTTTTTATGATTTATATGATGATTTTAAATTAGTTGGTAAGAAATATAAATTGCTAAGAAAAAATCATGCTTCTCTCTCTATTAAATTTGAAAAATTAAAAAATGAGCATGATAATTGCATGTTAACCTCTTGTACTCAATGTGAAGAGTTAGACTTAGTAAAAAAACAAATATAGTATTACAACAAACATTAGAAAAAAATTAAAATTAAAAATAAATCATTAAACATGATCCTTACTAACAAAAGACATATACATAGAAAAGAAGAAATCGACTTTGTGAGTAGTAATACTTAACAAAAACTAACTCTATTTGTTAAAGGACCCACATTGCATGTTACCCCTAAAAGTAAATATAATTTTTGTGGTAGATATAGTCATTATACCTATAGATGTTCATTTAAAAAATATAGCTCACATAAATTAGTTGGGGTTCCTAAAGGAACCATAAATAACTTAATGCTAATTGTTAGATCCATTCATAAGGGACCCAAAGTTAAATGAGTACCTAAAGTAAACCTCTTTTTTTTTGTAGATATATCTATAATCAAAAGCTAGAGCAAGAGATAATATTTTGATAGTGGATGCTCAAGGCACATGACCAGAGATCCAACACATTTCTCTAAGTTCACTAGCTAAGACGAAGGATATGTTACCTTCGGAGGCAAAAACAAAGAAAAAATTATTGGCAAAGAAAATATAGGTAATAAATCAAACCTCTTAATTAAAAATATTTTATTAGTAGATGGTTTAAAACATAAATTACTAAGCATTAGTCAATTGTGTGATAAGAGTTATAACATCAAATTTGAATCTAATGCTTGTCTTATAGAGATACCACACAAAAATAGATCTATGATTGCCTTAAGGACTAATAATATGTATATTATTGATCTTGATAATTTTTGTGATGAAACTTACTTTTTGGTTTTAAACAATGATGTATGACTTTGGCATAGAAGATTAGGTCATATGAAATTAATTTCATAAATTATAACTAAAGAACTTGTAAGAGATATGCCTAGAATTACATTTGTCAAAGATAAAATTTGTGAGGCATGCCAACTAGATAAACAAATAAAGAGTAGCTTTAAGTCTAAAATTCAAGTAAGTACCTTTAGACCACTATAATTAATTCATATGGATTTAATTAGACCAATTGATATCACAAGTTTAGGAGTTAGTAAATACGCTTTTGTGATTGTTGATGATTATAGTAGATATACTTGGACATATCCGACCGAAAAGATATACTTGGACATACTTCTTGGCATATAAAAGTGATTGCTTTAAATAATTTTTAAAATTTTATAAACAAGTTCAAAATAAAAAGGGTTTTATGATTTCTTCTATTTGAAGTGATCATGGTGGTGAATTTAAAAACTATGATTTTTAAGATTTTTGTGATTCAAATGGGTATGACTATAATTTCTCTACTTCAAGAAATCCACAACAAAATAGAGTTGTTAAGAGAAAAAATAGGAGTTTATAAGAAATGACAAGAATCATACTTAATGAATATAGCCTACTCTAATATTTTTGGGTCGAAGCTGTTTACACAACATCCTATGTCATGAATAGGGTTCTCGTAAAATCAGTACTGTCTAAAACTCCTTATGAATTATGGAACAATAAAAGACCTAACGTTTCATATTTTAAAATTTTTTGTTGTAAATATTTTATTTTAAATGAAAAGGATGCCTTAGGAAAATTTGATGCAAAACCCAATGAAGGTATTTTTCTTGGATATTCTTCTATTTCTAAAGCTTTTTAAGTTTTTAATATAAAAACCTTGGTTATCGAGGAATCTATCCATGTTGTTTTTAATGAGTTTTCTGAATTTAAGAAAAATGATCTTGATGATAATTTTAATTTTGATACTTTAAATTTAAATGAAAATTCTCCTCTCCCAAGCAATTAGGATGCATATACTTCCAAAGAATTCTTACCCAAGGAATGAAAGTATGTAGATGCTCATGTTAAGGAGCTAATCATTGGAGATACATCAAAAGGTGTTCAAACTCTTTCTTCATTTAAAAACTTTTATGCTAATGCTGCCTTTTTGTCTCAAATTGAACCTAAATACATTGACGATGCTCTAAAAGATTATTCATGAGTTTTTACAATACATGAAGAATTAAATCAATTTGAGAGAAATAAGATGTGGACGCTTGTTCCTAGACCTTATGACAATCTTGTAATTGGCACTAAATAGGTCTTTAGGAATAAGCAAAATGAACTTGGTATCGTAATTTGAAATAAGACCAGATTAGTGGCCAAATGTTTCAACCAAGAAGAAGGTATTGACTATGAATAAACCTTCGCTCCTATGGTAAGACTTGAAGACATAAAGATACTTCTTACCTATGCATGTTGTAATAATTTTTAAGTTATTTCAAATGGATATTAAAAGTATTTTTCTTAATGACTTTATTTCTGAAGAAGTTTACGTTGAACAACCATCCGGATTTGAGAATGTTCTTTTTCCGAACCACGTTTTTAAGTTATCTAAGGTTCTCTATAGATTGAAACAAGCCCCAAGGGTTTGGTACGAGAGACTTAGTTCATTTCTTATTAAGAATGACTTTTTGAAATGCAAGGTCGATACCATATTATTTATTAAATATTTTAAAAATAATTTTTTATTATTTAAATTTATGTTGATGGTATTATTTTTTGTTCTATAAATGAGTCTTTATATGAATATTTTGCAAAAAGTATGAGCCAAGATTTTGAAATGAGTTTAATGGGTGAATTGATCTTTTTCTTATCATTGTAAATTAAACAACTAAGTGAAAGAACTTTTGTTAGTCAAACTAAGTATATTTTAGATCTATTAAAACGATTTCATATGGATAGTGCTAAGGCTATTAACACACAAATGAGCACTTCTACAAAATTAGATATAGACAATGAAGGAGAATATTTTGATAAAAAAACTTATAAGGGCATATAAGTAGTTTACTATACCTCACAGCAACTATGCCTCATATTATATTTAGTGTTGGACTTTGTATTAGATTTCAATCTAATCCCAAAAAATCTCACTTTAAAGTAGTTAAAATGATTTTTAGATACTTAAAAGGAACTCCTAATATATGATTATGGTATCCAAAATTTAAAAATTTTGAATTGATTGCTGATGTTGACTTTGCTGGATGTAAAATAGATAGAAAAAACATATTTGAAATATGTCAACTCCTAAGTCATGCACTTGTTTCTTAGTCTTCCAAGAAATAAAATTATGTTGCTTTATCTATAGTCGAGGCTGAATATGTAGCATAAGTTATTTGGATGAAAAATACTTTAGAAAACTATGGACTTTACTTAAAAAATATCCGTATAAAATATGATAATACTGGTGTTATTTGTTTAACAAAGAATCATATTCAACACTCTAAAATTAAACACAATGATATTAAACATCATTTTATTAGATATCATATTAATAATAATGATATATTTTTAGATTTTATTGACACAAAACATCAATTAGCAGATATTTTACGAAACCATTGAATGAGGAACAATTTGATTTCATTAGAAGAGAATTAGGCATGTTAAATCTTCGAAATGCATGAATTTTTTTCATATATATTTTGGATTATTATCTTTAATTCTCAATTTTCATAACTTGAGTTTTCTTTTTTAATCAATATCATTTCCTATGATTCCTTCTTCTTGCTACTTACAAAAGAAAAGATTTGTTAAAATGATTCTTGATCTTTCAGTATTCATGACTTAATCTTTCATTTTTTTTGTGATGATTGAATTGAAATATTGATATAAATTTTTTACACCATTAACTCCTTCCCTTCTCCTTCCTTTTTTTAATAACAAAGGGGAGAAAGAAAATTGCTAGCATCCCATTTTCTAACTTGCACATCTCAAGAAAAGTAAAAAGTGCTAGCTTACACATCTTAACAAATGCAAAAGTGCTAGCTTGTACAACTCAAGCAAAATTGCTAACTTACACATCTCAAAAATTTGTTGGCTTGCATGTTCTAAATAGAAGTAAAACTTGTTAACTCATGTTTCAAAAAAATTACTAGTTGTACTTTTCTCCTTTTTGTTGATGACAAAGGGAGAGAAGTAATTATAATTTAAAAAATTTAATATTTTGGTATCATGCATGTTATGCCTAAAGTGATGATGATTTTATGTTTTATGAATGATAATTGAAAATTATGCATGCAATTCTTTAATTTATGAGGATGGCATATGCAATAATATGCATATAAAGTAAGTAATAATAATTTTGATATTATGATGATGTATGCATATGAAGTGTGAAAGTCACCTTCATTAAAATTGTTTCAACTTGAATTCAAATATATTATAATTAGAAAGTTATTATTTTATGAATTTAAGTTTATTTTGATATTGCATATAGATAGGGAGAGTTTAGTTAAACTTCGTCATTAATTGGTTGTCATCGTAAAAAAAGAGATTGTTGAATCACGGATTTTAATGATAGAATAAATTGATGAGTTTATGATCTAATTTGTGTTTGAGAAAAGTGATGCACGACTATCTTCGATCATGAAAAGACAAAACGATTGAAATAGGAGAATCATACGTTAGGTCGGAAGAATTGGACATTACGCCAAGATCGGATATTGTGGGAGTCAACATGTTGAAGGATTGGGCAATATATCAAAGGAAAGCATGATGCGCCGGGAGTTCGGATGAACCAATAACATGTGGACAACATAAAATTCTTGTCTTGTAATCATTTATGTCTTGATCATCGTAGATTAGGTCTTAATTGAGTTAGTTTTCGATGTGACTATACTAATTCAATTAGGAGCCTATTGGGCCTGATCTAGGACTGATTTGGTTCTATTGGGAGTCTCATTCAGTGACCCATAGTTAGGCCAAGCGGTGGAACTACTTATGAGCTAGAACGTACGAAGTGTATGTTTTCCAGAAGACCCGACGGTGGTACCGCCTAAACTGGTGGTAGTACTGCTAGTACATGATCTCCCATGTTGCCAAGCAATAGTACCACCCAGGCTGGGCGGTAGTATCACCTAGCACTAGCGATAGTACCATCAAGACCTCGAAAACTCGGGGATGAGACTTTTTTGCTCTATTTTTGAAGCCAGTTGGAGTTTATAAATATCCTACTCATTCTTGCTTGAGTTAGTAAGAAAAATGAATGAAAAAGCTTATGATTCTAAGTTGTAAACTCTTGAAAAGTGTTGAGTGTTCCTCTCATCTTTAAAGATTAGAGCTCGAGAGGTGTGAGATTTGTAAAGGTTCTCTCTTAAACATGTGAAATGGAGAAAGAGTTATAAAGAGGATAGTTGGTCTTCGCCTATTGAAAAAAGATCATTAGAGAACTTCGATGGCCTCAATGGAAGAGGAATCAGGAGTGGATGTAGGATGTGACGACCGAACCACTATAAATTCAGTGTGCATTTTCATTCTGCTATTAATTGCTATTGCTTTTTGAGTTAATTGCTTATTACACTTACTTTAAGTCAAGTATACGTTTGATATCAGTTTTCATCGAATGAAATTTTTAAAATCATAATTTTATGAAGGCGCTAATTCACCCCTCCCCCCCCCCCCTTAGTGTGTCGTTATGATCTTAATAATGCTAACGTCTATTAACTCAAACTTGATATGAGGGGTTTATATGTTAGGTTTTTAAAAATGTACAAGTTATTTTAGACACGAGAAAACCATAAGAGTTTAAGAGGTTAAAATATGAGTCAGTATATTGTGAGTCAATATACCACGTAAATTATATGTTATTATATTAATAATTTATTATGAGTCAATATACTCTAACATCTATTAACTCAGACTTGATGGGATAGACTAATATGTTACGTTTTTTAAAATATAAGTTATTTTATACATGAGTAAATCATAAGGGCTTAAGAGCTCCCAACGAGTTAAAATGAATCTTAACCCATTTTTAATTTATCTTGCTTTCTATATTATATGCATAATTAAAATAGTTAAAAATTGATAGAATTATTGTTTGAAAGCCATTAGCGTTGTAGCATCAAAATAATATCAAAGTAAAAGGGGGTAAGAGAGAACTCAGGAATGAAAAATTTCAGATTCCCCGTGATATGTAATGACATGTTTATATGATATGTAATGAACCCTACTTTTATCATGTTGATAAACATGTCAATCAACCTATTTTATTCGGCGTTAAATACATATAATCGCTAGCGGCCCCTCCTCGATCTCTCCATAAGAGGAGAAATCGGCGAGAAGGCGATACGACGGATGTCGGCAGGAACGTTCACGACCATAGAGGAGAAATGGGCACCATCGTTGTGGCGGAAGGTGATGAACCCATAGCCCTTGCTCTTCCCAGTAGCCCTGTCGACGATGATGGCAGCCTCCTCGAACTCGCCATAGGCAGAAAAGAGGGAGCGGACGGAATCGGTGGTGGTCTCCGTCCCAAGGCCACGGACAGAAAAGACAGCAGCATTGGCGACGATGTGGCGGAGCCGGTCGAGAGACCGGGACTCGATGATCCTGCAGCAACCGCTCCTAAACGTAAGATCTCGAGCGATAGAAGGAAAGTTGAATTGGATTACGGTTATTTAGTAATAAGAGATTTATCTTAATACGAGAAAATTTTATTAATTATTTATGTTAGACCTGTTTATAAATAGATAGGAGCTAAAAACTTGTGCCCATCTCATCTCCCTTATTCTTCCCTTATTTATGTTAGATCTTATTTTTAGTTTCCGTTCGTTCTATCGGTAAAAAAAAAAAAAAGGATTATGAATCTTATCTATATTAATCTTTATATAAAGCGAATTTAATTATGCGCTTATAGCTCAAATAAATAATTATTTTTCGAATGACATAAAAAAATAATTATTATTATTATCTATAATTTTAATATTAAAAAAATAATAATAATATAATTATTAGTTTCATGTGCGCTTTTCAGAGGAAATACCTGCGACTCCGTCGATCGAACGGCTTGCGAGGGTCAGGGCTGGGCATGCAAAATAACCTAAAAGAAGCAAGCGAAAACCGATGAGCGAAGCGTTGCTACACAAAAAGCTTGTAGTCGGGATCAGGACATCAATAATATTGGAAGTGTCCATGCTCGCTTCTCCAAGTGTTTCTTTAAGAGGTTTGATTGGCTTGCTCTACTGCGCCGCGGCCCCAAAATACTCAGCATTTATTTCAATTTGCCCACCTAGCACAAAAATTGCAGGAAGGTCAGTACTGTGACGCAAAGATTGTAATTGATGGGTTCAGCCGCGCAAACCCTCAGTGAAATGCTTCGGTTACATGAGATGACACGTACATGGAAGAAAATAGAGACATTTATTGACAAGCATTTGAACACTTACGGTGAAACTGAACGCATGAAGAATTACTATCTCAAACACAACAACCATGTCAGTCAGATTTGTTAAGACTGGTCATGCAACACACGCCACAGACCGGACCTTTCCATTAGCTTCTGGAAAGGCAGTCTTCCTTTTTTAATAGATAGCTGCCTGAAACTACGTCGCACAACCACATTAGCATTACCAAAATAACCAGTACAGTTGTTCAGAGTTCATCAGATGACTGGGAGCAGCAACATCTACAGAATTCAAAATGCAGTCCCTAAATGACAGATTGCCAGGCAGGGCGCCGCCGTGCCATGGGCTTCTATTGCTGAGCCTCTGGTGCATCTTTCGTTTCCTCTCCCTCAGCAGTTCCTTGAATGGTTGCCATGGCTATAGCCTCCCCTGGAGGAGGGTGATCAAACTTGCACGCAGCGCCAAACTTGCATGTGCCTGTCTTCATGTAAAAGGAACATATAACTGCACCCTGCAATGACATTGGCCTCATCAGCAATTTTACCTCAAAGCCTGGTAGTGCAACTGATACTTGACTACAGCAGATTTGAGTACCCTTCCAACACAATCAAACTTTCAATTAT
This sequence comes from Musa schizocarpa, assembly GCA_900464855.2. NCBI lineage: Eukaryota > Viridiplantae > Streptophyta > Magnoliopsida > Zingiberales > Musaceae > Musa > Musa schizocarpa. Next base: position 35,233,391 of record LS990915.1, read on the forward strand.
TTGCCATGCTTAAGAACTCATAGCATAATGGATAAATTAAAATTGCTAAAATATTCTCCACAAAAACCAAAGATTTACATATTTGATCGAGGCTAATGCTTCTGTTCATAAAGAGCATTGAATTGGATACTTGTCCAATAATGACGAGCAAAAATCTGAAGTGATGCTAGGTATAGCCAAATGATGGTACCAGGAGTAAGAACAAGACAGATAGAAGTGCAATAACACTCTATGTAAGAACATTAGCATGAAATTTTGGTACTAGGAGTATGTGATGTATATCTTGTGGGAAAAGACATGCAAGTGTAACCAAATCCAAAAAATAAAATAACATGAAGTTTACTGACACATGTTTGCAAGTAAGGCAAGATTGCAACTATTTTGTTGGAATCTCAAGTGTAATCACATATTTTCTTGTATTCAAATACAAGATTAACCGACAACCGACATAGAAATTCCAGTGTTGAGAATATCGCTGCTCTCATTCATACACTTTTCAGTTGCACTTAGCTCAGCACAAAGCTGGGTCAAAAATTGACGTGGGGCTAAACTCACTTAACTAAGTAAACTTAAGCAAGATTATTTAACCAAAGATCTAACCTAACACGAGAAGGTTAAAATCAAGGAATTAAATCAGATGGACCAATATGTACTGCCCACTACTTATTGAGCTAAACTGGCATATGGACCAGGGCCTCCACAATTAGTTTAGGATTGACTGTAAGAAGTAATTTCATGAATTTAGTTTGTGGCATAGGGTGTTTTCCTCATCCAACATGGGACTAGATCTACAAGGATCAAGCCTTGAACTTTGTGAATCTAGGCTAGACCTGTGAAGTAATTTCATGAATTGAAGGAAGAGTTCATGGTGCCTTGTTTTCTTTGAGGAATTTGGAACCTAGATCCACAAAAATCAAGTTTAGATCTATACGAAATAATATTTCAATCATGTCATCCAAGATGTGAATCATAACACAAGTGAATCCACACAAAAGGATAAAGCAAAAGGAAAATCAGTTGATGACCATGTGGAGAAGAGAAACAAAATTCATAATGATGTCAAGTCCGATAGGAATTCCTCATATTCACAACCTTCTAACTAGCATAGATCTCATGCACAATAGTTTTTCTTGATGTTGGATGCATCATATGACAGTTCCAGTATAGTGATGACAGTTGCAGCTCTGCTATACTGCATCTTGCAGAGTTGGATTTACCACATTCATCCTTGCTTAAGATACCTCTTTCCACATAAGATGTTAATGATGATGATAACTCGATTGTCACTATATTATGACATCAGTTGCACATTATCTACCAGTATCTGATGTCATGAGCACAATTCTGTGCATAGGTCATCAGACCTACATACTTATGTACAATGAAGTCACATCAAGGATTCTGAACCACCTCTCATTGACTCAAGATGATTAATTTGGTAGTAGTAATAGTCGTAATATAAAAAAATGAGATCAAATTTTAGACCAAAAAACTCATGTTTACAACTATCGATACATGTTTTCTTTAACACAGTTTGTATTCCATATCTGAAACATAACTTGATTAATCATTTATTGTTTTATAGTCGATTTCACCTATATTTTATAATTTTTGGCTTTAATCAGGTAGAAATCATTAAAAATATATACTTGAGCTTTGTTTGGTCCAACTAGTCCAGACAAGCTGAACCTATGCCAACCAGTACATTGGAATACCATGTGCCTGACCATGTGTCGAATGTCCTATGTACCAAGACCATGTCAATCCCCAACATCAGGTAGGAAAGAATTAATCTACAACACATTGTTTCTTGCAAAAATGGCTAAACCTAGCAAAAAGTAAGCAAGTGCATTGACCAAGTAACTTTGCATGGATTAAGCCAACCAAGTCTTCACCCAAAAATCAACCATAACCTTAATAAATCAAAAGCCGAATGGCATATTAGATAACGGAAAAAACCAATGGAAATTCCATGTTAAATGTGTAACTAATTTTTCTAAATGAACAAGTATTTGACTAATCACTGAGGAAACTAAATTTTGCTGCAACAGATATGAACCAATCAACTTAATAAAGCAAACATAGATCGGTGGTTCCAACATAATACCTCTCTTCGTGGCAACCCAGCAAGAGTAAGCTTTACTGTTTGCTGAGGAGTCTGCTTCAATACTGAAGTTGGTGCTGACCGGTCAATAGGGTGGTGAAACTTGCATCTTTCTCCAAATTTGCACTGTCCAGTCTTCATATAGAACTGCATCCTCAAAAGCACATGAAAAGATCCCATGAGAAGACTACAATCATAAAGATGATTAAATAACCATGCAAGAGAGAATTGGATAGGAAATGGCAACACTTAGAGATCCTCACTATAAAATATAATGTCTAACCAGGAAAGACATAATTAGATAATCTTAAGCAACATCTGATTATTGATTACTTAAGCCATCATAAACATAGGATATACGTATGATTAAATTACAATAAATCCTACGGTCTGAAGCTAAATATGATATAGACACGACAAACAAATATATTAACTAGGAAAAAGAATCAAATCAATTGAAATTCCATTATTTCACTGAAAAAAAAATCCAAATAAAAAAAGTACCATAGAGCTTAGGGACAAAAAAGTTGAGTACTGACAATATGCTACGTATGGAAATAGTAGCTACATCCAGCATTATTGCCAAAGCAGTAACTAATTTGAATGTCATATTAATGGGTAATTATGTGATCCCGAAGGATATAAGCATTAACATACATCACATTCCAATTCCCCAGGCCTTTGAGGATAGATTGTTGGGATGACACTGATCTGCATTAGAAAAATTAGGAATCAACATATCTAACACAAATAAGATTCCTCGTAAGACACCAATGGATGCATCATCAAACACTGGGATTTTTCATCTTACCGATGCTTGGGCTGACCGCAGATCAATATTCTGAAGAAAATTAGCAGCAGGATTGAGGCCACCAAATGAAAGATTGGCTGCTGCAGAAGGCAGAAAACTTTGTCCCAGACCAGCCACCAATGATGGATTAACTGTTTAAGAAAAGGGAAAAGAGAGAGAGAGAAGTTGCTATAGTATTTTTTTTGGCTTCAATAAATCAGTATAATTGTCAATTACAATGCAAAATGTATATGATAAGTGTGAAAATAGCATACTGATTCTTTCAGGATGAGTGTAGCGACAAGTAGAACCATATTTGCAGCTGAGTGGCAAATAAATCATAAAGGCATAATCAGGCTTCAAAAGAAAACCAGAAATTGAGACTAATAATTATAGTTCTACAGAATTCCTGCACCTTCCAGTTTTGAGGTAAAATGGGCAATCTGGTTCACCCTACAATATGAGGCAAAATTAAATGCACAGGGATTTAAAATTAATGCATAGATTAAGAATCCAATTCCACTTGCTAGTAAAAAAGAAGCACTCAAAATAAATGGCTACTTATCATAAAAATGGGCAGTCCCAATGCACAGGACAAAGATATAAAAGCTATATGATAATTGATGCCACGGAGAAACTCAAAGTTCTACTTTTTCAAGTTACACTGTTAAATTTAAAAAGCGTCAGGCGTCAAAAGGCACCAAGGTCCAAACACGCCCGAGACGTTAAAATATAAAAATATATAATATAATTAATAAATATAATTATTTAAATAAAAAAAAATATGCTATTAAATTAAGAAAATCGAGTACAAAATCATAATAAATAAATAAATCATAATAGTTTTTTTTTATTTTTTAAATAAAAATATATTATTAAATAAATAAAATTTAATAGTATTAAAATCAAAATAATATATTATTAATCTAATAAATAAAAATACCATTATTAGTATACAGTTAGCAGTATACTGTTAATATACTGTTAACAGTATAGTGAGAAGAGTGTGAGAAGACCGAGGCTGCTGAAGCAACGACAACGGTAGCAGGCAACAGCCATAACTGGAGCGGGAGTGGGAGCGGCGAGCGACAGTAGGAGTGGTGACAGCAACGGCGAGCGACGACAGCAACGACGAGCAGCGATTGTGGCAACGGCGAGCAGTCGACGAGCAACGAGCAGCGATAGTGGCAACGGCAGCAGAGAGCAACGACAAAGGAGAAGAAATCTCGACGGCAAAATCGCGAGTGTTAGGGTTGGGGAAGTCAGGGAAATCGCGAGAGGGAGCCTGATATTGGTGATTTAGTTAGTTCGATTGAACCAACTAAAGCACCAGAGACCAACCAGACCTAAAAATCTGGTTCGATCACCTGGTTTAACCCAAGCGCTCGCCCGAAGCGTCTCGCGCCTGGGCTCGGGCAAGCGCCCAGAAAATGCCTCTTTGAAGTGCATCGCCTGGAAATGAAGCGAGACGCTCGAGCCTCACCTCGCCCGAGCGCCTATTGTAATCACTAACTGTTACTATTAAATATAACCATAAATTACTAAATAAATATGATACTTCAATTTTACCGGACGAATGGGCAATCCTTTTGAATTATGCATTAATGCAGGAGTGAAGGGAACATATGTCTTGCTATTCTGCCCTTGTGGTTCTTGCTGTCCATGCCTCACACTATCTTGTATGTTTGATAGTATTTGAAGATCCTTTGGATGATGAAACTTGCAGCTTGTGCCAAAACTGCATTTTCCAGTTTTCATATAGAACTGTGGCATAAATTAATTTAGATTAAATATGACAATAAATAATCAAAGGAAATAATGCAATGTACAAAAAAAAAATTACAGTGCAAACTGGCTCAGATGGCCTCTCAGGTAAGATTGAGATATCAGCAGTTTCAGAAACCTGCAGCTTCGCACAGAAATCATTGACGGAAAGGAGGGTGACAAGCCCACTCATACAACACATAAACACAGATCAAATATATAAGTAAATAAAGTGGATGGCATCACTTACCTCTGCACCTAGTTCACCTGCAGGAGCATTTCCATTTTCCTTTGGATGGTTGAACTTACAACGAATTCCAAACTTACATTTCTGTGTCTTCATGTAGTACTGCAAATTAAAGAAAAAGAAAATACATGACAAAAGGGCTTCGAGTAACAAGCAAAGCAAACAAATATCATGAATACATCAGGAACTACTAACAGGACAATCAGGTTCTCCTGGTCTCTCCGGAAGAGATTCACTAGTGGGGATAAGTGGAATCTGCAGAAAAGCACAATCAGATAAAAAAAGAATTTCATAAATAATGTAATATCACTTGCACAGTCAATAGATGCCACGGTATACCCACAAAGAAATTTCTATTCATTTTACAGGAATTGCAAGCTCATGATTAAATAATTAAAAAGTTATAAAGTAATTAATTTTCCAAGCACCTAACAACATTGATGAACTGGCTTACTGTGAAAAACCAAAACATTAGAAAACTTGAGGTAGATCATATGGCATCAATATTGGTTAAGATGGGAAGAAGAGTAGAAATTTTGTTTGATCAATTACAGAGATCCATTTGATGTTAAAACAACTTAATTAACGCTAACTAGTAACTAATAATGGTCTATTTCAAAAGCAGTGTATCTATGATACAAAATTAAACAACATTCTGATCCACAATTCAAGATCTCAGTTCCATTGATTGAAACTTCCATAGAAACATCATCATTTCAAAGAAACAGAGACCAGATATATATTGCCATCAACTACTTCAAAAACTATTAACATTTAATATATATTACATAGTAAATTATTGTAGGCAACCCCAACTGATGTATAGCAAAAACAGCATATGGCATCATGCTTTTTAAATCCTTGGCACATCATGATGTAACAATGGCAAGAAATTAATCCACTGATACAGGTCCAACTCTTAGGGGAAGAAAATACAGGATGTGAACCTCAAGCAAACAATGTGAATATATAATAGCTATGGATCCCAGTGGTTCAAAGAAAGACTGGCTCAGTGCAGATATGATAAGTTCCCAAAAATAGGAACAACCATTTTGTGAGAAAAAATAAATGTTAAAAAAAGTGTTCAAATTGTATATGCACATGACCAAGATAAATGTTCACAAAAAGATATACCCATTAACCATACTCTTAATCACAATATGATGAACATGATTTGTCGTAAAATATTACCTTCACACATAAACAAACAACAAAAATTAAGTAGACTTCTCTTTAGATAAGCACTACAAGGTAAAAATCATCTAGATTTACTTGTTAGTAATCATGTATCATGGATCAAGTGGTGGACTTCACAAGAAGCACAGAAATAACCCAAGTAACAAGCATCAAACTTTGACTTAATCTCACGGCTACTATTTGAATTTTGATGCACACAGTGAGAATAATGGCTAACAAAGAGGAAAGCTTCACCTTAAAATGAGTTTTTAAAAGAAAATTGATCTGACATCAGCACAAGTACAGATAAAAATCATATATATCTAGTTTTTGTGTTCTGCTGGTTTTACAAAGGGCATAACACCTTAAAATATGCATTCCTCATTACGTTTCATCATCAATGAAACAAAATTTAGATGAAATTCGTGATAAATATATATTAACTAATTTCCAGATCAAACAAATCTCTTGGTGAGAACCAAGACTTCCGAGGAAAGATACATTCTGAAGAAGCTGAGTCAACTATTTGTCCTATCAAAAGGACTTTATTAATGGGTATGAAAATACTCACTTTATAGCACCAATAAATATCCAAAAGAAGTTTATACTTTCCTGGTACAGAAGGCAGAATTTTTGTACAAATTACATGAGTTCTAGTTTATTACAATAGAGAATTATACTTATCTTGTATTAAAATATTTAAAATATCAAATAAGTAGATAAATGACAATATAGTATAAGTAACCAAACTGTTCAACACGACCACACATATCCACATAAGGACAATATAGTATAAGTAACCAAATTGTTATACACATATCCACAGAAGAACATAGATTAAATAGGATGTAGGACATATCTACATACAAAAAGATCGTATATGTAGTTATTGCCTGCAAAAGTACGAATAAGATTAACCAAAAGTCACCTCTTTCCAATCCGGTATTCCACCCTCAGGAACCCAAAGAGGATGGTCGAACTTGCAGGTATCACCATATTTACAGGTTCTTGTCATCATATAGTAAGCACAATCCTTTTCTCCTGGTCGCTGAGGATAGATTGGAAGATTGCTTCCGGTTTCAAGTCTAGGGCGTTTGATCAAAGAATTTGTAGAAAATAAGGCCTCAGTTTGCCCAATACTGTTATGACTTCCAAGAACTGTCTGATGGTAGAGTGCTATACGTAGATAAGATAACATCGTTATATATGGCATACTTTGTAAATATATGCTTATTGTAGAGTATTAAACATGGGAAAAACTCATATTACATACAACTAAATAATACAAACAATTAAATATAGAAGCTTTACAAAGGTAATGTGCATGCAAAAATATATAGGCCAACATACACAAATTCAATGAACTTATTGTATACTATATGATAGGAGAAAGTTTATCGTAACATAAAAATCTTACATTTAAACCAAAATATTAAATTTATATAAATGCCTCTACATAATCAGTAACTTTTAACACTTAAGTATCAGTTAAATATCAAACAACCATAGTAGATAGATCATAGATGTAAGAAATACAAGTCAAATGCACCAAGCTGGAAAGTGGGAATTCTATGACATAATTCACCAAATAGATTCCAATTTCTCACTATAATTCCCAAGGGAGGCCTGTCTTCTTTTTTCAACTCAAAATGCAATGATGGACTTGAACAAATACCATATCTAGCACAAATACATACTATAAGGCAAAATTAAGAATGAAACTACAACCTCATGAATCTCTCTTTAACTTCTTGGTGCAAAAGAATAAAAGTGGAAGAGAATATTTGTTATTTGTTTAGGACAAACTTCAAATAACTATCTATTAGTTGACCAATAACCACAGCATTTCACATATGTCATGATGACATGGCACTGTTCCACAATTTGAATAGGTCATTGTCCAGAACAATGATTTTAAAAGCACTAGGCATCAAAAGACGCCAAAGTCCCAAAATGCCCAAGGCATCGAGCGCTTGCCCGAGCGAAACGAGGTGCTCCCGAATATTATAATTAAAATAATATGCAGCTAAATAGAAATATGCTAAACATGTTTATGAAGACCTATGCTAGAATTAAACTGCTCCAAAAGCATCTTGTTAACCTAGTGATTTCAAAAGGCGCTCCGACGCTCGCCTAGGCGCTCGGGCGAGAAGAGACGAGGCATGTGTGCCTCGTTTACTATCCAGGCCGACGCGCTTTAAAGAGGCGCCGCCTGGGAGCTCGCCCGAGCCCAGACGCCAAGCATTTTGAGCGAGCGCTCGAGTTAAATCAGGCGATTGAACCAGCATGTTAGATATGGTTTGATCGCATTTGCATTAGTTGGTTCAATCGAACCAACTAAAGCACCAATATTAACCTCTCTCCGCTGCCCCTCGCGACTTCCCCGACCCTAACCCGACTCTCGCCACCAACATTTTCTTTATGCTACCGCTGCCTCTCTCCGCTGCCACTATCGCTATCACTACTCTCCATTGTCGCTGCTCTCTGCTCTGCCTCTCTCCACTACAGCTACCGCTACTATTGTTGCTACTCTCCGCTGTCGCTGCCAATATCGCTACTCGCCGTTGCCACTGTTGTTGCTCACCGTTGCTCTCAGCAGTGATTTAAAAAACATTAGGCGCCAAGGTGCAAAAACACCTGAGGCGCCTAGGCGCTCGCCCAAGGGAAAAGAGGTGCTAAAATATAAAAATATATTAATTAATTAATATAATTATTTAAATAAAAATATGATATTAAATTAAAAAATCTTATATAATCACAATATCACATTAACAAAAAATCTCAAAATTCAAAACAATAACAATAATTTTAAATAAATAAAAATTAGCAGTATTAAAATCAAAATAATATATTATTAATCTAATAAATAAAAAAATATTGTTACTAGTATACAATTAACAATATACTGTTAATATACCGTTAACAGTATACTATAGAGTCAATGTGAGTAGAGGGAGTAAGAGTAACAGCAGCAACAATGGGAGTGGGAGCGGGAGCGAGAGCAACGATAGTGGCAAGCAGCGACAGCAGCGGTAGTGGCAGCGGCAACGATAGCGGTAGTAGTGAGCAACGACAGCAATGTAAGAGTAAGACTGAGGCTGCTGACTGAGAGAAGCAGCAGCGGTAGCAAGAGCGGGAGCGAGAGCAGCGATAATGACAACGACAACAGCGATGACGAGCGGCGACAGCAACGGCAAGCAACGGTACTGGCAGCAACAGCAGAGAGCAACGACAACGAAGACAGGCAGCGATAGCGGAGTGAGGCAATGGCAGTAGAGAGAAAATGTCAACGGCAGAATCGCGAGCAGGGTTAAGGTTGGGGAAGTCGCGAGAGGGATGTTGGGAGGCTGATATCAGTGTGTTAGTTGGTTCAATCGAACCAACTGAAGCACCGGAGACCGAACCAAACGGATTAAACCAACTAAAGCACCGGAGACCGAACCAAACGTAAAACACTGGTTCGATTGCTTGGTTTAACCCAGGCACTCGCCCAAAGCGCCGACGCCTGGGCTTGGGCGAGCGCCTCTTTGAAGCGAAGCACCTAGTCATGAAGCGAGGCGCTCGGGCCACACCTCGCCTCACCCGAGCGCCTATTGAAATCGTTGGCTCTCACTCAACAGCCTTGATCTCTTCTCTTCTCACACTCGACTCAGTATACTGTTAACACTAACAATATACTATTAACAATATTTTTTATTTATTATATTAATAATATATTATTTTAATTTTAATACTACTAACTTTATTTATTGTTTTAAATTTTAAGATTTTTGTTAATGTGATATTGTGACTTTATACTTAAGATTTTCTTAATTTTATATCATATTTTTATTTAAATCATTTATATTTATTAATTATATTATATATTTTTTATATTTTAGCGCCTCACTTCGCTCGAGGCGAGCACCTCGAGCGTTTTGGAACCTTGGCGACTTTTAGCGCCTAGCGTTTTTTAAATCACTGTGTTAATCACAACTGATGGTCAAACAAAACTGGACAATGACGTAAGCTCACACAACAAAGAAAGGAAGCTCTAGATGACGATGTATGGGGAGGAGGTTCGCGATCCTACGACATAGGGCGAAGGAGGCTCATGGTCTGACAACGTAGGGCAAAGGAGGCTCGCGATCTGACGACATAGGGAGGAAGAGGCTTGCGGTCTAACAGTGTTGGGCAAAGGAGGCTCGCAACCGGATGGTGAAGAGCAAAGGAAACTTTCGATCCATCGACGTAGGGTGAAGGAAGCTCATGATCTGACGACATAGGGCAGAGGATGCTTGTTGTCCAGCAACGTAGAGCGGAGGTAGCTTACGGTTTGGCAACACAAAGTGAAGAATTCTCACAATCCGACGACATAGGGTCTAAACGACTCGCGATAGGGTTTCTGATTCCTTACACTAGGTCAGGCATCCCAAGGAGGTAAGTGTTGTAATTAGTTGGTTCGATATTGAGCCAACTATGTGAAATTGGTTGAACCTGAACTCGATTTGATCAAATGGACGCCCGAGTCGCCCAACACCTAGGCCCAAGTGCACGCCCAAGTAGCACCCCCTTCAAACGCCTCACTCGACCCTCCTATTACGAGGCGAGGCACTCAGGCTATTATCATATATCAAGGTTCGTAGCACTTAGTCCTCTTAAGTTCTAGAATTTAATGACTTCAATCTTGCATTAAGCATTGGGGACTACTTGGCCAAAGAATTAGCATATTAAATATATATAGAAAATCTAGAGAGAAACAAAAACATCAGAAAAATGAAACAATGAAATTAAAAAAATAGAGATTGCTTGAAGTTATTTATCAAAGCAAAAAAAACACAATAGATAAGAGAGAACAAGATATAAAAAAAAACATTATTAAGGATAGTCCAGCTATCATCATTTAAAGGAGATGAGAATGACCAGGAGAAAGGACAATGCAATGCAAATTATTGAACTAACCAAGTAGGTGTTTCCTTGACTAGATGGTCTAAGGTTCCACTATTTTTTTTACCATATTTCTTTTCTCCCAATTAATTCCTTTTGTATCTATCTTTTTAAAGCCTGCATAAATGCCTCTTAACAGTCTGTCCAATTGCTTATTATCTATAGATTCATGATGTAACCATCAGCATATTTATTGTCACTATTCTTCTTCGAGATAGCATGAGCTTTTTACAGATTTGATCTGAGCATACCCTTACTCACCAAAGATTTGCAACAAGAAGCTTAGATATATCAAAAGAGTAGCAGCCATTAATGTATATTACTTCCAAAAGCAAACCTTCCATAAGCTAAGTTGGAATATCGACAGCAGCTGGGTCAGTTGAAAAACCAAACTTTAGTATTTTTCCTGTTAAATTATCATGCAGTGTGTGATACACATCATATCATAAATCTTCTAGGATCTCATAGAAGTCAAATTAGACAATATAAGGTGCCAAAAAAAATTAACCAAAAAAAATAGACTTCTACCCTTCACTTTTTATAAGGTGCAATTATCATACATCTAACCTTCTCTCTTTATAAGGTGCCACCTATACAAAAATAGACTGAACCAAAGGCACTCTTTAGATGATCATAATAGAATTTAAAAAATCAGGAAACTTGAGGAATGGTTTGTGTTCCTCAAAAAGGGCTTTGGAAAAGGAGGAGCTCAGGATGAAAATAACCAAAGCAACAGGCAGTTACGAAGATCTAGAGCATTTGTCAGAGTTTAAGCTAATTTAGTAAAGAAGCAGTGTTTTAAACCTTGAGATAGTCTCAACAACAAGGAAACTGACAAATTTCACATATACTTATATTTTCTCCACAATAATTGGAAAAATAGGATATTACCAGGCAGTCAGCCTCTAAATTTCATTTCTGCCTAAATTTCCAAAATGTGCTACCCTTTCACACCGTTGTATAATTCTAACTGTCACGATCAATCACTTCCACTCGTCACTCGTCTAATGCACCACAAACTCTGTTTTGACCCATTTTAATTTTTTTTATAACCCCTTGGACACACATGCAACGGTCAGAGCTTTAAGTTTTATATTAGCTTTTCTAATAGCTTCGCTTTCTGAGCTCATAAACAGCAACACGCTATCAGCCCAAAGCATTCACCAATTTAGGTTCATGTTCATGCAAGCACGACCTCTTGGAATCCACCATAGCCATATCTCGGGAATGAAAAAGCAGAACCCATAGACATCAAGCATCCTGCGATGAGCCTGATCTATTTGGAGAGCAGGTTAAAGTGACAGTCTGTGTTGCAGATACAATCATGAAATGATGTAAAAAATACTTTCTAAGTAAGCAAATCAAATCAATGCTGGTTTTCGTATTAGTTATTCTAACGGAAGCTATGCTGGTATCAGGATACAGCGACATTGGAAACCTCATCAAACGTGAAATCAAGGAATCCCTAACCTTCCACGGAACGCTTGGGTCCACCGAGCAACGAAGGATCGAAGGCCGAGGTCCCGTACAGCGAGGGCGTCGACATGGCCACCGCGGCCGCCGTGTACCTACTCGAGGCCCCGATCACCTGCTTCGTGTAGGCCGAGGGCACACGGTCGGCGTACAAGGATTCCGTGTCGGAGTCGGCGAAGGGGTCGACGCTGGGCAGGCGCGGTGAGTCACGGTAGGAGTAGAGGGAGGAGGCGTCACGTCCGCCTCCTCCGTAGATGGTGCGGTAGTTGTAGATGTTGCTAGACATAGCGGACGAAGGGCCGAAGGTAAGCGAGTTTTCGACTAGGGTTTCCGACTTCCCATTCCAGGAGGAGAGAAAGGGAGCGAAGGTCGGGTGTGGGAGGAGGGTGAGGGTCCGCAGAGATAGATGTGTTCGGTTTTAAATACTGGCAACTTCTGAACCCGACCCGTTAGCGAGGCCTGGTAAACCCGGATCCAATAATTAAAAAAACCACCCCAACTATTACTGATGGATCCTTTATTGTTACAAATAGGGAGGCAAAAGCAAAGGTTAGAATTGTAGATTTATACCATATATATATATATATATATATATATATATATATACATATCTAAGTCATTAAAGGATTTTATTTATATTTTAATTGTTTTTCTTAATTTTAATCGGTTTGAAACCAAAGATTTCGATTTCGGTTCGAGTTCAATTTTCAGGAACTGCAATTAAACCGCTAGAATCCGATCCCAGTTCGACTTAGAACCGTTGAACCATTGGTCCGGTTCTATTTGAATTCTCGAGTGGTTCGTTTAAACCGAACGGTTTAGCTGGAGAAACAGCAAAACTAGCAGGCAACATAAGAAGCCCACTGCTTGATGCATGTAGAGCACACTTCAATTTGGTTTGCAGAACTTCCTGCCATCTACAGTTTGCAGAATTACACATTTAACAAGCTGAATAAGAAGAGCTCAGTTGAAACTTGATGCATTCTACAGCCTGCAGGAGTGCAAATGAATCTCGAATAATGACTTGAAATATACACTTTAATCAAGTATGATAAGAACATAAAATATACTTTTAGTCCACCCTATCTGGAAAGAAATCAAACAAGGACTACTCAATTATGGCCCTGCACAATCTGGAAAGCCAATGTTTTCAGCATAAGAAGAAAACAAACCATGCGAAGGACCAATAATTAGTGATAACCGATGTTTTCAGCACCGACGAAACACAATTATATATATATTTATCTTCCTGAAACATATGTACATCGATGCTACTAGTAGGCTTACAGAAGACTTAAAATGCTAAGAAAGGCATTCTCGATATAAAGATCATGAAACCAAAGTCTTTTAGACGAATGCACAACATTTTCCAACCTATAAAGAAAGCGAGATTAAGTAACTGGATGAAGGAAATGTATGGTTGTCCCCTGCTAAAACCCTGGAGCGAGAACCATTCCTGCAGCTTATTCGTCAGAAACCATGGTTAATTCGACATGAACACCGTTGCCGTTGGAGTAGAGGTTCCTATCTGGCAGGCTCTTTACAGGCTTCTTCAAGTTCGTGTTCCTGTTGGATTTCACAGGTGAGAAGCTGTTGCTAAAGATATGTCTTTTTGTTGGGTTGCTACAATGGCTGGGATTTTGCAGCAAAGTATCGAGTTGCCCACATGCAGCTCCAATGAGTCCTGCCAAATAATTAATATTGCTATGATCAAGAGATGCTAGACTCAACTTCATTCTCCTGACATGAATGTGGAATCAGAAGAAAGGCATGAAAATAACATAACAGGTCATAAAAGTGAGATATTCATGGATAGTAGTCTGAATTCAAACAACCATCAGAAAGCCGAACAAGAGATGCATACATTAGCACTCAGCCCTTCAGAAAGCTTCATATAAAAATGGAATTGTGGTAACACAGCCAAGCCAGTACCACACAAAGCAATATCAATATAACACTTTCTCATATGGAGTAAACTATATGACTATAAACATCCACTGTAACCTTGTATAATGAACTTCAACAAAAACAAACAAGGAGGACATCCAAAGTTCATTACCAAAAAAAGCATATAATATTTCTACAAAAGGCGCATGATAAACATGCTCATCTGCTCGACGTACAATAAACAGCCATAATCATCGAGTCATCATCATGCTTGGAAGCAATAGCGGAAGATGATCAGAGAAAAATTCTCAATTGTACTGAAAAGCAATTGCAAATATACAATGGAGAGAATATATGAGCCTGCCTATCCCATTAGAAGTTAATCATAGCATCTAACACCAACAAGGCTGAAGTGCAGAGCCCAAGCGGTGTAATTGCCCTCTTATCAGTCTCTATTCATTTCTCTGCCTTACCCACAGGTGGTCGGTGACACAAAGGGGCACACGAGAACCACTGAATGGTCCTTTAGCATTCCTTCTTACTCACCCTTTAATCATGATTATTAGTAGCTAATTTATATTTAAAAAATAAATGTATAATATATCCTTATTATTATTTCACCATTTATTTACTCACATTCTTTCTTTTCTGTTCATTGCAACAGTCTTTGGTTTTCCTTTTTCTCTTCTTTTCACTGCATGCTACAATCTTAAAATCAGAAATAGATATTTTAATTTTGAAAAAAAAAAGATCTTTTAATGCATACAACAACAAGCCATACGAAATTGATATTTTAATAATTACATTAATTACTGAAAGAGAGTTGAAGATTTGAAGCTGACAGGAAGGTCACAGAATGCCAAAGAACAACCAACCTAACGGAATATTAATGTCGATTCCAGCTTCGATGTAATTATAAATATTAGTAGTGAATTACAGCTATGAACCGCAATGGCATATTTAAGTCTTTGAGTTATGCAGGAATGCACATCCTAAATCTAAATTTAGAGTGTGTGTGTGTGTGTGTGTGTGTGTGTGTGTATAAAGTTATAAACGCACTCAAAACTTAGATTTAGGATGTGCTTTCCTGCATAACTCAAAGACTTAAATATGCTATTGTGGTTCATAACTCAAAGCTTCAATATATATATATACACACACATGTATTTCCCTTCAAAGTTAGTGATTTTCATTTTTGTATCTCTATATATATAGAGCGAGACACAAATGTGAATATATATTTTGTGATTTCATATTAATATATATATTAATATGCAATTTTGCCTAAGAATTATTGCACTTCAACTACAGTGGTTACAGCAACAAAATCATCTCTACAATATGAGTAGAAGTGTCCAACTAATAGACCCATCAGCATTGTGCATGAAACCAAAAGTATTTGCTAACACAGACAGCATCTGAGTTCCAAATTCAGTATTTAGAGGAAAGTAAATGAGAATTGATGGGTTAGAAGCAATAAGTTGGCAATAGGACAGAATTATTTAGGAGTTGGTAATTTTTTCTCCTAAAAGGAAAGGAAAAATGATGAAACCATGGATTATGAAATCATTAATCTGAAAAGATGAGCAGGTCAATTATGTGTAGACTTGTTAAATGAAAATTAAAAAAGACATTCCGAGATATAGTGAAAGAACAAGGACCATTTCTAGGGTGAATTTAGACTAGAGGAAGTGCGGCATATGCTGCTACAGACAAATGGACATGTTTCTGAGTGAAGCATTACCTAAAAATAGGGCAGAGGGTTTTCCAGGTCTTGACTTGAACTCCGGATGAAATTGCACACCAATAAAATAAGGATGAGCATGGAACTCAACAATCTGCACCAGCTTATAAATATTTAAAAGAATTCAAAATTTTCACAAAATTCAGGTCTATGCCATCGTATGCATACCTCCATTCGTCTTTTGGTTTCATCTTTACCAACAAAAGAGAGACCAGCCTTTTCAAGTTCTGCAACCATTTCAGGGTTTACCTGTGGACATAATAATCCAGCATAAACAAATTTCCCAAAACTTATGTATCTATTTAAGCATCTCAAATTAGAACATTATACTGAAGTTCTCAATTTATGTGTAAATAAACAGACCTCATATCGGTGTCGATGTCGTTCATCGATAAAGCTGACATTCCCATACCTAAAGAGAAGGTGAACTTCACTTAGATTTATGCTACATAAGGGCAATGAAGAAAAATGAGAACAGAAATGGGCATAAAATTTTAGAAGCATATTTGTCTGCTTACAACTTAGCAGATATACAGTCAGGAACCTCAAAAAAGGTCCTCCTTGATCCAAGATGCATTGTAGCTCCCTTATGAGTCTTAGAACCCTTTATTTGTCATAATAAGATATGTAAAGCTGCAGAAGATTCCTGATAGAAATAACAAAAATGATGGCCAAACTAGTTACCTCTGGCATAAAAACAATACATGGATTTGTTGTGTCAGGATCAAACTCTGTGCTATTTGCATCTTGCAAGTTCAGAATAGAACGGGCAAATTCAATGACAGCAACTTGCATGCCAAGACAAATTCCAAGAAATGGAACATTGTTTTCACGGGCATATTTGGCAGCTAGAATTTTTCCTTCCACCCCTCTATCTCCAAAACCTCCTGGGACTAGTATGCCATCTGCACCCTGAGCTAAAGATAATTAGATAGCTACAGGCAAAAATGTATAACCTACTACTGTTGTTAAAACTACAGCTAAAACCTTGAAAATGCAGATTGTCTCAAGAATCTAAGACCAACTATATAAATGAGAATTACACTCACCTTCAACCGTTTCCATGCTCCTCTAAAAAGATCAGGTGTCTGTAAATGAGATTAATCATATAGTCATCAGTTTCAAATGTGAACCAGCAACAAAGACTGAAGGATTTTGAAAAATAAACAGACTTCTATTGCTGCACTGTCTTCAAGGTCAGAAGATCGAACCCAATCCACCACAAGTTTCTTATAACAAGCAATAGAAGCATGCAGAAGAGCCTGCAAATATATTGATGATACAATCAGGTACAATTTATAAGTTGGAGAAGCACATATTTAATGAGATCAACTAATGGGAGGAACTTATCGAATCTTCCTTTTTAAATTCCAAAGAAAAACATGGGACAAAATATCAACCAAATTTTGCATCTTTATGAAACCATATTTTGTAAAAAGAGTTTAAAGCACTCACAATGACTGAACTTTTGTCTGATTAAATCATAGATTGCACATCAGAAATATGGATAAATCCTCTAAAAGAACTAAATAGCCTGAGCATGTTTGTGCTAATAGTTAGATTTTATGCTTAATGCCGAGCCTCTTCCTACATGCCAAAGCTTTTGGGAATAATGTTAACCCAACCATTATTATCACAGTACAAGAGCATGTCATTGATTGACCGGCACCCTCTTTTCCACCATTTGTCCTTTGCTCTTGCCCTGGATCAATGTGCAGAGACTTTTAACCTCACTTGGATCCTCATTACAAGTCCATTAATCCTTCATCCACCTAAATGTGATAGGTCTTAGAGCATGTATATAATGTTTGACTCTTTCATGCTAGATGAATTACAGAGACCCAACTGTAATTTATTATCACTAATAATTAATCAAATCCGTGTTAGATCTTCTAAGCACTAAGAAAAGTAGTAGACACAACTGTCATGCTTTTAAACCATTTGAAGTATTAACAAAGAACCTTTCATTTTATGTTTCCTAATGGTGTGATAAAGGCCAAGAAGGAGCCCAATCAGGCGGAAAATACATTGTATGCCAGGTCAAGCTATACAATTACCATATTCTTCCTCATTTTGTGATACAATGCAAAATTGGGGAAATCCATTAAACTTAGATTGTGATTGATTATAGGTCCTAAAACAACATGAGTATCCTATCATCTCCAGGCAACATGGACGAAGCTGAATACCAGCCAGGGATTGATTAATTTCCAGATATTATTTCCATATGTGTTTTGTGAATCCAATATCAATTGTTCTTTTGCTACATCATATAATGCATAATAAATGCAACAAATACTTCCTAGTCAAGTACTTTCTTAGCTACAGTTTCTCCGAATAACATACTTGCATTCCTCAACCGATATTTCGTCCTAGAAAAAAGTTTGTGGTCTTATCATTATGATAGACTGCGAAGTAGAAATGTTTCTGAATACAGGACAAAGACAACAGACATATTCTAGAGATAGTGGTATATGCATTTTATCTGAACTCAATGTGCTTTAATGTGAAACTATGTACATGTAGAATCCATGAAGAGTTATGTCAACATTTAGAAAAGTTTACTGTCACCAGGCATCTAAAGTACATAAATATACTAATTGCATGATCATCTCTTTGTTGAATCAATTATTGCAACCAATAGTTGCAATAGATGGACCATAGAAGTGGAGATAAATTAAGAACTATCTATTTATCATGCCCAGCTAATGGCAACAACTAAATAATTCAAATTAAATAATCAATGCAAAACTTTCCAGCAAATACCAGAGTTCAGAATTTAGGAACATGGATATATATCATTGAATAAACATGTATTCACCTCCAATACTGAGAGATAAGAATCAGACTGGCCAGTATACTTTCCAACCATCACAATCCTAACCTGAAAATAACAAAATGGGTCAAACTGCAACCAGAAAATAACCAAGGCACCTAACTTAGGAGTAAAAGAGAAAGAGGAGAGAGAGAGAGAGAGAAAGAGAGAGAGAGAGAGAGAGAGCTCACAGGATCGTGCAAGGTGTCATAACTTCTGGCTCTACTTGTCCATTCTTCCAATGCAAGTTCCTTAGCAATCCTATGCAAATAAAAAGTGAATATTTATATCATGCCTATCTATATTTAGATATCATTAAGCAGAGATCAAGATGATGAACTATCAAAATTATTGCAATAGAAGGACAAGTTAATCAGACCAACCCTTGAAGATTCAATAGCTTTATAATAGTCTCATGTGCCTTTTGCTCCTGCAGGGACAAAAGTAATGTTTAAATGTACAGGAGTACATATTTCAAAAATATAATAACATCCACAATCTTATTAGAAACAATGGACTCTACCCCCAACAATAAAGGAATGTGCCAAATATTTGTAACATCATTGAGAGTAATGATATCTGCCACCTGCAAAAACAATTTATTGATCAAGTAGCATTCGGGGTAAACATATATTCATTTATTGCAAAAAGGTTAAGGAGAAATAATTAGAACTTAAGAAGAATACCGGGACATGGCAAAATCTTGAAAGTTTCTCTTTTATGTTTTCATCCAGTGCCTAACAAAGGCATAAGAATCGGAACTATCATAGGCTAAAGTAAAATGATAACTAAAGAAACTTAAAAGGAGATGGTGGATGGAGAAAAAAAATTGAGTGGAAACCTTAGTGCTCTGGCAGGCTAGAATGTCAGGTGCCAACCCAAGTCCTCTTAGGCCCCAAACACTATGTTGTGTTGGCTTAGTTTTCTACAAAGTTTTTTAAACCAAATTATTATCAAATTGAAAGACCACACTGAACATATAGACTGCAAGATGAACTGTTGCACAATTTTGTGTATGGAGTATGTATACTATGCTACACCCCTAACCTGCTCACCGACTTCATTTAGAACAGGAACAAGACTGACATGGACCACACAAAAGTTATCAGGACCTGTAAGAAGATTGATTTGGAGAAACACTCGTGTAAAAATGACTGAGATGATAAGTTGATTGTAAGAGATAGTTGACTCTATGCAGGTCTCCTCACCTACACGGTAAGAGAACTGACCCAAAGCTTCTATAAATGGCATAGATTCTATATCTCCTGCATCAAGAATTCCACTGTCGTTATGCCGTGAAAAGATCGTGGTCCCTGCACCGCATACTTACACCACTATGGGTAACATCATGAAAATCATAATTATCCATAAATAAATTGCCAAGTTTCTGGCTGATATATATAAATATTATATATATATATATATAATATCTCATCTTTGTATGAGGAAAATCAAACAAGATGATATACCTATGGTTCCACCCAATTCTATTACACAAACATCAGGAGGCCCTTCTTCCCCATCCACGGGTATCATAGCTGCACGTTCTATCCACTCTTGTATGGCATCTGTCATGTGCGGCATGACCTTGGTACAACAAACATTGAGAGAGGTTCAGGACTACTAGGATAATAACCAAATTATGATCCAAACAGATCAGATGATTTTTTAAGAGAAAAGCTGCAGGCAGGACTCATACCTGGACTGTCTTCCCCAGATAGTCTCCCCTTCTCTCCTTGTCAATGACAAACTATCACAAAACAATAAGAAAATAATGGTAAGTTCATAGAGTAAAGATAGACAATGTTTGCAAAAGAAAATTCAAAGATGAATGTAAAAGTACAAATTATAGTTGTAGCATACATGTCAAAGTAGTTCATAAATGCTGTATAGTTAGACCTGTTAGTAGGGAAGGCATGGATATATTTGGTACCTGATAGATCTTTCCAGTTGTGATGCTATTGTCACAAGTTAACTTGACATCAAGAAACCTTTCATAGTTTCCAAGAACCAAGTCCACCTGCAAAAATAAATCTTCAGCCAAAGCGAAACAAAGAAGAAAAAGAATTATTTCTAGAATAAAAATCAATAAGATATAACAGTTGAAATAGAAGGCATGTGGGACAAAGATAGCAGGCACAAAAATGTAGCAAGAACTATTCGTTACCTCACCGCCATCATCTAAGACAAATACTTCGCCATGCTCAAACGGGGACATTGTCCCAGCGTCAGTATTTAGATAAGGATCTGCAAAGAATACCACGAGTGGAAGGTAAGTCATCCTTGGCAAAACAAAAGCAACAAAGTGACATTGTGAACCACACAACTGAGACTCTACTATTAACACAGACTTCAAACACAATAACTTCAGAGCACCATTCAATTTTATTTGTCTGTGAAAGAAAAATTGAAGGGGAAGGGTGATTGTTTTGCTAATTGTTCCCTTTTGCCATCACATATGAATCTGTTTTGACTGAATCCTCAGCCTTCTAGATTGCTTAAACAAGAATTAGAAATAAATGAATAAATGCTTGTTTCAATATGAATTAAGTGTTCCCAGTTTTAGTTACTGGAGATAAATGCTATATATCATATCCTGAAGTTTCAAGGTTGTTGTTATTCTCATCTTAATGACTGAAAATCTGCATGATATCTCCCAAATTAAAAGGCTACAGAACTACAGCAGAGTTGATAAAAACTTAAAGATCCCAAAGCAAACGGCAAGGAAAATAAAATCCAGGTTGACAAAGAACTGAAGAACAACTGTTGCCGAAACAAAAATAAACAAGCTGCTCTATTTCACAAGTCATATTGTGAACCAGCGGCCCTAAAGATAGAAAACGCAATTACCATGCTAAAAATGATACCATGTTGGCATGATTGTTCCTCTTGTAAACGAAAAGCTAGAGATGATGGTTTGACAAAGTCAGAACAGATTACTCTCCCTGGAAACCAGTGATGAAAAGATTGTTCCTTCTCCAACGAGAGACCAGACCGACCATCTCTGAGCGAAACATCCGCAAGAAAAGAGACAAAACAAACGGCAATTTTAATCGGCAAAAGGGAAAGCTGACGCCCCAAACAAGCCTCATTCCCGAGACAAGAAACTTCTCGTATGTGAACAAGATAATGGAAAGCTCGATCACTTGGAACAGAGGCATCAAAGAGAGGAGAAAAGTACCAATCTTTATCGCCGTCAGTCGGAGCCCGCTTGCCTTGAGGAGGACTCCAATGCTGCTCGCCGTCACCCCTTTCCCCAGTCCACTGACCACTCCCCCCGTCACCAACACGTACTTCATCTCTTTCACATACACACACCCACAATGAAGAAAACGACTAGTAAAGAAGCTCACTCGAATTGAAAAGCGAAAATTAGCAAGCGGAACAATTTCCTCTCTCTCTCTCTCTCTCTCTCTCTCTCTCGTTACGGCGAAGAAGTGTGGGATGAGAAGAAGCAGAGAAGGTCATTATGTACTTTCTTCCAAGCTTTCTACTTCAAACAAAAAACTTTAGCTGAAAGTTACCTTTTTTTCATTGCCACTAAAATGTAAATGTGACATTTTTTTCCACATTCTTTTTCCTTCCCTCTCATAAACCCAAAAATTAATCGTCTAAAAAGAAATCCAAAAAAATCACGCATCGCAACCGATGCCGTCCTCCAAAGAACATCATGCTCGCTCTGCTTCTCTACCATTTTAATGAGAGCTTTACGTCGACCCAGCTTTGTCGTCCTCCGACTTACACGATCAGGACGTATCCGCCGCTTTGCTCGAGGATGTCCTTCGCCATCTACACAAGCATGCTTGTCATAAAATTACACCTGGATTCCAATCGTATTCTGCTGGTCTTAAGTATTGGTCAAAAGAGTTAAACTAAATTATCTGCTTACGATCAGATTACATCATCTCAGGAAGGTTGTAGCTGCCCGGGAAAAGCAGCAGTCCAGCGAAGGCTTAAACACCAAACACGTTATGCTGCATCGCAACAAACAACATCTGCATCACGTATCAATTTCGGCGCCATTAGCGCCGAAAGGGTTCAGATCCAAAGATTCTCCTGTGCAAAACACCGTCGAGTTGAGATAAGGACAAGCGATCTATGAACCACGCTGCTCCTGTGTTTTTTCATTCATCACGACAACGATTTCAACATCCATTATACGTCCACCTGTTAACTGTGTGCTATGGTTATTACGACCACAGTTTACGTGGAACAAATAAGCATTGCACTAAATGCAATTCTATGTGCTACTTGTAGTGAAAGTTTCTTAGTAGTAATTTACAGTGTTTCTTGCTACGTGCTACATTATCGAGCGTAGACAAGTGAGAATTGGCCAGAAGACATCGCATCTGCCCCTTTCAGATTCGATATCACGTCAAGCTAATTCAACACGAGTAAAATAAGACCGGTATTTAGACTTTGTAGCCGATTTGAGGGAGAAAAGAGGAAGATTGAAGTGTTTGGTCACCAGATTTGACCACACGGCACGAAATTAGGCCACATTACCACTTTATTTAGCAGTTCGTCAACTAAAACTATCATTAATGAACGAATGTATTATAGTCAACTACATGATGCTATTCAGGAAGAAGCTTTGCAGATCTGCTATCATGATCGAGGCAGAGGACACGATTTTCCCCAGCAATATGAATAGTTGATGACGTCGTCGTGTTGGCTCCATGACGTCAGTGCGAGAATGTGGGACGCAAAGGAGAACCTGGTTCGTGCCTGGTTCGAAACAGGAAAGCCTCGCTAAGTCCAAGGGAGGATCCGGAAAGGGCCCTTGCGTAGCATCACACCCACACCGTACACGAGGGTGGTGGGGGGGGGGGATGGTCAGCCGTAGTGCTCCGTCATTTCCTTGTCTGCTGGGGCCCGGTCGAGTCGACGGTGACGATGATAAGGTACGGGCCGAGTCGGCGGTATCGCGGTCCACGTTCGCCCGTCAAAACTGCCACGTCTAGGGGACGTGTATATTCCCACGTGGCCTTCGTATGGCTGGGTAAAAGGGGACCCACGCGGGTCCTCTTTCTGATTCAATGATTCCCTGTGACGCGAGGAGGACATCGTGCGACTGGCCCAAAGCAAGCAGATACTAACGAAACGAAGACCCAAGTTCCCTTGTGATGGGGCCCTTTTCTAACTCCAATGATAAAGCAGGTAGGTCGGACGATTAACGTATTCATGGTAAGTATGTACGATAGGAACGGGAATCAGGATCTCCTTGCTGATTCCGAATTATGTCGTGATCACACATCGGTGGCACGTGTCGGAATCCGAGAGATCGGATGCGTTGGCAGCGATTAAAGTTTAAAGGAGTTGATAGGATATGATTCGCTTGATTTGCGACCCACCTAAATATAGACTGATATCTCGATCTTCCAATGTTCACATTGGACAAGTACAACTCTTTTTTATATATGGCACAATTTGGTTAGAAATGATTTATTAATATTGAAGCATGGAGTTTGTTGACTTTATTCAACAACCTTCATATTTATCATCAACATATATTTTTAATATGTTTTCAAGTAGGTCATTATAAGAGTATATAGTATTTAACCTAAACTATTTGTCTGGTAATGATAAATCTCGCTCACATATGATAGGTTAAGAGTTCCAAAGATAACAATAGATTATCCATAAATTTTATTCTTATATGATAAGACATTCGATGGAGTATTAATTTCAGACATCTATTTTTATTTTCATACCTACGCAGCTTATCGAAGAGTAACTAAATTTGGATTAAGCGAGTAAAGTTGGTAATAGTGTAAGAAAAGACTCGATTTGTTGTCACCTTCATATTTGAATCTTAATCTCTAATCTTCGCCACATGTTTGTTCTAATGAATCTAATGACAAAAGCCTTGTCTTCATGGGCATCTCATCTTATGTCTCACGAGGGCTGTTGACCCCAAAAGATCGAGAGCGAATACTACAATTTCCATTACAAGCAGTGGCGACCGCTTTCGGAATGATTTCAAGACCTAATGCATGCATACAGTTCCCTACTGTCTTCCCATATATCAAAACTGGTGTTGGCTCCCAGTTTAGGAGTAGAACAATAAGAGAATGAAGCATACGTTTCAGGTGGGTTTACTAATTGGGAAATATAAGTCTTTACCTTGTGATATAAAAAATAATAATAATTTTTTGTATACGAACAAATATTAGTATGTCATAACATAATGAAATTAAATGAAAATCACGATCAAATAGAATAACAAGATTTACATAGAAAATCCCTCCAACGTAAAGGGTAAAAACTATGGGACAAACTAGAGATAATCCACTATAATAATAATAAATATATAAATCTCAGTCTTTTGTCAAAACTTAAATAACAATCTCAAAAGAATAAGGATTACGTCACTACACAATATCCAAATTCTTCCTAAATAATCACAGTAAAAATCTACTATAGATCTGATCTAACCTAAGATGAGAATATTGCCTAGATGATTGAGAACAGTCTCTTTGTGTTATCCTTATCTTCTTTTTTTTTCTTCTCTTATTTTTCTATCATTTTCTACTCCTTTTGAATTAAGTTGCTGCTGTAATTTTTTGCCTCGTTGCTATGGATTTTCTCCCTATTTTCGTAGTCATCGCACCCCCCTTATTAGATCTAGAGTTCAATTAAAGGGAAGTGGGCTATGGGCTATTAAAGCCCACTATGGGCTAAATTTGTGGGCTATCAGCTCAATAACCTCTCCTTCAGCCCATAAGAGAGGCTATCCCATGAATCATCAATATGAAGCCATGCCGATCAGCTATCGGCATATCTCATATCTTTCTTTTGATAAGATCTTTGTCAACATGTTTGCTGCGTTGTCATCTATGTAAATTTTCTGAAATTGCAATTGCTTTTCTTCAAGTACATTTCGAATCCAATAGTATCTGACATCTATATGCTTTGACTTAGAATGAAAAGTTATGTTCTTACACAAATAGATGTCACTCTTGTTGTCACAATTCATCACATAATTTTTCTATTTCAGCCCCAATTCTTATAAGAATTCTTTCATCCATAATATTTCTTTGCAACCTCTGTAGCAATAATATATTCTGTCTTTGTGGTGGAGAGAGCAATACACCTTAGCAATCTGGATTACCATGACATAGCTCCCCCAGCAAAAGAAAGTATAAAACCTGATGTAAACTTTCTCGCATCAATATCTCTTGTCATATCTGCATTTGTGTAACCTATCAACATAGGTCGTCTACCTCTAAAGCTTAAACAAACCTTAAAGCTCTCTTTGAGATATCTAAAAATCCACTTTGCTACTACCTAGTACTCTTTACCTGGATTTGTAAGAAATCTGTTAGTAACACCCACTACATATGCGATGTTCGGCCTCGTATATACCATTGCATACATTAAACTTCCAACTACTGAAGCATAAGGAATCTTTTACATTTTCTCTTTCTCCTCATTACTTGACGGTCTCTATTCTAAACACAACTTGAAGTGACCTACAAGAGGAGAACCAACTGACTTTGCATTGCTCATACTGAACCTTTCCAATACCTTCTCAATGTATTTCTCCTGTGATAATCAAATCTTCTTAGTTTTTCTGTCATTGAAAATCTGCATGCCCAATATTTGCTTTGTTGGCCCCATATCCTTCATTACATAAGATTAACTCAGTTTATTCTTCAACCTGTCAATTGTAGACATATCTTTCCCAAGAATAAGCATGTCATCAACATAAAGTAAAAGAATAATAAAATCCTCACCAAACCGTTTGATGTAAATACAATGATCTGAAGTTATTCTTTTGTATCCATTTTCAGTCATAAATGAATCAAACTTTCTGTACCACTATTTTGGAGTTTGCTTCAGCCCATACAAACTCTTCCTCAATTTGTAGGCAAAGTTCTCTTTACCTTTGACTTTGAAGCCTTCTAGTTGCTCCATATAAATTTTCTTCTCTAAATCACCATGAAGGAAAGTTGTCTTCACATCTAACTACTCAACCTCCAAGTCTTGGCTAGCAGTAATACCAAGAGCAACACGAATAGAAGACATTTTAACAACAAGAGAAAAAATCTTTTCAAAGTCAGTACCTTTCTTTTGACCAAAGCCTTTTACAACCAATTTAGCTTTTTTACTTTGGTTGAGAACAATATTCTTGAGTCTTCAATCTAAAAACACACTTGTTCTTCAATGCCTTCATTCCCTTTAGTAGTTGCACCAAATTATATGTGTGGTTCTTTTGTAGAGCATCAATCTCTTCCTGCATAGCAACAAACCACTTTTTTTTCTACTCACTTTCAATTGCTTCATAATAACTCTCTAGTTCACCTCAATCAGTAAGCATCACATACTCATCTGTAGAGTATCTTCTGGAAGGTTTACATTGTCTAGAAGATATTCTCAATTGAGGTTCTGTGGGAAGTTGCTCTCCAACTTCTTCTTGCTCAACATACCCTACAGGTAGATCAATATCGGGTTCTACACTATCTTCCTACACATCTCTCCTATCACCCTAATATACTGGAGGAGTAACTGGGTCATAATCTGCTAATCATTCTATAGAAGTCTTGGCTGGTGCCTTCTTTTTCAAATCCTCAAAGGTTTGATCCTCAAAGAAGACCATATCTCTGCTTCTAAAGACCTTCTATTTTTTTGGATCCCAAAGCCTATAACCAAACTGATCATGTAAGTAGCCAAGAAAAATACATTCTTTTGTCTTACCATCCAACTTGGATCTCTCATTGTTTGAAATATGTGTAAATGCACAACAACCAAACACTCTCAAATGCTTATAGTAAATATCTTTCCTTGACCATACATGCTCTACAACATCACCATCTAGGGATCTAGGGTTGTACATGGTGACAAGTTGATCACATCAACTACAGTTCTCAAAGCCTCATCCCAAAACTTTTTGGGTAGCTCGGCTTGTAAAAGCATAAATATGATATTTCCAATGATGGTGCAGTTCATCCTCTCTGCAATAGCATTATGTTGAGGTGTACCAAGAACTGCCATTTCATGTTAGATGTCATGTGACCTGCAATAATCATTAAATAATCATATGTACTCACCACCATTATCTGATCTTATGCATTTCAATTGCCTTTCTATCTCCCTTTCAACTCTTGCATGAAACTCTTTGAAAATATTAATTACCTGATCTTTGATCTTCATAGCATAGGCCCAAACTTTCTTGGAAAAATTATCTATAAAAGTGAAAAAATAAAGTGTACGATTGATATTAGGAACATTAATAGATCCACCAGGAGTTTTTGTCCTCAAAGGAGTGGTTTGTATAAACACAGTCTAAGACATGCATTTTTCTAGATAAAACAAGACTAGCAAATGAAACTCTATGTTGTTTACCAGCCAAATAATCAATACAAGGGTTCAGACGTGTACCTTTGAGGTATGACAATAACTCTATCTTGAAAAGAGCTTGTAGCCCTTTCTCGCTCATGTGTCTTAATTGCTTATGTCACAACTTTATGTTGAAGTCTTTCTTTGTAGTATTTAATTGCTTACCACAAGCTTTGACCTACAACCTATAAAAAGTTTGACATTTCTTTCCACTAGCCACAATAAGAGAACCTTTATTAAGCTTTTATTGCCTTTTGTGAAATATACTATCATAGTCTTCATCATTTAGTCTTCCAACTAAAATTAAATTCAATCTCAAGTCAACCATATGCCTCATATTCTTAAGCACCAACTTACAGCCAAGGTTGGTTTTTATGTTGATATCACCAATGCCAATAATGTTTATCATGTCATAGTTACCCATCTTGATAACACCAAAATTTTTAAACCTGTAGGTAGCAAAAAATTCCCTCTATAGTGTAGCATGATAAGAAATACATGTGTCAATCACCCACTCAAGATCCTGACACACATAAGAAAATATATCATCAGAAGGGGACAAAATCAAATAATCAGCACCATGCATTATAGCTATAGTATTATATTTTTACTTTGTAGTCTCCACTTTTTTTTCCTTTTTCTTGCTCTTCTTAGGTTGCTTGCATTGGTTCTTGTAATGTCCTTTCTCACCATAGTTATAGCAAATAATATCTTTTCTTGATGTTGACTTGCTTCTACCCATGCGTGAATTGCTTTTATCCTTGGACTTTGACTTTCCTCTTTTATTTGAGATAAGTGTATGTGAATCATTTTAAGATGTTACTGAGTTCTTTCTTCTCAACTTCTCATTCAATAAACTACTTGTTACTTGACTTATGGTGACAACACTATCTAACATAGAATTACTGAGGGAAACCACCAGTGTCTCCCAACTTTCTGGTAATGAACTAAGAAGTAACAATGCCTGCAACTTATCATCAAGAGATATTTTCATAGAGGATAATTGGTTAATGATACTCTACATTTTATTCAAATGCTCAGCAATAGAAGCACCATCTTTATATTTCAAGTTTACACATTTTCTAATCAAGAAAGCTTTGTTGCCAATTGTTTTTCTTTCATAGAGATCTTCCAACTTTTTTCAAATAGAATATGTAGAATTTTCAGTAGAAACATAGTGAAAGACATTATCATCGAGCCATTGTCGAATAAACCCAACTATTTTTTAGTCTAACCTCTTCCACTCATCATTTGTCATAGTTACGGGCTTTGCACTATCCCCCTACAAAAGTCTATAAAAGTCTTTACAATACAAGAGATCTTCTATTCTTGGTTTCCATATTATCCATTTATTTCCATTTAAGTTAATCATGCGAGAAACACTACTAGCCTCTATTAATTTGGCAAGTCCCACATAGTCCCACATTAGGAAAATCAATCTTAGTATCTCATATTTAAATTATAAATAATGGCATGAGCTTTGAAGTCAGATGCACCACAAGAAAACCTAATTGTTTGCTTTAGGCTTTTCTTGTTTAGTAGTTTCGTGTTTTATGGCCTAGGAACATCTTCCTAAGGCATTTGTAATAGTCCCTCTTTTATAGTAGTGATTTGCTCCTCCTTCGTCCGTGGATGTAGATCAATTGACCGAACCACGTAAATCTAGTGTTCTTGTTGCTTCTTTTATTATTTCTGCTTTATTATCTTTGTTGGGTTGCCAAAATTACCCTTTGGTAAATTTTCTAGGGCTAGCTCTAACAAACTGGTATCAGAGCCTGATTTCAGGATCTTTTGACAACGATAACAATAACAAATATCGTTATCGAGAAATTCGACAGAAATGTTAACTTCGGCATGTGGCAACTCAAGATGGAGGTCATTCTGGTTCACAGACGGAGTTGATTTGACACTATAAGGAGCTGAGAACATTTCAGATGGTACATCAAAGGAAGATCTTACGTGTATGAATAAGAAAGCCTGATCAAGCATTATTCTAAATCTCTCTGACGAGGTTTTACGGGAGGTAGCTATGGAGACTATGACTAAGAGCATGTGGGACAAACTTAAAGCCTCGTATATGAAGAAGACAATGAAGAATCATCTCTACTTGAAGCAGAGTTTGTATATGCTTCGGATGATTGAAGGTACATCTATGCTCTCACATCTTGATAAGTTTGATTCCTTAGCTATGGATTTGGAGAATATAGATGCAAAAATTTATGATGAGGATAATGTCCAATTACTTTTATGTTCTCTTCCCTAATTTTTTAAGCATTTCCGTGATACTATGATTTATGGAAAAGAAACAATTTCATATCAGGAAATTAAATTTGTACTAAAATCTAAAGAGTAGATAGACTGGGATATCACTGGGGAAAGTAGAGAGAATCAGGCTGAAGGTCTGGTTGTTAGGAGGAGAACAAATAAAAAGGAATTTGACAGTAGTAGATCTAAATCTAGATCTAAATCCAAACATAGAAATTTGGAGTGCAAATATTATCATAAAATGGGGCACATTAAGATTGATTGCTTTAAATTGAAAAATAAATTAAAGCAAAAGAAAAAAATTATTGAGAAAACTACTGAATCCATTGAAGCTAGTGTAGCAACTGATCAGAATGTTGGAAATATTTTCTCTGCTATTGATGACAGGACGAGGTCTAAAAATGAATGGATTTTAGATTTGGGTTGTTCTTATCACATGTGTCCTAATAGAGATTTGTTTTCCATATATGAATCTTATAATAGTGGAATTGTTTTGATGGGCAATAATACCGCGTGTGATGTTGTTGGAAGAGGCACAATCCGAATTAAAATGCATAATGGTATTATGAGGACGCACACTAATGTTAGACATGTTCTTGATTTAAAAAAGAATCTCATCTCTTAAGGCACCCTAGAGGCTCTTGGGTATAAATGCACTGCTGAAGGTGGAGTTATGAAAGTTTTCAAAAGTGCCATTGTTGTTATGAAAGCTTGTAGGTCTTGTAGCTTATATATTTTATAGGGAACTACTGTCACAGGCACAATTGCAGTCTCGTCATCATCATTATTTGATTCTGACATCACCAAATTATGGCATATGCGTTTGGGTCATATGAGCTAAAAAGACTTGAGCATATTGAGCAAAAGGGATCTACTTTGCGGACAGAGTACTAGGCCATTGGATTTTTGTGAACACTGCATTTTTGGAAAGCAGAAAAGAGTCAGCTTCAATTCTTCAGCAATTCACAAAACGAAAGGTACTCTTGACTATATTCATTCAGACCTTTGGGGTCCAACTCATGTTCAGTCTAAGGGTGGTGCCAAGTATATATTGACTTTCATTGACGATTATTCTAGAAAAGTTTAGGTTTATTTTCTGAAGCATAAAAATGATATTTTTCTAACCTTTAAACAATGGAATGCTAGAAGCAAACAGGTAAACAGATTAAGCGACTTCGAACAGATAATGGCATGAAATTTTATGAAGGTGACTTTTGATGAATTTTGTAAAAATGAAGGAATTGTTAGGTATCGCACTATTAGGATGACACCTCAGCAAAATGGTGTGACCAAACGTATGAAAAGAATACTCTTAGAGAGAGCAAGGTGTATGATCTCAAATGCAGGGTTGACAAAGGACTTTTGAGCAGAGGCGATTAATATGACTTGTTACATTGTCAACCGCGCTCTTTCTGCAATACTTAACTTTAAAACTCCAGAGGAAATTTGGTTAGATACTCCTGTTGTTTACTCTGATTTAAAAAAAATTGAGTGTCCAGCATACATGCATGTAAATGAAGGAAAATTAGAGCCTCGAGCGAAAAAGTGTATTTTTCTTGGGTATGCTTCTAGGGTGAAAGGATACAGATTATAGTGTTCTGATCCCAAATCCCCAAAATTTGTAATCAGTAGAGATGTTACTTTTGATGAATTATCTATGTTATCTTCTAAAGAAGAATCTACTAGTTGTACAAATGATAGTGCGCAGAAGCAGGTGGAGCTTGAGATTAATAGTTCTAATTCTTTTTAGTCTAACTCTTCTACTCAAAGAATACCAGTAGATGGTCCTGAGTCTACTAACAAAGTTGATCTAGAGGAAGAGCAATATTCCATAGCCAAGGATAGACCATGGAGAAATATTCAACCACCACAAAGATATACAAATTTGGTTGCATATGCTTTGTCTGTTACAGAAGAAACAAGTGAAATTGGTGAGCCTACTTCCTACTCAGATGCAGTTTCTTATGATAATTTCGCTAAGTGATTGATTACGATGAATGAAGAAATTGAATCTCTCCATCGGAATAGAACTTGAGATCTTGTGAAGCCGCCTTCGGGTAATAAAATTTTTGGATGTAAATGGGTCTTCAAAAGGAAGGAAGGTATTCCAAGGGTTGAAGATGCAAGGTACAAAGCACGATTGGTTGCAAAGGGCTATAGTCAGATACATGGTGTTGATTTTAATGATGTATTTTCACATGTTGTTAAACATAGCTCTATTCGTGTTTTGCTTACTTTAGTTACCATGTATGATTTGGAATTGGAGCAACTTGATGTCAAGACAGCTTTCTTACATGGTGAACTTGAAGAACAAATTTACATGGAGCAACCTCATGGATTTGAAGTTGATGGTAAGGAAGACCATGTTTGCTTGTTAAAGAAATCCTTGTATGGATTGAAGAAGTCTCCAAGATAGTGGTATAAGAGGTTTGATTCTTTTATGTTGGGTCATGGTTACATGAGGAGCATGTATGATAGTTGTCTCTACTTTCGGAAGTTAACTGATGGCTCTTTTGTGTATTTGTTACTTTATGTTGATAACATGCTTATTGCAACTAAGAATTTATCAGAAATTCACACTTTGAAAATGCAACTGAGTAGTGAATTTGAAATGAAAGATTTGGGAGCAGCTAAGAAAATTCTTGGCATGGAGATCAAAAGAGATCGAGGAGTTGAAAAATTATTTCTGACTCAGAAAAATTACCTCAAGAAAGTCTTGGAAAGGTTTGGTATAAAAAATGCTAAGCCAGTGAGTACTCCTCTTGCTAGCCATTTTCGCCTATTTGCTTTTCAGTCACCACAGTCAGTTGAAGAGGAAGAATATATGGTGAAAGTTATATATTCTAGTGCCATCGGTAGTATTATGTATGCAATGGTTTGTACTCGTCCAGATATTTCACAAGCAGTTAGTGTGGTTAGTAGATATATGTCTCGTTCAGGTAAAACACATTGGTAGGCTATGAAGTGGATTCTCAGATACTTGCAAGGGACTTCAGATGCTTGTTTGGAGTTTGGAAAAAATCATGACACTTTGGTTGGTTTCATCGACTCTGATTATGCTGCGGATCTTGATAAACGAAGATCTTTGACAGGCTATGTTTTTTGCATTAGCGGTTGTGCAATTAGTTGGAAAGTTTCCTTATAACCTGTCGTGGCTTTATCTACTACAGAGGCAGAATATATGGCAGTGACAAAGGCGATCAAATAAGTTTTATGGTTAAGAGGTTTGTTGAGCGAATTATGTCTGCATCAAGGTGTTACTATAATTTACTATGATAGTCAAAGTGCTATTCATTTGACTAAAGACCAAATGTATCATGAGAGGACGAAATACATTGATGTGAATTTTCATTTTATTCAGGATATCATTGTTGAGGGAAAGGTCCTTGTTCAGAAAATTCATACGAAGGACAATCCAACTGATATGCTTACGAAACCTCTTCCAGTTTATAAGTTCAAGCAGTGGTTAGACTTGGTTGGTGTTCATTGTTGGTGATTGCCCGTTGGGGCTTTTGTGAAGAAGGTGGAGCAAGTTTTGTTGAGACATGCTAAGGTGGAGATTTGTTAGTTTGGAAAGTACTACATAATCCCACATCGTCCCATATCAAGAAAATCAATCTTGGTATCTCTTGTTTAAACTATAAATTAGGGTCTGAACTTTGAAGTCTGATGCACCACAAGAAAATCTAATTGTTTGCTTTAGGCTTTTCTTGTTTAGTAGTTTCATGTTTTATGGCCTAGGAACATCTTCCTAAGGCATTTGTAATAGTCCCTCTTTTATAGTAGTGATTTGCTCCTCCTTCTTCCGTGGATGTAGGTCAATTGATCGAACCACGTAAATCTGGTGTTCTTATCACTTCTTTTATTATTTCTACTTTATTATCTTTGTTGGGTTGCCAAAATTACCCTTTGGTAAATTTCCTAGGGCTAGCTCTAACAACCTCCATATTCAAACACAAAAAATTAAATCACCAAAACCCTACTCTGATACTAGTTGATGAGATATAAAAAAGAATAATAAACTTTTGTATATGAATAAATATTAGTAGGTCGTAAAACGTAGCAAAATTAAATGGAAATCACAATCAAATATAATACCAAGATTTACGTGGAAAACCTCTCCTACGTGAAGGGTAAAAACCATGAGGCAAACTAGAGATAATCCATTATTCTTTTGCCCAAAATCCAAGCAACAATCTAATAACTAGGATACAAGGATTATGTCACTATGCATAATATCTAAATTCTCCTCAAGTAATAACAGCAAGAATCTACTATATATCTTATCTAACCTAAGATGAGAATACTACATGGATGATTGAGAACAATCTCTCTGTGTTGTCCTTGTCTTCCTCCCTTTCCTTCTCTTATTTTTCTATCCTTTTCTTCTCTTTTTGAATCAAGTTGCTGTTGTAATTTTTTGCTTCGTTGCTATGGTTTTTCCCCCTATTTTTGCAACCACCACACCCTGCTTATTAGATCTAGGGTTAAATTAAAGAGATGTGGGCTATTAAAATCCACTATGGGCTAAATTTGTGGGCTGTCAGCCCAACAATCATCACCGGATTGGATCTTCAAGAGGAACATTGATGATCATATGAAGATGGAGGTGATGCATTCCATTGTTAGGGGGTCGTCATTAAACATGTGGAGAGCTAATGCCATGGGGTGTGCATTCGTGAATTGGGTCAAGTGTTCTAATAACAAACGTGGCTCGCTAACTATGGCAGAGCTCGATGAGGTAGCACATGAACACGAGTCCTCGTTCTTCTTCACCCATCATTTGTAAGTCATGAGGCAACCAATACAATAATAGTTAATGCATAAAATTTAACAAAGATAAGCTTCTTTGATATTAAAGCTGGATTGTATTGCCAAAGTTCATGTTGCTATTGAGATGTTTGACATATTGCATACCATCCCCATCCAAGAAAACCTCTAGGACATGAATTTGAAGTTGATAGTAGATTTGACATAATTAATCAATCTAACTTGATTTAGACTCGATTTATGTTAGGGGTTTTGGTCTAGCCCAAGGAACCTAAAAAGATCGATTTTAGATGAGTTTCTCGATATATTCCTCTGACGTTTAAGTTAGACTCTCGATATAGATTTGGAAGTTGAGAGAGAGTCTATGACCTCGATATTCATGCTTGTTACTATCTTTTATAATTGAACTTTTAGTTTCCCATAATTAAATTTTTTTAAAAAAATATTTTCTGATCTTATTGACATGACATATCTAGTGGTTTAACTTTTATCATTTTTTGATAAAGTGGTTGGCCATATGTCAAGCTCTAGTTAGAGATGAATATTTCTCGTAGCATTTGTCTCCCTAAAATTATACTTCGATGTACTTCCGAATAGGGGGTGAAGTGAAATTCCTCTCATGATTCGAGATGTTGGTCTTTGATGGCCTTGTTAGTATTGAGGTTTAATTTTATAAATTAAATGTCTTGGAGGGACTATTATGCATAGCCCGAGGATGAGCGCATTCAGTGACTTGTGATGCTTACCTCAATGAGAGTACATCAAATAACTTACTATGCTTAGCCCTTTAAAGATGCATCATGTAATCTTCAATGCTTAATTCGAAAAAGATACATTTGGTGACTTTTGATTATTGCAGCATATAAGATAACTTTAGATAGTTGCCTTAAATAGAGCACATTGAACAACTTTTGTGGCTTAACTCGAGGAGGACACATTAGATAATATTCAATGCTTAACACGAAAAAGGTATATTGAATAATCTTTGATGCTAAACCTGAGAAGGATGCATTAGTCAACCTTCAATATTCAGCTTACGAAGGGTGCATTAAATAACAATGGCTCTAAAAGTAAGACTTTTGTCAGAATCAATGCTCATATCGATCATCTTTCTCGACGAATGTGAAGGTGATGAGTAGATGTCTAGAGCTATAAAGAGTCCCTCCAGCATAGAAGAGGCCTTACTTGCATTTTGAGCCTTCTAAATCCTTAATTCCTCGTCCTCCCCACCTCTAGCCCCAAGTCTTTTGAAGTTATATCCTAGTCCAGAGGTAGAAAATGGCCCCCTCCTATTCATCCAAGTTTAGATTCTTTAGCCTCTTAATGATCGAGGGTATTAAAGTCTTATCTTTAGATAGCTTAAGGTCGGAAAGGGTTCCATCATTTTCCTCCTCAAAGGGGATGCCGAGGGTGGGTTCAAAGGTTGAGAGAGACCTTCAAACTATGAAGGATTTCTATGACCAAGTTCTACCCTAACCGCAACCCTCAAGTTCCTCAAGCACCCATACATCAATTACTATAACTCAACCAAGTATGAGATGTCGATAACTCAACCATGGATTCGACCTTATGGACCTAATATCTATATGTCAATGTGCTAGAGATTATACTCTAATTCCCCCTCCATCCACTCAGCCCGATGTGCCTCTGATAGTGGAGGATATCATATTCTCAAATCATATACTCAAATCATAGCATTATCTCATTGCATTCATCAGGGAATGCTATAATGTTGTGCTAGCATAATCCAACCCTCAACTTATTTCATTCTTACTTTGGGGTTTATAAGAAGACCAAGGATACTATTGGAAAATCTGATCAAAACATCACATGTGTAGTGGAAGAAAAAAAAAACACAGATTTCCTAAAAAAAAAATCTCATCATCATGCGAAGATTGATGCGCAAAAATCGTAAAACTGAAAACCATGCGTATAAAGTGAGATTTGTTACCTACGGAGATCGTATATCCTTGCAAAATCCTAAATATATAGGAGTAGATGAAGAAATTTAACTATTTTCCTCTTTAATGGTGATCCACATAGTAGATGCGACAAAGACACTCCTCAAATTATTATACGATCTTCCTCTCCATGTGCACTATGTGATCAAGAAGGGGTCGGCCCTTCTTGCTATCCACACACTCCAAACTAGGACTGTCTGTTGAGGGAGAGAGAAGAGGTAGGAGTATAGGAGGGGTGGTCAAGAGTTGTCTAACCTATGCCACCTTTTAGGCTCTCATATTTACAGAGGTTCTTGCCACTTAACCTTAATGGATTCTGCCCTATTAGATATTGGATCTTTGTCCAATTACCCAAGCCTCTTGGATTAGTAGATATCTATCTAATAGTCTCTATTTAGTCTTATTGGATCTCACCCAAAATATCTAATAATTCAGGGGCTTATTGGATATTCAATAAAATAAGGGCTCTAACAGATATCTCATATCCGAACTTCTACTCGTCACAACACCTATCATATATGTATGACCCTCTAGGCCCAATATCGAGCTGATAATGAGTCATATCTATCAAAACTCCTTCTAATTCAGTGAATTATTATCTCCTTAATAATTTACTCGATTCATCAACTACGAACATACTATGCCACTACACCATAATCCATAGACGATACAAAGGGATCAAATCCATTGGACCTGTTTGTCCTTAGTTACTTTGTATCTATAGTCCATCATCCATCTAATATTCCAAAAATCGTATATTAGGTATGGTGCTGTCAAGCCCATACAAAATTTACTCAAGTCTCGTTCTAATTAGATTCTCCCAAAGAACTCATCTATCTCAATATGAATAATCCTACTAGGGATTTGCCTGAGCAAGAATACATAAGATATTCCTCTTATGATACCATGAGTGAATGATCCTCTATCGATACTCAATTGCATTTGTATGGTTGACTGTCACTACCAATAACCAACTATGTTAGATTTGGAAACTTCCAAACCTATAAGTCTAGTGTCAAAGAGTAGAGTACTCATATAGGACATCATTAGTGTCTTAAGTCTAAGGACTAGATACACAATTTGGACCATAGAATTATTGTCTAATAATGAGGTATCATCAACCATCCATTATTTCATGAACGGATCAATCAGTGAACTCATTCTCCAATGAGCACTTACATTGTATCCCTAGTGTCCCCACACGAGCAGCTATGAAATTAACTATCTCCATTATATAGATGGATATATAATACACCAGTTTACCCTACTATCTTGATGTCTCTCTCGAGTAACATATGATTGGAATTATTTAGGGTCTATGTTTAAAAGTGAATCAGTCTCATTATCGTAATCTCATAACGATTTGATTTCCATTGTACAGATCCATAAACATCATAATATATGCAGCATGCAACATAAAGTGAGAAAATACTAATAATAATAATAAGTAAAAAGATTACGTAGTATGTCACACATGCCATCACTCACGTGATTGGCTTGTAGGGCACTTATGACCAGCAATCTCCTACTTGACCTAAAGCCAATTACCTACATGTCTAATCCTTGTCAGACCCTTGTGACGATCAAAGACAATTTAAGACAATGACTCTATTAATGGATTTATGATGTTATCTTCGGATATAACTCTTTTCATTGCTACATCTCTTCGGACCATGATCTCTCTTATCTAATGGAACCTCCTTAGAATGTGATTGGATTTCTGATTAGACATAGGTTTGTTCGATTGAGAAAAAGCCCAATTGTTGATGCAATATAAGGGAATCCGCTCCTTGTGCATAGCACAACTCCCATATCTATGATGAACTTCTTCATCCAGACTCCCTCATTTGCTACTTCTATTACAGCAATGTATTCCGCCTTTATGGTCGACTCAGCAATAGTATCTTACTTGGAATTCTTTCAACATATTGCTCCTCCATTCAGGGTGAACACGTACCCTAAATTAGACTTGATATCATCAACATCGAATTGAAAACTCAAGTCTATGTAACTCTCAAACCTGAGACTACCTCCTCCATATATCAATAAAAGATCATCAGTCCTTCTCAAGTACTTAAGGATATACTTTACTATATTTAAGTGTTACAAACTTGGATCCGCTTGATATCTGCTCCTAACACTTAGAGCATACACTATATCATGCTTGATACATAGTATAACATATATGATAGATCATATTATTGATGCATAGGGTATTATATCAATGTCTATCCTTTCTATAGCAGTCTTTAGGGACATACTCCTAGAAAGTGATATTCTATTTCTCATCAGTACGAGACCTCTCTTAGAATTTTTTATGTCAAACCTTTTGACAATTAAGATAAGCCAAGTATCCTCTTAGATTTATCTTTATAGATCTAAATACCCAAAATATAT
Source organism: Musa schizocarpa (assembly GCA_900464855.2). Taxonomy (NCBI): domain Eukaryota; kingdom Viridiplantae; phylum Streptophyta; class Magnoliopsida; order Zingiberales; family Musaceae; genus Musa; species Musa schizocarpa. Next base: position 35,273,052 of record LS990915.1, read on the forward strand.
GATGCTTCTCTTAAGTTCTTTATGGAAAAATGTTTAGATAGCCAAGCCTTTATTGTGGAGAGCATTTCTACATCATTCCCAATGATTAGGATATCATCCATATATAATACCAAAAAGGTGATAGCACTCCCACTTACTTTTCTGTATACACAAGGCTCATCTTTATTTTTAATAAAATTAAAAGATCTGATCACCTCATCAAATCTTATGTTCCAACTTCGGGAAGCTTGCTTTAGTCTATAGATGGACCTAAGCAATTTGCACACCTTATATGGGCTCTCCTTAGATATGAATTCCTCATGTTGTATCATATACACCTCGTTCTTGAGGTTGCCATTGAGGAATACGGTTTCACATCCATATGACATATTTCATAGTCATAGTGTACTGTAATAGCCAATAGAATTCGGATGAATTTCAGTATGACTACGGGTGAGAAGGTTTCATCATAGTCAACTCATTGTCTTTGACGATACCCCTTAGCCACTAACCTATGCAGTTTATAATTATATACTATATCACTCGATAATTCAGGAAACCCAAAGCCAACTTAATAAAATATTAACCACACTTATAAATCCACTACTATGAGATTCTATACAACCGCAAAACTAACCATTTATCACGAGTTTATATCATTCTAAACTAAATATAACATTCCAAAATTCTAAATGCGAGAGGTCTATTATAGCTTTTACATGATACATCAATTCAGATTCATCGACAACATTTCATTATATATAAAATATACTTATACAACAACCACAAGATCAACCAACAAAACTTGCCCAAAATCTGAATAGCTTTCTACTACCTCAACCCAATTCTAACCTTTCAATGAGTGACAAGCTAACCTAAAAATTTTATATAGCAATGGGGTGAGCTATAAAGCTCAGTAAACGATTAACATATCAATGGCAAGAGGATAGTTTCAAACAATCATTGTATCAAAATACAAGGTAGAATACAAGTATTTATATATATATAGTCATTGAATACAAAATCACAATATCATTTTATTCAAAGCATGTGTTATTCATAACGATGGAATAAAGACTAATTGGAGTATATCAATGACGTTAGAAGTATTTCGGAATATATTAATGACATATGAAATATTTTGGAGCCTATCAAAAGAGCAAATATGAAACAGAAGCCCAAATGTCATATTTGACATTGCATTCATTTCATTATATCCAAAGCATATATAGAAATACATAACCAAAGGTTTGAATATCATATCAAACACATAGAAAGTGAAACGAGATTTCAAACATAATCTCTCATGTTTGAGAGCGCCACCCATCAACATTTGGATGAAGCCAAAAGGGGTTGATAGAGCATCGTATGCTCTAAGCATAACACCCTTTATCATTTCTAGCAAAGATTTAAATAATCTCATAAACACTATAGTATAAAAGAACATTATAAATAATAAAATTAGCATATATTGGAAGCATATGCAGAACGATAAAATATACATGTACCTATATGAGTCAATACGATGCAAACATAATCTTTTACTTAATGTATTCAAATATGAAAGAAATTAAGGGCAAGAACATACAAGCATTCCAAGCAATGACATATAGCTCAACTAAAGAAAGAATGCTAGATGAATTAAATATCGAAAGAGATAAAACAAGAATAGGCATAATTGATGAAAGTTCCGTTCTGGTAGATTTTGTGAGGGACATTATATAAATAATTTGAATAATCATGCTCTAATTTATTCAAAAAAGATATCATTAAAAATATATATCAATATACTTTTAGATAAAATAATTTTTATATGAATTAAAATTTTCAATAGAGAGTTAAAAATAATTTGGTAACCAAAGGTCAGAGAACAAAATCTCTATTTTACGGAATCCATGGGGTTGAATTCAATAGATGATTGGGTAGGTATTTGTGCTCTAAATCTTAAGTAAGGTATTGAAAAGATATCGAAAGATTTAATATATGAGTCCAATTTCAAATCTCCAATCTATGAGTCTAATTTCCAATAAAGCATGTTTTGTACAAATCAAAGTTTTCAATAGAAAATTATAAGCAGTTTAGTATTAAAAGGTTAGAAATTATGATCCTTATTTTATAAAATCCATAGGGTTAATTTAAATAGAAGTTTGGGTAGGCATTTGAACTCCAAATATTTCAATCCAAATATCAAAAGAAAAATCTATGAGTCTGTTTTCACATAAATTAAGCTTTGTCTAAAGCAAAGTTCGGTGGGTACTGAACGTTACTGCTATTATAATAAGGCATAAAGGTCATATTACCAAAAAAATTTAGATTCATGGTTTATCTAAATGAGATAAATATATGGTGCTAAGTCAAAATCTTTCAAATTATTCAGAATTAAGATCAAAACAAAGATTAAGATTACTATAGGATGTGGTTGGAAACTTAGCTTATGAAGGATTAGATCCTAAACGAAAGGATTTGAGCCAAAACCTTAGCCGCAAATCCTTCCCCTTCTTCTTCTTCTTGCTCTTCGCCTCCATTTCTTATCCCCTCTACTCTACTGATTACTATCGTCTCAGGTTGCTTAAGAATGAAGGCAAAGAAAAGAAGCCATGGAAGATATTTTATCTTTTATACTTTTTATAATTCAGTTTTTATATTATTTATATTTATAAATAGGTCCTCAGATTTTACAAATAAATCCTCATATTTTACAAATGGGTCCTTAGATTTATAATTAGTTCCTCAAATTTTATAAATGGGTCTTCATATTTACAATTAGGTCCTTGTAAATAATTTAAAACTAGTTCTTACACTACAAACAAGTCCTTATAAAAATTTTAGAAATGAGGGATATTATAAGCTGCTTGCCACATGTGGCCAGGAGACTAGAAATCCTTGACCGTAGGGTCTCCTAGGCAGCTAGGAAACCCTAACCGCTAGGCTTCCCCATGCAGTTCGGACTCCCAACTACATGGGACTCCTATGCAATGGCCGAGAGCAGCATGGCTACTCTCGGTTTGCTATAGGTGGTCAAGACAAGAGCCTCTTCTAGGACTCTTGGCCAAGGCTGCAAGCAACTTTTGGTCGATCTATAGGGTGCCAACAGTTGCTACCCTTTCTCCCTTTTTTGCATCAATAATTTTGATATCAAAAAGCCTTTCTAAAACACCTCTCAACACCAAGAAAAGGTACTGTTAGGATTTAAAAACTATGATAAAAAATCATAACAATCATGTATAAAATAATTTTACGTGATTCATTAACACACGCAGTTTAAAAATCAATCATCGTATGAAACAACTTAGCTCTAATATCACTATTAAAAAATATGATTAGAGCATCACATGCATAGTGAGAAAATAGAAAAAAATAAAATTATAGATTTTTCAAAAAAAAGTATCTCATCATTGTGTGAAGATTAGTACGCAAAAATCATAAAACCGAAAATCATACATATCAAGTGAGATTTGTTACCTAAGGAGATTGTATATACCTAAAAAATCTTAAATCTATAGGAGTAGATGAAGGAGGTCAACTATTCTCCTCTCTAGCGATGATCCATAAGGTAGATGCAGCAAAGACGCTCCATCTTCCTTTCTATGCGTACCACATATCAAGAAGGGGTCAACTCTTCTTGTTATCCACACACCCCGAACTGGGGTTGTCTGCTAGGGGGAGAGAAGATGGAGGAGTATATGAGGGGCGACCAAGAGGTGACTAACCTATACCACCTTTTAGCCCCTCCTATTTATAAAGCTTCCTACCACTTAATCCTAATAGACTATGCCCAATCCACTTATATTAGTGGATCTCCATCCAATAATCTCTATTTAGTTTTATTGGGTCTCACTCAAAAGATCCAATAATTCAGGGGCTTATTGGATATCCAATAAGATAGAGACTCTAGCGGATATCTCATATTCGAATCTCTACTCGTCATAACACCTGTCATATGTGTGTGACTCTCTAAGCCTAATATCGAGCTGACCATGAGTCATACCTATTAGAACTTCTTATGACTCAGTGAATTTTTATCTCTATAATAATTCACTCGACTCATCGGCTACGGTTGTACTAGGCCACTACGCCATATTATCCAAATGATACAGGAGGCTCCAATACATTGGACATGTCTGTCTTCAATTACCATGTATCTATAGTCTTTTATCCATATAATATTTTAAAGATCGTATATCATGTATGGTGTTGTTTGTCCCATACGGAATATACTCGAGTCTCTATCTAATCAGATTCTTCCAAAAAATTCCTTCTCTCTCAATCCAAATAACCTTGACTTGGGATTTTTCTGTGCAAGAACATATAAGATATTCCTCTCATGACACCAAGAGAGGATAATCCTCTATTGACACTCAATTACCACCCTCGTAAAATTAGCTTGCACTCCTGATGACTTGTTGTGCTAGATCTAAAACTTCTAAACTTATAAGTCTAGTATCAAAGAGTGAGTACTCATACAGAATAATCTTGGTGTCTCAAGTCTAAGAACCAAATACACAACTAGGACCACGGAATCACTGCCTAACAATAAGGTATCATCAATCATCCATCATTTCATGAGTGGATCAATTAGTGAAATCATTCTCTAATGAGTACTTGCTCTATATCTCTAGTGTCCCCACACGAGCATCGATGAAACTAGTCACCTCCATTATAAGGATGGGTATACAACATACTAGTTTGCCCAGTTATCTCGATGTCCCTCTCGAGTAAACTATTATTAGGAAACCTTGGGTAACATCACATAGGGAAACCTAAGAGCGACATTACATGCATAACGGAAGAACAGAAAACAAAAATCTCAAATTTCCCAAAAAGGTATTCATTGTCGTATGAATATTAATGTGCAAAAACCCACAAAACTTAAATGCACGTGTGAGATAGTTATGTTTTACCTAAGAAGATCAAATATCTTTAAATCCCTACGGATCTGTAGGAAAGGATGAAGAAGGTCAAGCGCCATCCTCTCTAGTGGTGATCCATACAGTAGGGTTGCAACGACGCTCCTCAAATCGCTACCTAAATCTCCACATCTGTTATCTGAGGAGGAGATGGGGAGAGCAGAATAGGAGGTGGTAACTAAGAAACCTTGACTGCCACTTCTGATGACCAATTATGCTAGATCCGAAACTTCCAAACATATAAGTTCGATATTAAAGAGTGGAGTACTCATACCAGACATCTTTAGTGTCTCAAGTCTAAGGACCAAATACACCACTTGGACAACGGAATCGCTGTCTAACAATAAGGTATCATTAATCATCTAGCATTCTGTGAGTGGATCAATCAGTGAACTCATTCTCCAATGAGCACCTGCACTGTAGTCCTAATATCCTCACACGAGCAGCTATAAAACCAATCGCCTCCATCATATAGATATGTATACAACACACTAGTCTGTCTAGTTATTTTGATGTCCCTCTCGAGTAATCTATGATCGTGATTATTTATGGTTTGTGTTTAAAAATGAATCAATCCCATTATCATGATCTCATCACGATCTGATTCCTATTGCACAGATCCATAGGCATCACAATATATGAAATTGGTAATATAAAATGAGAAAAATATTAAATAAGTAAAAAAAGTGTGTATTATGTCACACGTGTCATCACTGACATGATTGGCTTTTAGGACACTTATGACTAGTAGATTCAATACTCAATAGGGCTAGATCTATTAGGGTTAAGTTGATAAGGACTTCTATAAATAGGAGAGAATCAATCACATGAGTTTGTTAAGGTATCTAGTACACAAGTTCCAACATTACATAGGTCCGATAGAGCACCTCATCCTCTTGAGAGATATGTGGGGACATATCAGAGAAGATGATGTTGAGGATATTGATCATCAGACCTACGATGAGATTATTACAAGTATAGACTTCGGGAAGTTGTAAGAAGTTATGAATTCCAATATGGATTCCATATACTCGAAAAAGATTTTGGAATCTTGTTGATGCAGTTGAAAGTTGAAGGTATTATATTCATTGTTTGGAAGCGGATCTTTAAGAAAAAGATCAGAGTAGATGGAAATAAAGTAAAGCTAGTGGTGTTGACTTTCGCCTTCTGAAGATTCACATCAATTCCTCTTTGATATATAATGAAGTTAAAGAACTTTCTTGACTACAAAAATACATTTGGCCGGATTGAGTTACATCTTGTACTTTTTAAATTTCTAGAAAGTTTTAACTAAATTGACCAAATCTGAGTTAGCACTTCACAATTTTGCTTAATTTGGACTTTATGTTTGATTTATTATTCTTTGGTATGTGACATATGCATTCTTTAATCTAAATGACAAAATCTGATAGACATGCCCCTATCAATCAATCAATGAGTTGTGTGCCTAATTTTTTTCAGTCATTTGAACTTGGTTGTATCTTGAGAAGACATCCGTAAGTATTATCAACTCATGGCTTGGTGATGTAATCGATGCAAAGCAAGGAAGAACTATTTTTTAGAAAGGCTTTATCCAGAGTAAAATCTCCAATTTCTATTAGCTTTGTTAACTAGTATAATATTTGTGGGCCAATATGGATATTAAACTTCAGCTCCTAAGAACTTATCAACCTCATCAATAATGGCTTGTTGCTAATCCATGATGAAATTTTAGGGTTTTTGCTTCACTAATTGAACGTAAGGTGAGATGTTCAAATAAATTAATATTTGGTCTAGCATACACTTAAGCATATAATAGCCTTTCAACTATGTATATATAAAAAATATTTTTTTTTTATTCAGTATTTTAAGCTTTGATTGAATTTTCACTTTAGTTACAAGTGAAATTTTTATTGAAGAAAACTACATAACCTCTTCAAGATTTAGTCGATGTATTATTTATAAAATAGTTCTTATAATTATTAAGATATATTCCTAAATATCTCTATATTAATAATATAATCTAACTCATACATATCAACCATCATAAATTTGTAGGTGAGAAAATTTTTAGTTCCATATAATAAACTAAGATCACATTTGACAAGTAAAATATTATTTTTTTCTTTCTATGTGAATCTTTCAGGTTGATTAATATAAATTTTCTTATTTAGATCCCCTTTGAGAAAAGTTATTTTTATATTTATCTAATGTAATTCAAGATCATAATGAACTATTAATATTATGACAATTCTTAATGAGTCTCTTTTAGTAATTCAAAAAAAATAAAAAGAAAGTCACACTATAGTTGATGCTTTTTTTTTTTGAGAAAAACCTTTGGTCATAAGTGTAAATTTATTATTTGATATTGTCATTTGAGTCATATTAGTCTTAAAGACCTATTTATAATTACTTCTTTTACAATTATTAGATAATTCAATAAGTTATCATATACCATTTTAGTTCATTGATCTTAATTCTTTTTTCATTACATCATATTATTTTTTTGAAATGCTAATTTTCATAGCTTATGAGAATAATAAGGGATCTTTTTTATTTATATATCATAACATAATTCTTGTAGATATACCATAAAATTATCTAAAATAACAAATCTCCTTTCTTTTTGAGATATTATCAAAACTAATAATTTTGGTTATTCTACATGTTTCTCAATAATGACATCAACATTATATAAGAGTTCATTAATATTATTTTATTATTCACTTTTATCAAATAGTTCAACAATGGAGAATAACAATCTCTCAAATAAGAAATAATAAAGGAACATCAACATATATCTCCTCAATATCAAAAAAAAAAAAAATTGAGATTTCTCACTTGCATTAATTTCATCATTTTTTTATGAATCTTACATTATCATATTTAACTATTTTCATACTTTGATTAGGATAATAAAATCTATACCCTTAAATTTTTTTCTTTCAAATTTATTTAGTTCTTCATGTAATGTTGAGACCCATAAGTCATGTATCATCAATGTATTTAGGCTCCATTTGAGATAAAAAAAAAAGTATTTACATAAATATTTCTTAATAAAGAAGAAATTTGAATACCTTTTGATATATCTCCAATAATTAGCTCTTTAGTACGTGCATCTATATACTTTTATTTCTTGGGTAAGGTTTATTTGAAAATAAATGTATCCAAGTTGTTTTAAAGAGAAGAATCATTATTCAAATTCAATTTATCAAATTAAAAATCATTATCAAAATTAATTTTTTTAGTTGTAAGAGATTTATCAAAAACAACATGAATAAATTGTTTAATAACTAAGGATCTCTTATTGAAAATTCGAGAAGCTTTAGAGATAGAAGAATATTCAAGAAAAATGTTTTCATTGGATTTTACATCAAAATTTCCTAAAGTATCCTTATTATTTAAAATAAATTATTTATAATAAAAAACTTTAAAATATGAGATGTTGGGTCTTTTATTACTCCATAATTCATAATTAGTTTTTGATAAATGAGATCTTATAAGAACCTTGTTCATGACATAGTATGTGATGTTAATGACTTTGGCCTAAAAGTATTTGAGTAGACTATATTTATTAAGCATGATTTTTGTCATCCCTTGTAAGCTCATATTCTTTCCCTTAACAACTTCATTTTGTTGTGGATTTTTTAGAGTGAAGAAATTATAGTCGTACCTATAAAATTATTAAAAATCATGATTTTTAAATTTACTACTACAAGAAATCATAAAACTTTTTCATTTTAAACTAGTTTACAAAATTTAGTATAATATTTGAAATAATTATTTTTATATATGTCCAAGTATATATAGTATTATCATTAATAATCATAAAGACATATTTACTATCTCCTAGACTTATGATATCAATAGGTCTAGATAAATCCATGTGAATTAGTTGTAATAGTCTAGAGGTACTTGATTTTTGGGTTTAAAGTTACTACTTATAAGTTTTTTAGTTGGCACACATCACAAATTTTATCTTTAATAAATTTAATTTTAGGCATTCCTCCAATAAGTTATTTCGTTTCAATTTATAAAATTAATTTCATGCTAACATATCTTAGTCTCCTATATCAATCTCCTATATCAAAGCCATACATCATCATTCAAAATAAAAAAAAAAAAAAAAATTGTATCACAAAAATAATCAAGATCAACAATATAAATATTATCACTTCTTAAAGCTATCATAGATTTATTCTTATTTGATATTTCTAAAATACAAGCATGAGATTCAAATTTAACATTATATCCTCTATCAAAAGCACATATTCAAGATTTGATTTGTTACCAATATTTCCAATACTAATGAATTTTCTTTTATTGTTGATCCTGAAGGTAACATATCCTCCATCTCAAATAGTGAGCTTTAAAAAGTTTGTAGGATCTTCGGTCATATGCCTTGAGCATCCATTATTAAGATGTCATATTTTGCTCATAGCTCTTGTTTGGAGATATACCTATAAGAAAGAGAGATTTGTTTTAAGTACCCATTTAACTTTGGATCCTTTATGGTTAGATTTATCTTTTTTTTCTTTTTGGCTTTAAATCATTTATGGTTCCTTTAGGAACCCAAACTAATTATAATGACTATTTTTTAAAAGAGTATATGCAGACAAAGTGATCAAACTTTTCACAAAAGTTATGTTTAGCTTTAGGAGGAACATATACTGTAGGTCTTTTTATAAATTTATGTGTTATTAATTGTGAAACCAATACCTTCCTTTATAAATCCACAACCTTATTTAGCAAGAATTATATTAAATGACTTGTTTCCAATTTTAAATTCCTTTAGTGTTTGTCGTAGTAACATAGTCTCCTTTTTAAGTGATTCTATTATATCAAAACTATCAATATACTAACTTAAGCAATGTTCTAGTTTTTCATTCATGGTAAATAAGTCATTCTTTGTATTTTTCAAAGCACGCAATTCTAGTGATTTTTGAACTAACTCATTTTTAAGTTCAAAGCTAGATGATTCTAAATCTTTACATTTTGTGTAAGAAGTTGGAAGATGCTGACATACAGTTGTTATACTTATTTTTTAATGTATTAAATTTATTAACGAGTGAAACATGATCCCTTTTTAGCAAATTTATCAATCTTTTTAAGTTAATCATATAAATCATAAAATACTTCAAGTAATTCTTGATGTAATAAAGAAGTTTTGGAAGAGTAAAATATGTCATCATTGAAAGCTATTAAGGTATAATTTGTTATTTCTTCTTCATTAATTTGCTATTTTAATTTTGACTTACTTGATTTATCTCATGTTGTTTTGAGTACTTTCTTCTTTTTTTGGATTGACTTTTTTTTTCAAATTGTGGATACTCTTTATTGAAGTATCTCAATTTTTTGCACTCATAACATATTAGTGCATCTTTCTTAGACTCACTTTTATTCTTACATTATTAGTGCATATTAGTGGATACTCTTTATTGAAGTATCTTACAATATTTGTCTTGTTTCTCCTCATGAACTTATTCAATTTTTTTAAGAAGTGTCACATCTTTATTGTTATCACTTAGAGCTTTTGCTCAAATAATCTTCTTTGGATTTCAGAGTAATATCCTTTTTTTTTATATTTTTATCCTCTAAATCATGTGTTTTGCATATTATTCCATAGGTCATTAAAAGATCCTATGAGTTCTTCAAGAGAAATGTTGTTCAAATTTTTAGCTTCTTGGATTGTCGTTATCTTTTGGGTCTTAACTTTTAAGAGGAGACCTTAAGATCTTACTCACTAATTCAAGATTAATATAAGTTTTATCAAGAGTTTTTAATTCATTACCAACATCCATAAAATGGGTATACATATCATCCATAGATTTACTTGGCTTCATTTTAAATAATTCACAACTATGAATTAAAATATTAATTTTAGATTTTTTTTACTTTACTTGTGCCTTTATGAGTAACTTCAAGTATGTATTATATATCATATGCTAAGTCACAAGAAGAAACTCGATTAAACTTATTCTAAAATATAAAATAAAATTTTAACAGTATGAAAGATTTTTTAAAACTAAACTCAACAACATTTCATAAATCAAAATCAAGTAAGAAAATTCTCATTCGTAATTTTTTAATAAGCATATTCTATTCCATTGAACATGGGAGGTTGTGTGATAGAGTGACCATCTTGATTACTTAAAAGGATCATTTATTCTCTCTTCGGTATTTATCCAAATGAGAGAACTTTACTCTGATACTAATTGTTAAGATTTTAAAGGCACTAAAAGGGGGTGGGGGGTGAATTAGTATAATAATATTTTTAACCAATTTTAATCAATATATATCAGAAACTCGATTGATCAAGTTAAAGTTGTAAGTAAAGAGAATGAAATTAAATTACAAGTAAAGTACAAATAAAGAGAGGTAACTAATTTATAGTGGTTCGATCTTCTTGACGTACATATACTCTCAATTCCTCTCCCTTTAAGGTCATTGGCTTTCACTATCGATCTTCTTTCCAATAGGCAAAGATTAATTACTTTTGTTATAACTTTATCTTTTTTAAAATTGAGGAGATAATCTTCACACTCTCTTTTTACACACAATCTCTCACTTCCAACAACTTAGAATTATAAATAACTCAAGAGGAGGAGGAGACTCAAACTATGCTCAAAATGAGGGTTTATAATACCTTTTTTCTTACGAATAGATGCTTCATCAACCAAGCCCGAGTGGGGTATTTATGCCCTAAAAGGCTTCAAGAATAAAATCAAAAATTTAAATCTCCAAAATTTTGGAGTACTAACAATACTACCACTAGCACTCACCATAGCAAGGCCACGAATCTTGTTGGGAAACCTCTAAGAGCATCATATGCATAGCAAAAAATAAAAATAAAAAATCATTTCCCAAAAGGAATACATCGAATCGCTCTACAATAACCTAGAGCATAAAACTCAAAACGATAAAAATTATGTGAATTGGTTGAGACGTTCTTACCTAGGGGAGATCATATATCTTGTAAATCATAAATCTCAGTTCGTAGATGAAGGAGCTCTCGCAAACTTCTCTCTAGTAGTGATCTACATAGTGGATGCAACGATGACGCACCTCATCACATAGTGAGTTCTCTCCTTGTGACCATGCACCGCCACACAATAGTAGACAAGAGAGGGAGCGGCCATCTTGCTATCCTCTCACACTAGGGGGCGATTCATGGCTTGAGGAGAGATGGAGAGGAAGAGATAGGAGTTTGGCGACTATATGGTCTAGCTTGTAATTGATGAAGCCCCAACTCTTATTTATAGAGGGCTCCTACTGCTAACTATAATGGATTTGCCTTAATGGATATTGGATTCTCATCCAATAACCACCCTAAGTTCTATTGGGCCTCACCCAATGGATCCATTAAAATATGGACTTATTAGATATCCCATATCAAATTCTTTATTCGTCGCGTTGTCCACCATATGTATGTGATCCTCTAGGTCGAATATTGAACTGACCATGAGTTGCACCTGTCAAGACTCTTTATGATTCAGTGAATTATCATCCTTATAATAATTCACTCAACTCATCGACTATTGACGTACTAGGCTACTAAGCCATAGTCCCCAAATGGTACAACGAGATCTAATCCATTGGACTTATCTATCCTTAATTATTATATATTTATAGTCCTTCATCTATCTAATATCTTAGAGATTATATATCAGGTATGGTACTATCAAGTCTATACGAAATCCATCGGAGTCTCACTCTTATCGGATTCTCCCGGAGAACTCATTCTCTCTCAATTTGAGTGACCATAGCTAGGGATTTACCTAAGTGAGAATACATAAGATATTCTTATTATGATACTAAGAGTGGATGATCCTTTATTAACACCCAATTGCTCTAAAAAATATATTTAGTCTAATAAATTCATCATTAGGTTTATCATCAAAATTCTAGACTTAATAATAATATCATATATACTTATCAGATCACATTTATTTATAGATGAGAACGCAGATATTTCAATAACGAAGATAAATTTCTTTGATGTTTTAACAAGGTAAATTTTACAAACCTCGCTCAAGATTGTAATGCATTGCATCATGTCATCATCGTATAAGAAAATCCCTATACGATATGGAATGGAAGCTTCAAACTTTAAATAATTTTGACAATACGTAATTATCGCTTATAAGTCTTTAATGATTCACGAGTCTTTAGATATTGCATAAGGTAGGAATAAACTATGAACAGTGTTGACATGTCAAAGGCCAAGTCGTCCATGACAATTTGCTGATAGATAGCGCATACTGACTGCTTCATCGGGAATTGATGATAAAAGAATTCGTACGTAATCTCAATAAAAACAAGTTGGCAAATAGTTGGCAAATAGTTGAGAGCAAGTGCAAATAAAATAATTTGTACGTAATTATCGCATATAAGTCTTTAATGATTCACGAGTTTTTTAAAATAAGAATTTGAATATATGAGAGCAAGTGCAAATGTAAGCTCACTCTTTTATAAATAATTTGGCAAATAGTTGCCTCTCTGTTATTAAAAAAATTATTTCATTCCTTTTTATATTAAGAAATAAATAAAAAACAATTTTGATATTATTTTGAAATAAATAAAAATAAATAGTTGCCTCTCCCGCAAGTTTAGACTGTTCGTTACGGAGATGACGACGAGGGCGGGCGGCCAATCCACCACGGAATCAAAACATAACTGCCCCCAATCAGAGCTAATGTTATCGTGACACGGCCATTGCCTTAAACAAAGTGACCCCCCCCCCCACCCCATGTACAACAAGACAAAAAGACTAATGGGCCAACCCAACTCGAGAATGTGCGTAGCTCTCTTCTCCGATCCAAAAACAACGTCACCTTATTTACCCATTTGAAATCGAGGAAGCCACGTCCTCCCTCCGCTTCGCTCTCCACTCTTTCTACTTGTACGTCAAGGCCAAGATCCGGAGATGGATCGCGAGCGACGTGGATCTCCCACCGAGCCCTTCTTCTTCTTCGATCCAAGGTCCGAGGCTGTGATTTCAAAACATCAGATCTGGCGTTCTTTTCCTTTGTTCTTGATCGAGGTTAGGTCGGTGCAAGGAAGAGACGGTGAAAGATGCTTCGGCTGCGGGCGTTTCGCCAGACCAACGGCAAGATCGTCAAGATCCAGCTTCACCCCACCTATCCCTGGCTTGTCACCGCCGACAACTCCGACCACGTCTCCGTCTGGAATTGGGAGCACCGCCAGGTCCGAGAATCTCATTCTTGCCTTCCTTTTTTTCTTTTTCTTTCATGTTCCACTCCGTTTCTTCTTTAGGTTTACATTGGTTTTCACGACATCTTTGATCTGGTTCTTGATAGGTGATATATGAGCTGAAGGCCGGCGGCGTCGATGAGCGGCGCTTGGTTGGGACGAAGCTGGAGAAGCTCGCCGAAGGAGAAACTGGTACGCGAGTTGATTTCGTACGTTTCTTGTCTTAGTTTGGTTTTCTGTTGATGCTTGAAGATTACCAATTGGCTTAACGATGAGAATACCGGACTTGTCTTTTTCTCGAGTCTTTATGTTTATAAGAGTTCTTAATTTACTCGTGATAACTCAGTTATTCCGGTAAAATTAGAGGTTCCGCTCCTCAAGTTGAGTCCGGCTGTTGCAACTTCTACCACTATTATATGCTGCGTCCCAGATATGCCAAGTCTGCCAATGCCTGTTGGTATGTGGGACATTGCACTAGGCTGGTTTGTTTGGGAGTCCTCTTCTATTATGTTGATAAAATTGTTCAACAATTTGAAATTCTAACATAAACTAAACAAATTTGGTAACCTCTTTTTTGTGACATGAGATGGTGATTTAAATATACAAGGCAATCTAATGAACTTGATTTATTCATAATGGTTACCGATAGCGGGTGAACAATTTTTCCTTTGATATCAGCTCTCATATTAAGCACAGGGCACCTAAATTCTTCTTAAGTTGTTTGTTAAATGTACCAATTGACAGGCAATATTTGAAAACGTTACCATTCAAGTTGGTGAAATATGATGGATATTATCTGGACCTTGTTTAGGTAGAAGAGTGCTTGAAGAATAGTAAGGTGGATTAGCTTGTACTCAAGCAGAATGGATAACGATCATTAATAATGATAAAGCTGGTGGCAGAAATTTGGTTGTTGTGCATCTGTCACACTTCTTTGGTTCCAGCAACCTATGCTGATGGCATTGTTAGCAAGAAAATGCTTGCTTTCCTGTTTTGACCAGAAACGGAAACGATCATCGTTTAATGTAATCACTTGCAAATTGCTTTTTATTTAAATTTGTGATTATAAATATTTCCAATTGTATATGAACTGAAACATGCATCTGTTAGTAGTTCTTTATCAGCTTTATCTTCATTATGCTGACAGAGTTCAGAGGAAAACCTACAGAGGCTATACGTGGAGGAAGGTAATGAATTTTATTGGTTTTGTTTTTTTTTTTTCGTTTGAATTTCTTCGTGGTCTTTCACAGGCTTTACTGAAACATTAATTTATGAGTACTTTAGTGTGAAGCAAGTTGGTTTCTATGATGATGATGTGCGGTTCTGGCAACACTGGCGGAATCGCTCTGCAGCTGCTGAAGCACCATCTGCTGCCAATCAACAATCCTCAGCTTTTAGTTCACCTATTCCATCCACTAGAGGAAGACATTTTATCGTCATTTGCTGTGAGAACAAAGCCATATTTTTGGATTTGGTTACTATGCGAGGGCGTGATGTTCCTAAGCAAGAGCTCGATAACAGGTCTCTTCTATGGTATGACATATCATTCCAACCTTTTTCTTCTCTGGTTTTTCTGTGGACTGTAAAACAGTCATTTAAGTATTATGTATAAAGTATGCAGGTCTCTTTTCTTATCCCTCTGTATAAATTAATACCTTCTTTTGCTTTCTCTACTTTGGGTAAATATTTTGGTTCCAAATGATAATGTGGACTGTAGGATAAATAATAATGTGGACCTGGTTATAGCTTTTCTAAATAAAGGTACAATACATGCTTTTTAGATGTAATCATGGTTTTTTAAACAAGTTTTCATAAACCTATTAATTTCTTTGACTTGATTTGGCCTTTTTTGACTTGCTTAAGTTTAATGATTTACATGGAATACAATTGTTAATTTTGTTCCACATATTAAGATCTTGGTGATTGGTTGGGGGCCTTGTTTGACTGTAATGTCATAATGGAAATATTGGTCAAAAGCATGTTGTATGCCTTGTATGTTCTTAGACCTCACATAAACATTTTGAAAAAAACAAAGCAGCAAAATGAACCTTTAATAACAAAAGTAGAAATAGAATATAAAAATGAAATGAAGAACTAAAAAATGAAACGAAGAACTAAAAGAGTACACTTGTCTATGAAAATAGAAAGGAAGAAAAATAAGATGAAATGGTAACTTTTCCTCTCCTCTCTCTCTCTCTCTCTCTCTCTCTCTCTCTCTCTTTCTCTCTCTCACTTCTTCCTCTCCCCTCTTTCTCCCTCTCTCTCTTTTTGTAGCGGTGGTACTGCAACAAGCTAGTCTTTGGTTGAAACTTGAAACTATATCTGGGTTTGTATATTGATAAGTGCCAGCCTACTTTCTGGTTCTTAATTGGACTGGCAAAAGTTGGATGGAATGGTATCATCCAATCAGGTTTTTAATCATATATTTCTCAGTAGCTAAGAAGTTCTGGTTTACTTTTTGAGTCAACTCATTGTGTTTCTTTTATGTTAAGTGTTTGACCATTGCCTATGATTGTTGTTACCTTTATCGTAATTGGTAGAGGAAACTGTTGCTGCTAAAATATTGCTGATTCCTTTATAATTTTGGATGTAGTTAATGCTGTTGCAACTGTTGTCTAGGGCATTGGTTTTGATAATCTTTTGCTATGGCTTGTTAAGATCTTGGTCCAGTACCGATACTTTCTTTTACTAAATAATTAATTAAAAATATGTTTTAAGACCTATTATGAATTATTGATATGAGAGTGATGCATAATGGATTTTGAAAGAAAGCTGACAGTACAATTGTATTTGTCGAAATAAGTTTTTTGAATAGAAAAGGAACAAACTCATGATAAAACTTTAATAAGATAAAAAAAAAACTTACCACCAAGTTTAATATCATAAAGGGATACAGAAAGTTCTATCACCCCAAGGATAATAAATAAGGATACAAAACTAAAAGCAAAAGACTCACCACTTAAGAATGTATCCAAGAGATACAAAGTTTAAGAGAACACTCCAAGAGAGCTTCTGCCGATATAATCAATTTCTAAACTCCTTTATAACCCTAAAACATCAAAATAAGTACTAGTGCATGAAACAACCCTTCATGCATAAGAAATTACGAGATTAAGTGTTTTACAGTTGGTAACTAACTCTTTTAATGCGTTCCTTAGTCATGAATAACAACATCTTGAAATAGCTTTAACTTTGTGCAGGGAATATGCTTATGAGTTGTCATATTTGAGTGGGCTGAGTTGAAAACTACGAGGCAACATTGTGGGTTGAAAAAAATATCATAGCATTAGCAAGGTCCTTATAAGCAGATTAGTAGTCTCATATTTCAGACCTCCTAAGTATCTTGCAATGGTTTGCTCTTCTGGTTCCATAAGCTCTCCTTTTAAAATGAGATTATCGAATTTTGCTGTGTACCCCTCCATACTAAGATCTTTTTGTTTGAAATCATGGATTTTGAGAAAGATCCCTTTTCATTTTCTCCCATGTCATGATCATACTCTTCCCCTCATGTTCTCTTTGTTTCTTCAGATTTTCTTACCAAAAAGATGCATTCCGTCTAAATTTGAGTGCCACAAGTTTTACCTTCTTTTGTTTTAGTGGTTTATAAAAATAAAAAATTCTTTCTATTGTATTAAGCCAATCGATAAAGTCATCAACATTGATTTTACCTTCAAACTCCGGAATATCCAGTCTTGGGTTGTATTTATTCTGCCACTCGTCTTGGACTTCATGTTTTGCTCAAAATCTTCTCGACTCCCTTGGAAAAGGAGGTATATTATCATCATAAGTAAACTCTTGGACATCATTTTCATGCTGGTTGTTTCTACTTCGAAAATTTTCAATTATTTTATTTTTTTTCTTGCAGACTATGCAACAATCTTCGTAGCTGCAGCCTTAACGACTCAACATCATCTTTATGGCTGCTACCTTCACCAACTACATCTTTTCTATTCTGCCTTGCCATGATCTCTAACATTTAGCTCTTATACCAAACTGATACGGGGGTGATGCAGAATGAATTTTGAAAGAAAGCTGATAGTACAGTTGTATTTACCGAAATAAATTTTTCAGATAGAAAAAGAATAAGCTCACGATAAAACTTTAATAAGATCGAAAAGAAAGGTCACTACCAAGTTTAATATTACAAAGGGATATAGAAGTTTACTACCCCAAGGATAATAAACAAGGATACAGAACTAAAAGCAAAAGATTCACCACTCAAGGACGCATCCAAGAGATACAGAGTTTAAGAGAGCACTCCAAGAGAGCTTCTGTCAATATCATCAATTTCTAAACTCCTTTTTAACCCTAAAACACTAAAATAAGTACTAGTGCATGAAAGAACCCTTCATGCATAGGAAATTACGAGATTAAGTGTTTTACAGCTGGTAACTAACTCCTTTAATGCGTTCCTTAGTCATGAAGAAAAGCATCTTGAAATCAAGGTTCGCCGTACCGTATCGTACCGGCGTTTCGACCCAGGCTCAATACGGTACAGTACCGGTGTATCGGGCGGTACATCAGGGCGTATTGAGCGGTACAACCTGGTGTACTGAACAATTTTATACTTTTTCATACTGTAGCAGTGCTACAGTATAATACCGTAGCACTGTAGCGGTACCGGGCGGTCCATGTACCGGGCGGTCCATGTACCGGTAACTTGTCAGACCGGTATATACCGCCCGGTACGGGCAGTACGCTTCGGTATGACAGACCTTGCTTGAAATAACTTTAACTTTGTGTAAGGAATATGCTCATTAGTTGTCATATTTGAGTGGGCTTGAGTTAAAAATTATGATGCAACATTATGGGATGAAAAAAATACCATAGCATCAACAAGATCCATATAAGCAGATTGTAGCAAATTAGGCATTCCCGTGTCAAGTATGTAATAAAAACACATCCATAAAAACCTGTAAAATGCATGAAGTCAAAAAATTCTGATGAACATGCAATAATCATGATATCCTGGTCACTAAGCTTAGTTTTGCTTCCAGTTTTCTATTGGAATAATAGAACAAGTAGATTGCAGTTGCTGATGTGGAACTAATTCTTAGCTATGCGACCACAATGAGTAAAAATGCCATTATTTATGCTGTCATTCTGAGTCACAAGTCAAATTTGGTAAAATGAGATTTATTATCAACATCATATTATGGTCCATCCATACCGGTAGGATGACTGTGACCATGAGAAAGTCCTATTTCTCAGCCAAATACTTTCATCCATTTGAATTCATCTACCTCCTTCTCTTTGCTTTGTCTTTTCTTTCTTAAACCAATCTAGTGGATAATTTGGTGCCATGATTGGCATTTTGGATGGCATGGGTGAATTACTTGTTTTTAATCCTCACTCCACCAATCTGTATTTGTGAATAAAAAATGTAAGATCCATGATACTGGCCTCATGAAGACCAATCTTACTTTATTATTGTGGACCTCATGACCAAGTTAGATGGAGAAGTATTTTTATTCTTTTTAAATTGTTGTTCATTGATAATATTTAATGAATTTACTGAGTGTGAGTGATCTTGCCTCTTGTGGATGCTGTAATTACATGAGCTAAGCTAATTATGATTAGTGGTGCTAGAGATAGAAAAACTCATAAGAAGACTTTATTCAAACTACTAAAAAAAAGAATTGAATGATCTAAATTTAGTAAGATATTGTTTTACATAGAGCTCAATGGTGGAAAAAAAATTCATTTAGTCTATCCCAAATAGTTAGATCCTTACAACTTACTTTTATTGTTTAGATTGGGCCCCATAAATATTGCCAAAATGTCTGAAATTGCCTTATGAGTTGTATGGCGGAAGTTGACAAGGACCATTTTGTATGATCCTCAAATGCTGAGATGGTCTCATTGATGACATCAAGACATGCATGAGAAATGTCAGTGTCCCTTTCTAGGGCACTTGGACTAGTTTGTCCCTGAGGGGACCCCACCAATGCAAAATCCAATGGTGTTTTGAATTTCTTCTTGCAGTTTATAATGTTACTGATGGGACCTGTTTTTGGCACACAAGGATCTCAAAGAATGGCTTACGTCGGCTCCCAACATTTATTTCAGAGGACTACAAAGTTTGTCTGCAGCAGCCAGCTGAGAGGAAGTACGATTCTGTGCACAACGAGAATATAAGGGAGTGGTATGTGCAACTATTCAATTTAAAGGAAAGGAGGCTATTTGAATTGATATAGTTGAAAATGTCAGGAGAACTGTTGTATTGTTGCTGCAACAAACAAAAGAAAAGGAGAAAGATGTAAAAGAAAAAGACTGGGAAGAATGAACCATGTTTGGTGAAGAACTTTTATTCTAAGAAACCACTAGTCTTTTTAGATCAGCTGCATGTAACTTTTCTATATCCTGTCCTAAACTATGCCATTCTAGGTTGCTTGAAGGAATAAAAATAGTTGTATTTCCTTTTCTTCTCTCAGCCTAGTTACCTTTCAAATGAACTGGAGTTTTGAGTCCTTCAAGATTTTGTTTCCCAAAATTTCAAGATCTACTGGTTGCCTATAGCTTAGGATAAAACATTAATTGGTCTTGCTCTTCTGTTTGGATAACTATTTCAGTTCTAGGGTATCCCAGAGAAAGTATGATGAGTGTTCTTGTAGAGATACAGAAAATGTAGACCAGACAGAGTTCATATCTTATAAATCTTACCTTGTTCAACTCGGATCTGAATTTGAAAGATCACTTGTCATATGCACCACTTTAGTCTTTGAGTTTCCCTCACCTTCTTTGGTTTTGTTCATCACTTTTCTTTTTTCTCTTTGAGCAGGGAGAATTTTAGAACCGAGGGTTTTTAGAATAAGGATTTCTCAGTATATTGGAAGCAAATTTGGTATCATATACTCATGCTATGAGAAATTGACTGGTGGAAGGGTAGAATGTCATGGTTGCATTGCCTGTGGGCATGGCACACGGTAATATCCTACTTGCTCTTTCCTGTGTTGTCAAGGTAACCTTTGGCTGAGGCTTCTGCACCCCCTGGCAGTGAACTTTCTGCAACGGCTTGAGGATAAGATGTGGTAGTTTGATGGTTTGTACTGATTTTGAAGTACAACATTGATGCTCTGAAATGATACAACGTTATAATGCTGAGGAAGTCCAAATAAGACTTTGTTTCAAGCTACGGAAGGATGCCTATTTGTCTAAGGATCTCACCCTTTATTATGTTTGAGAATCATTTGCCTGTCTATAATAGCTGTCAATAGCTTTTCATTATCACTGTTGTTGCTCCTTCATTTGGGCCTTTGACTTTTCTATCAAACTGGTCTTCCATTGGTCTTCAACATTCATCATTGATTCTTTCTTGGTTGGACAGTATCTACATATAAATATCTGGACTTGTATTTCTATGCAGTATGGAATTTCTATCCAGGTCTGCTACTGGTGATGGCCCACTTGTTGCTTTTGGTGGATCAGATGGTGTAATAAGAGTTCTGTCAATGATAACATGGAAGGTTTTGACACCTACACTGTGCTGTGTCTAAATATTTGCTTGCATTGTTATTGAAAATTTTAGCTAGAGTTCCGCTTTGCAGCTTGTCCGTAGGTATACTGGTGGCCATAAAGGATCGATCACTTGCTTGATGACATTTATTTCATCTAGTGGCGAGGTAATATCTTGTTTAATTGTGGCTATTGTATTTGAGGCTAGAATAGCTTCACTTTATCCATATTAGGATTATATTGCATGTTATTGTCTTAAGAATTCCTATCAGTGATATCTACAAATATATTGTTCTCTGATCAATGTGACTTTGGTTCTCCACAGTGACTGAGAGATGATGATAACTTTGAGATGCTTTGTTCACTGATTCCTAAGTTCCTTTGAGCCCTTTTAGATTTGGTGCAGAGATATCTCGAGTTACTTCACTGTAATAGCAGTTCGCAAAGCAGAACATGTCCATTTTAATTGTAATATACTAGAGTGGATGGCTGGATTTTCAATTGCTTAGCTACTAATTCAAATAAAATGTGGATTTAATTAAGTTTGTTAGCAGTTTAGCACCCATGGTCTTATATGATTATTTAAAGACAATTATATCATAAAGTTGCTATTTCCTTTATGGTTTTAGACTTTTACTTGATAGTTCATTAGGTAAGTTTTATGTTGTATATGTATTTTATGCAAAATAATAATTTTATATCTTGATAACTAAGATATCCGGCAGAAATGATGCCAAAAACAAATCAAAACACTAAATACACCACAGCTTTCTTATTTTGCATATGTATGGAGCCTGCAACATTGTATAATGATCCAAAATTGTTAAGAAAATTTCTTCTTTCAGTAATTTTTAAATATTTATTGTTTTTTAGCTGATTGGAAATTGCATACACCTTGTCATTTTGGTTATTGAAGTATAGAAAAGACCTTTAATGAACTTTGGACATGTTCAGACCTCGGAGAAATGATGCCATTCCTTGCTTCTTTTCTAAGGACAAAACATCATTCTAGCCTATTATGAGTAATATTCATGGTTGCTCTATGTAAGAACTATTTTTCTTGACCTCAGACGGGGGACAATAAGTGGAGACGATGCAAAATCAACTAATGTTTGTTGGTTTTGCTTCTTGAAGGGCTTCCTTGCTGATACTTCGATATCAGCAAGGCAGGGACAAAACCTGTTATTGTACATTGCTCAGAACATGCTGGGAGTTTGCAACTTGTCTTAAAGGTTGCGATTGGTGGAAGCCTAGAATCTGACTGGTATTATTTAGAAAACCGCATCACCTCAAGTTGGAAGTATGGCTCAAGCCATGCTAGGCATGGTTGATATTTGCTCAATATGTTATCCAGTAATTCTTGGTTTCTTCATCATTTGGCAAGGTCAGTTGGGAGGAAAAGAAAAAGATGCGACATTTCTTGTTTGGTGGTTGACTCAGAAGAAATATGTGAGAGGGGTTATTAGATTATCTGCATTTTAAAATAAGTCTATTAAAGTTTTATTTGATTTTTCATGTACGTCCATGTTGCTGTGGTTTTTATATCTACACTACCATATAATGTTAGTCTGCATTTTCAGGTATTCCTAGTTTCTGGGGCAAGTGATGGTCTGGTTATAATATGGAGTGCAGACCATATCCATGATTCACGTGAACTTGTGCCCAAGCTTAGTTTAAAGGTAGCTTAATCTTCTTTTGTTTTTTTCCCTTTCTTTGCTAGGGGTTTATGATAGAATATCTGTTGCCTTCTTCCAGTTCATTTCTCAGTATATCCCTTTGTTTCTTAACAACTAAAGGATAAGTCCTCATTTTATTTCTGGATTAAGATGAAACAAATAGTGTCTGGTTAGACTAAATATACTTTGACAATAACCTTTGCAAGGCACATGATGGAGGGGTGGTGGCTGTTGAGCTTTCAAGGGTGATGGGAAGTGCACCTCAACTCATCACTATCGGTGCTGATAAAACTTTAGTTATATGGGACAGTATCTCATTCAGGGTATGTTGTATTCTGATCTGATACTCATACCATCATAAGTTTCTGTCAGTCTCGTTTGCCACAATAGTCTATAACTCTATATCCAATTGCAGGAACTTAGGCGTATAAAACCAGTTCCAAAACTTGCTTGTCATAGTGTGGCATCTTGGTGCCATCCCCGCGCTCCAAACCTTGATATTCTTACTTGTGTTAAAGATTCTCATATCTGGTATGCGTTTCCTCTTTCTTTGTGTAAGTTCGATCCTTTATGCTCGTTACCTAGTTGCTGAGGCATGTTTCCTTAAGTTGGGATATGCTATGGTCATTATGGTTTCTTTTGGCTTTATAATAACAGGGCTATCGAGCATCCAACTTATTCAGCTTTGACGAGACCATTGTGTGAATTGTCATCACTTATTCCTCCACAAGTGCTTGCATCAAATAAGAAACTCAGGGTATGCCACTAAATTTCTAGTGTCTGAATGATTGGACAAATATATCATTCTATGACATGGGAAGTTCTTTTCTTTGTCATTTATATTGATTGGACAGTTGCAACTCTGGTTATCAGTTGTGACCCCCAAGATATTATTCAAGTTAATCACATTCTGCCTTCATAGTTTACTAGAAAGATTCAATTAGGCTAAGTGAAATCCCTTGTTTCAAAGGGTTTCATTGATGGTGCTTTTTTGCATTGATGAACCTGTTTTTGTTGGAGGTACATATGATGCAATTGGAGGTTACGTTTTTAATCTTGCAATTCAAGTTGCAAACTATTGTTAACATTATAAAATCTAAGGCTAAATTGCTGCTTTTTTAAGCATTTGGGTGCATTTTGCTCCTTTCTAGTGCATGATTGCACTTAAAGTAGTGCTTTTTTTCGAACTTTTGACATTCACTAAAGCACGGTCCAGTTGGACCATCACTTGCGAGCATGGATCTAAGGCCTTTGTATTAAATCTGGTATTTTTTTGATGATAACATGATTGTTATTTTTTTTTTCAAGGTTAACCGTGTTTCAAATCATAGGTGACTTTCTTGATCACTCAAGGTTAACCATGTTTACTTTTTTATAATTTTCTAGTTCCCATGAAGAATACATCATATCTTTGATCCTTGTCCTTACATGGTATGTTCTTTCTTTTTGTTACTGTTGGTCAGTCATATTACAAATAGTTTGCCTTTGTTCACATAGGAAACAGAACCTTTATTTGGTCTTCCTCAAGGAATATGTCTGAAAACAAGGGTATATATTGCAGGTGTATTGCATGGTTGTACATCCATTGCAACCACATCTTGTGGCTACAGGAACCAATATTGGTGTTATTTTAAGTGAACTCGATGCATGGGCTCTTCCAGCTGTAGCTGCTCTACCGACACCGCCTGGTGGCAGAGAACATTCTGCTGTGTACACAGTTGAAAGAGAGCTCAAGTTATTAAACTTTCAACTGGCTAATACTACTAATACATCTCTTGGGAGCACTGGCACCATTTCTGAAACAGGAAAATCCAGGATGGAAACTGAACAATTGCTTGTTAAGCAGACAAAGAAGCATATCAGCACACCTGCTCCACATGATTCATTTTCTATTCTCTCCATAAGCTGTTCTGGAAAGTGAGTTTCTTTTTTTAAATTGATGTGTTATTTATACTATTTTAGTCTTTGTTTAGTTCTTTAACACCTCTATGTTCTCCGAGTAGTTCCCGTTGGTCGATGAAAAGATAAACTGCGACTCCCATGCATGACCTCCACCATCATGTTATAGGTTTATTCCGATTCTGTTCTCCTTGGCTCCTTGGTAGCAACTTTCATTTACTTGGCCTTGTCCTCTGACTTGTCGGGCTCCCTTAAGCGAATATGAGCTTTGGAGCAATCCAACTCTCCAACCGCTCCAATTATACCTCTGTATGATCAACTCCCCCCATGGGACTCATTAGTACTTGCATTCGAAATTCTCCCTTTGCATAAGACTTTTATCTTATGCAAAATTCGATGCACGTATGGAAGACATACCTCTGCGATACCATGAAATTCACTCCTTGAATCCATAGTCTTTCTTATTGTTATGCTATTTACTGAAGTGGAGCTCCCAGTAGCTCCCGATCATACCTTCGTATGATTTAGTCCCTCGTAGGACTAGTTTTATATGTATCACATTACCACGAATTGTTTCACCACGATCCGTGATACCATGTTGTCTCCTGGTAATATCTCCATTGCATTCTGATTATTGTGGGATGAACTCGGATTGCGATTCCTCCTTATGTGGCCTCTGCCAACACATCGCAGGGCCTCTTCCACCTTCAATTGTGTTCCCTCTACTGACAATCAACCTTCGTCTACCAGCTTTCAGGTCACACCCAAACGAAGCACAGCTCTAGGATAGCTCGTCGCCTAGTAGCTCCAGAAGTCCACCGACTTTGCTAAAATTGGTGCACCATTGTTTGGATCTTGGGCCTTTGCCCCCACCAGCACAATCTTCATTGCGCACCGCTTCCTTCATGGCAACTTGAATGACAGCACTCTAGCGTATTCTTCAAGAGTACTCGCCTCCGTATCCTCTTGCCCTATGCCAAGGCTTTCTAAATCCAACTTCGCCTCCGCAAGTTGAGTCGTCTTGGTTCCTCTGTCAAATGCTTCTTCGAGATAAGGTGCATGTGCCTCGAAGCTCCCTTAGTCTTTGACACTATGTAGGATGAGATTGCTCCATCAGACTAAAGGACCCATAGAATGACATGATCCCGCTCTTGCCTCTGCAAGTGTTCATATCCTTGACCTCTGTCAAAGGAAACCTTCATGCCTTCGCTCCATGTTTCATCTTTTATGTCGACTCCCTTCATGCGGCTTGGGTACTTCACTAAGTTACACCCAAGTTGCTCCGCTCCTCGAATTGCATTGAGTTGATCTCCATATCGACTTCAAGTGTGCCTTCATTTTGTGTTGTCTTGGGTCGCTCCCCCACTTGATCTCACAATGCATTACCTCATGCGAGATCATGCGATGACTCCTCACCACTCGCTCGGTCCGTTGAACTTTGTGGGGTTGTTGTCTTGAGGTATTCCTCCTCAACATGTGTGGTTCGTTGTACATGATTCTCCCTCTAGAGAACCGAGACTTGTCTCTCCAAGGTATCTATCTCATTGGAGCAACTTCTATCTTCGCATCCTTCCCTTTGGAAATTTCGGAGACCACCATCCCCTTAGACTACTTCCCCTTGTTGAATAAACTGTGCATTATTCTGCCCTTGCGAATGCACTTATTAGATTGAGACTCTTTGCCAATATAATCCCTGCTACACCCCTCAATGTCTAGCAATATGCTGAACTCGCTGCATACTTCAGCCTCCTACGGACGTATCATTTTCATGCCGAAGAGAAAGTTTCAATTCTCCATGGTGCCTAGTTTCGATCGCCTTGGGATGACCACGAACATTCCATTGTCCGTATACAAGCCCTTGTACGAGTAACAAATTCTTTGAGTTAGCAATTCTTCTCACCTTTGTGAGTTTTGCACAACTCTTTCGGTTGCGAAATAACCCATTGCACTTTGTACATTCTCATCCTTTACCAAGCACCTCGCTTGCCTTAAGAACCATCAAGTATGGTTGCCAACGTCGAGTCGTAGCTCGAACTCAGCCATCCCAACCTTTGTGCGCTACGTATTCTTAGCTTGCTTGTCCTTGTGGTGCCTCTTGCGCGAAGGGTTGATCATTCCTCTGAATGCCAATCTTAGATGTTCGCTCCTCTGAACGACTCATTTTCCCTACATCTCTATGCCCATTTCTCCCAAATGGTCACGCATGTTGGCTGCCCTCAACGCAGTCCTGTTAGGTCCCCTACGTTTGCATGCCAAGTGTTTCTATGTGTGTTTGTCCTGCTTTAATACTATGTCACACACTTAGTTGGTTTTGTTTAAGTCATGTGGCACCCATGTGTGTCCGTTCGCAAAGATCAGCCTCTTCGAAACTTTCTATGATCCCTTAGGAGCCACAAAAGAGAAAACGGATTAGAAAAAATATTTTACGCGGGATCCACAAGTAATCATTTTAGCAAACACTTTATAGTCAATACAAATTATAAATAAACGTCGCAAGCTCTGAACGGTCGCACAACAAAGGGTTCAAAATGGTCCATTATAGATCGAAATCCCCACAAGTGCCCACATGACACATCTTTTGTTTGCAAGTTCTGAACACATGAGTCATATTGCTTTGGATTTTGTCTTAATTCCTAAGTGAATCAAGGTCTAAATTCTAAAATAATAGACCCTTGTAAGTTAGGTTAGATAAAGTTATAAGTTGTCCCTAAACTGATTAGCAAGAGTCTAAAGGAATATACTTACAAATGCATATACATTAAATTATTGTGGAGCTTGCATGTTTAACTTCTAAAATCTTTGTTACACTTCCAATCATTGTAGTTAAAGGCACTAGGTGGTTAAAAGATGCCAAGGTGCTAAAATACTTGAGCGAAACAAGGTGCTAGGTGCTCACCCGAGCAAAGTTGGGCACCAACAAATATTGAATTATTGTGGAGCTTGCATGTCCAACTTGTAAAATGTTTGTTTACACTTCCAACTAGTGTAGTTAAAGGTGGTTAAAAGGTGCCAAGGTGCTAAAATACCCGAGCTAAGTGAGGTGCTAGATGCTCACCCGAGCTAAGTGAAATGCCAACGAATATTAAAATTTTAATATATTAGTATTAAGAAATATGAACACTAAATTAAAATTGACAAATTAAATTGCATTTATTTAAGTTACCAAATTACATTGTCCAAATATAATAATAAAAACAAAATAAGATTAACTTTAATGTTCATCAAAAATCCACTTTATCATCTTTAACATCTTCAATCTTGCTAGCATCTTCCTCTTCACCTAATTTGTAGCACTCAAACTCTTATTTATCTTTATTAGAATAAATTCCTCCTCTTCGATGGTTGTTGGTTATGAACTTGAGGTTTTCATATTTATTCATTGTTCTCGCGAGTTGTCATTCTCATTTCTCCAACACTTGCTACATTCCCCATGTCAAATTATCTTCATAAAAAATAAGCGCTTCTTTAACATTTTGTAAGTTAGCATCCATTTCTCCCATCGATCATTCATTTAACTCATCAATATCTTCTAACAAAAATGGATCAATGCACTCTTGCAAATTGTAGAAAGCCTTTAATGCTTGATTATATTTTATGTACATTAAAGATCTACTTAGTTGCATCAATGTCTAAAAAAATAAATTAGTTGAAATTAAAATATTCTTATATACTTACATTCTCAAATGCACTCTAATTTCACTCATATTAAATTAAACTTTGAATTCTGATAACTAATTGCTATAAGTTCGATGTGAAATTTTTAAATAGGCCCCACCACTTAGCCAGCGGTTTCAATAGGCGCTCGGGCGAGGTGAGGCCCGAGTGCCTCGCTTCATGTCCAAGCGCTTCGCTTCAAAGAGGCGTCACCTAGGCGCTCTCCCGAGCCCAAGTGTCGGGTGCTTCGGGCGAGCCCTCAGGTTATACCAAGCGACCGAACCAGTGTTTGAAGTTTGATTTGGTCTCCGGTGCTTTAGTTGGTTCGATTGAACCAACTAAAGCATCGATATCAGCCTCCCAACATCCCTCTCGCAACTTCCCTAACCCTAACCCTGCTTGCGATTCTATCGCTGCATTTCCTCTCTACTGCCGTTGCCTCTGTCTACTATCGTTGCCTGTCTTCGCTGTCGGTGCTCTTCGCAGCCGCTGCCACTGTCGCTGCTTGCCGTTGCTATCGCTGCTCGTCGTCGCTGCTGTCGTTGTCACTATCGTTGCTCGCCACTCCCACTCCTGCTACCGCTGCTGCTTCTCTCAGTCAGCAGCCTCAATCTTACTCTTATACCACTGCCGTTGCCACTACCGCTGTTGTCGCTGCTTGTCATTATCGTCGCTCCCGCTCTCGCTGCCATTGTCGTTACTCTTACTCCCTCTACTCACATCGACTTGATAGTATACTGTTAACAGTATATTAACAATATACTATTAATTATATACTAGTAATAATATTTTTTTATTTATTAGATTAATAATATATTATTTTGATTTTAATACTGCTAATTTTTATTTATTTGAATTTATTGCTATTGTTTTGAATTTTGAGTTTTTTGTTAATGTGACATTGTGATTCTGTAAGATTTTTTTAATTTAATATCATATTTTTATTTAAATAATTATATTAATTAATTAATTTATATATTTTTATATTTTAGCACCTCGTTTCGCTCGGGCGAACACCTGGACGAGCGCCTAACGCCTTGGGTGTTTTTGCATCTTGGCATCTTTTGACGCCTAGCACTTTTTAAATCACTACACTCAGCTGTAAATTTAAACTTAATTATTAATAATAATATATTTTAAAAATGTACATGATGTTAATTATATATAGTTATAAATACCTAGGGACTTAGTAGTCCTTGATCGAATTGCTATAAAAATTTCAAAGAGACTTTTATTATTCTTATATAAAGATAATTCATTTATGATCTTATCTTGAACTTCAATACTATGAACCAATCTTGCAATGCACTGATATAACTTAACTATAATTTCTGCCAAGGTCTGTCATACCGAAGCGTACCGCCCGTATCGGGCGGTACGTATCGGTCTGACAGGTTACCGGTACGCGGATCGCCTGGTACCGCTACAGTGCTACAATATTTTACTGTAGCACTGCTATAGTATGAAAAAAAATAAAATTATTCGGTACACTAGGGTGTATCGCTCGGTACGCCCTGATGTATCGCCCGGTACACCGGTACCATACCGTGCTGAGCCCGGGTCGAAACATCGGTACGGTACGGTACGACGAACCTTGATTTCTGCATCAAACTCAATGGAAGGGTTTTTATAAAGGAATTTTGAGTTTAAATAGTGTTATGCTATTTGTAGTGTTTGATGAAGTTGTATTATCATCTTATATCTATGATGGCCAAGATATTCTTATACTTTTCTTTACTTTTATCAAAAAATATTTGAATTATTTCCTTAGTTCTGTCCATAAGCTCATAAATATAATTTATTATTGGTCTTTTCTCATTATCTGTGAAAAGAAAAATTCGAACAAAAAGGCCTATTACTTTTAATGCATAGACCATATTATTCCAAAAGAATGACATTAATATAATATTACTTGCTCTATTGCCTTTTATATCATGTACTCATTTACTTATCATTCAGTGCAACAAGATAACTACATTTCTAAGGTTGTGCTTTTGCCTGTACACACTTTACAATATAAAAATTAAAGTGAAAAATTGAGTGACACCATATCTTACAAATTCCTTGTTGTTTATAAATTCTCTAGAATCTAGAAATGCTCAAAGCCCTAATATGATTGTACATAAATCTAGCAACAAAAATGATCCTATTTGAGATCTTCTTGATATCTATAATCTTTGTAATATCCTGTAATTTTATATTAACATAATGTGCCTCACATAGAGTCGAATACAAGTGCAACTTTTATGCTTGGATTAATTTATGGAGAATAAAATTCATAAGATGGTTGCTTCTACTCAAATTAGAGACTTAAAGTAATTATAAGTTTAAAACATTCAAAAGAAAATATTGTGTATGCTATAACAGACAATTGAAACAACTATATCTATTACAACTTGCACAATATATTATTCTCGAATTTCTTTTATAAACTTGTCAAGCAATAAAAGTATTTTTTTTTCTAGATTTCATAAAGGAAGGTGTATATATTGATTTCACAAACATTGTTCCTAAAGAATATATGATCATAAAATTGATAATACTCCTTTGACTCCTATCAGTTCTAACATGTGATATAATAGAGCAACCATACCTTGCCATGCATTCTTATGGCTCTTCAATAAGTCATTTGTATAGTTGAACTCTCTTTTTAGTAATGCAACTATCAGTTCATGATAAGATGTTTTAATTTAGGATCATATCTTCCAATAACTTTAATTATCTATTTAAAACTATCTAAACAAGAAGCATTAAAGGGAATTCTAACTTGATAGGTGAAGCAAGCAATGTATTGAAACGTTCTTGCTCGTATTTCCTTATTACAAGCATCATTTATACTTATTTGTCCTAATTTTACTCATTTTTGTCCTTGTATAGCTTTCTTTGGTTCTTGAAACATATACAAGACCATTTGTCGCTTCTTTTGTGAAATTTTAGACTTCTTAGTAATAACAACTTCTTTTCCTCTTCTATCCAGAACTCTCTCCCCACTATCATTGATATTTTCTATATCATCTTCCTCTTCAACATACATCTCCAAAATTCTAAATATCATAATTCTCTAGTAGAATGCTATAAGATTTGGTCTTATGTATCTTTCTATCATACTATAGCTCTGTAACTCTTGTTCTACATCAAAGAGACTTTTTCCATAATGATGCATTCTAAAGTTCCTGACTTGATGTTGTTTTGCGTGAAGAATGCCACCTCAGTGGTTTTCTCGTAGAAAGTAAAAGTCATGACATTAGAATCTTTAGGATCCTTGAGATAGTTGTATTTCTAACCTCGATCCTTCTTGAGTTCTTTTCTAACCTACAGCTATAGGGTGTTTTTTTTGTCCTAGTAGGGTGCTCAATCAAGTTTATTTTCATCTAATAGGGTGATGGAAAGTCCTAACAAGGTGTTGTTTTGTCCTAACAATGCTCAAGCTGAGATCATTTGCAGGAAATAGGATCAGAGATCAAAGTTGCATTGTTATGGGTACCTATATTAGGAGAAAGAGGAGATAGAGAAATTATAGACAATGGTTGGTGGAGGAAGGTAGTGGTGTATATGGCGGAGCCAAGGAGGAAGGCAGCAAAATATGACACCTTGGCAAAGGAAGGCAGCAACATATAACAAAGGAAGGTTGCAATCTCGGGCTCAAGTGAGGTTCATGCGGCTACGGTCAACCATGTAAGGTAGAGAAAGAGAGTAACCAACGTCTTACGATAGAGGAACAAAGGACACAAGAACAAACAACTGCGATGGTGTAAGGTTTCTCTCCCGCTGGTATAAAGGGTCGGTTGTGGGGAGATAAGTGGTTGAAATAGTTGGTTGAGCTGAACCAACTAATTCAATTTGATTGACCGAGGCTAACCTAGGCATCATTGACTCAAGTGCACACCTGAGTTGCCAACGCCTAGGCTCAAGTGCATGTGTAAGTCATGCCTGTTTAAAGCGACTCACTCAAACCCTCTTCCAGGCACTTAGGCTTTGCCTCATCTCGCCTGGGTACCTAGGTAATTGTCTTTTCAAAACACTACTTTCAACCTAAATAATGCCTCCACTGGTAGCTCTATGATTAACCCTCATAAGTTGGCAGTAATGGCATGTTCTTTTTTTTACTTTGTAATCAGTTCTTTTGCTTCCCTTGAACAGTTCAGTAGCCATCAAAGCCATTTCTGTTGATTCTAGCTGCTATATTTGTCATCTTTCCTTGGATTTTGAAAGATGGTAGATCTAAATTATAGAGAGCCAATAGCAGCTTGATTATATCTAACAGGCAGGGGGTTTCGGATAAGATGAAGCTTATAAAGTCCCTCTTTTCTACCCAAATCTAAAACGTAGGACACATAAATATGCTAGTCCAGATAACATGTTCATATCTAATTCCACAGGAGACTTTTGCTACATTTGCATTTTGAACGATATAGGAGTCTAGAACTTTCGAGCATCGAAAAATTTTTCATACATATCAAGTTTTTAACTGTCGATAAGAGATAAAGCAAGGGTTATCATACTGTGACATACCACTCACTATGGGCAGTATGTATCGATCCTACAAGGGACCGGTATGGGTAGTACATTGGTATGCCCTCATGTACCATGTGTCGGTACACGCGTTATGGCTCGATAAAGTTTAGTACGTATCGTACTAATAGCTGGTTGGTATACCAGTACGAACCAATAAGGCAAAGTATAAGATAAAGTACTATGCTTGTTATGATCTTAATTAGGTGATTCAGTGGATAATCTCCCATCAATGCAAAGTTTAGGCCTTAGGGAGGGTCAATGTACACTGCATTACCCTTTTAAAGAAAAAAAAGGCATTCTCGTGATTTAAAACCTAGTCACCTAGATCCAAAGGAGTAGCCATACAACAAGGCCCACCATCTAACTAATGATCTTTACTACAATCACCAATTAAATCATATGATAAATTGAAACATATCGTCTGCTACCTAATTAAAGAATCTATTGTATTGTTCATACCAGGGTTCGTCATTTTAGGTATCGAAGTTGTCTCATAGATTTATTATGTTGGTATATATCAATTTGTACCGATATATTAACACATGGTACGCTAAGGCGTGTCGACGAGGACTCGAGCAATCCGAGTCTTGGTCGCCAGTCAAATTAGTTTGTACCATCTGTATTGTATTGACTCGGGTGGTATAGCAAACATTAGTTCTTATTCATATTTGGCATGTATATAAAACTAAATTAAATTAGTCATTCTTCTGCAAGTGTTATTGTGCTAATGTTTTCTCATTTTTTATTTATTTAGGTATGTAGCAATCGTACAGCCCGATATTCCTTCGTTTTATGTGTACAAGGCCAGTGATTGGTCAGTTGTTGATTCAGGGACTGGAAGACTTTTCGCTTGGGATACATGTGGTGACAGATATGCTTTAGCAGAAACTTCATTGCCTCCTCGAATACCAATTATTAAAGGGGGTTCATCTAAAAAAGCAAAAGAAGCTGCAGCTGCTGCTGCAGCTGCTCAAGCTGCTGCAGCAGCTGCTAGTGCAGCTTCTGCAGCAACTGTACAAGTGCGTATTCTTCTGGATGATGGGACTTCACATGTCATGACAAGGTCTATTGAAGGTCGTAGTGATCCAGTATGCTTTCATCACCTAATATTCTTCTTATCTTATTGAACTATTAAAGTGGCTAAGTTTCTGTTCATGCAACACATGCTAATAAATAGTTCTTGTATATAGTTACCCAAGCCTTCTTAAGATTTATGGTTACTGAATGTCTCTCTGCCTATGGTTCCACATGTATGTTTTTTTGCTGCCTATGGTCTATCATAGTGCAGTGTTTTCTGATTGATATATTCGGAAAGCATTTTGTTCAAATTGGTAGATTTAACTGTTTTCTATCTTAACAATCTTGATTTGAAGGTAATTGGATTGCATGGTGGTGCATTGCTTGGTGTTGCATATCGAACATCACGGAGGATCAGCCCTATGGCTGCAACTGCTTATTCAACTCAGTCAATGCCTTTATCAGGCTTTGGCAACAGTGGAGTTATGTCGTCTTTTGGTGCAGATGACGATCCTCTTTCTTCCAAAAAACGTGCTGTGGGAGCTGCACCTCAGAACTTCCAGCTATACAGGTGGCATGAGTTTTACTGCACACACATTTGAGATTTTTTTTCAGTATTTTGTTTATTGAATTGATTAATCACAGTTGTACATTGCCATTATCTATATAAGTATCTCATACCCTTTTATTTTAGCTGTAGTTTTCTTCTTAGTGTATCCTTTTTTTTTATCAGAGATGACTTCTTTATCATTTAAACATTGCAGTTGGGAGACCTACCAGCCTGTGAGTGGCCTTCTCTCCCAGCCAGAGTGGACTGCATGGGATCGAACTGTTGAATATTGTGCCTTTGCTTATCATCAATACATTGTTATATCTTCCTTGCGCCCTCAGTTTAGATATCTGGGAGATGTGGCAATTCCCTTTGCTACTTGTGCTGTCTGGCATCGCAGGCAGCTTTTTGTTGCTACCCCAACTACAATTGAGTAAGATATACAGATATACCAATCACTTCTCAAGATAGTTATATTCATTGAATATGTTCTGATGCATATGCACATGAGGTATGTCAAGGACTTAATTTCAACACCTGACCCCCATGCTCTGCATGTTGGTTGACACAGTATGTACTGTTGTCATGACAGAATGAAAAATAAAAAACCAAAAATGTGAATTTTTTGAAACATGCACTTGTTTTTTAGACAATCCCTCTTCATTGGTGTCTGCTTCCTTTTACCTCTGAGATCCTTTAGTGAGGGGGGAGACAACAAAACAATGTTTACATTGAAGTAGTGCCCAGAAAACATCTGGTGGAACAAAACAGTAACCCTATTAATTACTTATAGTGACCAGCTTAGTGCATATACAAGATAGTTTACTCCACTCAAAAGGTTCTTGTTTCATCCTCTCCAAATATCATGAAATAGGAGTATCTTCCTCCAATTGCTGATAATTTGTACAATGTTAGTTAAGTTCAATATTGGTGATTAAGAAAAGATAACATTTGCACCTTTTTGTCATGGACTGGTAAGTTGAAGTTAATTTGATTGCAAAGCTGTCTAATTGCAAAAGAAATTAGTGAAAACTACTTATTTGTTTCATTATTAATCTCATGAACCAGTTATTTGGGCAGTGAGGAGCAATAAAGACATAATTACCTTTTCTCTCTTTTATTGCTTTTTTAGTCAAATATAAAGATGCATCAGTTTATAGTTATTGTGATAAATAGTATTGAGAATTTCTCTCATATGTATAAATCATACTTGAATTTGTTATTTTGGTTCAAGTTTGTAGATGTTTTTATTACCATGTAATAAATCAACATTTGGTCGTCATTGGTGCGACCCCGTAGGCTCGCGAGGAATTGTCCGCTTTGGGTGTGCTCGCATGGTTTTGTCCTTTCGGGGCTCAAGCCTTTAAAGATAAAAGTGACCCAACAGGCTTGTAAGCCATTGGTTCTCCTACTCAACCAATGTGGGACTAAATATCCTTATCAATGCTCCCCCCATAGGGGAGCCAAGGGTTCATGGCCCTCTTTCTAGTGCTAATATGATAAGACAACATTTGGTTATCATTGGTGCGACCCCATAGGCTCGTGAGGAATTGTTTGCTTTGAGCGTACTCGTATGGTTTTGCCCTTTCGGGGCTTGTGAAACCCAAAAGGCGCCTTCGAGTGTAAGGGTGACCCGGTGGACTTATTATAAGCTATTGGTTCTCCTGCTCAATCAATTTATGATGAAATGTCCTTATCAGTGCTCCCTCTTGTAAGAGAGTCAAGGGCTCATGGTCCTCCTTTTAGCGCCGATCTGATAAGTCAATATTTGGCCATCATTGGTGCGACTCCGTAGGCTCGTGAGGAATTGTTTGCTTTGAGCATGCTTGCACGGTTTTGCCCTTTCGGGGCTTGTGAGCCCCAAAAGGCACCTCTGAGTGTAAGGGTGACCCGATGGACTTATAAGCCTTTGGTTCTCCTATTACTCAACCAATGTGGGACTAAATGTCCTTATCATCATAATTTACTATTAATGATTGCTTATAATTATCTGCATCAATGACATGTATAAAATAAAAAAAAGGATATATGAGTCTCTGACTAATAGAAGGTTTGAGGATATTCTATAGTAGTTTGGTCATCTTTATCATGACAGAAGTACAAAAATAACTTTCTATGATTTATTTTACTTGTTTGTTATATTAATTCTAGTGACCGTAAATTATAATTTTTTTTTTTCATTGCAGTCACATGTGAAATGGTGGACTAGATACCCATTGCCTTGGCCCACTTTGAATCTAACTGTTCCTTATAAAACAAATATTTGTCTTGGTAAAGCAATGTTCATATTTCTTCATAAATTAATCAGAGGATGAACACGAGAGAATATAATTTTTTATTTATTAATTTTTTATATATATAAAGAAAGACATATGTAGGCAGTTGATTATAATATGTACAATTAAGGAAATTGATTTTTTAATAATATTTTATTCTAATTCATTTCTTATAATATGGACTGATTTGATACTGATTGAGTGACCCAAAATAGGAGATAGATTCCCTTAATTATGAGATTATAAAATTTCTTAATTATGAGATTCAAAATCGCTTAATCATAGGATTTTCTATATTACCTCTCAAGCTGCCTCGAAGATGTCAATAATTCCCAACTTGCTATGTAGATCCTCATAAGATCTTTGAAGCTGTTTAGTAAGAATATATGTTGGTTGCTTCTTTGTAAGAATATGAGGTATGCATACATTTCCTTCTTCAATTTTCTCCTTTTTGAAATGTCGATCTACTTCAACATGTTTTGTTCTATCATGATGCACTAGATTATGAGCAATGTTGATAGTAGCCTTATTGTATAGCCTCATAAAAGTTTCAGTGGGTATTCGTAATTCTTTTAGAAGCATTTTTAACCATAAGAGTTTGCAAATACCTTGTGTTACTACTGAACTCTGCTTCAGCATTACTTCTAGCAACAACTGTCTGCTTCGTGCTCCTCCATGTCACCAACTCCAATAAATGTACAATATCCTGAAGTTGATCTCTGATCACTTATTGATCTTG
Organism: Musa schizocarpa; assembly: GCA_900464855.2. Taxonomy (NCBI): domain Eukaryota; kingdom Viridiplantae; phylum Streptophyta; class Magnoliopsida; order Zingiberales; family Musaceae; genus Musa; species Musa schizocarpa. Next base: position 35,310,911 of record LS990915.1, read on the forward strand.
CCCAATCAACATCAATGGAGGTCTCAATTCTTATATACTTGTCCTTTCTGAATAATAATCCCTTGCCTAGAGTCCTTTTCAGATATCTAAGGATCTTGTATACTATCTCTAGTTGTTCTCCATGTGGTGAATGCATAAATTGATTCACTACAATCACTGCAAATGCCAAGTCTAGGTGAGTATGAGATAGGTAAATCAACTGACCTACCAATCTTTGATATTCGATTGCATCTACCGTGGCTCTTTGAAAAGGACATCTCAATTTATGATTGAGATCTATTGGAGTGTCCATAAGTTTATAACTAAGCATCCATTTCTCTTCTAAAATATCTAGGTTGTATTTTCTTTGTGAAACAAATATCCCATTATTTGATCTTGATATTTTTATGCCCAAAAAATATCTTAGCTAGCTAATATCTTAAATTTTAAACTCTTTGGCTAGGATATACTTCAATTTCTTTAATTCTGAGACATCATTACTTGTTATGATAATATCATCAACATAAACTATAAGAATAGTAATATCTCTCTTATCTGAGTGTTTATAGAACATTATACTGTCCGAGTGACTTTGAGTGTAACTGTGGCCACAAACTAACCTTGTGAACCTCTCAAACCATACACGTGGTGATTGCTTAAGACTATTAAGAGGTCTTCTCAATTTGCACACCATGCAAATTCTCAAAGTCAGGTGGCAGATCCATGTACACTTCTTCCCCTAGCGCTCCATCGAGAAAGGTATTTTTCACATCTAATTAATGTAAAGATCATTCAAAATTAGCTGCAAGAGATAACAATACTCGAATAGTATTTAGTTTTGCAATCAGAGCAAATATTTCTTAGTAATCAATACCATATATTTAAGTAAATCCTATTGCAACCAATCTGGCTTTGTATCTTTTAATAGAATCATCTGCCCTATATTTAGCAGTAAACATCTATTTGCATCCCATTGGATTCTTCCCCTTTTGCAGATGCACCACCATTCAAGTATCATTCTTTTAAAGAGTTCTCATCTCCTCCATAACTCTCTCCATTCTGGAATTAATAGAGCATCATATATATTTTTTAAATTTTTTAACTAGACAAGTGAGGTGTAAAAGCTTTAAAGGCGGGAGACAATCTATGATAGGATATATATTTAAATATAGGATGTATCGTATAAGATCTAATTCCTTTTCAAATGGCAATGGGAACATCAAGATTTGAGGAAGGAATAGAATTACTTGTGTTTATGTCTGGATCTGCTATCGATTAAAACTCTTAGCAGTACTCAGGAGGGTAAACATCGACCTTTCCTAAATTTCACTGTCTTAAATACACACGAAGCTTAGGTGCAATCTTAGTGATATCTCCCCTTGAGCTAGACTGTCCAATGGCATGTTGTGGCATTTGAGATTTATGTTATGGTGCTGGAAATTTGGATTCCAGAGTATCAATAGGACTAGTTAGTTGTTGGCAGGTAAGTTTGGTAGAGTGAAAGTAGGAGATGAATCTAATAAAGAAATCAAGATTGGTATTCCTAAAAATAATCTTCTTGGTTAAAATTCTCTTAAAGAATGTGACATCCATAGTGATATACTTTTTGTTTGATATATGATCATAATATTTGTAACCCTTTTGAGTAGTTAATGAACATACACTTTAATGCACAAGGTTTAATTTTACTTCAATGATGGTTATAAATATGGATAAAAGAAATGCACCTAACTACCTTTATGTGGAAGAGTTAAACAATTTTACATGTGGATAAATGGAGGACAAATGATCAAGAGGTGTTTGAAGATTAGATATTCTGGTAGCTGTTTGATTAATCAAATATGAAGTAGTAAGAATCAAGGATTTTAATTTTGAGTGATACCGCCCATACTGAGCAGTACGTACCGGTTTGCCAGCAGATCGCTTGCTATCGGGCAGTACTATTGACCTAGCCCTGTATCAGATGATATAGGATTGTATCAGGTGGTAACGGTTGATATTTTGATCGTCGCCTCCCGCTATCGGGCGGTATTAGCCTGGCTACAGTGAGGAAAGAAGAAGCGTCGAGGGAGAAGAGGGAGAAGGCGCTCAAAGAAGAGGGAGAATCGGGAGAACCTTGACGCTCCCCGATCCGGTGCTGCCCTCCCTTGACGATTCCTATCCAGGAGGTAACGGAGAGGCGACGGCTCGGCTTCTTCTTCGCCCTGTTCTACGTCGAAGGCTGGAGACGCCTGTGGCCTTCACCCTATTCTTTGGAGACGTCTGAGGCCTTCGACGTCTTCGTAGAACGCCACAGATGAGGAGAAGACCGTGTCTTCTCCTCATCTGACGTGACGAGGAGAAGAAAAGGAGGCGATGCCACTGAGGTAGCGTACGCCTCCTTTTTCTTATTTTTTATATTTTTATATAATACAAACACACACACACACACACACACACATATATATGTATATATATATATATCGAGGTTTGCCGTACCGGTCCGACAGGTCAGCGGTATGCGGATCGCCTACATCAGATCGGAAAATCGTGGCGATGCTTGTTACATTCGGATCATACACCGGTGTACCATACCGCACGCATCGGCAGAGCCGGTCGAAAACGTCGGTATGGTGCAGTGCAGACGGAGACCTTGATATATATATATATATATATATATATATATATATATATATATATACATACATATATATATATACACATACATACATATATATATCAAGGTCCGCCAGTCTTGGGACCGTACCGCCGGGTGCAGGCGGTGCATCGGTCCGAACAAGCCGTGCGACGCAGCGGACCGCCTCAGACCATATCGAAAGCATCGTAGCGGTGCTTTTCGATTACTTCTCAGTACTGAGTGTGTACCGCCGGTACACACGGTGTACCGAAAGCGGTATACCATACTGCGGTATCGAGCCTAGGTCGAAAACGCCGCATGATACGATCTGATGCTGCAGAACCTTGATATATATACATACATACATATATATATACATATATATATATACACACACACAGAGCGGTACACCCTAGCATACTGCTCGGTACGCCCGTATCGTACTATATCGAGCAAAACTCAAAACGTCGGTACGGTATGAAATTAAGAACCTTGGGAAGAATGACATCTCTTCAAAGATATTTAGGAACATAAGTAGTAAATAAAAGAGAGTATACTACTTTAAGTAGGTGTCTATTTCTTCGTTATGCAATACCATTTTATTGGGAGCCATCAACAAATGAAGTATGGTGGATTATTCTGTACTCTAACGAGTAGGAACCAAGAATGGTATTAAAGTATTCTCTACCATTGTCAATTCTCAAAATTTGTACATTTGTTTGAAATTGATTTTGGATCATGGTATAAAAGTTTTTAAAAGGTTTTTCAGCATCAAAATTTTCTTTTAAGAGGTAAAGCCAACATATTCTTGTATGTTCATCAATAAATGTTATAAATCATTTGGTTCTAGACAAATTGTTACTTTAGGACCCCAAATGTCACTATATATAAGAATAAATGGTTTGGATTCTTTGTAAAGTCGAGAAAGAAAGATAGTGCGATGGTGCATAGCAAATTGACAAATTTCACATTGAAATAAAGAACTATTATTGTTTGAAGGTAAAAACTTTTGCAAATAAGGAAAGCTTGGGTGGCCAAGTCTATAGTTTCACAACATTATTTCACTATTAGTAGGAGTGTTACTATTTATTGTCAACTGATCTTATCCATTCCAAGTAGCATCCTTTTCAAGATAATAAAGTCCTTCATTATCTTTAGCACTGCCAATCGTCTTCCCCAAATATAGGGTCTAAAATTCACAATGAGAAGGAAAGGATTTGGCAATGCAATACAAATCCTTTGTGAGTTTCTAATAAACAATAAGTTACAAGACAAGTTAAGAACATGAAGTATAGAATTTAATACAATAAAATCTGAAATTACCAATGTGCCTTTTCTTGCTATAGAAGAAAGTGATCCATCAGCAACTTTTATTTTAGAGTTTCCAAGACAAGGTGTGTAGGAGGAATAGTGATTACAATAGGCGCTCGGGCGAGGTGAGGTGAGACCCGAGCGCCTCGCTTCATTTCCAAGCGATCCGCTTCAAAGAGGCCTGGGCGCTCGCCCGAGCCCAGGCACTGGGCGCTTCAGGCGAGCGCCTGGGTTAAACTAGGTCACCGAACTAGATTTTTAGGTCTGGTTGGTCTTTGGTGCTTTAGTTGGTTCAATTGAACCAACTAAATCAACGATATCAGGCTCCCTCTCGCAATTTCCCCGACTTCCCTAACCCTAACACTCGCAATTTTGCCGTCGAGATTCTTCTCTGTTGTCGCTACTCTCTGCTGCCGCTGCCACTATCACTGCTCGCCACTACTGTCGCTACTCGCTATTGCCACAATCGTTGCTCGCCGATTGCTTGCCGCTGCCACAATCGTCGCTCGTCGTTGTTGTCGTTGCTCCCGCTGTCGCTCGCCGCTGCCACAATCGTCGCTCGTCGTTGTTGTCGTTGCTCCCGCTGTCGCTCGCCGCTGCTGTCGCCGCTCCTGCTGTCGCTCGCCGTTCCCGCTGCCACCGTTGCTCGCCGCTCCTGCTCCCGCTCCAACTACGGTTGTCGCCTGCTACCGCTATCGTTGCCTCGGTAGCCTTGATCTTCTCACACTCTTGTCACTATACTATTAATAATATATTAACAGTATACTGCTAACTGTATACTAATAATAGTATTTTTATTTATTAGATTAATAATATATTATTTTGATTTTAATATTATTAATTTTTATTTATTTAAAATTATTGTTAGGTTTCATAATAAATGGCAAGTGTACAGAGAAACTCAATAGATTTGATGTAAAATTTTATTGTTTTGATTTTTGAGACTTTTTATTAATGTGATATTGTGATTTTGTACCCGATTTTCTTAATTTAATAGCATATTTTTAGTACTGGTTTAGAAACTTAAACAATTGCTCAATTTGTTTCTTATTGAATAGAGCCATTTTGGCTCCTTTAGAGGTGTTGGCAGATTGATTATCTATTTAAAATTCTTAGCTATTAGCCTTATCTAGAACTCGATAGTTCTTCCAGTTTGTTAGTTTTCCATGTATCATCCTGCAAGTTTCTCTTATGTGTGTTAGTTTATTACAAAAATCACACCATAATTTTCTTTTATCATCTCCCTTCCTTTATTTATGTTTCATAACATTAGCAAAAGAATTAATTTCAGTTGTCATAGTAAGTACATAATTTTTCACAACTATAGATGGAGTGGAAGATTGTATCATGACTTGCAGTCTACTTTCCTCCCTCCTAACTTTGGAGAATATAGTTTGGTGAGTTGGCAATGGATCCTTCCCCAATATCTGTCCGCAAACTTCATCTATTTCTTTGTTTAAACTTGCCAAAAATTAAAATGCTTGATCCCTATCAAGCATTTTTATGTATTGAACACTATCAGCAACACATGACCACTCAAAATCATAAAAAATATCAAGCTATTGCTACAGTGTCTTCAAGATATTAAAGTATTTTGTAACACTAGTGTTCCCTTGTTTAATCTCTTTGATCTTGTTTGTGATATCAAATACTTGGCCTGAAATTCTCATATTTGAATATATGTCGACCACATCATCCCATCACTCTTTTGCTCTTAGTAAAAATATATATGTTTGGGTAATTTTTGGTTCTATATAGTTTATCAACCATGATATGATCATGGTATTTTTAGAATCTCATACATCGAACATGGAATCATCCTCTGCAGGTGTCATTGTTGTTTTGGTCAAATAGTCGATCTTTCTTCTTTCTCGAATATACAATTTTATGGACTGAGATCAATAAAGAAATTTGTCCATTGAGATTACATGTCAAATGTGTCAGCAAGGATGGATTGTCACCTAAGCTGCTTGTTGGAGATGGAGGCATTGGTTTCATCTTCTCTCCTCCAAACATAGTAGCATAGGTTTCTCATAATCAAACAAAGAAGTAGTTGGGGATGATTTGGACAGTGACAGAATAGAGGACTTTCAGCAATTAAGGTTGAAAGAAAGAAAAAAAAAGATTCCTATAGAACCCAGGCTTTGATACCGTAAACATGAGAGAATATAATTTTTCTCATTCATTAATCTTTTCTGTATACAAGGGAAGACATATATAGGCTAATTATAACTCGTACAACTAATGAAATTATGTATAATATTTCATTCTAATTTATTTCCTATAATATGGGCTGATTTGATACAGACTGAGTGGTCCAAAATAGAGTATGAATTTTCTTAATTATGAGATTATAAAATATCTTAATTATGAAATTCAGAATCTCTTAATCATGAGATTTTTTACAAAGAGCATTAGTTAAGCAAATGATTATTTGTGTCTGTGTTTTCTACATATCGTATTCCTTATCACAGTAGATGGAATTCTCTGTTTCTAGCTTCTAAGTGGCCCTAATCAGCTGATGCAGAGTCTGATACAAATAAGATGAACTTGCTTTAATCACATTGGAAGCAAATTAGTTTATATACATATCTTGGGACTTGTTATGAATAGGTTTGGATAAGTTTCAAAATGCAGGACCAATTCAACTTGTAAATACATTGTCTAAAAAAAACTGGAACATTCCTAGGTGGATCAGGATCTTGGAATGCTTTTCAATTCCTTTCCATCAGATTTACTCCTTGTTTAGGCATCTAACATGTCATAAAGTTTATAGTGGTATCCCTTTTGTTTTATGATTTTCTTAGTTTATCAGTCTCCACACTAATAATTTTTTCAAGCATCAATAAGATGAATTGTTTGGTTTTACCGGATGACCAAATGCCTATTTTCATAAGTCTAATTGCTTTATGCTTTATAGATGTGTTTTTGTAGATGCTGGAGTTGCACCAATTGATCTGGAAACCAAGAGAAAGAAGGAGGAAATGAAAGCCCAAGAAGCTCAAAGTAGGGCATTTGCTGAGCATGGAGAGTTGGCACTTATTGCAGTTGATAGCCCACAAGTTGCCACAAGTGATCGAATCTCCTTAAGGCCCCCAACGCTTCAGGTGATCTGATTAAGTTTTACCAGTTATTAAGTTTAAATTCCTCAGTGGTAACAATAATTAGCACCCAACCTTCTCTAAACTGATTTAAATTTTAACTATTGGTTGCCTAATGGCAGCATGCTACTAAATTATATGTGTTTTAGAAATTGGTTGCAGAGATACCTGAGAATGGCCAATGTATAGTTTTTGGTTGTCATCATTGTTAGTTTATCTATGAAAGAACAGCATTTGTGTTAATGGCTGATAACTCATTGATTCTAGGCACAATTATTTATTACATGATCAAAGTAATATAAGCCACTTAGGTACACAATGAATTTTGGAAGAATTAACTTACATTTCACAGAAATACACAAGTTTAACTCTATTATAGCTGATCATAACCTGAGTTGGCTTAATTGCTGATCATAACTCTATTATAGCAAAAACCTCTAAAATAGTTGCATGGATGGCTTGTTTCTGGACAGTTTTGCCTCTGCGTGATGACTGCACATAATTTACACTTACAAGCCTGAAGCAATCACAAAAGCCAATCAAAATAGGGCTATCAAGCCTACTGTAAGCCCTCTACATATTGTGTAGTATGAATAAAATCAAAAGATATGAATATGCATAAGCATTACATTGAATACCCAGTTTAAAGTTTTGTCCATGATATTACAGAGTATAACACTTCAGGTGCTTTAGAAGTTTAAGCAAAGAGCAAGAGAAGACCAATAACCAGCTGAAATACAACCCTTGAGGAGGTGGGCATAGAAAAGGGCCTCCAACTAGCCATTTTAGATGTTTTTTATGTACGGGGAGTGACTAAGAATGTCGGCCATCTCAACACCTTAGAGCTACGTAGGTGGCACAAAGCTGAATGGACCTTTGGGGTAGTGTCTTGGGTTGATTTGTCGCTTGGCTCCACAATGGTGTCATTTGGCTAGTTGTACTTAGGGACTTTTGGGTATGATAAACTACCTTAGACCCTTTCTTGTAGGACCATTTAGAGCTTATAAAATTATTTTGCATTGCCTATAAAGTGTTTGTTGAAATATTTGCTTATGGGACTGCACATGTTGAGGGAAATACTTCAAGATGAAAACTTCATAAAGCTTGAAAGGGGTTGAAATCGAGCAAGTGATGAGGATTCATTGCAAGATCTCACATGAGATACTGTGGGAGAGTGGCTAAAGGTAACATCACTTGAAATCAATGAGAACATCAAGCTCATTGAAGGATTGGCTCATGGAATGGTGGATGTGAAGACCACCATCATCTCAATGTAAATTAAGGAGCAAAGAAACTTGAGTGGGACTTAGTGAAGTACCCAAGCCTTATTGAGAGAGTCGACTTAGAAGGCAGTACATACAGTGGAAGTGTCAACTTTGTGATGCTTTCCTTAGATAGAGGTCGAGGACATAGACTATTACAAAAGACTTGAACATATCATTCCTTGGGAACCTTATTCTATTAGAGGCAGACTCATATAGCATGATGCTAAAGTTGAAGGGTGTTTAAGGCAAATGCACCTTATCTCAGTGCAACATTTGATAGAGGGAGTAGGAGACTAACTCAACTTGTAGTGGCAAAGTTAAAGTTGAAGAATCTTGGCATGAGGTAAGATTTCACAGTGGTTGGCTCTCTTGAAGAATATGCTGAAGTGGTGCCATTCGAGTTATTGAAGGAGAAGCAAGCGCACAATAGAGATTGTGATGGGGGTAGAGGCCTAAGATACATAATGACACCAATTTTTAGTAAAGTTAGTGGACTTCGACAGCTTTTGGGTGATAGGCCCACCTAGAGCTCCTCTTCGTCTATGAGTAGCTAGAGTATAGGTGGACGAAGGTCGATTATCAAGGAAATACATGTAATCCAAAGTGGCGAAGGCTATATAATGTGTTGGCAAAGGCCATATAAGGAGAGATCATAGTCCAAGTTTATCACTCTAAGATCAGAGTACTATGGAGATATCATCAAAGGCGATGTGGTGCAATGTATTATGATGGAATAGTTTGAGGCAATGCTACACACTAAGAACTCCTTTAAGGGACTCAATCATTTCAAGGAATGATTGGAGTTGTAGGAGTTCTAGTTCATGTGTAACACGATGACAAAAAGGTCTATGAATTCAAGGAGTGAATACTATAGTACTATAGAGGCTAGTATTCTTTACATTGAATTTGCATTAGATAAAAACCTTAGGCATCAACTGATGGGGATTGTGTTATAGAGGTGGATCTTCTAAGTACAAGTTCCAGTGAGTCTCGCGAGGGACTTAACCATACAGAGTTATAGTTAGAGCTACAAGAGGGTGGATTGCTCTAGAGCTCATATTCACTTGAGGGGCCCTGGTAAGTTAAGGGACAAAGCTAAGCAAATGAACATTGCTACTAAAGACATAAAGGAGAATATAATAGGTAGTATGAGGTGCTATACCCTATTTTGCTCAGAGGATAGGCAGTGAAAATAGTGAAGGTATTATAATTCTAATGGGATGACCATATCTATCAGAGAATTTCTCGGGCAAAATTTTGCTCTTTCTGGGCAATACTTAGTTCAATGACCATATCTATCATACAGAAGTATGTGCAAACAGCAGGGAAGACTAGTGACTAATTTGATATATGAAGTATAATCGTCGAGGATGCAAATAAATTGAAGTAATGGTGATCGGTTCTACCGAAGGTAACTAATCTGTTTTATTTTCTAATAGAGTGATAATTGAAAATAGAGATGCTGCGAACCTAATTGGAGGCAATGGCTAGGAATAATATAAATTGATGGGCAAATTTTCTGAAGAAAATACATCAAAACTTCAAATGCTCATTAAATTTTTAATAAACATCTATCTAATTCAGTCGATGCAAGATGTTTGAGGGATTGACAAGTAACTTGAAATGTCCTTTATTCGAATGATTCGTTGGTACCACCAAAGGTCAGCACAACTCGACCAACCCTACAATAGAGTCAAAGTCACTAGTGAATCAAAATTTAATTGCTCAATAACAATGGTGAGAGATTAATTGAGAGCTGGGAAGTGCATTGCAGCTAAAGCTATTGGGAAACGGCATAAGCATCACATGCGCAGCGGAAACAAAAATAAACAACTGTTCCTAAATAAAATAGCATTGGATTGTTTTGGAGATGATTGGAGGCAAAAACTTAAATCGAGAAGGGGTGAGATGTTCTTATCTAAGGGAACTCACATATCCCCTAACGTATAGATCCTGGCCCGCCGGATGAAGGAGCTCTCGCGAACTCCTCTCTAGTGGAAGTCCACACGGTGGACATTGACAGTGACTCTCCTCCTCGTGATGGCGCTCCACCACACAGCAGGGTGACAACAACGATGAATAAGGAAGGGGGCGGCCCTCTTGCTCTGTTCTCACATAAGGTTACAGTAGAGAGATGGAGAGGAGAAGATGGAGGTCGACTTCTCCAAAGGGTTTAGCCTATGAATCTTGGAGAACCACTCCAATTAGCCCCTTCTAGGTAATCCTCATGGATTCTCATGTAAAGGCTTAATGGGTATTGGATCCCCATCCAATAATCACTTCAAGCTTCATGCTCTATTGGGTCTCACCCAATTGATCTATTAAGAGGTTAAAAGAGGTTTATTAGATATCACATATTCAATTTCCTATTCATCGTATCATCCACCTATGTGTGTGAGCCTCTAGGCCTAATACTGAGCTGGCCTTAATTTGCACTTGTCAGAATCTCTTTTGACTCAGAACTCCTTCTAACTAAGTGAATTATGATCTTCATAATAATTCACTTACTCAACTCATTGACTATGGATGTACTAAGCCACTACGTCATAGTCCATACAAGGGATTTAATCCATTGGATCTATTTGCTCTCAGTTACTGTATATTTATAGTCCCTCATCCATCTAATATCTCAAATATCATATATTGAGCGTAGTGCTATCAAGCTCATATGGAATCCATCCGAGTCTCACTTTTATCGGATTCTCCCAAAGAACTCCTTATCTCTCAATCCGATTGACCCTAGCCACGGATTTACCTGAGTGAGAACACACGAGATATTTCTCTCCTAATATCGAGAGTGGATGATCCTTTATTGACATACAATTGCCTTCGTAAGGTTAGTTGCTATTTCCAATGACCGACTGTACTAGATTTGGAACTTCCAAACCTATAAGTCCAGTATCAAAGAATGAAGGACTCAAACAAAGCATCCTTGGTGTCTCAAGTCTAAGGAGCAGATATACAATTAAGACTACATAATCGTTGTTTGACGATGAGGTATCATTAACCATCCAACATTTTATAAGTGGATCATTTAGTAAACTCATTCTCTAATGAGCACGTGTACTCTATTCTTAGTGTCTCCACAAAAGCAGCTATGAGACTAGTTGTCTCCATCATATGGATAGATATATAGTACACTGGTTTGTCCGGTTATCTCGATGTCCTTCTTGAGTAACCTATAATCAATAATATTTGGGATCTGTATTTAAAGAGAATTGGTCTCTTTATCATGATCTCATCATGGTCAAATTTTGGTTGCACAAATTCAAGGACATCATAATATATATTCATCATACAATATAGAGTGCGAAAATACCATTATTAACCAAAAGATATTGTGCAACGGATCATAAGTGTCATCATACACGTGATTGGCTTGTATGACACTTGTAACTAGTAATCTCCCACTTGACTTAAAGCCAATCACCTACGTGCCTGATCCCCATCAAACCCAAGTGATGCTTAAAGACAATTTAAGACAATGGTTTCGTCAGTGGATTTGTAATGTTATCCTCGGATGGAACTCTTTCTACTGCTACACTACCATGGGTTACGATTTCTTTGATCAAATGGAACCTCCTTATAACGTACTTGATTCTAATTTGTTGGGGTTGTGTCTTCTAACATAGGCAAGACAACTCGAAATCTTAACAACCTTAAGATCGAGCTTCTTTCTTTTCTATATCTCATATGGTGTAAGATCGAGCTTCTTTCTTTTCTATATCTCATATGGTGTAGACACTATTACCTTAGATGAAATTCTATTAAGAAGATAAGCTGTGAAATCTAGAGCATATCCCTAGAAAAATATGGGTAGGTCAACGAAACTCATCATAGACCACACTATGTCTGATAGTGTGTGGTTACTCTTTTCCGATACACCATTGAGCTGTGGTGTATGAGGAGTCCATTGGGATAGGATCTTATGGTCATTGAGGAATTGGGTGAATTCTGTACTTAAGTACTCTCCTCCTCGATCTGATTGAAGAGTTTTGATACTCTTTTTAATATGGTTTTTCACCTTATTATTGTATTCTGTGAATTTCTCAAACTTTGGACTTGTATTTCATTAAGTACATATGTTCATACCTAGAGAAATCATTAGTGAATGTAATAACGCATGAGTAACCACCTTTGGCCTGAGTTGTCATAGGATCACATACATCAGTATGTACGAGTTCCAGTAACTTAGTGACTCTCTCTCCAGTTCCATTAAATGGAGAGTTGGTTAATTTTCCTTCAAGGCAAGACTCATAGGTTGCATATGATTCATAATCAAATGAATCTAAGTATCCATCCTTTACCAACCTTTGAATTCTACTCTCGTGGAGATAACCTAGCCTATAATGCCATAAGTATACGTCATTTATGACATATGGAGCAACATCTAACATAAATAATCCACTGTTTAAGGTTCCCCTACTGATGATCTCATCATCCAAAATTAATGAACAACTATTGTTCTTAAAAACAAACTTGTATTCATTATTTGTCGAACAAGAAATGAAAATGATGTTTTTGATGATTGAAGGAACAAAGTAGCATATATCTAATGTAAGAAGAGCTCCACCAAACAAATGTAAGGTGACCTCGCCAATGGCAACAACAGCAACCTTTGCGCCATTCCCCATCCTTAAGTCCATCTCGCCTATTGCCAATGTCCTTGGCCTTACCAGAACCCGCAACGAATTGCAGATATGAGATACACTATCGGTATCTAATACCTATGCATAATAATAACTTTTTGACAAATAGAGATCAATCATGTACCTGAAGCTTCTCCAAGCTTCTATTTCGCATTTTCTGCAAGGTGTTCCTTATAGTTTCTCTTCTAGTACCTATCTTTCTCGCAGTGTAATCACTAGCCTTTGTCCTTCGTTGAGTCTTTTTTAGTAACCTTTGCCTTGCTCAATTTGCCCTTGGCCTTACCCTTCTCAAGAGATTTCTTTACCTTCCTTTTTATTCTGGTCTTACCAACATGGAGAATTAGCTTCTTTTTTATGGGCTTTTAGCCCCTCTTAACATATTGAAGAGCTCGAGGAAAGTCACCTTAAGCTTATTCATATTAAAATTCATTATGAACTGGAAAAATGAATCTGAGAGGGACTAAAGTATGAGATTCACACACAGGTTATTCTCTTGGACCAATCCTAGACTCATTAGCTTTTCAATCCATTCAATCATTTTAATGACATGGTTTTGAACCGATGCCCCCTCAGCCATCCTTGAGTGGAAGAGACTCTTGGATATCTCATATCGTTGAGTCCTTCCCTCTTCCTCAAAAAATTTATGAAGATAAAGGAGGATGGATCTAGTATCCATCTTTTTATGTTGTATCTACCATGGTCCGCCATATCGAATCGTACCGCCCGGTACGGGCGGTACATACTGGTCCGACCAGAGCCAGGTATGCTGAACAACCGGTCGTCGGTCGATTGATAGCGATGACAGTCTGCAATAGCACTTCTTAGTAGTAGTGCAATTTGTTATAGTAGCGAAGACAAAGTGCAACAAAGACATCTGTAGCAATGCACTGTAGTAGTGCTACAGTGCTCGATGCACCTAAGTGAACTGCTCGGTACATAGTACCGTACTAGTACCGAGCCTAGGTCGAAATATCGGTACAGTACGGTATTGTGAACCTTGGTCTCTACAACTCGAGAGTCATAGAGGCTAACATGTAACATTGAGCTAGAGTGGAATCATCTTCATATATCATGTAAGGAGCAATCGCTTCCTTAATCGCCCCTTCTCCAGGCTCAGGCATTATCTCATCAAGAACATACGCGATTTTCTTCGCTATGAGAATAATTCTCAGGTTGCGAAATCAATCCTCGTAGTTCAGACCATAGTTTGCCATACTGAATCGTATCGCCCGGTACCGATCCGACCGTAGCACCTTTGACTTATATAGTAGCAAAGACAAAGGTCAACAAGACATTAGAAGCAATGCACCTTTAAAGCGATGCTCTCTGTTTCTCGGTGCACTGAAAGTGTATCGCTTGGTACATAATCCCTCTTACCGCAGAGCCCAGTCGAAATACACCGGACGGCATTATGGTATTGCAAACCTTGGTTCAGACTAGTAAAACTGTTGACATCAAGTATAACACGTAAGGGGTTTGTAAATGATATTTTTTCTGAAAAATAAAGATGTAACAGAAAATTAATAGCATGCAGACATATGGGTCAATCTCATTGTCTCATGACTTAATATTATTACCGGAGTGATTTTTTCGATTTGATTTGGTCTTGTAGCTAAATATAACGCGTTACACATATATATAGTATATATATTTACATCGTATTCAAATATATACCTAGTAGGTGCAGAAATAAATTAATAAAATATATATATATATATATATATATATATATATATATATATATATCTCCACACTAGATGATCATGGACTAGGAACTAGCGTGATCAAGCTTGAGCCAAAAGGCTTGGTCACAAACAAAAAACCTATGTGTCTCGGCACATCTCCATGCCTGGTGATCTTTTATCTCGTCCTTATCGATCCTGCTAGTACTTTTATGCTTCTACCGCGCCTTTTTTTGCAATTATAATTTAATTACAAGCATGCAGGCCCAAAATGTATATTTTATACAAATAAAAAACGTTAATCTCATCAAGGGGAGATATAATTTAAGGGAGATAGAATTTTATACATATCAAATTTAAATAAAAGAGTGAGAGGGAGGCTCACAGGCCCTAATAAATCATCACACACTTACATACACAAACATCCACTTATGGTCTATGATTATTTGCCTACAATATATATATATATATATATATATCGAACTAACTAGGTGATAATTAATTAAACTTATATTAACTATTAATACAATTTGGGAAACCCTAGCCTCTAGGTAACCTTGGTCACCAGGTGTTAGTGTAAACAACTTTAAACTGTGGCCTCGGGGCCGACACGGCTCGGTTCGGGTCCGGATGACGGGGGATCTTCCCGAGGCGACCTTTGAGACTATTGAGGTGGCCGACCGCGGTGGTCCGATCGCGGCGGGTCAGCTGTTTCCTCTGGGAGGGGACTCCTCGCCTGGGCACGCGATGGGAGGCGCCCCATCTTTGTCCCTGCACACAGGTCGGGTCGGGAGGCTCGACTCGACCCCTCCGACGATCAAGTTAGTTGATGTGAAGGGGATTTCAGATGAAGAAGTCTTTTTGGTTTCTCCCTCCTTCATCCCGTTCAGAATGCGAGGGTATTTATAGGGAAACTTACTGTTTCCTGATGTGCCCGCTTGCAGGGGGCAGGCTGGTAGCGTCTGACATTGGTGTTGGCGTGGCGTGAAGAACCCGAGCCCGAAAGCAAGTTAATCGCCTCGGCCGACGTTCTGAGTCCGTTTGACCAGTCTTTGTTCGATCGATCGGCGGGCGCCATCCGACGTCAACCAAGTCTTATCATAATTACTATCCTCATTATATTCCCCCCCGGAAAGAAGCTATGCGTCGATCGTTGTAACGGGAGTCTGAGACATGGCTTCAGCTTTCAGGCGGGCTGGCCGCGCAGGCGCGGTCTCGAGGAGCATGGAGCCGAGGAGCATGATGCAGGCAGGCAAGCCGCGCAGGTGTGTCTCGGGGGGCATGGAGCCGAGGAGCACGACGCAGGCGGGCTGGCCGCGCAGGTGTGTCTCGGGGGGCATGGAGCCGAGGAGCACGACTCAGGTGGGCTAGCTGCGCAGGTGTGTCTCGGGAAGCATGGGGTCGAGGAGCACGACGCAGGCGGGCTGGCCACGCAGGTGTGTCTCGTGGAGCATGGAGCCGAGGAGCACGATGCAAGCGGGCAAGCCGCGTAGGTATGGTCTAGGGCATCACGTGGTCGAGGAGCACGACGCAGGTGGGCAGGCCGCGTAGGTGTGGTCCTGGGCATCATGCGGCCGAGGAGCACGACGCAGGCGGGCTGGCCGCGCAAGTGTGGTCTCGGGCAACATAGCCGAGGGATGTGGCTCGGGCGGGTAGGCCGCGCTGAGGTGGACTCGGCAGTCTACGGTCGAGCCGTGTAGATTCAGAAGGGTTTAAGCCGGGGCTAACCGCGAGCCGAGAGGGGGTCAGGCACATATTGAACCTTCGCTCGGAAGAGATTGAGGCAGGGCTTATATTTCTTTTCATGAGGACTACATCGGGTAGCCACCGCGGGTGCTTGACTTCTTCTATGGAGCCCGTTGCCAGAAGTTGTCCCTTCTCCTCACGGCCGCCCAGGCCTCCGCCGCGATGTACCGGTTAGCCCGCTGGAGCATCTCTGGCACCGTGGTGGGAGGTTGCTCCGCGAGGGACCAGAGGAATCTGGAAGGTCGTAGGCCTATCATAAACGCCTGCACTAACAAAGAGGGGTGAGTGTTTGGCAAACCTCGGATTTTCGTGTTAAAGCGATCCACAAATGTGAGAGGGGCTCGTCCTCCCTTTGTTTGAGTCCGAGGAGCATTGCCGCGGAAGGCTTCGGTCGTGCATAGGCCACGAAATGGAGCTCAAAGTCTTTGACGAGCTGGTCGAAGGAAGCGATCGTTCCGGTCTTCAAGCCGCCATACCACGCGTGGGTCGGCCCTCTCAGAGTGGTAGTGAACGCTCTGCACATTAGGGCATCAGAGGTTCCGTATAGCGCCATTTGGGCGCGAAAAGCAGCTACATGGTCCGCTGGGTCGGTGGAGCCATCGTAAGCGTCCAGAGAGGGGAGTTGGAAGTTCGGGGGAACTGTCTGATCCCGTATCTCGGGCTTGAAGGGAGACCCTTAGTGTGCGTCATCCCCGAGCTCTCCCTTGGACCTGCGAACCTCTTTCTGCACCTCGTCGAGTTGCTGGCTGACGAAGCGCAACTGGGCCCGTAGGGAGTTCGAAGAGAGTGCCTCGAGTTCCGGGCGGCCGCTCGGGTTTGCCATCACTGGATCCCCGAGTGGGACCGGTCGGACCCGAGGCAAAGTGGGGGGCTCCGGAAGTGTCATGTGGGCCCGAATGGGCGCCTTGCGTTGTCGCAGTGGTTCGATCGCAGGCGGGTGCGCCGGATGAGAAACGAGCGGGATAATGGTTTGCACCATACCCATCAAAGCTCGGACTTGATGAGCGAGGTCCTGAAAGGCCTCGGACGACACGGGCGAGGGGTCGGCGGGGGCACCAACGGGCGGCGACAAGCTCGGGTCGTTGAATATCCGCCAATATCGTTCTAAGGTCGTGGCGGGGTGTTCGTCACGATGGTCTGCGTGCGGGGGATGTTCCCCCGAGGCGTCAATCGGGTGCGACCTCTCAGTCGTGGGCTCATCTGAGCCGCTCGGGTGATCACCCGACATTCCGGGCCCTCCTAACGCCAAAATGTTAGTGTAAACAACTTTAAGCCGTGGCCTCGGGGCCGACGCGACTCGGTTCGGGTCTGGATGACGGGGGATCTTCCCGAGGCGACCTTTAAGACTGCTGAGGTGGCCGACCACGGTGGTCCGATCGTGGCGGGTCAGTCGTTTCCTCTAGGAGGGGACTCCTCACTTGGGCACGTGATGGGAGGCGCCCCGTCTTTGTCCCTACACACAGGTCGGGTCGGGAGGCTCGACCCGACCTCTCCGATGATCAAGTTAGTTAATGTGAAGGGGATTTCAGATGAAGAAGTCTTTTTAGTTTCTCCCTCCTTCATCCCGTTCATAATGCGAGGGTATTTATAGGGAAGCTTACTGTTTCCTGATGTGCCCGCTTGCAGGGGGTAGGCTGCTAGCGTCTGACATTGGTGTTGGTGTGGCGTGAATAACCGAGCCTGAGAAGGCGTTAATGCGCCTCGGTCGACGTTTTGGTCCGTTTGACCAGGTGCTGTTGTGTCGATTGAGACGTGAGGCGTCATCTAACGTCAGCCGAGTCTTATCATAATTACTACCCTCATCACCAGGAATCCTTGGCCGCAAGGTATCCTTGGCTACTAGGAAGCCCTGGCTGCCAAGAAAACTTATCGGCCAATTGGAAAATTGGCCACCTATATCATCGCCACTGCTCTCGGCCAGATTGCAAGCCTTCAGGAACATTTCGTGGTAGCTTAAGTTTTGTAGGGAAATCTAGGGGTCGACATCACATGCGCAGTGGAAAAACATAAAATAAAAATTGTAGATTTCCCAAAAGGTGTTTGTCATCGTGCGAAGATTATTGTGTAAAAACTTGCAAAACCGAAAACAGCATATATAAAAGATTGTGTTACTTAGGGAGATCGTATATTCCTGAATTCCTGCAGATCTGTGAGGGAGG
Organism: Musa schizocarpa; assembly: GCA_900464855.2. Lineage (NCBI taxonomy): Eukaryota > Viridiplantae > Streptophyta > Magnoliopsida > Zingiberales > Musaceae > Musa > Musa schizocarpa. The sequence goes on from LS990915.1 coordinate 35,329,420, forward strand.
ATAAAAGAGATTAAGCGTCCTCCTCTCTAGTGGTAATCCACACAGCAGGGGTTGTGAAGATACTCCTCGAATCGTTGTTCAAATCTCCGCACTTGCTATCTGAGGAGGAGAAGGGGAGAGGAGAATAGGAGGTGACAACTCAGAAGCCCCTAGCTTATAGGCCTTTGGTTCCCTTCTATTTATAGAGGTCCCCTGTCAACTTAACCCGACCGTATATCGGGCATGGTGTCATTAGGCCCATACTGTCATGACTCGAGCCTGATGGGCTAATTGGCCTATCCACTTCGTTTGGTCTAAACCACTGACCAAAATGCTTAAGCTGAAGTTGATAGTAGTACACTCATCAGACCCTTATAAGTCAATCTTAATCTTGCCCACTTTTGATGAGGGACTAATCAGGGGTGTTACAATCACCCCCACTCAAAGGCTTGACGTCCTCGTCAAGCCCCAACATAACCCAGATCAAACCTTAGCACGGTATATGTGAGGCGAAGCCCAGTGGTGGCTCTACGCTGTGACGAGTCCTCTGACTCCGTCTACGGGTAGCCCTTTCCTACTTGATCCCCGTCACCATGCCCAAATGCTAGGTCGGCTCTGATACCAAATGTCATGACTCGAGCCTGATAGGCTAATTGGCCTATCAACTTCGTTTGGTCTAAACCACTGACCAAAATGCTTAAGCTGAAGTTGACAGTAGTACACTCATCAGACCCTTATAAGCCAATCTTAATCTTGCCCACTTTCGTTGTGGGACTAATCAAGGGTATTACAATCACCCCCACTCAAAGGCTTGACGTCCTCGTTAAGGCCCAACATAACCCAGATCAGACCCTAGCATAGTGCATGTGAGGCATAGCCTAGTGGTGGCTCCACGCCGTGACGAGTCCTCAGATTCCGTCTATGGGTAGCCCTTTTCTACTCGACCCCCCTCACCATACCCAAATACTAGGTCGGCTCTGATACCAAATGTCATGACCCGAGCTTGATAGGCTAACTAGCCTATCAATTTCGTTTGGTCTAAACCACTGACCAAAATTCTTAAGCTGAAGTTGATAGTAGTACACTCATCAGACCCTTATAAGTCAATCTTAATCTTGCCCACTTTCAATGTGAGACTAATCAAGGAATATTTAGGATCTGTGTTTAAAAAGAATTGGTCTTATTATCATGATCTTATTATGATCCAATTCTCGTTGCACAAATTTAAGGAAATCACAATATATATTCATCATGCAATACAGAGTGAGAAAATAACATTATTAACTAACAGAGATTGTGTAGCGGATCACAAGTGTCATCACACACGTGATTGGTTTGTAGGCCACCTATAACTAGTAATCTCTCTCTTGACTTAAAGCCAATCACTTATGTGCTTAATCCCCATCAGACTCTGGTGACGTTAAAATACAATTTGAGACAATGGCTTTATCAGTGGATCTTTAATGTTATCCTCGGACAAAACTCTTTCTACTGCTACATTGTCATGGGCTACGATCTCTTTGATCAAATGGAACCTCCTCGTGCTTGATTCCAATTTTACCTAGATGACCACCTGAGGTTTTTACATCTACCACTAGACAAAACTAGCTAAGTCCATGACACAACGATCAAATCGACCATTGGGATATGTTGTAGCTTGTTAAAACCTCCTTCCTTTCTCTCTTTCACTCAGTCTCACTCAGTCTTGTAAATTTTTGGTTGATTGGTTGTTTTTCTTATATTTAATGTGATCAAAGTCTAATTAGTGATAATCAATGTTATTTTCTTGTAAATCCAATTAGGGGTCATTAGGTATAATTTGGGGCTCTTTATATCTTGTTCTTAGTTATTTGATGATGAATTTATTGATTGATTAAGTGTTTTTTATTTTATTTAATAAGATTTTACTCTGATTAGAGCTAATTAGTGTCATTTTCTTACTTTTAGACCCAGACCCAATTAAAAATCGTTAGATATAATATAGGGCTAATCACATCTTAGCTACACTTTATTCCTTGATGGATCTGAAGAGATAAATTCAATTTTTTCATCCTTATAACCTAGAATTTCTAGTCATTTATGACTATGTTGAAAATGCCATTTTAACAAAATTATGGGATGGACTTTTGTCATCCCCAGTTATTTTATCAGCTTGTTTTAACTTTTAATGTCATGGTTTATTGGAAATGCCAATTTGTACTTGCAATGATGAAAATCAAGTATCAAGTCCCAATTTATTCTAATACATCAATGTGTCCATTCATAGGTAGTTCGATTAGCCTCATTTCAGGATGCTCCTTCTATACCACCATTCATAACATTGCCCAAGCAGCACAAAGTAGATGGGGAAGATACAGTGTTGCCAAAAGAGATGGAAGAAAAAAAAGTGAATGAAGTTGCTGTCGCTGGAGGAGGTGTATCTGTAGCAGCTACTCGTTTTCCTCCCGAACAGAAACGCCCCATAGGGCCTCTTGTTGTGGTTGGAGTTAGAGATGGGGTTCTTTGGCTTATTGACAGGTGAGATCACATTCTTGTTGATTGAAACCTTAAATCTGTTGACACATTTTATTTCACATATTGGATCTGACCAGAAACTTGCATTGTTAGTTTGTCTAGACAATACATATAATAGATTTCTTCAAAGTTCAATATTTTTATTGAACTCGCAATTTCTTGTTGTATTGATGGTTGAAATATTTGGTCAGCTGAAATCATGAGGATCATAATGCTGATGAGAATTACAATGTGCCATGAACTTCATCATGCTTCTATTCATATGTTTACACATGTCACTTTCAGGGATTAATTAATTAACACCAAATGTTGCTGGTCAAGTTTACAACTTTAGTAATTGCACCTTGACAGCCCTTTGATCCTAAGCTCCTTGTACGAGAATGACATGTAGGAAGGCCATAATCTCTCAAATAGATCTAAATGCTGTTGTAGTTTGAATATATCAAAATCTGTTTTAAATCTTTTGATCATTGTTAAAGAATCATTAGTTTTCTTGAGCCTTCAATTGTGTCTTGTGCACGCTCTAATATCCATGACATGATACTTCTTTTTGGGGGAAAAAGTGCCATAGGCTGGATAAACAAGTAAGTTTCAACCATGCATCCAAATTTTAGAAAATAACTTCATGCCATCCAGTTTCACAATATGAAGAAAAAATATGAAAGCTTCTTTTTGGAACTCTTACTGTACTGCCACAAAACTATTTGGACATTGAACACTTCCAAAGTTATGATCAATTCATAAAAATATATAAACATGAAAGTGCTGTAAGAAAACTCAGCGTATCACATAATTGGTTGAATATTATTGCTCCTACTAGGCAAGCATTTTAGAGCATCAAGTAATACCAAAACAAAGATTTCTAACCTAATAGAACATCTATGATCTAACATATCTGTAATGGCTCTAAAACTTGATTATTCAAAATAGGTTTACTTGGCAGCTTGAAACTTCAAAATTGTCGAGGCTAGCAAACTTTTTAAGGTAGACCTGATTAATACTTTTAATTATAATTTTGTCTAAAAATGTTTTAATGTCATTCAAACAAAATGTGCTTTAATTTGATTGAATATCAGAATATCAGAATTATAATTTCATTGAACATCTTTTGCCAATTTTTGGCCCTAAAGATTACAGTCTGATGGTGGACCATGACATGACTGCTCCTAAAATTGAAAATATTTATAATCTGATTTGCCGCTAAAAGGCACCATGCACGTCATAAGAAATTAACTGCATATGATATTATCACACATTTTTCCACTAATTTATATGATTTACAAATGAGAGCTAAATTCTTCTCCATGTAGATGAGGCATAGTAATAAATCATTTTTTGCTTTTTTTATGTTCACCTACTTCAATCAGATAGGCCATGTGTATCATTATTTTTCTTATTTTTTTGTTTAATAACTTCTTTTCAGTGCATAACATTATTAAATCGATGAGGTTTTGACTAACATACATTGCATGATTTAATATGATTTTGTTTTCATATGTTATTCCTTTTTATAAAAAAGGTGAAGTCATATATTGACAAAGTTTCTTGGAACTGAGGGAATGGTGCTAATTTTACGAATAGTGGATGTGTATAAAAAAAGAGATTCTGAACTACAAATAAGACCATTATTTTGTGCTCCACAAATTCAGTGATGATCATATTTTGCTTTCTTAAAATACATGGGTTGTAGAGTTGAAAAATCATTAGATAGCAACCTCAAAGGTTATGTTATAACAAAGAAATTGTGAAGCAAAATCACTAATCATTATATTACTTGCAAATCTATATTATGTGTCCTAGTAGTTTTAGTGCTCTTTATTAGAGGATAAGAACATTGTTTTTAGATGATATTTTTAACAAGGTTTTCAATTTTGAATATTGGATATGGAGGCAAGCAGTGGACGGAGAATGGAGGAACAGCAGTAAGTGGTGGTGGTTAGGCGACACGGAGAGATTTAGAGAAGGCTCATGTTTCACATGCCTTAGAGGGCATCGAGCCTCAGCATTAATAGAAGTTTTATTATAGAACTGTTTTTCTTTAGACCAGACTAAATCACCCGAAATGTGGTAGTCCTACAGGTTCATGGACCAGTCCTGCGAAATTAATATCCTTGATTTTTATCAAATAGTTGTATGAAAATTGGTTAATGATCAAATGGCTTTCTTCAATTTTGAGGTTTTCCTGGTTATTCGTTTGTTTAAATAGAAAATTGTTCTGGAGATTCTGAAAGCAATGAGATAGCTCTCATATCGGCAGGGATTTAGGTTTTCTCTCATGTTTTTCATTTTCTGTTTTGTTCACTACTCATGGATATACATCGGATGATCCATAGTAATTATACAGGTATTATATATTCAATAGCATGCTTTGGCGGTAGACTATGGAAGAAAAAATTTCTCATGAAAATATGTTGTAGCAACTACATTGCGAAATGTTTGTTAGAAATAGGTCTACTCTTGTTCTTATTTTATTACATATGCATAATGGAAGGGGGAGCACTGATTTTTATTAATCGACTTCATAATTGATTATGATTAGTAAATTTCCTTGTACCTCCTGTTTCACTTGAATGCCTTTTTTAATCCCAGGTCATCCATATGTTTGCTCGCTTATGTACATCTATTTGCTAATCAAATTTCATCTACCATGCAAAGAATCTATTAAGATCATAATTTTTGTGTCATCCAGTTTGTGTTTAGTAATTTTCTCCTGACGGCTGTGGTGATCTGTTATCAGGTATATGTGTGCACATGCCTTGTCTCTCAGCCATCCAGGTATTCGTTGCCGGTGTCTTGCTGCATATGGAGATGCAGTGAGTGCAGTGAAATGGTAAACCATTGTGATATGTATTCATATTTTATATTTAGCATCTTTGAAAGAAGACTTGTGAGCATTTCCTCACCGCTGCAGGGCAACCAGGCTTAGCCGTGAGCATCATGATGATTTGGCTCAGTTCATGCTTGGGATGGGATATGCGACAGAAGCTCTTCATCTGCCAGGAATATCCAAGAGGTTCGTATAGAAGGCTATTTAAAATATTTATTATCATCATCAGTGGCATGCCGTTTTTATATATGTCTTACTGCTTGTTTTGTGTTTGAGCAGAAAATAGTCTACTCCTGATTGTGAAATTTGATACTGGTTTAGATTCAAGGGAGAAATTAAGGTCAAATTTACCCTGATTTCCTTCAGGTTAGAGTTTGAATTGGCCATGCAGAGCAATGACTTAAAGAGAGCCTTGCAGTGCTTGTTGACGATGAGCAATAGCAGGGATGTTGGTCAAGAAACTACTGCTGCAGATATCACTGAGATTCTCAGTCTCACTGCTGTTAAGCAGGAAAATCTTGTGGATGCTGTCCAGGGTATAGCAAAGTTTGCTAAGGAATTTTTGGACCTTATTGATGCTGCAGATGCCACAGGACAAGCTGATATTGCTCGTGAAGCTCTGAAAAGGCTGGCTTCTGCTGGATCTGTGAAGGGTGCTTTGCAAGGTCAAGTTTTGAGAGGGCTTGCACTACGGCTTGCAAATCATGGAGAGCTGACCAGACTTTCAGTACGTAAACAATCTTTTCTTCGATCACAATAAAAGTAATATCTTTTCGTTGATGGCATAGGCATATATATATAAGCAATAAACATAATCACACTTCAAATAATATATACTTTGTGGTTCATGATTCTACCAAAATTTTGGCTTTACTTATGTAGATATATTATTTTTTAATTTCATCAGGATCATATCAAACTTGTGGCAATTGTTTTGCTGGTTATTAAGCTATTGCATTCAATTAGATGCTCCTGGCCTCTAACAAGAACCGTATTGAAAGATATATTGTACAATACACTTGGATTTAAAGTACTTTGAGAAGAATTCAATGGTGAACATTAGATATAAACCCTTAATCTTCAGCATCTTAATTACATTTAGCTGCGCACATGTAACACTAGAGTTTGCATGAAACAACATATATTGCTTTTATCCTTTCTCTATTTCTTACTTTCTTGGTTGTTACCTCTAGAGCATTTTAAAGGGATGGGAAGTCGTTGTCATGCTCATAATTCCTCCATCTAATACTTAGCTATACTCACTTATCTCAACATTGATTATGTATTTCTAACTTATAAGTTTATTAGTCCATCCAATTGCTAATAATTACTTCATTGGAATTCTAAAAGGGCCCTCAATATTTTTATATAATATAATTTATTTATTATCTCATATTGAATTTCAATGCTAGGTACCAAATATCCATTAAATATAATACACTGACAACTTCTTTGTCAAACTCAATAGATGAGTTTTTATAAAAAAAATTTGGGTTTAAATAGTATCTTGCTATAATGGATGATGAAGCTGATATTCCCATCTCTTATTTGTAATTACAAAGATATCCTTATAATTCTCATTCTTACTAAAGTTTTTATATTTTTTCTTTAATTCTCACCTAGCCTCATATATATATATATATATATATATATATATATATATATATATATATACCATTGTCGTAGTTTTTTGTTATTTGTAACCCCAAGAACTCTAACAAAAGAACCCATTACTTTTAGTATATAAACCATATTATTGCAAAAGGATGACATCAAAATGATATCATTTGTTCTCTTGCCATTAGCATTTTGACCATTTACATGTCACCCACTTTTTTGAGGTAAACGTGTTTATAAGATTATGATTTTGAGAAATATCGTGACAAAGCGAGTGACACTATATTTCACCAATTTGCTTATAAATTCTTCAATCATGTTTAATGCTCTAATGTGATTGTATATACAACCAACAATAAAATCACTCTCTAAACTAACAACATTTAGAATCTTTTTAATATCCTCTAACATAACATAAGATCAATATAATATGTTGCATATGAATTCTAATATGAATGTCGCCTTTTTTTCTTGGAGTAATATACCTAAAAAAGAGGAAAATAAAAATGATAAGTGTCTAAGTATATAAATAACATAATTAAAATTTTAAAACATTCAAAGCAAAAGTGATGTCAACTGAGACATACTTGCTTATGTTGTTTAATATAAATTAAACAATATTGTATATTCTAATTTTTGCTACAAACTTGTCAAGTAACATAGTTCATAATGAACAATTTAATAAAAAATTCATTATACTCCTTTGTCTCCTTTCGATTCATGCATTTGGCATAATAACTATGTATTGCCTATATGTCCTTATGACCCTTCAAATAATAATTTGTATAATCTAACTCCTTTCTTAGTAATAGGACTCTCAACTCATAATAACTTGGGGGCTTTAATTTAGAACTATATCTTTCAATAGTTTCACTCATATGTTTAAAAATGTCTAAACTTGCAACATTAAAGAAAATAGTTGTTTGATAAAAGAAACAAGTAATGTCTTATATTTTATTTTCATTGCTTCTTTGTTTTTTATATAATTTACATTTATTTATCTTAATTTTGTTCCTTTTTGGTCTTATATAGCTTTGTCTGATTCTTTAAACATGTACAAACTTGTTCTTTTATGTAATTATAGACTTTGTAGCAAGGTATACAGTTTCGAATGATACCGCCTAGTACAGGCGGTACGTACCAGTCCGATAGCATACCAATACACGGACTGTCTTGTACTGGGTGAAACACTTAAAAGCACCCCATATCAGATGATACGGGGTTATATCAGGCAATAACGATCGAAATTTCGACCGTTACCGCCCGTCATAGCTCTGTAACGACCGAAATCGACCGTTACTACTTGGTAACAGTGCTCCAACAATTAAATTGACCATTGGAGCCCTTTCTCATAGGTTTTTAAACCCTTCTTCTCCCTTATTTTACTCTATTTCATTCTCATACTCTCTTAAACTATCTCAAACTCTTTTTTTCCCATATTTGCGCGGAAGGGGAAGAGGAAGGCAGTGGATGAATTTGAGCAGATGCAACAGAGCCTACATGATGTAGACACAGAAAAAAGCTCATTGTATTCACAGTCGTTGTATTATGGAGAATCATACGGGCAACAGCAGTACGGTGATAGTTGGTCATCCTTCTTTGAGCAACAGAATGGTATTGAGCAGCAGATCAGTAGCGAAAGTAGAAGCTTTGACATTCACTAATATATGCCTCAGGAGCTGCCTCGGACAAATGTGATTCATAACGATCAGCCTACGATCATCACCACATTGTTACATCAATAGCATACGATATATCAATACACTATGTCGTGGAATCAGTTTCATGATTAGATCCAACAAACATCTCATATTGATATGCAGATGTATAGGATCGAGGATCCCGATCCACCACTCGTTGAGGCTCGTTGTTCGTTTCGATGGTAGAATCAACTAGTGTCTGCGATGAATCGAAATGTACGCCCGACGCAGGCGATGACGCATCGTCCGGGTACATGTGGTCGATACGCGGACCGCCTGTTACGGGTCCGATCTTCAGAGCGGTGTATTGTAGTAGAGCTTCTGAGACGCGCACACACCGGTGTACCTCTCTGGTACCTGCATCTGCAATCCGCATTCAGCACGAGCCCAGTCGAAACACCTGCGGTATGATATTCACAACCTTGAATCAACAATTAGGTATATCTATATATGTGATTATTTAATTCATTTGAATTTTAGAGTTTATATTGTAACAAAATAGTCTAACAATTCAAATGATTTTTCTGTTGATATTTCAATATTTATATAAGGATAATCCGTAACGGACTAAAATATGAACCTTGTACAAGACTATTCCTCAAAGCTCGAAAAGATATGTGATACTATTCTTATCTAATTTACATTGATTTTGTTAAACTTATATTATTGCTATATTTATTTCTAACTTAAAAACCCTATCCTAACTTTTTTTATTTCTAAGTATTTTTGAAAGATTTTACACCTAAATTAGGTATACCGCTCGGTACACAGTACCGTATCGTACCGTACCGAGCCAAGCTCGAAACATCAGTATGGTATGGTATTTCAATCCTTGCTTTGTAGCAACTAAGGTTTGAAATATCGTATCGTACAGGGGTTTCGACATTCGCTCGGTACGGTACGATACAATATACCGTTCGGTATACCGCTCGGTATATATATATATATATATAAGATTTTTTATATATAAAATATTTGTATAAAAGGTGATATCGTCGAAAAAGGTGATGCGACGTGGCCTTTTTCGACGACGTCGCCTTTATATATATATATATATATATATACTGTCTGGTAACGGATGATCCATGTATCGGTCAGCTAACGGATTGTTACGTATCACCCTGTAGGGGCGATATTATTCGAAACTGCATACCTTGGTAGCAACAACAACTTTCTTTTCTCTATTAAAAACTCTTCCTTTGCTACTATTGATTATTTTCTATGTCATCTTTCCATTTAGCATATAACAATAACAAAATCATAAATCTCAACTATTTGGGATTGACTATATGGATTTTTTATTGTCAATGAGATATATATAAGTCCCAACTATTTGGGATCGGCTATATAGACTTTCTTTTCTCCTCTATCAGATACTCTTCTCTTGCTACTATTGATATTTTCTATATCATCTTTCCGTTTAGCTTACAACAATAACAAAATCATAAGTCCCAACTATTTGGGATCGGCTATATAGATTTTTTGTCGTTATTATGATATATAAAATATCCTATATTTAATTAAGTTTAGAGTATTTAAATCTTTATTTATAGTTTTTATTTAAGTCTTTTTAGGCCTTCCTCCATCTCTCCTCGTACCACTAACATTAATCATTTCACATCTTCTAACTACTACATTCATTGGTCTCTTAAGTACATATCCATACCATCTTAACGATTCTCTCTCATCTTATCTTCTATCATAATGATACCTAGTTGTTCATGAATAAATAATAAAAATATTCAATCATAATGCTTTGGTAAATAATGCTTCTCATTCAGTCTTCCCATTCAGCATCATCTTCAAAATTTTGAGTGTCATCATGCTTTGGTAAATAATGAGAAGATTCAATCTTTTTTTCTTTAGATCACTTGTAATTCTTGTTTTACATTAGGTAGACCTTTTGCATATTGATTTAACTTTCTTTCCCAACTTGATGTTGTTTTATGTGAAAAATATCACCTTTAGTATATTTCTTATTAAAAATAAGACATTAGGATTTTTAGGATTCTTTAGATGATCATAAGGATTTTAATTTTGAATAATACCACTCGTACTAGGTGGTATGTACTAGTCCGCCAACAGACCGGTTCGTGGACCACTCGCTACTAGGTGGTACCGTCAATTGGAGCTGTTTTCGCCCCGTTATCACTCGAAATTGGTCGGTGACGATCGATTTCAACCGTCACTGCCCATTACCGAGTGGCATTAGCCGAGGGAGAAAAAAAAGGGAGAACTTGGAGATCTAGCGTCGCTCTCCCTCGACGATCCTGGTCTGTCGCCGCCCTCCCTCGCTAGATGTCGCAGATTAAGTTTCGTCTCCTTGTCTGAGGTGACGAGGCCTTGACATCGTCGGCGACTTCTCCTCATCCACGCGGGAAGAAGAAGCCTCGACGATGTCATGGGGAGAAGAAACCGAGCGTCGTTGAGGCAACATTTCTTCACCCTTTTTTGCACGGGGAGAAGGAAACCGAGCATTTCTTCGCCCCACTGTCACGGACTTAGTTGGTTTTGCCTAAGTCGTGCGGCACCCTTGCGTGTCCGTCCGCAAAGGTTAGCCTCCCCGAAGCCTCCCATGGTCCCTTAGGTCCCACAAAAGAGAGAACAGGACAGAGAAAAGGCCTCACTCAGGATCCACAAGCAAACATCTCCGAAAAACACTTTATAGACAATGCAAATTATAAACAGACTTTACAAGCTCTGAACAGTTGCACAACAAAGGGTAAAATTGTCCATTCTGGGACCGACATCTCTCTCACACGTGTCCACATGACACAACCTTTATTTACTGAGCCTAAAGCGCCACCGGCCCAACTAAAATGGGACTATCGAGCTTTGGCCGTCCCCTACATCTTTGTCAAAGCATGGACGTACCAAAAAAACACGGACATACATAAGCATTACATCAAACACCCCGTTTTAGAAGTTTGTCCGTGACATTCTCCCCACTTATTCCTTTTCGACATCCTGTCTGGCGAAGCCTTTATCGACACCGCGAACTCCTTCCCTCTCTTTGAGTCTTCAATCTTCGCTCCAACCGCAATCGTCCCCTTGGCTCCCAATTTGCTCTCCACTATTGTTTTTTGTCATCAACCTTTTGATCCGCCATCGCCTTGACTCACCAATGACTCGACTCGGTGTGGGGTTGGTGAGTTGTGTTGATCCTTGTTGATTCCTACCAGTTCTTGAATGAAGGAAAAGACCATCCCTATCTTCGCCAGTCTCTCAAATGCCTCATGTTTGCTTGAATCGGGTGGATGCTTGTTGGAGCTTTTAACGAGCATCGCCTCTCGAACTTTCGAAGATTTGGGTCCTTCCTCCACAAAATTTGCTCATTGACTCTTCTTTAACTTAGTTGTCACATCCAAGTAGGTTCGCACCACTTCCGCTTTTCGATTGGCATTTCGTTTGGGAAATGAAGCGGACAATCTACTCTCGATAACAATCGATCACCATTTGGTGAGGATTTGACAACTATTGTCTTCCATTATCTTGAAGGGTCTTTGAACTTTTGAGCTCCTCTGGATAGATAAGAGAATTGGGGTACCGGTTTAAGCCCATTCTCTTAAGGTTGAAAGACAAAGGTTACTTGACTTCCCCTCCTCGAGGTTGTACTCCATGCGTCGAAATGGTTACTAGCCTTCTGCTCTTTGCTCACACCGAAGCACTTGAAGTGTTTGCACTCCTTTAGCGTTGAGTTAGCTCATCGTGATTCACCTTCTGATGCCATTGAACTTACGGAATGCGGGAAGTTTTCACCCCACTTGGAGTAATTCTCTAATAGGTTTGGTTAAGCCTCACGGGATTGTGCCGTCTTCTCCATCAACTCTGCCTTCTCCCACGAGTAGCGAAGGTCCAAAGACCACGTCTTGACTACTTCGTTCCTTGGTTGTGCACTCTTGCATGACCGAAGTCCTTCACTTTTCGGCTATCTTGATGAAGCTCATTGACACCGGTCTTCTGAAGTTCCTTGGCCTCGCCCTTGACCTTTGTCTCGGTGCTTGGGTTTGCCTCTGCGTGCTCCACCTCCTCGACCCTTTCGACGACCAAGCGCTCTCCTCCATGAGCAAGGGATCAATGACTTTCCGCGGAAGTCTAAGCCTCTGCGGTACCGTGGCGTTGCCATGCCCATGGCACTACTATTGGTTGACTTCGCATCTCGTCCCTTTTTTTTCCAATCCGGTGGACATGCCTCTGTGGTACTCCTCCCGAGTCCACCTCCATTCTAATCGATGCTTGATTTTGGGTAACTAAGTCCCTCACGGACTCGTCGTCGCTTCCTCGCCCCTTCGACCCCACAGCTTCAACACCTCTCGTGTTCTCCAAAGCGACACCACAGGTCGATGGACAAATCAGGCTGCAACTCCCATGCACCGACCTCTGCCATCACGTTGTAGGGTTTCAGACGACGATTCTATTCTCCTTAGCTTCCTTGATAGCAACGTTAAACACTTTCGACCTTGTCCTCGACTTGCGGGCTCCCTTAAAAGCGAATATGAGCTCTTCGGAAGCATTCCACTCTCCGGTTAGCCGATCATACCATTGTATGATCAAGTCCCTCCATGAGACTCACTTGGTACTTGCATTCGAACTTTTCCCTTGGTGGAACCACGACCCCGTATGTTGATGATCAAGGCTTTCATCCGATGTAAAATTGATGATGATTTAAAGACAGCCTCTGGCGGTACCATGGCCTTCACTCCTTGAATCCATAGCCCTTCTTGCTGCCGTCGTGTTGTTCAATCGTGGAGCTTCCGGTAGCTCGATCGTACCTCAGATGATCTAGTCCCTCACGGGGCTAGGTTTGTGTGAATCGCGTTGCCACGAACTGTTCCCACCACGATCCATTTGCACCGTATAAGCCTCGATGACATCTCTATTGCGTTCGATCCTTGTGGGATGAACTTCGAATTGTGAACCCTTCATGTGTGGCCTCTACCAATACATCATGAGGTCTCTTCCACCTTCCGATTTTGTTAAGCTCCTTTGGCAATCGACCTTCATCCACCCACTTGGTGGGTCACACCACGATGAAGCACCGCTCTCTAGGGCGGTCAGGTAAACCCTAGTAGCTCCCAAAGTCCCCGACTTATTTGCAATTAGTGCACCATTGTATGCGGATCACGGGCCTCTACCCCTACCAAAGACAATCTTCGGCTTGTACCGCCTCGCTATATAACAACTTGAATGACAACATCAGTAGCATATTCTTCAAGAGTACCCGCCTCTGCGTCCTCTTGCCCGTGCTAAAGGCCTTCGATCCCAACTTCGCCTCCATGAATTGAGTTAGCCTTAGTTCCTCCATCAAATGCTCCTCCGAGATAAAGTGTATGTGCCCGAAAGCTCCCTTCGTCTTTGGCACCATGCAAGATGAGTCCGCTCCAACAGAATGAATGACCCATGGAACAACATGATCCCGCTCTTGCCTCTGCGAAGAGTTCATGTCCTTGACCTCTCCCCAAGGAAAGCACTATGCCTCGGGTCCATGTTCCATCTTCTACTTTGGCTTTCGCCTACGCGGCTTGGGTACCGTAAAGTTATACCCAAGTTGCTCCCCGCCTCGTTTTTGCATTGAGTCGATGGTGGCCCTCGTTGCCCACCATTCCGCGGGTCGCCCCCTTAAGTTCGATCTCCATATCGACTCCAAGTGTGCCTTCATTTGTGTTGCTTTGGGTCGCTCTCCCACTTGATCTCCAATGCATCCACCAATGCATTCTCTCGGCGAGATCATCGCGACGACTCCTCGTCGCTTGCTTTCGATCCATTGAGCTTCATGGAGTTGTTGTTTGTTGAGGTACTCCTCCTCAACTTGTGAGGTCCATCCCACATGATTCTCCCTCTGGAGAGCCGGGACTTATCCCTCCTGGATAACTGTCCCGTTAGAGCAACATCTCTCTTCGTTTTGGAGACCACCATCCCTTGGACTACTCCCGATCTGCTGAACAAACGTGCATTGTTCGCCTCTTCTTGCAAATGCACTTGCTAGATTGCAACTCCACGTCAATACATCCCCGCTGCACCCAAAGGCCTAGGCCTAGCAACATCTTTGAACTAGTTGCACCATTCACCTCCCTGGACGTATCCTTTGCATGCCAAGAAAAAGTTTCAATGCTCCATGGCGCCGAGTTTCGATTAAGCCTTGGATAACCCTGAATATTTAAATCGTCCGCGATACAAGCCCATGTATGAGTACCAAATTCTTCGAGCTAGCAATTTCCCTCACCTTTGTGAGCTTTGCATAACTCATTTGGTCGTTGAGCAACTCATTCCACCTTGGATGGTCTCATCCTTTACCAAGCGCCTCGCTTGCCTTGAGCACCATCAAGTATAGTTGTCAACGTTGAGTCGTAGCTCAAACTCAGCCATCCCAACCTTTGTGCGCTTCACATTCTTCCAAGCTTGTCTGTTCTCGTGGTGCCTCTTGCGCGAAGGGTTGGCCATTCCTCTGAATGCCAATCTCAATTGCTCGCTCCTCTGAGCGACTCATCTTCCCTACATCTCCATGCCTGTTTTCCCCCAAACGATCGCGTGTGTGCTGACTGCCCTCAACGCAGCCCCGTTAGGTCTCCCACGTTTGCATGCTAAGTGTTTCTATGAGTGCTTGTCCTGCTCTGATACCATCTATCACGGACTTAGCTGGTTTTGCTTAAGTCGTGCGGCACCCTTGCGTGTCCGTCCGTAAAGGTCAGCCTCCCCGAAGCCTCCCATGGTCCCTTAGGTCCCACAAAAGAGAGAACAGGACAGAGAAAAGGCCTCACTCGGGATCCATAAGCAAACATCTCCGAAAAACACTTTATAGACAATACAAATTATAAACATACTTTACAAGCTCTGAACAGTTGCACAACAAAGTGTAAAATGGTCCATTACAGACCGACAATCTCTCACACGTGTCCACATGACACAACCTTTATTTACAAGCCTAAAGCGGCCACCGACCCAACTAAAATGAGACTATCAAGCCTTCGGCCGTCCCCTACATGCTGTACAAAGCATGGACATACCAAAAGACACGGACATACATAAGCATTACATCAAACACCCTGTTTAGAAGTTTGTCCGTGACACCACGTGGGCAGAAAAACAAAACGATGTTTATATATATATATGTATATATATATATATATATGTATATATATCTCAAGCGGTACACAAGAATGTATCGCTCGGTATACTTGTACCATACCATACCGAGCTAAGCTCGATACTCCGCTACGATACGAAATTGTAAACCTTGGATGATTGTATATCAATCCTGGATTCTTTCTTAGGTTTCATGTTGATTATTCTTCTGAGTCACTCTTGACATTTGCTATTGATCCTAGAGTATAGAAAGGATTGAAATCGAAGGCAAAATTGTAGGAAATTCAATCATCTTGACAGAAGATTCAAATAACTAACAATGATTATCATTTTGTAGTAACCAATTAAGGTGTTGTTTTAGATCGAAATACCAATTAAGGTATTTTAGTTCAAACAATATGTTGATCTGATAGGGTGTTGTTTTAGATCAAAATACCAAGTGATTTATATCAAAAACATGTTGGTCTAACATTAAGAGGGTGTTGTTTTAGATAAAAATACCAACATGGTGTTTTAGTATGGCCATTTTAGTGGGATATTATGTTGTTTATCACATGATCCTAATCAGCATGTTATAGATCAAAAGATTCAAAATAAAATAAGACATTAAAGGGAGGACCAAATATGAAGGGAGCCTCTTATCCGGGGAGCATGAGTGTTACCTACATACATCATTGAAGAAAGAGAAGGAGAAGATAGAGAAGTGGTGGAGGACAACATATATCCGAGCAAAAGAAATAGGCGAAGGAGAGCATCTCCAACCGGGAGCATATAGTTAACGGGTGGTGAAAACTGCTTCAATGGATGATGGAGCCTATTTTCCAATAAGTAGTCGGTGGAGGAAGCAAGAGAGATTGCAACCATGATGAAGAGCAAGAATGATTGTACGAGAGGTTTCAGTCACTAAAGAAGTTTTGGCTGACACCAATGCCTCTATTCCAATAAAAAGTTTTAGTCGAGTAGAGATCACAGAAGACCATGGTTGTCAGGGAGAAGTTTTGATTGGAGGCTCCCAATCATAGAAGCTTGTTTCCATGGGGGGGGGAGGAGAGAGATTTTGGTTGGATAAATTAATTCAGCCAAATCATCTAGTTCGAACCCGAAGCAAACCCATAAGTTTTAACTCAGGTGCGCACCTGAGCTGCCCAACCCATGGGCTGAATCCACAAGGTTTAACTCAGATGCCTGTTTGAGCTGCTCAAGCCTCTTCTTCTTTTTATATATGTTGGTTGCAAATCGAATAAGGAAAAAAATTCAAAATGGATGATTCTATATTGAATTTTATTATCCTCTAGCAGTACAAGTGTTGTGTGTATATGCATATGAAGTATATTCCTGGTCAAATCTATCTTGATTTTCACTAGAAAATCTCTTGGTCAAATTATATTCCTAGAATAGGGATGTAATAAGTACAAAGGTATATCTTAAATTAAGGTATTAGAATGTTTTATGAACTGTTTTACTTGAGGCACAACGACATAAGAGACAATATATAAGGTTCTTGGTTTTTTATGAGGATTTTTTGGCGAACAAGAAATTTGATGCAATATAATATATTACTATTTGAAGTATCTGATACTTCTGCAAATCATAGTTTATAGGGTGATCAAGGAGTTGTGCATCTCTTACGGACCTGTGAATTAAATGGATATGGTTCAGCATATAAAAACCTATGAGGATTACCCTCTTTCCAATGTACAACACAAACCAATCCTCTGTTCTGATATCCTAACATTTAGTACAACATGATAAGAAAGCAGCATATCAAAGATGATCCTCTTGGTGAAGGTATTGCAATGAGCCATGGTCTCACAAATAAAGGGTACGTTTTGCGTTCATTGATTTGATATTTCCCTTTGAGAAGTCTGTGTTATGTGCATTTATTGCTGAGAAGGTAAGGAAATCTCTCCTTTTCTGTCTGTCGGTAAACTTGGTTGCATATGATTTGCTCCATATTACTGATGATAATCAGTAATTTTCTCCAGTTTCCTCCTAGATATGTCAGTAACCAACTTTTGATGAATTATCTTTTTTGGGTTGATAGATTATTGGACATGAAAGATCTGACAGAAGTCATAAGGAAATTATATTCATTTGTTGTATAAAAGGAAAGTTTAATAAGACCACTGTAACAAAATACATACATGTTTATGAATCAAAACCCTCAGAAGTTGGGAAAATTATGTGTCCCAAAATTAGCATATGTCGAATGAGGACGTTAAGTTGGATAGGTGCATTTACCAAGACAAATTAAGGAAGAATTGTTTGCAATCCTGAAAAATGATGAGAATGGCAAATAAGTTTAAAGCTTATGACATGAAAGGGATCCATGTGACTGACTGCAACTAATTATCAACTATGGTTTTCTATTTAAAATTTGCTTGAGAATTTTACTGATTTACTTTTACGTCTAATTATATAGCAATGCAATCTATCTTGTTGTTGTCTTTTGTGAGCTTCATGCAACATGCCACATGATCAACAATTTAGTGACCGTCAGGTGAACACCTGACAATTTAATTGTGCAAAAGGCCATATGTTCAACAGTTAAGTGAATCTAAGGTGAAAATCACTGGGCAATTTAGATAAAAGAAATTAATGGTAGAAGTATATTTCATGCATGGGCCAATTTACTTGGAACTCCATTAGTGGTTTTTTCAGTCGATTTACTGAAACGCTAAATGTTCCTCTTCTGAACCTTTCAGGGGTTGGTAAATAATCTGATCGTGGCCGGTCATGGCCAAGAAGCTGCATTTTCTGCAGCAGTTTTGGGAGATAATGCCCTAATGGAGAAATCGTGGCTGGACACTGGGATGCTTGCAGAGGCTGTACTCCATGCTCATGTAAGTGTGTGTCTTGTGCTTTTTCAATTACATGTGTAAAACTCTCAGTCATGTCAACATGTAATGAATTTTCCAATATCAAATATTGTTGGGTCTACGGAAGTTGGTTGGCAACTGAAAATTGCATGTCTGTCTTTCTGCGCTGACCCGACCTTTTTCCCTTTCCATCTGGATGAGAAAAGAAAATGGAGCAGAAGATTATCATTGTTTTGTTATCTATAAATGCTAGTTCATCTTCTTGCATAGCTCGCTTGTGTTAAGTTAGCTAACTAAGATTTGACCTGCACGTAGATGAACACAAATTTCCAGGTGGTTTCATTGTTTAGGGGAACGTGAATTCCTTCCCAGTGATGTTCGAACTTGTTTGCATGTTTCCTTGTGTATTTTCTTTCTTAATATACTTTGTCAGTGTTGCATGATAACGTATCTTTAATTTTTGGTTCTCCTAGGCCCATGGTCGGCCGACAATGAGGAACTTGGTCCAGGCCTGGAACAAGATGCTACAGAAGGAACTTGATCACACGCCCGTTGTTAAAACTGATGCTGCTGCAGCATTTTTGGCCTCACTCGAGGAACCAAAGTTTACGAGCCTAGCAGAAGCCGGAAAGAAGCCTCCCATAGAAATACTTCCTCCTGGGATGGCATCTCTTTCGGCTCCTCCCATTACGATTGGTAAAAAGACGGCTGCTACTGCCACCGCTTTGCAGGGTCCCTCCGCAGCAGCACAGACTCCTCCACCTGCTCCAATCCAGAGCGACCCTACTACCACGCCCGACACGTCAAACTCTCAAACAGAGAAGCCGCTTATGTTGGAAGCGCCTCCACCAGTTGATCAATCGGATGATAAACCGCTAGCATTGGAAGCACCTCCACCAGTTGATAAATCAGATGGCACCCGAGATAAACCGCTAGCATTGGAAGCACCTCCACCGGTTGATGAATCGGATGGCACCCCTCCGACTGCAGAGCAAGTTGATGAATCAGATGGCACCCCTCCGATTGCAGAGCAAGTTGATGAATCAGACGGCACCCCTCCGGTCGTAGAGTCGGTGAATAGCCCAATTGGTTCCCCAGAAATTACCGAGTCACCTCCCCCAACAGCGGCGGTGTCACACACTACGAGCGCCCAGATCCCCCAAGTCGATGCAGATGGGACGACGGTGGGCTAGGGTTCAGAACGGAGAGAGAGATCGATCGTTACTCCTTTATATAATAATTGTTTTTGAGATAAATAATAGGATTACAGAATCCAGGAAATGCATGCAGCCTAGCCTCTAAGGTCCGTATCGCATCTTCGTTTTATTTATTTATTTATTTATTTATTACCTTATTTTTCACTGATGTATTATTTATTCTTGCTGTGATGTTAATTATTATTAAATAAACATTATTAACCTCGAGTTTATGCAACTTGTAGCAAAAGTCCTACATTTATTTATTGTCGAGTCTGATCACAAGTAATTTCTCTTCTCCCAACCGAGATTGTATGTTCCACTTCCCTTGGGATCTAACAGATGATTTTAGTATTAATTGTCGATGAAAAAGGTTGTCAAGGGATGACAGTATTATGCTTAATGTTTTGGAGGACCATCGGAACAGTCTTGTTAGGCTCTTTCTTTAAAAGATAGATAGATAGATAGTGGTATATGTTCCATTAAGAGACGCCTGCAATTAAAAATGAACAACCGAAGTGCGAAGGGTAACACACACACGCGTTTTAGATTCGAGGATGTTTTTTTCCTCGTCATCAAAGTTATTGATTCTCATTTAAAGTGATTGTTGGTTTTTAATCAATCTTAGGCATCAAGTTTTGGTTGTTGGGCTTTCAATACATTGAGGTGGTCATGAGCGATGATTATTTGTTTCAGTTATTCCCATTTATGTTTGAATAGCTTTTGTTAGTGTAAATAACCTTGAGCCATGGCCACGGGGCCGATGCAGTTTGGTTCGGGTCCGGATGATGGGGGATCTCTCGGGGACGTGTCCCGAGACTGCTGAGACGACCGCTTGTGGGGGTCCGATTGGGATGGGGTCGCCATCCTCTCCGGGCAGGAACTCCTCGCCTACGCGTCTTGTGGGGACCGTCGGCTTTACACCTGCATAAAGGTCGGGTCGGGGTGCTCGGCCTGACCCCTCCGACGATCAAGTCAGTGGATGGTGGAGGGGGTTTGTTTAGCTAAGTTGTCTACCTTCCTCCCTTTCCCGTTTAGAATGCGAGGGTATTTATAGGGAGCTTACTGTTTCCTGATGTGCCCGCTTGCAGGGGGTAGGCTGGTAGCGTCTGACATTGGTGTTAGCGTGGCATGAAGAATCGAGCCTAAGCAAGTGTTAATGTGCCTCGGCCGACGTTCTGGTCCGGTTGACCAGATGCTGTCGCGTCGATCGAGACGTGAGGCGTCATCTGACGTCAGTCGAGTCTTATCATAATTACTATCCTCATCGGCTTTAGTTAGTTCGAATAGATTCTGTTTCTAATATATTTTTTTTTTTTTGGCTCCAACATCTAAATTTCCTCCCAAAGTCTCTTATTTTAAGTTTTTTTATGTTTTTTTGTTTTTAATTCTGGGAGGTGTCTCCCTTTTACTCAATTCCCAAAATACCTCTTAACAACATTAGCTGCCGCTCTTTTGGTATGGACTGATCCAAAGGTTATTGATTTGAATCGGTTGTAATCATTCTTATTGATTGGTCTAAACCTTATTTTAGATTTTAACACAAAAAAATAATATATATATATATATTTTTCTCTCCTCACATATTCAAATCGAGCAACCCATTTCTACTCTTCCACTTTGGTATGAAATTTTCTCTCCCTTCTGTGTAACTTTTGAACAAGATTTTTATGAAATTTGAAGAAGAGATTCATTTGTGTGCATGAAACTCATGCAAATAATTTTTTTTTCATGCTCTCTGTGTTCTTTTGTAATGTTATATTTTAATTCATCATTTATCGATATTTATGCTATCCAAAGCTCAATATCACTCTTTTACATTAGATAAAGTAATATATCTAAAAAAAATATATAATTTTGTTATAAAACGTCCGTCGTAACTAATCCCTTTTTCCGTTGGAAAACACATTTTGTGCCTATTATTTTTATATAATAAATTAATTTTTTTTGTTTCTATATTATTTTTGTTCAGATAACTGAATAATCACTGTAAAAAATAACTTCCAATCACTTGAAATTTCTAAATCTAAGTTTCTGCCCCTTCCTCATTACAAATCGAAATTTCAACTTTAGTATATTTTGATTTTTTATTTAATGGAAAACTCTAACAAGTGTATGAGTAGTCATTTGCCATATTTTTTAACAGTCATATAAGTGAACGAAAAAATATTATAATCACATTCAGAAACACTATAATTTAAATTGTCTCCTGCTACACCTGATATAACGTTTACGATTGAATGTTTGATTATATATATATTTTTTTTATTAATTACTGATAATTAACTTTATCATATTAGCTTTATATCTTTTGGATTTGTATGCAATGGAAAAATATAAACATGTATGAGTTATATTGTCTTTGTATAACAATAAAAAACACTATAATAAAAACACAATAAAAACACTGTAATGAAAAAAAAAAAAACAAATAGTGATGAAAATGTACATTGACGGAAGTATATTCTGACGGAATCATACGACACAAGTGCCAATGTGGAAGGGGGAAGTTTTGGCTGAAACAGATGCCCAAGAAAAAGTTTATTTACTTCAAAACCAATTTACAAAAAGTCAAGGAAAACATACAATAAAATAAAAATAAGGTAAAAGATAAAAACGGAGAAACATTACTGTTATAGACAAAATGATACGATAAATATCACGACATTATACGATTAATACGTTGACATCAAATGGTCAATATCTCGATATTAGTTAAATATCTAAGTATCGAGTGACTGACATCTTGGTACTAGGTGATAGACATATGAGTGACACCTCAATGTTAAGTAGTCGATACCCCGACAACATCAACACTAAGTGATTGACACCTTTGTATCGAGTGATCGATACATGATTGACACCTCGAAATTAGGTGGCTAGCCCATCGACATTGGGTAGCCACTATGTGGTGGCTTTGTCTTGTCCCACCAATCAAACAACCCCTACCATGTGATCTACACACGTCAGAACATTATGTCATCATGCGGATCAATGATAGTTACACCCAAGATTAGTGCACCATGTTCCCACAAGCAACATATCATCCAAAGGTAACGACTTTGATAATCCATTATAAAAGATATTCCACAAGGACATCTCAATACACAATCTGAACTTAGAATAAATTCAATCTGACTAGCCTACTAATTTAAGCATTAAAGAAACATTATCAAAAAGACTCTGATGTAATTTTGTAGGGTTCGAATCGAGTCGATGATAATTGACTTTATTCAACCTTAAACAACCAAAATCTGACTATTGATTAACATATCTCAAGATATGTTAAATGGGTTGAATCCAAATATCTCAAGAAAGCTTTGCTAGACTATCTCAACCAAACCTCGAGGACCCGAATGGATTGAATCCAATAGTGTCAAATGATATTGTGCTGAACCCCTAATCCCGATACTTTCAAGACCTAAGCAATTGCTGACAATCGTCAGATCAGCCCCTCTCACTTTTCAAATTCCTAATCATCTACTCTTTGTTGGTTATTTCAAGATTTGACAACCACCAACCACTTCCTCCCTAATAACCTGCACTATCTACACTTACCGCCATCACTATCCTAGTCAAGGATCAGTGAGCTAAGAAGTGACCCAAGGGAATCAAGGTAGTGCTATTGGTTACTCTACCAAAGAAGGTGACACTATCGGTCCAATGAATAGACCCATGGGAGACAACCCTATCTAGAGGCAACGTAGCCTTTGGATGAATCCCATTAGATCCATATAGACCAAACCAAATTATCAAGATTGGGTCGGCATTATTAGATGAAAAGAAAACTAAGTTGGTCAACTTTATATCGTGTGCATATAATAGTCTAATAATCAAGCCATCATATAGAAACATCATGTTCTTCTCATATATACCAATTATATTTTGAAATATAAGATATCCAAAGCAATTATTACGTCCTATCATAATTTAATATATAGTGCCTATTTCTAGAGCATTTACTTTATTAAGATGGTATTGTTTAGAAAGTAAATACTAATCATGATATGATGAAGTAATTTAATGTTAAATGGTAACAAATGCTCGTAACTCTTTGGAACAATAGATAGGTTAGGGTTTTCCAAATATGGTACCAATTGCCTCAGAATATATAACCTCAAAAATGGTTGTCCTCTAAAATAGCAATCTCATCTTTTTCTAGTAATTCTTATAAGGTTACAAATTATGTCATCTGTAATAGGTATATGATGCCCTAGAAGATAAGTAGATATCCTATCATGTTTATCTGCATGTAAATTGTTATAGAACAATCTAACTAGTCTAGGGTAGATAGATTTACTAATTTAAAAAATTGGAATGACATTTAAGTTAAAGAACCATTGAATTATATATAAATCACCCAAATATTCTAAATCTACATACTTTTGGACAACCCTAGATTCGAAGTTTGAAAATGTAAGAGCATGTTCATAGGAGTCGAAAAGAGTGATGTCATAGGTTTCATCTATTCTCCTATTTCCTTTGTCCTTAAGGATCTTCTAGGTGCCATGAAGACTACAATATGTATTACCCAACAAAAAGGATAAGATTAATTAATAGATTAAAAATAAGAGGAGGATTTAGAGGTTACCCTTGTAGTCTAGCTTTTTTCCAAGTCTATCCTCTTTCTAGATCACCAAGAGGATTGATTTTCTAATCTTGATCATTAGGCTTATAGAAGGAGAGATGAGAGTCCTTGGACTTTAGAGGGAGACAGGTTCTTGATGAGAGATTGTTGGATTTTGAGGAAGAGAGTGTTAGGAACGAGTCGGCACTAAGAATGCTTAGTTTGCATGTTTGATCTTTAGGTTGAGATATCAAGGATATCCTATATGAGTACTTCGCTCTTTGATACCGGATTTATAGGTATAGAGGTTCTGGATCTAGCACAACCGGTCATCGGGAGTGGTAGCCAACTTTACGAGGGCAATTGAGTATCAATAGATGATCATCCACTCTTGATGTTATGAGAGAAATATCATATGTGTTCTTACTCAAGCAAATCCCTAGCTATGGTCATTCAGATTGAGAGAGAAAGAGTTCTCCGAGAGAATCCAATTAGAGCGAGACTCAAGTAGATTCAGTATGGGCTTGACAACATAATGCCCGATATATGATCTTTGGGATATTAGATGGATGAGGGACTATAGATACATAGTAATTGAGAACAGACAAATCCAATGGATTGGATTCCCCTATATCATCTAGGGATTGCGATGTAGTGGCCTAATATGTCCGTAGTCGATAATTCGAGTGAATTATTATAAGAGATGATAATTCACTGAGTCAGAATGAGTTTTGATAGATATGACTCACAGTCAACTTAATATTGGGCCTAAAGAGTCACACACATATGGTAGGTGTTGTGATAAATAGATATTCGAATATGAGATATCCGTTGGAGCCCCTATCGTATTGGATATTCAGTAAGCCCTTGAATTATTGGATCTTGTGGACAAGATCCAATAAGAGCCAATGAAAGATTATTGGGTAGAAATCCACTAATCCAAGAGACTTAGATAGTTGGATGGAGATATAGTACCCAATATGGCAAGATCCATTAGGGTTAAGTTGATATGGACCTCTATAAATAGGAGGAAACAAAAGGGGCATAGGTACCCTTTTTAGCTGCTACCTCATATTCTCCTCTCTCCCTCTCCTCCTCAATCGAAACCCTAGTTTGGGGTGTGTGGACAGCAAGAAGGACCAGCTTCTCTTTCATCATGTAGTGCGCGTGGAGAGGAAGATCGTGTAGCGATTTGAGGAGCGTCTTCATCGCATCTACCATGTGGATCACTGCTAGAGAGGAGGATGGTTGACTTTCTTCATCCACTCCTATAGATCTAAGATTTTATAGGGATATATGATCTCCTTATATAACAAATCTAGCTTGACACATATAGTTTTCGATTTTTGCATTTTGTTTTTGTGCACCAATCTTCGTACGACGACGAAATTTTTTTTTTAATATAGGATTTTATTTTCTATTCTTCCATTCTACATGTGATGCTCTGTCCAAGTTTCCCAACAAAAAGTACTAAGAGTTTAATGTTATTTAGGTGTGTGAGAACTTCTAAAAGTAGAAAGCCTCGAAAAAAATAGGTGGAGGGGGAAGCCAAGTCCCACCTCTAGTGCATCTGTGCATATATGAAATAGGTGATGCGACTCATAGGGTCAGTCACCTAATCAAGTACCAATTAGCTCAAACTCAATCATGATGTGGTAGACCTCCTAGATGGTATATAGGTCAGAGGCCAACTCGATCGAGTCCAAGTCAAAAAGACTGTCATAGGTGGCGAAGCCCTACCACTAGATGACTTTTGAGGGGGCAACATCCATCGGAGTGACTAACTCAACTCCCTCTAAAGAAGATAGTTCTACTATTGACACCAAAGGTGGTGATAGGATTGGCGACCTATCTGAATCTAGAAAGTTGCTATAGGAGGAAGAAGACATTAACATCTTAGACCTTGGGAGTCAGAAGCAGAATGCAATGTCCTAGGAGCTCTAAAATGTAAGCAATTGTGGGGAGCAAAGGTTGACTAGCCCACTATTTATAGGGGCTAAGGGCGACACTACTTCAGCTTTTATTTAAATCCCAGGTGCCTTGAAGGGAGGAGGTGACGTGGCACTATTCGAACTGCGAAGGGACACATGGCATGATATGAACAATCGGAGGGTCATTTATATCATCATTATGATCTCATTGAATCCGCCACAATCTACACAATCACCATGTGGAGGCCATAGATCTTACTAAGTCAACCTAATCATAGGTAGTTATGGCGTGTGCTCAAGTGACAGATCATGCTCGATCTTGTGCAACTATCGAGGGAGGTAGCATTCTCGACATGTGCCTTTGCTACCACGTGCAGCCCTGTTGGCCCACCACACACGACCTTGTCATCCCACCTCTGTCACTATGTGCAGCCTTGTTGGCCCATCGAGCACCATCACACATGGCCTCGTCGGCCTACCGAAAGCCACCACACATGGCCTCGTCGGCCCATTGAGCGCCATCACATGTGGCCTTGTTGGCCCACCGAGTGCCACTACATGCGACCTTAATGACCCACTAAGCACAACCTTATTAGCCTACTAGGCACCACTGTGCATGGCCTTGTTCGCCCATTGAGCATCACAACTATATATAATGATTCAACCAAACAAGCACTGTCGGCCACGAAACCCCCTTCGAGTCTCAATATCAATAGCCAACTGAATGACACTTCCCAACATATTTCTATTATGCTCCACATAGCCCACGAAGTGGGGGGAGGGGGCATATGTTATGGATATAACAACATAATCGATACTTCGACACCACGTGACTGACACATCAATGCTAAATGGTTGACACCTCAATGCCAGTCAACCAACACCTCTGTATCATGTGGTCGACATGCGGTTGACACCTCAAGGTTAGGTAGTTGACACTTCCATAACATCGACACTAGGTGACTAACATCTTAATATTAAGTGACTGACACCTCGACGTCAGGTGGCTGGCACGTCGACACTAGGTGGTCGCCATGTGGTAGGTATGCTGATATTTTATGGTTTCATCTGGTCCCACCTGATAGAAGATAAGATTTTCCCAACTATATGAAGAAATTTCTCTATTCTGTTGAGGAAAATTCTCTCTCCTAATATGTATAAATAGGAGAGGGATATGTTAATATATTCAAGCTAAAGTTATTTCAATAAAGCTTCTTCGCTTCTTCTTCAATAAATCTTCTATAATAATTGTTCTTATCTTCTATTCTTTTCTTCATGGTATCAAAGCCACTTGCCTAGAGCAAGCTCTCTTCTCGCTGTCGACTCATCTGTTGCTTCTCCACTTTCGGCGGCAAAAGAAAAAGCTTTCTACTACTGCTTTTCCATCGTCATGCCATCGGTGCGATAAATCTTTCCTCCTCGGCGAATGGTAACTATCTTATCCATCGCCACTCTGCACCAATATTCGTTCCTTTTCGCTGTGGCGTCTCTAGTGCTACACTCACCAGCACTATCCCACCTTTTCTCCTTTGTTGTAGTCTTCTTCTCTATTGTAGCATCATTGCAGCTTCCTCCTCTACTGTACCTCTATTGCAGCTTCCTCCTCTGCTATAGTATCGCTGCAACTTCCTCCTTTGTTGTAACATCCTCCTCAGTTGCAACTTCCTCCTCTACTACAGCTTATTTCTCTACTACAGCATTGCTATAGTTTTTTTTATTACTGTAGCTTTCTCCTCTACTACAGTTGTCGCCGTCGCAGTCGCAACAACAGCAACAACAACAACAGCAGCAGCAGTGATCTGCTCTTGCCCTACTCACGAAGACTCTGGCTCGTAAATCATTTTTTGCATCGATCCAAGATTGGTATCCTTGACATGAGCATCATCTTGCGGGGACATGATAGAAGATAAGATTTCCCCAACTATATGAAGAAATCTCTCTATTCTGTTGAAGAAATCTCAAAATTCTCTCTCCTAATATGTATAAATAGGAGAGGGATATGTTAATGTATTTAAGCTAAAGTTATTTCAATAAAACTTCTTCGCTTCTTCTTCAATAAATCTTCTACAATAATTGTTCTTATCTTCTATTCTTTTTTTCATCACCTACCAACCACCCCTCACCATCTTATTTACACCACGTCACAACGTTATGCCATCTTGGACTTGACATGGACCAGAGATAGTTATACTCGAAATTGGCGCACCATGTTCCCATAAGCAATGTACAATCCAAAAGTAATGGCTCTAGGAACCTACCGTAAAAAGGGTTCTATAGTGCCTCAATATAGTTTTATAGAGTTCAAATTGAGTCAATGAGGCTGAAGCTAACTTGAAGAAAGGATTAAGCTCGATCTAATTCAGCTTCCACCTCTCACAATCAAAATCTGACTTAATAATTACTTTTAAGGATAAATGTCCAAAGTATGAGGAAGAGACGAAGAGATGGGGAAGAGAAAAAGAATGAACCTAACCGATGATGAGGAGACAAAGTAAGAACCATGGAGAAGTGGGAAGATAGGAGGAAAGGAGATAACAAAGGCCACGAGATTCGATGGACCAATTGCTTGAATTAATTCACCTTCTAAACGGTTCATAGGGAAAAAAAAAAGAGAGCTATTGAAGATGTTATATAGGCAGGTATTTTGGAGATTAAGAAAAAAGAAGGGTATTATTAGGGAAAATATAAAATGAGGGGTGGGTTTTCCAGGAAATCTTTTACCCTAAATAAATTTATATATTATGAAATGTTCAAAGAAAAATTAGTTAGTATGAGTAACGGACAGTATGATATATTTAGAAAATAAAAGAAACTATTAACGAAATATTGGTCTATAATCTATAAACTTGAGCTCATAGGTTGTATTGATATCTAACAACCATGAGATGAATTATTATTTTTGCGACGATCTCTCGTGATTTAGTTAGATTTTGAAGAAGGCGGAAAATATGGAACATGTGATTTGCACAGTCTCCCATATGAGTAAATAATTTTTAGTTGGCTTAATATATAATATGTCAATCTATGACATATGCATCTAATTTTGAGCTTTGAAATCGTGCCATGCCATGCTGGAAGCCGTCCAACAAAAATTATCTTATATCAATGTGTTTTTGTCTTTTCTTTGTAGGATGCAAACAAACCTGATATCAATGTAATACTGTCTAACAACTATCAATTTATTAGAAGTCGATCTAATAGATAATTAGTCTTCATGATTGATATTATGCAAAGTGAGTCACTGTCTTCTATTCTGTTGAGGAAAATCTTTTTTAGGAGAGGGACATTTAATGTATTTAAGCTTTTTCACTTCCTCAGTAAAACTTCTTCAATAATTATTCTTATCTTCTATTATTTTTATCATAATATACTAAAAAAATACTACCCCTACTAATTATTTTGAATGGTGGGTGGACTATGAGCGCCAATATGTTATGTTATGTGCTATAACTCACTCACCTAAGAAAACTAGGAACAAGTCAAATATTTCATGTATATACATATATATATATATATATATATATATATATATATATATATATATATATATATATATATATATATCTCTTGTGATCCTAATTTTGTGCTATATACATATATATTTCTCTATCTCTCTCTCTCTCTCTCTCTCTCTGGTATATACATATATAGCTATTGTGATCCTAATTTTTTTTGTAAGAGGTAAGATGAGTACATGCTTACTATCAGTAGGATAGTAGCCACAATCAAAGGATAGTATCAAAAGCTATAACTCACTCACCTAAGAAAACTAGGAACAAGTCAAATCTTTCATGTATATATATATATATATATATATATATATATATATATATATATATGTATGTATATATATCTCTTGTGATCCTAATTTTGTGTTATATACATATATATTTCTCTATCTCTCTCTCTCTCTCTCTCTGGTATATACATATATAGCTATTGTGATCCTAATTTTTTTTGTAAGAGGTAAGATGAGTACATGCTTACTATCAGTAGGATAGTAGCCACAATCAAAGGATAGTATCAAAAGCTATAACTCACTCACCTAAGAAAACTAGGAACAAGTCAAATCTTTCATGTATATACATATATATATATATATATATATATATATATATATATATATATATATCTCTTGTGATCCTAATTTTGTGCTATATACATATATATTTCTCTATCTCTCTCTCTCTCTCTCTGGTATATACATATATAGCTATTGTGATCCTAATTTTTTTTGTAAGAGGTAAGATGAGTACATGCATACTATCAGTAGCATAGTAGCCACAATCAAAGGATAGTATCAAAAGCTATAAAGACAAATAAACCAGAGGTAGATAGTTCATAGCCGATATATATTATAGGAGTCAAGGTAGCTAGGAAGACCCTCTCAAGTGGCTGTCCACTAACAATATATGATTGGTAGTCTAATCTAAGGAAAGCACCGGCGGTAGCTTGTGATCTTGCCACCTCTAAAATAATTGACAAGTAGTATCAGAATGGCTCCATGTGTAAGGAAGGAAATCAGCAGACTTACTGGCTTCACAAGAGGAGGAGAAATGTACTTCTTGGAAATAAGTGTAGAGACTTATAATTTTAATGACTATGGTCTAATACAATACGTCTACGATGCCTCTACTTAGATCCTAATCTCATTGAAATAGTGCTGATCGACCTTCATTGACCATACCTACACAGGGAAAATTTTAATTTAGAATATCATATTGTGACCAAAATGTCATAGGCGAGTCTTAGTTAAGCATGATTCTAAGAATGATTTTGTTAGTATCAATTTTCAACTCGGCAGTTCTACCTCACCGGATATGTTTTCCGAAAAGAAAGTTTTAATCTTTGAGATATTTTCTCCTAATCTCCCAACTTACAAGTTTCTTGAGACCGATGTTGTGATCTAATGCATAGGGTCTTTTATTTTTTTTTATAGAGTGTAATTAACCAACATGATTTATATTAAGGTATGCTTCGATGGAATTATGCTAATGCTTAAATTAAAATTTATTTGATATGAAAAAAAAATTACATGTAGGAGTTATACTTTTAGCTATGGTTTTCATTTATATATCTACGTGAGTTGAGTTTAACTACTGTAAGTTCTATTCCTACGATTAGAAACAATGGCTACATATGCGATTGCAAAAAGATATATAACTGTGGTTTTTATTGAAGAGACCAATTTCCTATGATTTTAGCTGAATAAATCCGGTAAAAAAAAAAGATTTGATATTACGATTCGAATTTAATATTATGCTAACAAATATTACTAGCTTATTTTGACAAATTTGGCTGACTAGAATGCATACGCCCGACTTTGATTAATATGCAATATTGAGGTTTAATCCTCATATGCCACAATCTTGATTCCAAACTGACTATAGACAGCTGAGCTAGACATGGAATGTGGGAAGCATGCATATGAAATGACATTATCATATTTTTAATTGTAAATAATATGATCATCTACGTTGTACAGGAACAATAGTCATCCTTCGATTTCGATGACAATCTACGGAATGTATGAGTAAACAACTTGTCTCAATTTGGCTGACGCATCAAGTTGGATAACGACTGCTCTCTCTCTCTCTCTCTCTACAATTGAATGTTTGGGTGTCGAATGCATCAGAATTACAATATCTTCTAGCTCTAAAATATGTTAATGAACAGACAGTTTATCATGAGAGAGAGAGAGAGAGAGAGAGAGAGAGATGGCCAGCAATTTAGGACAGACTTGGGTTGTCTTTTGTTCAAGTCAATGATCATAATTTTTTATTTGTTTCTAGAAAAGAATCTGTCATTGGTCTTCAGGCATATTCTCCTCGAGTAGAAGATTAATCACTGTGCGAATCAATTATCTTATTTTACTTGATGAGGAGGAGGTGTTTTCTGGGCATGTAGTATACAGTGATAAACTCATTCTGTCAGATGAAGGGGAAGGTCTTTTCTGGACAAACACTATATTACTTCAATTATTACTAGTAATAATAATAATCATAATTAGTCAGTGTTTACTAAAATAAAAAGAAGAAGAAGAAGAAGAAGAAGAAGAAGAAGAAGAAGAAGAAGAAGAAGTTTCGGTTCCGAGCTGTTCTGTCATGGCTGGATTCTTTGTCTTTTGTTCCAAATAATATAAACAAAAGAATCTTTTCCTGTTATATTTGCTGTATAACAACACATTCTACAGCTTCTATTTCAGATGAGTAGCCAATTACTTGCTTTCTTCTTTTATATATATATATATATATATATATATATATATATATATATATATATTATGGTGACATAGTTGATATTAAATGACTCTCATAAGACTTCATGACAAGATCTCAAAGAAACTCCTTCCTCAACATCATCGCACATGATCATCATGGTAGCAGTGTTCACCACTGTGATGCGAATCCTTGTCAATATTTCTTATGAAAAATATATGATAAAGGGTCGAAGAGACAAGCGGTCAGAATTATATATATTGATAAATGGTGGCATAAAAAATATCCAAAATTGTGCTATGTTAGATGTGGATGGTGTTGGGTCCAGCCCAAAAGAGAAAAACGATTAAATTGGGTGATGATAGAGATTGCAGTGTGCGTTATGAGATTGTATAGTGATCGTGCGGCTAAGTGCAGAGGAGAGAGAAAGATTAGGTTTATGAGTTTTCTGATTGACGATCGGTGGTCAAACATTGTCAGTTTCGACCCAAATTTTATGTGGAGAATCGTTGCAGCAAACTCTACAATTCTAACGGTGTTGATCTACAGTTTACCCTCTCTAAGGTATTTTCCTGCGATATACACTTTGTGAGATCTAGAATTCTCTTTTGAGGAGATTCATCCTACGTGACGAAAATATGCTATTCTTGAGCCAAGATCTATGATCTTGATGTTATTCTGATCCACTAGTTATTCTAGAAAAGACCTATTGTAAACCTGTTATCATTATTATTGATAGTGGAAGTTTGAGGTGGACTACGGTCCCGTGGTTTTTTCCACATTGGATTTTCCACGTTAAAAAGATTTGATCTCACTGTGTGATTGACTTTTGCTCTATTGTTTATGCTATACTGGTTGATATTTTCATTTGGATATTAAGTTGGTATTTTGATGAGGAACCTATTTTAATACACAAAGAGAGAAAGAATTATTCCGCTTTCACATGTTTCTTCCCGACAAGTGGTATGAGAGCCAAGTTATTTGGTGCTAGTTTTTCTTGTGTGATTGAAATTGAACTCATCAAATTATTCAACTTGGAGGCGTATGATAAAAGATTTGCTTTATTGTAAAGATTTGTATAAGCCCATCAATGTTAAAGATAAATATTCTACTATGGACGATGAAGAATGGGAAGTTCAACATAGAAAAGCTATTGCCTATAGTAGAAGATGGATGGATATAAACTTGCATAAGCATATTTCAGATGTAACTAGAGATGATCTTGTTTGGCAAAGGTTAGAAAACCGTTTTGCGAAAAAGACAAAGGGAAATAGAATTTCTCTCCTCAGAAGGCTTGTAAATTTGAAGTATAAAAATGGTGGTAACATTATTGAGCACATAAGCCTATTTCAGAGTCTTGCAAACAAGTTGGTTGCTATGAAAATGAATATAGATGATGAAATGCAGGGATTATTACTTCTCAGCTCTTTACCAAAAAGTTGGGAAACGTATGTGGTGACTATTTGTAACTCCACGCCAGAGGGGACTCTAACTATAGATATGGTTAAAGACAGTTTGCTAAATAAAGATGCCAGAAGGAAAGAACAGGGTGAATCTTCTTCTGGGGTATTTGTTACTGAAAAACAAGAAAGACGTGGAAGAAGTCATAGTAGAAATCCACATGGATATAAAGGAAGATCTAAGTCTAGAAGAGATATCAAATGTTTTCACTGTAATAGGTCAGGTCATATGAAGAAAGAGTGTAGGTTTTGGATGCGAGAACAGAATGAAATGAAGAAAAATGAGAAAGAGACTAATACAATTGCTGCTGAAGGTAATATCACTATTGTCTGTGATGAAGGTTGTGTTAGCCTTGTAGCTCAGGACAGTAATTGGGTAATTGACTCTGGTGCTTCATTTCATGTCATTTCTCATGGTGATTTCTTTAGATCTTACACTACTAGTGATTTTGGTAATGTCAGAATGGGAAACAGTGGTACATCTAAGATTATGGATATTAGAGATATTTGCTTGGAGACCAGTATTGGGAGCAAATTAATACTCAAAGATGTAAGGCATGTTCCAGATATTCGTTTTAACTTGATATCTACAGGTAGACTTGATGATGAGGGCTTTGCACATTATTTTGGTGATAGTAAATGGAAACTCACTAAAGGTTCTCTAATTGTGGTAAAAGGAAAGAAGATTAACTCTTTTTATGTCATGGAAGCTAAGCTACACAAAGGAGAGATTAATGCAATTCGAAAAGGTGAAAGTATAGATCTTTAGCATAAGAGGCTTGGACATATCAGCGAGAAGGGACTTCAAACTCTTGCTAGAAAGCAGTATTTACCAGAGTTGCAAGGTACATCTCTTAAATCTTGTGATCGTTGCTTAGTTGGAAAAACACATAGAGTTGCATTTCAGTATACCCATCATCTAGAAGATCAGATGTTATTGATTTAGTTCATACTGATGTCTGTATTATGCAAACTAGAACTCTTGGAGGTGCTCTTTATTTTGTTACTTTTATTGATGATCATTCTAGAAAAGTTTGGGCTTTTGCTTTAAAATCTAAAGACCAGGTACTCGATGCTTTCATGGAGTTTCATGTCAGTGTTGAAAGAGAAACTAGCAGAAAACTAAAGTGTATTCGATTAGATAATGGTGGCGAGTACAGGGGTCCTTTTGAGAATTATTGCAGGTTTCATGATATCAGGCTTGAGAAAACAGTTCCTAAAACTCCTCAGCAGAACGGTGTGCCAGAAAGGATGAACAGAACTATTGAAGAAAGGATTAGGTATATGCTTTCTCACGCCAAGTTACCGAAGTCATTTTGGGGGGAGACTATGAGAACTACAGTTGACCTGATAAATCTTTCTCCATCAGTTCCTCTACAAGGTGATGTTCTAGAGAGAGTATGGAGAGGAAAAGATATATCTTATAATCATTTGAGAGTCTTTGGGTGTAAAGCATTTGTTCATATTCCCAAAGATGAGAGGTCCAAGCTTGATAATAAGGCAAAAGCATGTATCTTCTTGGGATATGGTCATGAAGAGTTTGGGTACAAATTATGGGATCCAGTGAACAAGAAGATTATTAGAAGCAAAGATGTTGTGTTTCTTGAAGACCAATTGTTTGATGATGGTGATAATATTGAGAAGCCAGAAACCTCTGTTTATATTCCTTGGAGTTTGGGTCCAGTTCCTTCACCTGTAGTTCATGATGATCATGGGGGAGATGAACAAGAAGATTGTGGTGAGAATACCAGTGATGATACACCTATAGTTGATGATGCTGAACCAACTGAACAGCTACCTCCACCACCAGTTGAGATTACATTGAAAAGATCCACTAGAGAGCGACAACCCTCTACTAGATATTCTCCACATGAGTATGTTATGCTTACTGATGGGGGAGAGCCAGAAACTTACCAAGAAGCTATTCTACATGAGAATAAGAATGAGTGGGTTAAAGTTATGCAAGAATAGATGAGATCCTTGCTTGAGAACCACACCTATGATTTGGTAAAGTTGCCTAAAGAGAAGAAAGCTCTCAAGAATAAGTGGGTTTATAAATTAAAGACTGAAAACAATAGCTCACAACAAAGATACAAGGCACGATTAGTTGTGAAAGGATTCAGTCAGAAGAAAGGTATTGACTTTGAAGAAATATTTTCTCCGATTGTAAAAATGTCCTCTATCCGAGTTGTTCTTGGTTTGGCTGCCCGTTTGAATTTAGAAGTTGAGCAACTTGATGTAAAAACAACATTTCTTCATGGTGACTTAGAAGAATAAATTTACATAGAGCAACCAGAAGGTTTCAAAGTTAAGGGAAAAGAAAATATGGTTTGTAAGCTTAAGAAAAGCTTATATGGACTCAAACAGGCACCTAGACAGTGGTATAAGAAGTTTGATTCCTTTATGATGAGCCAAGGGTATGATAGAACCACATCTGATCATTGTGTGTTTATGAAGAAATTTTCATATGATGATTTTATTATTTTACTGCTATATGTTGATGATATGCTGATTGTTGGCCATGATGTTGGAAAAATTGGAAAGCTTAAAAGAGAGCTAAGTAAGTCTTTTGCTATGAAAGACTTAGGATCGGTAAAACAAATACTTGGCATGAAGATTCTTCGTGATAGGAAGAAAAGGAAGATTTGGCTATCTCAGGAGACTTACATTGAAAATGTTCTTGAAAGATTCAACATGAGAAAAGCCAAAGCAGTTTGTTCCCCACTTGCAAGTCATTTCAACCTCAGTTTGAAACAATGTCCTACAAGTGAGAAAGAAAAAGAAGAATTGTCCAGAGTGCCTTACTCATCTGCAGTAGGCAGTTTGATATATGCTATGGTTTATACTAGGCCAGATATAGCTCATGCAGTTGGAGTTGTCAGCTGATTTCTCTCTAATCTTGGAAAGGAACATTGGGCAGCAGTGAAATGGATATTAAGATATCTAAGAGGTACTTCCAGGTTGTGATTATGTTTTGGCAGTGATGAACCTATGTTAGAAGGCTACACAGATGTAGACATGACAGGTGATACTGATTCCAGGAAGTCCACTTCAGGATTCTTGATGACATTTGCAGAAGAAGCAGTCTCTTGGCAGTCTAAGTTACAGAAGTGTATTGCTCTATCAACCACAGAAGCAGAATACATAACAGTTATTGAAGCCTGCAAGGAAGCTTTATGGATGAAAAAGTTTCTACAGGAATTGGGCTTGAAACAGGAAGGATATACTGTTTACTGTGACAGTCAGAGCGTCATTCACCTCTCCAAGAATTCAACATACCATTCTAGATCCAAGCATATTGATGTGAGATATCATTGGATTCCTGATGTGCTTGAGATAAAAGAATTACAGTTGGAAAAGGTGCATACCAATGAGAATGGTTCAGATATGTTGACAAAGTCTTTGCCTAAGGAGAAGCTTAAAGCATTTAGGCGAAAAACGGGCTTAGTACAGCCCACCATATGATGGCTTGGACAAATTGGGTTGTTCGAGCCCAAATCAGAGAAAGAGAGAAAGGGCAAAATTGGGTGATGGCAGGGATTGCAGTGTGCGCTGTGAGATTGTACAGTGACGTGCAAAGGAAAGAGAGAGAGAAAGATTAGGTAAATGAGTTTTCTGCTTGACGATCGGTGGCCAAACGTTGTCAGTTTCGACCCAAATTTTATATGGAGAATCCTTGCAACAAACTCTACAATCCTAACGGTGTTGATCTGTAGTTTACCCTCTCTAAGGTACTTTCCTGCGATATCTATTTTGTGAGACCTAGAATTCTCTTTTGATGAGATCCATCCTACATGATGAAGATATGCTATTCTTGAGCCAAGATCTATGATCTTGATGTTATTCTGATCCTCTAGTTATTCTAGAGAAGACCTATTGTAAACCTGTTATCATTAATATTGATAGTGGAAGTTTGAGGTGGACTACGGTCCCGTAGATTTTCACACATAGGGTTTTCCACGTTAAAAAGATTTGGTCTCACTGTGTGATTGATTTTTGCTCTATTGTTTATGCTGTGCTAGTTGATATTTTCATTTGGATATTAAGTTGGTATTTTGATGAGGAACCTATTTTAATACACAAAGAGGGAAAGAATTATTCCGCTTCAACAAGTTTGACAAGTGGTATCAGAGCCAGGTTATTTGGTGCTAGTTTTTCTTGTGTGATTGAAATGGAGTAGTCAGATGGTATGATTAAATTGAACGCATCAAATTATTCAACTTGGAGGCGTATGATGGAATATTTGCTTTATTGCAAAGATTTGTATAAGCCCATCAAGGTTAAAGATAAACCTTCTACTATGGACGATGAAGAATGGGAAGTTCAACATAGAAAAGCTATTGCCTATATTAGAAGATGGATGGATATAAACTTGCATTAGTATATTTCAGATGTAACCAGAGCTGATGTTGTTTGGCAAAGGTTAGAAAACCTCTTTGTGAAAAAGATAGTGGGAAATAGAATTTCTCTCCTTAGAAGGCTTGTAAATTTGAAGTATAAAGATGGTGGTAACATTATTGAGCACAAAAGCCTATTTCAGAGTCTTGCAAACAAGTTGGTTGCTATAAAAATGAATATAGATAATGAGATGCAGGGATTATTACTTCTCAGCTATTTACCAGAAAGTTGGGAAACGTATGTGGTGACTATTTGTAACTCCACGCTAGAGGGGACTCTAACTATAGATATGATTAAAAACAGTTTGCTAAATGAAGATGCCAGAAGGAAAGAACAGGGTGAATCTTCTTCTGGGGCATTTGTTACTGAAAAACAAGAAAGACGTGGAATAAGTCATAGCAGAAATCCACATGGATATAGAGGAAGATCCAAGTCTAGAAGAGATATCAAATGTTTTCACTGTAATAGGCCAGGTCACATGAAGAAAGAGTGTAGGTTTTGGAAATGAGAACAGAATGAAATGAAGAAAAATGAGAAAGAGACTAATACAATTGCTGCTAAAGGTAATATCACTATGTCTGTGATGAAGGTTGTGTTAGCC
This sequence comes from Musa schizocarpa, assembly GCA_900464855.2. Classification (NCBI taxonomy): domain Eukaryota; kingdom Viridiplantae; phylum Streptophyta; class Magnoliopsida; order Zingiberales; family Musaceae; genus Musa; species Musa schizocarpa. Next base: position 35,368,330 of record LS990915.1, read on the forward strand.
TTGTAGCTCAGGACAGTAATTGGGTAATTGACTCTGGTGCTTCATTTCATGTCACTTCTCATGGTGATTTCTTTAGATCTTACACTGCTGGTGATTTTGGTAATGTCAAAATGGGAAACAGTGGTACATCTAAGATTGTGAGTATTGGAGATATTTGCTTGGAGACCAGTATTGGGAGCAAATTAATACTCAAAGATGTAAGGCATGTTCCAGATATTCGTCTTAACTTGATATCTACAGGTAGACTTGATGATGAGGGCTTTGCACATTATTTTGGTGATAGTAAATGGAAACTCACTAAAGGTTCTCTAATTATGGTAAAAGAAAAGAAGATTAACTCTTTTTATGTCATGGAAGCTAAGCTACACAAAGGAGAGATTAATGCAATTCGAAAAGGTGAAAGTATAGATCTTTGGCATAAGAGGCTTGGACATATCAACGAGAAGGAACTTCAAACTCTTGCTAGAAAGCAGTACTTACCAGAGTTGCAAGGTACATCTCTTAAATCTTGTGATCGTTGCTTAGTTGGAAAAACACATAGAGTTGCATTTCAGACATACCCATCATCTAGAAGATCAGATGTTATTGATTTAGTTCATACTGATGTCTGTATTATGCAAACTAGAACTCTTGGAGGTGCTCTTTATTTTGTTACTTTTATTGATGACCATTCTAGAAAAGTTTGGGCTTTTGCTTTGAAATCTAAAGACCAGGTACTCGATGCTTTCAAGGAGTTTCATGTCAGTGTTGAAAGAGAAACTGGCAGAAAACTAAAGTTTATTCGATCAGATAATGGTGGCGAGTACATGGGTCCTTTTGAGAATTATTGCAGGTTTCATGGTATCAGGCTTGAGAAAACAGTTCCTAAAACTCCTCAGCAGAACGGTGTGGCAGAAAGGATGAACAGAACCATTGAAGAAAGGATTAGGTGTATGCTTTTTCACGCCAAGTTACCGAAGTCAGTTTGGGGGGAGGCTATGAGAACTACAGTTTACCTGATAAATCTTTCTCCATCAGTTCCTCTGCAAGGTGATGTTCCAGAGAGAGTATGGAGAGGAAAAGATATATCTTATAATCATTTGAGAGTCTTTGGGTGTAAAGCATTTGTTCATATTCCCAAAGATGAGAGGTCCAAGCTTGATAATAATGTAAAAGCATGTATCTTCTTGGGATATGGTCATGAAGAGTTTGGGTACAGATTATGGGATCCAGTGAACAAGAAGATTATTAGAAGCAGAGATGTTGTGTTTTTTGAAGACCAATTGTTTGATGATGGTGATAATATTGAGAAGCCAGAAACCTCTGTTTATATTCCTTGGAGTTTGGGTCCAGTTCCTTCACCTGTAGTTCATGATGATCATGGGGGAGATGAACAAGAAGATTATGGTGAGAATACCAGTGATGATACACCTACAGTTGATGATGCTAAACCAAATGAATAGCTACCTCCACCACCAGTTGAGATTTCATTGAGAAGATCCACTAGAGAGCGACAACCCTCTACCAGATATCCTCCACATGAGTATGTTATGCTTACTGATGGGGGAGAGCCAGAAAGTTACCAAGAAGCTATTCTACATGAGAATAAGAATGAGTGGTTAAAGCTATGTAAGAAGAGATGAGATCCTTGCTTGAGAACCACACCTATGATTTGGTAAAGTTGCCTAAGGAGAAGAAAGCTCTCAAGAATAAGTGGGTTTATAAATTGAAGACTGAAAACAATAGCTCACAACAAAGATACAAGGCACGATTAGTTGTGAAAGAATTCAGTCAGAAGAAAGGTATTGACTTTGAAGAAATATTTTCTCCGGTTGTAAAAATGTCCTCTATCCGAGTTGTTCTTGGTTTGGCTGCCCGTTTGAATTTAGAAGGTAAGCAACTTGATGTAAAAACAGCATTTCTTCATGGTGACTTAGAAGAAGAAATTTACATGGAGCAACCAGAAGGTTTCAATGTCAAGGGAAAAGAAAATATGGTATATAAGCTTAAGAAAAGCTTATATGGACTCAAACAGGCACCTAGACAGTGGTATAAGAAGTTTGATTCCTTTATGATGAGCCAAGGGTATGATAGAACCACATCTGATCATTGTGTGTTTATGAAGAAATTTTCAGATGATGATTTTATTATTTTACTGCTATATGTTGATGATATGCTAATTGTTGGCCATGATGTTGGAAAAATTGGAAAGCTTAAAAGAGAGCTAAGTAAGTCTTTTGCCATGAAAGACTTAGGATCGGTGAAACAAATACTTGGCATGAAGATTCTTCGTGATAGGAAGAAAAGGAAGATTTGGCTATCTTATGAGACTTACATTAAAAAGGTTCTTGAAAGATTCAACATGAGTAAAGCCAAAGCAGTTTGTTCCTCACTTGCAGGTCATTTCAAGTTTAGTTTGAAACAATGTCCTACAAGTGAGAAAGAAAAAGAAGAAATGTCCAGAGTGCCTTACTCATCTGTAGTAGGTAGTTTGATGTATGCTATGGTTTGTACTAGGCCAGATATATCTCATGCAGTTGGAGTTGTCAGTCGATTTCTCTCTAATCCTGGAAAGGAATATTGGGCAGCAGTGAAATGGATATTAAGATATCCAAGAGGTACTTCCAGGTTTTGTTTATGTTTTGGCAGTGATGAACCTGTGTTAGAAGGCTACACAGATGCAGACATGGCAGGTGATACTGATTCCAGGAAGTCCACTTCAGGATTCTTGATGACATTTGTAGGAGGAGCAGTCTCTTGGCATTTTAAGTTACAGAAGTGTGTTGCTCTATCAACCACAGAAGCAGAATACATAGCAGTTACTGAAGCCTGCAAGGAAGCTTTATGGATGAAAAAGTTTCTACAGGAATTGGGCTTGAAACAGGAAGGATATACTGTTTACTGTGACAGTTAGAGCGTCATTCACCTCTCCAAGAATTCAACATACCATTCTAGATCCAAGCATATTGATGTGAGATATCACTGGATTCGTGATGTGCTTGAGATGAAAGAATTACAGTTGGAAAAGGTGCATACCAATGAGAATGATTCAGATATGTTGACAAAGTCTTTGCCTAAGGAGAAGCTTGAAGCATGTAGACGAAGAACGAGCTTGGTACAGCCCACCATATGAGCTGGAGGGGGAGAATTGTTGGGTTCAGCCCATATGTGGGCTTGGACAAATTAGGTTGTTCGAGCCCAAATCAGAGAACGAGAGAAAGGGCAAAATTGGGTGATGGTAGGGATTGCATTGTGCGCTGTGAGATTGCACAGTGAGCGTGCGGCGACGTGCAGAGGAGAGAGAGAAATATTAGGTTTATGAGTTTTCTGCTTGACGATCGGTGGCTAAACGTTGTCAGTTTCGACCCAAATTTTATGTGAAGAATCCTTGCAGCAAACTCTACAATCCTAACGGTGTTGATCTGCAGTTTACCCTCTCTAAGGTACTTTCCTGTGATATCCACTTTGTGAGACCTAGAATTCTCTTTTGAGGAGATCCATCCTACGTACTATTCTTGAGCCAAGATTTGAGCCAAGATTATTCTGATCCTCTAGTTATTCTAGAGAAACCTATTATAAACCTGTTATCATTATCATTGATAGATGTTGGGTTTGAATTATAGTTAATTTAAGAGAGAATATTCTTCGTTATATTTTATTATTCTTTCCCAAAAGAGATTGAATTTTTTGAACCAAATAAGTCTTATGATCGCTATTTTTGAATTTTCATTTATTTCATTAACTTTTTTTTTAACTTATTAATAGAAAAATAAAAGAAAAGGAAAAATATTCCTTTACCGAGAGAGATCTTATTGTTTTATTGATCCCCGGTTTTATCTGCAAGCACACATCATGGCCGGAAAAGTCCCTACTTCGGTCAACTTCCATTGGATTCAATAAGTGGGGGTAGGTGATGCTGGAAGTGTGATGTATCAAAGGACCAGCCAACAATGCGATTGCGAATACCTCTACTAAACATGGTTTCTCGTTAATGCAGATTTAACATCTCAAACAATTACAATCCTCTCTAAAGAAAATATAATGACAGCATTCAGTTTGGGATTATGATGGATTAATGACTCTAAAAATAGAGGTTTAGATGCATCATACAAAGAAAACTTTCTGATTCCATTTCTAATGTTGATGCTGTCATGGCCACCCACCTTGTGTTAGAAACTGTGGCTGCCGTATGTGAAGCTGAAGATGATGAACAGTATTGGATAGAGAAAGCTGTAGTATATATGTGAAGCCGAAAACATCACTAGGATAGTTGTTGGAGTAGCTAATGACCAGTAGCTTGAAGGAACCCATGAAAACTGACATTTGGGAAAGAGGATGGTATAGACTGGATTGTGATGGGTAGGGACACTATGAATCAAATGATGGACTTGGATTCTTAATCAGGATCTCTAATGCCATATGGTGGAGTTGGGTTCTTAATAAGGAACTCCGATTGCAGGTGGAAAATAATGCATCCAGCGTACTTGAGATGTGCTAAACAATTGCGAGCCCCATCAAGCCGTTCTACAATATTATTCTTACTCGTATCATCTGTGACGCTAACAAAGAGGTCAATCGCAATGCTACTAGTGCTAGAGATCCACCTTTTTTGTGGCAGAGAGTGATGCCGACTCCTCCTCGTAATTTTGTATCCTTTGATGCAGAGGGTGTTTTTTATGTATCTTTTTCTTCGAATAACAAAACCATCCACTTGATTTAACGTTGACAGTGCAAGTTGTGACTGCAAGGAATGATCTGAAGCTGAAACCGGCAGTAAGAATAGCCACTGAAGAAGAAGTGTTGGATGGATGGTTGACCATTTTATTATGCAGGATGTGATGAATACAAGAAGGCCATAATACCGACGAGAAGCCACATTGCTTCGGGAGAGAGGAACGTAGTGAATAGCCAGCCAGCCACCGAGCGGGACATGAGAGAGAAACCTTATCCGGCCGGGATAAGATGCTTACTTAAAAGGAGGACATGGGTTCTGCACTACACATATGGTGGGTCATGGATACAGGAGCTCGGAATGCGCAAGGAATGACAAATGGTGCAATGCATCTTTCCGCTTGATTTAACTGTCGTTCCATCACAAGGAACGAGGAGTGATTAATCTTTGGCTTTGTTTCAAGCAAACATTAATCACTCCTTTTTAAGTAAGTGATTAATCTATAGATTTCTTCCTTGAATGTCCAGAAAGGTTAGGTTTTATCTGGTGAACAGTAAGAGGAAGGAAGTCAAAGAACACCAAATAAAATTAATGCCCTACTTCCTCGAGGCTATCCAATTAATAATCCCCACAGCTTAACCACCCACTCTTGTCTCGAGAACAAAGCCTCACTCACTTGCTTTGGAGAGACAAGATCCAGAAAAGCTTCTCTCACCTAAATGCGCAGTGTCATTATACAACTGTAGCACCAAGTCATATACTAACTAGTTCATGAACGTATGGGTCAAAACCCTTTTGCTTTTGCCCACCCTCTACTCCACTATAAGAAAGAAACCAAAGTTGGCCTGTGCTGTCCCCCGTCACAAAGTCTAAGCACACATCGCTCGTCGCCTCCGCTGCTCCTCGTCTCCTCTCTCTGCCGTTCTCCAATTGAACGCAAAAAGGAACTTCCGTTTGTGCCTCTTAATGTCTTCCATGGCCAAAGACAAGGAGAAATCCTTCTTGCTTTTCTCTTCCTCTTTCTCTTATAGAGAGGTCAAGCCTTCTTCTCTCCTCCGTCGCTTCCGCTTCGTCGTCTTTGTCGTCCTCTGCTACGTCCTGTGGCTTCGCCTCTTGTTCTTCACCTTCCCACCAGAGTCCTCCTCTTCCTCCGAGCGCTCCGTCGCAGGCGGCCACCGCCACTGCCGGCTCAGCCGCTCGCTGGACACTTGCCACCCCGACATTGCGCCCTTTTACATACACAGTATCCATCCCCGGTTCAACGCCGCCCTCATGCAGCGCTGCCTCGCCCGCCCCGCTTCCTGCGACGTGTGCCCCCACGTCGGCCATCGCGGACTTGGCCGGCCCCTCCTCCGCCTCCCTCTCCGCGCCGACGATGTGGTGGGCACGTCGTGGTACGCCACCCACCCGCTGGCCGCCGAGATGCTGTTCCACCATCGCGCCGAGCGGCACCCCTGCCGCACCACTGACCCCGAGGCGGCGCTCCTGTTCTACGTCCCGTTCTACGCCGGCCTCCATGCCGCCGCCAACTTCCGGCAGAAGAATCACACCCGCGGCGACGCCCTCGCGGTCGACCTCGCCGCACACCTCTCCTCCCTCCCCTCCTTCCGCCGCCACGGCGGCCGCGACCACTTCCTCACCCTCGGCCACGCCTCCTGGAACTTCATGCGCTCCCCGGCGTACCCGGACCTCGGCACCAACCGCCTCCTCCTCCTACCGGAGGTCGCCAACATGACGGTCCTCACGGTAGAGCGCCACCCATGGGAGGGCCACAACCAGTTCGGCATCCCGTACCCCTCCTACTTCCACCCGCGCACCGCGGCGGAGGTGGCGGAGTGGCAGGCAGAGCTCCGTCGGTTCAGGCGGTCGCACCTGTCGGCGTTCGTCGGCGGCCTGCGATCCGACGAGGACAAGGGCTCCGTTCGGTCCACCATCATGAACCAGTGCTGGAAATCGAACCGGTGCATCCCGGTCGATTGCGAAGCGGCTCGGCACGAGTGTGGCGACCCCGACCGAGTCCTCGACGTGATGCGCCGGGCCGAGTTCTGCCTGCAGCCGCCCGGCGAGTCGTTCACCCGGCGGTCGACCTTCGACGCGGTCCTCGCGGGGTGCATCCCAGTGTTCTTCTCAGAGCACGCGGCCTACACGCAGTACGAGTGGTATTTACCAGGCCGACCTGAGGACTGGTCGGTTCTGCTCCAACGGGACCGATGGGACCGGGTGGAGGAAGAATTGGCCCGGATCCCGAGAGCCGAGGTGGAGAGGATGAGGGAGACGGTGATACGGCTGATTCCGAGGATGACCTACGCCCACCCGGAGGCGAACCGAAGTGAGCTCGGGTTCCATGACGCGGTCGATGTTGCGCTGGTTGGCCTCACCAAACGGATTCGAGCCTCTCTACGAGAGGGTGGTGTGAAAGCTACGTAAGTATAATGATTGATGGTGTCGATACACGTGGAAGAAAAAAAAATCTCCTTTTGTATTATTGCTACGATTCAACAGTCAAATGGTGGTGAATGCACGCTCATCATTAGTGATTCGGATCGATGCAATGTGGACCGTTGGTTGCTGCTGATGGAGGGGCTCAGAGACTTACGAGGAATCAGGAAAAGTGCAAGTTGGGATGCCCGCTTCCGTTTTCCACCTATAATTGAAGATGGTGTTCCTTCTTAATATGAGAAAGAAAACTACTTGATCGATTGCTTGTACACAACGAAACAAGAATTGTTTTCTCAGATCGAAGGAGATGACTTGTTCTACAAGAAAAATATCATGAATTAATTGCTCGGTATGATAAAAGGAGGTTGTGCTGTTTCTCTTTGAAGACATTGCTATCAATCACGAGAAGAGCGCAGGAATCCAACAAGTCTACCGAGAGAAGCTTTAACACGAATCATGTTTGTTTATCTTGTATCAGCTACCCACATCTTGCAATGCTAAGTCATTATTGCAAGTGAGAGCACACAAAGAAGCAGCTACCCACACCCACATCTTGCAATGCCAAGTCATTATTGCAAGTGAGAGCACACAAAGAAGCAGCTACCCACATCTTGCAATGCCAAGCCAATCACATAGTGTTTATTGCAAGTGAGAGCACACAAAGAAGCAGCTACCCACATCTTGCAATGCTAAGTCAATCACATGGTGTTTATTACAAATGAGAACACACAAGGAAGGTTTATGAGCTATTGCAACTGATGAGGGTAATAATTATGATAATACTCGCATGACATCAGCAGTCCCCGCTGACGCCCGGATAAGGATAATAATTACGATAAGAATCGGCTGACGTCACTTATTACACCTTAAGCCTCGATCGACCCGACGACACCTGGTCAAACGCACCAGAACGCCCACCGAGGTGCATTAACGTCCCGCTCAGGCTCGGTCCTTCACGCCACACCAACACCAGTGTCAGACGCTACCAGCCTGCCCCATGCAAGCGGGCACATCAGGAAACAGTAAGCTCCCATATAAATACCCTTGCATTCTGAACAAGAGGGGAGAGAAAAGGATGGAGCAAAACAAACCCCCTGCGACTATCTTCTAACTTAATCGTCGAAGGGGTCGGGTCGAGCTCCCCAGCTCGACCTGTGTGCAGGTCCTGTCTGAAGGTCCCCACTGGACGCGCGAGCAAGGACCTCCATCCCGGAGGAAAAGGCGATCCCGTCCCAATCGGACCACCTCGATGGACTCGAACGCCGTCTCAGGAAGATCCCCGTCACCCGGACCCGAACCGAGCCGCGTCAGCCCCGAGGCCACGACTCAAGGTTGTTTACACTAACATTTTGGCGCTAGAGGAAGGGCCTCCGAATGTCGAGGGATCACCAGGCCGACTTCATCGAACCCATAGCCGCGGGGTCGTACCCGATCGGAGCCCCTAGGGAACATTCCCCGCGTAGGGGTCCCCCCAACGAGCATCCCACCATCGCCTCAGAGCGCTATTGGTGGATATTCAACGACCCGGGCTTGTCACCACCCGACGCCCCCTCTGTCGATCCGTCCCCCATATCGTCAGAGGCTTTTCTCGGCCTCACTCATCAAGTCCGAGCACTAACCAACATGGTGCAATCCATCATCCCGCTCGTTTCTCGTCCGATGCACCTGCCCATCATTCAACCGCTGCGGCATGAGGAGCCACCCGTTCGGGTTCACACGCCGCCCTTGGAACCTCCCGGTTCGCCTTCGGTCCCGTCGTTCCCACTCGGGGATCGAGTGACGGCAGACCGAAGAGGCCATACGGAACCCGAGGCACCTTCTCCAGACTCAACGGACTCCCTGCGGGCCCAGTTGCACTGCGTTAGCCAACGACTCGATGAGGTGCAAAAAGAGGTTCGCAGGTCGATGGGCGAGCTCGGGGAGGAAGCACACTAGGGATCCCCATTCGTCCCTGAAATACGGGATCAGGCAGTGCCCCCGAACTTCCGTCTTCACTCTCTGGATGCATATGATGGCTCCACCGACCCGGCGGACCATGTAGCAGCCTTTCACGCCCAAATGGCACTGTATGGAACCTCTGACGCCTTGATGTGTAGGGCATTCCTCACAACTTTGAGAGGGCCGACCCGTGCATGGTACAGTGGTCTGAAGACCAGGACGGTCGCCTCATTTGACCAGCTCGTTAGAGATTTCGAGCTCAACTTCCTGGCCAACGCACGGCCAAAACCGTCTGTTGCGTTGCTTCTCGGACTACACCAGAGGGAGGACGAGCTCCTCTCCCACTTTGTGAACCGCTTCGCAACGTAGATACGGGGCTTATCTGATGCTCACCCTTCTTTGTTGATGCAGGCGTTTATGGCGGGCCTACGACCTTCACGATTCTTCTGGTCCCTCGTTGAGAGACCTCCTACCACGGTACCTGAGATGCTTTAGCGGGTGAACCAATTTGTCGCGGCTGAGGCTTGGATGGACGGGAAGCGGGAAGAACACAAGAAAGCTAGGCCAGAACCGGCCCGCGGGCAGCAGTCTGCCATGACTAAGTGTAGACTGGACCAACCTGATCTGCTCACCATGAGGCCTCCCATGCCCCCTTTGGGCGCATCCCGGACGGAAATATTTCTACAAATAAGGGAGAAAGGGCTGCTCAGGGCCCCCGTCCCGATGAAGAACCCGCGAGAACTCGCCGACCAGTCCAAATATTACCGCTTTCACCGGCAAAACGGGCACGACACCGAAGAGTGCCGCGAGCTGAAGAGGCAGATTGAGGAGCTTGTCCACAGGGGACACCTCAGCCGGTACGTTTGATAGAATAGGGAAACTTCTCCCCACTCGGAGGGCCCCGTGGAGCGCCATATCGATGTCATCACCGGAGGCCCGACGGCCGGGGGAACCAACATGTTCGGGAGGAAGGCGTACGCCCGTTCCGCGAGGGCTGATGCCCTCCAATGAGGCACCAACCTCAAGGTTGCGTTCCCTCCCGAGGACGCTCTCCGACCGGAGCATGACGACGCGCTGGTGATAATGGCTCGAATCGCTAATGCCCAGGTAAGAAGGATCATGGTCGACACTGGAAGCTCAGCTGATGTGCTCTATCTCAACGCCTTTCAGAAGCTTAAGCTAGCCAAGGAGTCCTTGGAACCTACCTGCTCAGTGCTCACAGGATTCACCGGTGACTCAATCTCACCGTTGGGGGCGATCACCTTACCTCTAACCTTGGGAGCACCACCCAAGACGAAAACGGTGATGTCCACCTTCCTAGTGGTGGATCTGCCCACGACCTACAACGCCATCCTGGGACGCCCTACCCTCAATAGGATCAGAGCCGTGGTCTCCACCTACCACCAGACGGTGAAGTTCCCGACCCATGCCGGGACAGGAGAAGTCTGGGGAAGCCCCCAGGAGTCCAGACGATGCTACCTGACCGCGGTTTCGCTACACAAAAGGGCGAAGACCGGCCAACCTCTAGAGGACCCTAGAGAAAAGAAGAGGCAGATGCCACATCCTGAGCCGACGGCCCCCACTTGCGACGTACCGTTGAGGAAGGATCGGCCGGATCGGACGGTCAAGGTTGGGTTGGAACTCCCCGAGCACGAGCGGGAGCAGCTCATCGGATTCTTGCAGGAGAACGCCGAAGTCTTTGCCTGGTCGCCCTCCGACATGACGGGCGTCGACCCAGCGACCGCCCAGCATCACCTGAACATATCACTTGATGCACGGCCGGTAAAACAAAATCCACAACGCCAAGCCCCAGATAGGTAACTGGCCGTCCATGAGGTGGAGCGACTCTTAGCGGCTGGCTTCATAGAGGAAGTCAAGTACCTGCGGTGGCTGTCTAATGTAGTCCTGGTCAAGAAATCTAATGGGAGCTGGAGGATGTGTGTTGACTACACCAGTCTCAACTGTGCATGCCCAAAAGACTGCTATCCCCTCCCGAGGATCGATCAGCTGGTCGACGCAACTACCGGGCACGCCCGCCTATCCTTCATGGACGCCTTCTCCGGCTACAACCAGATCAGGATGGCCCCCCAGGACCAAGAGCACACGAGTTTCATCACCGATCTAGGGGTATATTTCTACAAAGTCATGCCATTCGGGCTGAAAAACGCAGGTGCAACCTATCAGAGGACTGTGAACAAAATGTTCGCCCCCCAGATTGGGTAGAACGTCGAGGTCTATATCGACGACATGATCGTGAAAAGTCGCATGGTGGCGACTTGGCCGAGACATTCTCCACGCCGCGGAAGCATAACCTACGACTAAACTCGGCAAAGTGTGTTTTTGGTGTCAGCTCGGGAAAGTTCCTCGGATTCATCGTGCATGAAAGAGGGATCGATGTGAATCCGGTAGAGGTTCGGGCGATCACCAACATGTAGGCCCCCCGGACAATCAAGGACTTGCAACGACTGAACGGAAGGCTTGCGGCCCTATCCCGATTTCTATCCCGATCTGGTGATCGCTGCCTCCCCTTCTTCCAGGCGTTGAAGAACCCGAAGGACTTCCGGTGGACGGTGCAGTGTGAAGAGGCTTTTGGACAAGTCAAGCAACACTTGGCTAACCTCCCTCGCCTTGCCTTAGTCGCTTTCGAGGGAAAAGCTCAGTATTTATCTAGCCGCCTCCCAACACGTGGTCAGCTCCGTCCTAACCAAAGAGACCTCTAGGGAGCAACTACCAGTCTATTACATCAGCCATGTCCTGAACAGGCTCGAGGAGCGATATCCGCAAATCGAGAAGCTTGCTTTGGCGCTCGTGCTGGCATCCCAGAAGCTACGCCCCTACTTCCAAGCTCATTCAATTGAGGTAATCACCAACCAACTGCTTCGATAGGTTCTATCTAAATTTGATGTCGCAGGACAGCTCCTCAAGTGGTCGGTAGAACTCGGAGAGTTCGACATACGTTACATGCCGAAGACAGCTGTCAAAGCCCAGTCCGTGGCCGACTTCATCGCGGAACTTGTTCAGGACGAGAATGGAAGTTTCAAGCAGCTAGAGGAGGTGTGGTTCCTGCACGTGGACGGCTCGGCTACCTCGAGTAGCGCGGGCGCGGGACTGGTACTCTCGACCCCCCACGGACGCTCGTTCGAATGCTCCCTTCGCTTCGGGTTCCGAGCGACCAATAATGAAGCTGAATACACAATCCAGCTAGAGGAGGCACTCTTGGCAGGACTCAACTTTGCCCTCGAAATGCAGGTATACACAATCCACATCTTCATCGACTCGCAGCTCGTGGCCGAACAACTCGTCGATGGGTACGAGGCCAGGGAACCAACCATGGCAAAGTACTTAGCGGAGGTAAAAGGCCTAGCCTCCAATTTCTCTCACTTTACCATATCCAGGGTGCCGAGGAGCCAAAATGGATGAGCTGATGAGTTGGCGAAGCTGGCCTCAGGGCCGGACCACGGAAACCACTCCATGGTTAAAGAGCTCCCATTTCGCGCCATCTCGGTTTCGGCTATAACTCCTGCCGATCCGCGCACCATGTGGGTACAGGAGATGCTGCTCTTCAAACGCGACGGGATCCTTCCCGACAACAAGGCCGCGGCTCGACACGTTCGCCGAACGCAGGCATGGTATTCCGAGGTGAACAGACGACTCTATAAGCAGTCCTTCTCGCAACCTCTACTACGGTGCCTCGAGCCAGAAGAAGCCCAAACGGTCCTGGCCGAGGTCCACGAGGGGATTTGTGGAGAGCATATCGCTGGTCAGACCTTGGCCTACAAAATCCTTCGCCAAGGATACTACTGGCCCACCATGTCCCGTGACGTGAGATTCTACGTACAGCGGTGCGGCCCGTGTCAAAGGCACGCCAGAGTGCCCCGGCAGCCGGCGGTCCCCCTAACCCCCATCGACTGTGTGTGGCCATTTTCGCAATGGGGATTGGACCTCCTCGACCCTTTCCCACCAGCCTCGGGGCAATGGCGATACATCGTCGTAGGCGTAGATTACTTCACCAAATGGGTGCAGGCCAAGCCACTAGCAACGATCACGGAGCGGCAAGTGGAGAAATTCGTTTGGAAAAGCATCATGACTCGGTTCGGCTTGCTCGAAGCCATCATCACGGATAACAAATCCTAGTTCACCAGTGCGAGGTTCCGAGAATTCTGTGCGAACTACGGGATCCGACTGAAGTTCAGCTCCGTGGCCCATCCCTAGACCAACGGGTTGGCCGAAGTGACCAACCGATCTATTCTGGATGGACTTAGGAGGAGGGTATCTGCGGCCCGATCGACTTGGGTAGATGAGCTCCCTAGTATCTTGTGGTCCCTGCGGACCACCCCCAAGACCGCAATCGGAGAGTCCCCTTATAGCCTCTCGTTCGGGACCGAGGCTGTCTTGCCCCCCGAAATGGTTCTCCCTACTCCACGGACGACAATCTATGACAAAGGGGTATCGGCCCAGGGACTACGAGCAGACCTCAACCTGCTCGAGGAACGGCGTGTTGACGTGCACTTGAAGGACCTCTCTTACAAGAGGGCAGTCGCTAGAGTCTATAACCACATGGTACGACCTCAACCAATCAAGCTAGGCGACTTGGTCTTACGCAAGGCCAAAGTCAGCGACCCGACCCGAATGCGTGGTAAGCTAGCTCCCGATTGGGAAGGTCCTTATCGGGTGATCGACGTTGTCGGGGTCAGTGCATACAAGCTCGCAATAATACAGGGACACCCCTTGCCAAGGACTTGGAACATACAAAACCTTAAGAAGTTTTTCCTATAACATAGTAAACAGAGACTTGACAAAAGTCAGAAATGTGCCATTATGTTGGATAACACGATTACAACCCCCGAGCAACAAGATAGAAAAGAAAGGAAAAACTACAAAAGCGATTACATTATTGCTCAGGAGCATCAACGCTGTCATCGAATGGGACTTCGTCGGGCATGTCGACGTCCAAATCTTTAGGGAAGGAGTTGAAAGGGTCGTTCGCGACCTCGAAGTCAGGATAGTGCGCCCGAAAATGGGCTATAGCGATCCGGTACCCATACTCGTACGAGACCCGCCCAGTCCGAACCAGGCCAAGCTGGAAGCCCGAGGACTCTTTGTAGTCCTTGATCAACTTCTTGTCCTTCTCCGGCCTCTCACGGATCTCGACAGCAAGGGCCTCATAAGCCCTCCGCGCCTCGGCATGCGCCTCCTCCAGCCTCTAGATCAGTTCAATCGACTCCCCCCTCACTATGTGGGCTTCGGCCAAAGACGCCTTCAGATGCGTCTGGATTTCTTTATTCTGCTCCTCGGCCGCCACAACCGCCTTAGGAGCCGCCCCGGCGCGGACCTCTTCGATCTGCTTCCGGAGCTCGATGTTGCGGTCGCTCAAAATGCTGATGACCCGCCCCGCATCGCGAACACGGTCCATCAGCGCCATGGCATAGTGATTGCCCTGTAGGAGAGCAAGTTAGAAAGAGACCACCCAAACACATACGGCCAAACTGAGGCTGTGACGCTTACCCACAACAACGACTTGGCATACTTGCCAAGAAGGGTGTCGGAGGGCAGTGTGTATAGATCCTGGGCTATGTCGGGATGAAGCCCCCTGCGGACGAACCAGGCCATAGAGTCCCCGTCGGCCCACACCCGGCTACCTCGGGTAAGGCCTTCCCAGTGGGCCACCCGTAGGTCGGAAGCTTGGCCTTATGGGAGATCGCCCATCACCCCCGGCCGGAAGGCAACAAAGATCGCGGATGGAAGGCTCCCGAGGTGCCTTCCCTGTCGACTCCCTACTGGTGACAACCTCCTCTCTCCTGAGGCCCTCACAGCACGACCGACCAGTACGACGACGGCTCCCGCTGCCTGGGCCGTGGCCGCCTTAACGGCCTTTGTCGTAGAAGTCTTCGCCCTCTTCCGAGGCCGACCAGCCTCGATGTCCACTAGTGCCTCCCTCGAGCCGACCCTCACCTCGGCTGGCGAACGAGTGGAGGGGGTCGACGAAGCTTTACCCCCACACAGGGCCCAGAGATTCACCATTTCTACATGAAGATGCCAACATTGGTTAATTAGCTGAATAACCCCCAATGAAAAGCCCAAAAACTACCCCTTATGGCATAGCTTGAGGCATCGGGCTAAGACCTGCCTCGACCAGCCATTGCTCGGACATACTTCCGATAGCCCTTGAGGCTTGAAGGATTTCCTTAAGCCTCTCAAGCTCCTGGCGCTCCTCATCAACCAAAACCGGGGTGGTGTTGTCAATTGCGCGCGCCATCCACCGGAGCCCGAAACCCCAATCCTCCGAGCGGTGGATGAAAAAGAAGCACTCCTTCCACCCCTTGTTACTGGAAGGAGCCCCGCTAACCCGGAAGCCCGTTCGGGCAGACAAATAGTACCCTCCCAACCCCTTGGAAAGGCGAAAGCAAGAAAGGAATAGGGACCGGGTCGGGGTGATGTGGGCGTAGTAACACTCCCCTAGGAACGCTACCAGATAGCGTCAGGAGTTAGGCGACATCTGAGACAGGGAAATGTGCCACCACGAGATGCATGAAGTAATAACGAGATGCAAGGGGAGACGTAGCCCGGCCTCGAAAGCGTCGAGGGTAAGGGCGAAACCCTTAGGAATCAGGTCATACGCCCGTTGGCCGGGCTCTAGGGCGAGAAGGATGAATTCCTCTGGGATGCCGTAGCGATCCCGGAGGTGACCAAGCAATGACTCGTTCACGGTGGAATCGAGATCGTGCGACCACATCAAAGTCTCTAGGGCCCGGGTTGCTTTTTCATCGGATTACGAATTGGGGCTCGACGGAGTCACCATTTTTCCGACTTTACCCGAAGCCGGGGGTGGAGATGAAGGGGAATAGAAAGAGGAGGCCATCCTTACTAACCTTTAGTAAGAAAAGGAAAACGGTCGATGCAAACGAAATGATGAAGTCCGAAGCAACGAAGCAAAAATGAGCAAGACCTTCGGGGGACTAACTACACGCTACTTATAAACAAAATCCCGTCAAAACAGCGACCTTTCCTTTCCTAAAGCATGTCACATCGGGCTGACCAAATGTCATTCCACCTTAAATATGGCTTGACATGGCAGCCAACGGGTGCGTTGCGCGTGGCAACCAACGGGCTTGCAGCACCGCCCTTCTCGAAAACTAGCGATTCCCAAAAAGGGTTCGTCCCCTGGACTCCCGAACCAAACAAAAGACTACCTGGCCATCCGCGCCCCCCACAGCGCAGCGCAAACATCCCCAACCAAAGTACCTGCGTGGCTTGCCCACCTGCGTCGTGCTCCTCGGCTGCATGTTGCCCGAGGCCACACCTGCGCAGCTCGCCTGCCTGCGTCGTGCTCCTCGGCTGCATGTTGCCCGAGGCCACGCCTGCGTGGCTTGCCTGCCTGCATCGTGCTCCTCAGCTGCATGTTGCCCGAGGCCACACCTGCGCGGCTCGCCTGCCTGCGTCGTGCTCCTCAGCTGCATGTTGCCCAAGGCCACGCCTGCACGGCTTGCCCACCTGCGTCGTGCTCCTCGGCTGCATGTTGCCCGAGGCCACACCTGTGCAGCCTACCCGCCTGCGTCGTGCTTCTCGGCTCCATGCTCCTCGAGACACACCTGCGCGGCTCGCCCGCCTGCGTCGTGCTCCTCAGCTCCATGCTCCCCGAGACACACCTGCGCGGCTCGCCCGCCTGCATCGTGCTCCTCGGCTGTATGTTGCCCGAGGCCACACATGCGTGGCTTGCCCGCCTGCATCATGCTCCTCGGCTGCATGATGCCCGAGGCCACACCTGCGCGGACTACCCGCCTGCGTCGTGCTCCTCGGCTCCATGCTCCTCGAGACACACCTGCGTGACCTACCTGCCTACATCGTGCTCCTAGGCTCAATGCTCCTCGAGACACACTTGCGCGGCCTACCTGCCTGCGTCGTGCTCCTCGGCTCCATGCTCCTCGAGACACACCTGTGCGGCTTGCCTGCTTGCGTCGTGCTCCTCGGCCCCATGATTCCCGAGACCACACCTGCGCGGCCTGCCCACCTGCGTCGTGCTCCTCGGCTCCATGCTCCTCAAGACACACCTGCGTGGCTCACCAGCCTGCGTCATGCTCCTCGGTTGTATGTTGCCCGAGGCCACACTTGCGTGGCTCACCCGCCTGCGTCGTGCTCCTCGGCTCTATGCTCCCCGAGATACACCTCGGCCGTAGCCCGCCTACGTCGTGCTCCTCGGTCCTACGCTGCCCGAGAGCCACCACTACCTCCAACCCTCATCAATTGTCAGATTCCCACACCCCTAGCGACGAATCGGCCTCCGCCCGACGGAGACAACTCCTTAAAATCGAAGTTATGCCCCAGACTAGAGGGCTCGCATGGCTTCCTTTGGACAGGGAGTGTGATGAGGGTAATAATTACGATAAGACTCGCATGACATCAGCAGTCCCCGCTGACGCCCTGATAAGGATAATAATTATGATAAGACTCGGTTGACATCACTTATTACACCTCAAGCCTCGATCGACTCGACAGCACCTGGTCAAACGCACCAGAATGCCCACCGAGGTGCATTAACGCCCCGCTCAGGCTCGGTCCTTCACGCCACACCAACACCAATGTCAGACGCTACCAGCCTGCCCCCTGTAAGCAAGCACATTAAGAAATAGTAAGGTCCCCTATAAATACCCTCGCATTCTGAACAAGAGGGGAGAGAAAAGGATGGAGCAAAATAAACCCCTTGCTAGTATCTTCTAACTTAATCGTCGGAGGGGTCAGGCCGAGCTCCCCGGCCCGACCTGTGTGCAGGTCCTGTCCGAAGGTCCCCATCGGACGCGCGGGCGAGGACCTCCATGTTAGAACCCTTGTGGATTCTAAACTTGGGATTGATCTCTTTAGGGGATCAACCTCCTTGGAACTCTATAGGGGTTCCTCCCTCCAAGTTGCTGCTCAAAGGTTGCAGAAAAGATTCATCTATTGCTTATCAAAAGAGGAGGAATACATGGCTATTTATAGGGTTTCTAAACCCTAACTCCTAATAGGACTTCTACTCAAGACTCCTATTCCTTTACAACTCCTAATTCATCTCTAAGAAACAACCTCCTAACCCTAGCCGGCATCTTCACCTCTTTAATAGGGGTCAACTTAGGTAGGTTTTACATGAATGTCCATCTCAATTAGGACTCTCCTAGCTAGAGTCCTAACAGACCCGCCCTCTTCAAATCAGCCTTGTCCTCGAGGTTGACAATTCATGAATTTTGGGAATTTGATCTTCAAGTTGTCATAGTTCTCCCAAGTGACATCTTCTGTTGGTAGGTTCACCTACTGTATTAGCACTTTAGTAGTGGGTCGTCGTCGTCGAGTCATGATCCGTCGATCAATAATGGCACTTGGCTGGGTCTGGAGTTCTCATTGGATAGTCATATTTGGTGGGTGGCTTTAGGTTGTCTCCAAGCACCTATTTAAAACTTTTGTCTGGCCGTTGATTTGTAGGTGATATGCTGTACTCCTTTTCAATTTAGTACCCTACATATGAAATAATTTTGTCCAAAATCTGCTCGTGAAGATGCAAGTAGAATTTATTATAAGCACAATGCGTCCCTTATAGTGTAATTCTTTTGAGTCGCAATTGTAATGAGCCACGGAGCTTGGTACTTCCTCCGATTCTTTTATAATCTTACTAGTCTCTGAATATTCCTGCCATTCCATCTTAATATCCTCAAGGAAGTTGCTGGTCGGAAGTGAAATGGCCGAAACTTCAGCTTGCTCGGGTAGCTGCGAAAGTGCATCTGCAAGAACATTCTCTTTCCCCATTTTGTAAGTTATTTCATAATCAAATCCAAGAAGTTTTGTTACCCATTTTTGCTGCTCAGGAGATGATATCTTTCACTCCGAAAAGTACTTGAGGCTTTTATGGTCGGTTTTAATTTGAAATCATCAATCAATCAAGTAGGGTCTCCACCTCATTGTTGCGCGCACAATGACAAGCATCTCCTTATCATATGTTGACTTATTTTGATGGGAGGGAGATAATGCCTTACTAGTGTATGCGAGTGGTCGACCATCTTGCATGAGAATGGCTCCAATTCCGACTCCAGATGCGTCAGCCTCAATAATGAAGGGTTGGTTGAAATCTGGTAGTGTTAGCATCGGCGTCATCGTCATGGCTGCCTTAAGTTTGTCGAAGGCAGCGGAGGCTCTGTCCAACCATTGGAAGACATCTTTTTCCAATAAAAAAGTAAGTGGTGCACTGATCTTTTCATAGTTTTTCACGAACTTGCGGTAGTAGCCTGTTAAACCCAGAAAGCCATGTAGCAATTTTATGTTTCTCGGGGTCGGCCAGTTTTGCATTGCTCCAATTTTGAAGGAGTCCACTGCCACACCTTCCTCTGATATGATATGCCTAAGATATTCCACCTTCTATTGAAAAAAGCAAAAATTCGTAGTGGTTATTGTGTGTTCAAAAGGTGGTTTTCGGTATGTCTTCTTTGCACACTCGTATTTGATGATACCCGGATCAAAGGTCCAGCTTTATGAAGATTTGTGTTCCCTTTCATCTAGCAATTCATCTGCTATTGGAATAAGGTATTTGTCCTTGATGGTTATGCCATTGAGAGCTCGGTAATCAACGCATATTCGCCATGTTTCGTCCTTCTTGCGTACAAGTAGCACCGGTGAAGAGTAGAGGTTGCAACTTGGCCGAATAACTCCTGTTTCAAGCATCTCTTTTACAATCCTTTCTATTTCATCCTTTTAGAGCTGTAGATATTGATATGGCCGAGTATTTACTGGAGGTTTGCCTAATATCGTCAACCATTTAATTTTGAGCATGGCCTCATGATCATCAAGAGGGAGAAGGAAGAAATATGTAATTATCTCTTGGTAAGGCCTCATGATCAGCAATAGTTTCACTTGCGGGCGCCTACGATCATACTTCAAAATCCATCCATCGGCGACCTTAACGTCAAACCTGCTGCAATTCTCGATAGGTAAAGCCATCTGGACAACAACCTTACTGTTTAGAAAGTTATTAGTACTGCCCGTGTCGATGAGAACAGTGATTGGTTGTTGTTTGAGAAGGCCTCCAACTTTCATCGTTTGTGAGTTTGAGTAGCCGGCTAGTGCATGTACCATAACTTCAGTCGGTTGTGGCTCTTCTTCTGCATCTTCTTCTTCATGTTTAAGGCTCTCTTCTGGATGTTCAATGACCTCTTCTTCTATTGGTTCAATCATAATAAGTCTCCCTTTACTATAGTGATGCTCACGGCTCCACGGCTCGTTGCAATGCCAACATAACCCCTTCGCATATCGCTCCCGAAGCTCTTCTCTTGTTAAACTCTTTGGTGTAGGGACTCGGTCGATAGTAGGGGGGGTTGAGGGCTTCAATATTGCTGGTTGAGGAGTAACCCTTGTCCTCCGAGCTTCATAGTTCAATTGCTCCTCTTGATGTCGTGCCAAAGATATGGCTGCCATAAGCGTGTACGGTTGTCGTGCTTTAACTTCTTCTCGGATCTCCGGCTTCAAGCCCTCAATGAAGGTCCTCAATAGCTATTTTTGAGACTAATCATGAGTTTGATTAGATAACCTTTCAAACCTGGTTTTGTACTCCTGAATGGTGGAGGTTTGTCGGATCTTTGTTAGTTGTCCGTCAATATTCTCGTAATCGGTTGGTTTGAAGCATATCGGCAGTCCTTCTTTGAATTGTTGCCATGAAAGGACTCCATAAGTATGTTCAAACCAGTCAAACCACTGTATAGCATCCCCTTCAAGATATATAGCTGCAATTTTCACCATAGATGCATCTGCGGTTTTGTGGTACCGAAAATATCGCTCCGCGCGCGAGATCCAACTAATCGGGTCTCCTTCTTCCCATCTAGAGAAGTCCACTCTCGTGCATAGATAGTTGGGGTTGGTCATAGAGCTTGCCCTCTCTTGGAAGTCATATTTTTGAGCTTGGTGTGATTGGGCAAAGCTCTCTCTTTGATATGATTTCTTCGGGCTTAGTGGTCGGGCCAATCTGAGTTCGGTAAAGAGCGTCCGAATCTTATCCTCCATTCGTGCCTCAAAGGCTTCAAATTTAGCATTGAATACCTCCTCAGATGCCATAGTATATGCCACTAAATCTGTGATGTTAAGATCTCTCTTTTGTTGTCGGGTTAAAGGCATGTATTGGTTGAGAGAGGTGATGGTCGAAAGGGTTGGTAGATTGGTGGATGTAGGCTACGGTTTAGGCTTGTTTTGTGGCTATTTTGGGTGCAGGTTGAGGGTGTGGTTTGGTGGAGTTTTAGGGCTATAGATGAAAGTTTTGAATCTGTGGTAGATGGTAGCAAAAGTTTGATAGAAACAAGTGGAAGTTGCAACAAGTATGTGCTATCTTGTAAGAGTAGAATTGTCGTCGAAGAAAAAATGGTTTCTCGATGTAATTTCTACCAAAAACTTGAGAGAATTAAGGAGAGAATTGATAGAAAAATCACACAGTAAGGATATCTATTTAATCAAGAAAATTTCGGCAATATAATAGCAAGGAAATTGGTACAAGTTGCGATTGCAGAATTCTCGTTGAAAAATTTCAGCGGGTTACGATGAAAATTTACAGCAATATAAAATCATTTTTAGAGATGAATTTCTTAATAGATCAATCTTAGATGGAAGCCAAGATGATCTATGAAGTGTATAAGAAATTTTATTCAAAAAAGATTGCAAATAGATGGGTTAAGACAACAATATGTGGCTGAAATTTTCTGCAGCACAGATTGTTAAGTATAGCAGATTGGACGTAAAAGATCAGTGATTTATATTGAGAATTTTTTGATGAAACTAAAGGGAAATATGCTATTAGGAAGCGTCAAAGATGTCATAAAAATTTCGTAGAGATTTGGATAGAAAAAACACAGTAGCAAGATCAAATAGACAGTGTTATACGATTGGAATTCTGCAATGTATCTTTCGTCATAGAGATGAAAACTTTATGACGAAAAAGTTTATGCAGTAATATAGGAATAATTTTTTTGAGATTTTCAAATAAGGATAACTAAATTGCAGCAGTAGTAAGGTAGAAAACCAGAACCTGTTGCAATTCACGGGGAGATCAAAGGATGATCCGTGGTGGTGGAGATGATGGCGGAATTTGGCAACGATCTCTTAAGCAATTGTGGGAATTGCTTTGGGCGGTTGTGGAGGTTTGATGGATGGCTGTGGAAGGGTAGCGAGATGCCAAGAACGCTGCTCTGATATCAGGTGTTAGAACCCTTGTGGATTCTAAACTTGGGATTGATCTCTTTAGGGGATCAGCTTCCTTGGAACTCTATAGGGGTTCCTCCCTCCAAGTTGCTGCTCAAAAGCTGCAGAAAAGATTCATCTATTGCTTATCAAAAGATGAGGAATACATGGCTATTTATAGGGTTTCTAAACCCTAACTCCTAATAGGACTTCTACTTCTAACCAACTCCTAATATGACTTCTACTCAAGACTCCTATTCCTTTACAACTCATAATTCATCTCTAAGAAACAACCTCCTAACCCTAGCCGACCTCTTCACCTCTTTAATAGGGGTCGACTTAGGTAGGTTTTACATGAATGTCCCTCTCAATTAGGGCTCTCCTAGCTAGAGTCCTAACACTCTATCCCAGAGGAAAAGACGATCCCATCCCGATCGGACCACCTCGGCGGACTCGAATGCCGTCTCAGGAAGATCCCCGTCACCGGGACCCGAATCGAGCCGCGTCGACCCCGAGGACATGGCTCAAGGTTGTTTACACTAACAGCAACTAAATAAAGCAAATAAAGTAATGTGGACAAAGTTGGTAACACAATTGGTGCCTTAAATTGTCCTATATAAGCAAGACAAACATTTTCATCGCAGAATACTTTAGGCATCTAACGTATCTTTTTAAGCAAATGTGAGAAAATAGTGTGATTGAAGTGAAAAAATAAGCATGCCTAGATCTAGGTCACTTCAAGTACAATAACCTCAAAAAGGTTTTTTTTTTAAGTTATACTAATTAATCGGTGTTATAAAAATTAAGGTGTTGGAGACCTTGAGTTGAAATGAGAGGTGGCCTACACCCTAGAAAAGTGGTATGATCATGGATCGCAAAGTTAAGTGTTCTATTAAAATAGTTGAAAATGATTTTGATGTTATGAAAGATCTCGTGGGAGGAGGAGACATAGTTGACAAGTTGGATAGAGTTCGTCTAAATTTCTAAAGAGGGCAAGTTATACTAAAGTGCTCGGTAAAATCCTTTAAGTAAAGCTAACATTTCAACCATCAAGGTAGAGGAGGCCATATATGGAACTCCTTGCTCAAGCATAATCCTTCCTTCGATGATCTTGATAACAAAGTCACCGTATGCAAAACCAGAATAAGGGTCAAAAGATCTATTGTATTCAAGTCACAATGAAGAGGATACTCCCAGTGGTATAAGGTGGAGATCTATTACATCATTTCCCTCACGACACAACAAAGCTACATATCCAAACAGTGGTTGCAAAAGTGATAGTTATTATAGTTTAACCAAAGCTTCTAAAGATAATTTGTAATGAATCTATCGATCCAAATACCCTTAAAGTGTCTAAGGTTAAAGCCCTCTCTTAGCTAAGAACTATTATTCGAATCATTGAAGAAAAGAAAAGAAAAAAAATAAACATGCGTTCTCTAACCAATCGGATTAAAAAAGGAGAAATAAACTTGCATTAAAAAAGAAAGTGCATAAAGAATCATTGAATGAGTGACAAATAGAGCACAGCTTCTGTTAACAGTGTAGAATTTTGTCAAACAAATAGCTATATGGAGACGATTTCACAAAAAAATTTAGGTAAAGATTTTGATCTTTGGGGCCACCGGAAGCTACCACGTGGCCTTCCAACTACTTCAAGTTCTATCCTCATATTGTTTACTAGTATTTACTTATAAAAATTGCTTGCAATCAAAGAGCACTTAGGGGAAAGGGTCCAAATCCAAGTATCGTTACCAAGAACATGCGATATATTATCACGGACAAACTTCTAAATAGGATGTTTGATGTAATGCTTATGTATGTCCATATCTTTTGGTATGTTCATTCTTTATCTAGCATATAGAGGGACAGTCGAAGGTTTAATAGTCTCATTTTAGTTGGGTTTGGTGGTCACTTTAGGCTTGTAAATAAATATTGTATCATATGGACACTTGTGAGATATTTTCGATTTGTAATGGATCATTTTGACCCTTTGTTGTGCAACTATTTAGAGCTTGTAAAGTCTATTTGTAATTTGCATTGTCTATGAAGTATTTTCGAAAATATTTGCTTATGGATCCCGAGTGAGGCATTTTCTCTAACTCGTTTCCTCTTTTGTGGGTCATAAGGGACCATGGGAGGCTTCGGGGAGGCTGACCTTTGTGGACGAATGCGCAAGGGTACCGCACGACTTAGGTAAAACCAGCTAAGTCCATGACAGATGGTATCAGAGCGGGACAAGCACTCATAGAAATACTAAGCATGCAAACGTGGGGGACCTAGCGGGGCTGCGTTGAGGGCAGTCAGCACACGCGCGACTGTTTGGGGGAAAACGGGCATGGAGATGTAGGGAAAAGGAGTCGCTCGGAGGAGCGGGCATATGGGATTGGCATTCAGAGGAATGGCCAACCCTTCGCGCAAGAGGTACCGCGAGAATAGGCAAGCTTGGAAGAATACGGAGCACACAAAGGTTGGGATGGCTAAGTTTGAGCTATGGTTCAACATTGACAACTATACTTGATAGTGCTCAAGGCAAGCAAGGCGCTTGGTAAAGGATGAGACCATGCAAGGTGGAATGAGTTGCTCAACGACCGAAAGAGTTGTGCAAAGCTCACAAAGGTGAGGGGAATTGCTAACTCAAAGAATTCGGCACTCATGCATGGGCTTGTATGCGGACGACGGAATGTTCGCGGCCATCCCAAGGCGACCGAAACTCGGCATCATGGAGCATTGAAACTTTCTCTTTGACGTGTGAAGGATATGTTCGTAGGAGGCTTAAGTGTGCAACGAGTTCAGCATGTTGCTAGGCCTTAAGTGGTGCAGCAAGGGCTGTATTCACGTGGAGTCACAATCTAGCAAGTGCATTTGTAGGAGGCAGAACAATGCATAGTTTGTTTAGCAAATCGGAGTAGTCCAAGGGATGGTGGTCTCCGAAACGAAGAGAGATGTTGCTCCAATGGGACAGTTATTCAAGAGAGATAAGTCCCGGCTCTCCAAAGGGAGAATCATATGGGGTGGACCTCACATGTTGAGGAGGAGTACCTCAACAAACAACTCCATAAAGCTCAATGGACTGAGCAAGCGGCGAGGAATCATCGCATGATCTCGCTTGAGAGAATGTATTGGTAGATACATTGCGAGATCAAGTGGGGGAGTGACCCAAAGCAATACAAATGAAGACACACTTAGAGTCGATATAGAGATCGGACTCAAAAAAGGGTTGAACCATGGAATGGTGGGCGTGAGGGCCACCATCAACTCAATGCAAAATGAGGAGTGGAGCAACTTGGGTGTAACTTGACGAAGTACCCAAGCCACATGAAGGAAGCCAGCATAGAAGATGGAATATGGAGCGGAGACACAATACTTTCCTTGGACAAAGGTCAAGGATATGAACTCTTGCAGAGGCAAGAGCAGGATCATGTTATTCCATGGGTCCTTCATTTTGTTGGAGCAGACTCATCTTGCATGGTGCCAAAGACAAAGGGAGCTTCTGGGCATATGCAACTTATCTCGGAGAAGCATTTGATGGAGAAACTAAGGCGACTCAACTTGCAGAGGCGAAGTTGGGTTCAGAAGGCCTTGGCACGGGGCAAGAGAACACGGAGGCAGGTACTCTTGAAGAATATGTCATAATGTTGCTAATCAAGTTGCTAGGTAGGAAGCGGTGCATAGCGGAGATTGTGCTGGTTGGGGCAAAGGCCCAGGATCTAGACAATGGTGCACCATTTTTAGTGAAGTCGGTGGACTTTAGGAGCTACTATGCGACGGATTATCCTAGAGCGGTGCTTCATCTAGGTGTGACCCAAAAGTGGGTGGATGAAGGTCGATTGCCAAAGAAGCGAACAAAATCAAAGGTGAAAGAGACCCAGCGATGTATTGGCAAAGGCCACACATGGAGGGATCACAATTCGAGTTCGTCCCATAAGGATTAGAATGCAATAGAGATATCACCAGGAGGTGACATGGTGTAGCGGATTATTGTAGAATAATTCGTGGTAATGCGATACACACGATATAGTCCTGTGAGGGACTAGATCATATGGAGGAATGATTGGGAGCTATTGGAAGCTCCACTTCGGTGAACAACATGATGACAAGAAGGGCTATGGATTCAAGGAGTGAAGGCTATGGTACCGCAAAGGCGGGTCTTCCATGTGTGCATTAAATTTTGCATCGGATAAAAGCCTTGGTCATCAGCATATTGAGGCTATGTTCCACCAAGGGAAAAAGTTCGAATGTAAGTACTAGTGAGTCCCAGGGGAGGGACTTGATCATGTAGAGGTATGATCGAAGCAGTTGGAGAGTTGGACTACTCCAGAGCCCATATTCGCTTAAGGGAGCCCGACAAGTCAGAGGACAAGGTCGAGTAAGTGAACGTTGCTACCAAGGAAGTTAAGGAGAACAGAATCGATGCAAACCCTACAACGTGATGGTAGAGGCCATGCATGGGAGTTGCAGTCTGTCTTTCCATCGACCAAAGGGATCTGCTTGGAGAACACCGAGGTGTTGAAGTAGGGGGTCGAAAGGGGCGAGGAAGCGACGACGAGTCAAGAGTGACTTAGCTACCCAAAATCAAGCATCAGTTAGAATGGAGGTGGACTCGGAGGAGTGCCACAGAGGCATATCTACTGATTGTGAAGAAAAGGGATGCAGATGTGAGGCGACGGATTGTAGTGCCATGGGCATGGCAACGCCATGGTACTGTAGAGGCGGGACTTCCATAAAAATCATTGATCCATTACTCCCATAGAGGGAGAGCGCTTAGTCGTGAAAGGGGCCGAAGAGGTAGAGCATGCAGAGGCAAACTTCAAGTACCGAGACAAGGCTAAAGGGCAAAGTGTTGGGAAATCATGGGGGGCGACATCATATGCGCAGCGGAAGAACAAGAAAACAAAAATCCCCGATTCCCAAAAAGATGTTCGTCGTCGTGCGAAGATTGGTGCGTAAAAATCCGCAAAACACAAAACTGCGTATAGAGATTGTGTTACCTAGGGAGATCGTATATCCCTGTTTCCTTGCAGATCCTTAGGAGAGGGTGAAGGAGGTCAAAGCGTCCTCCTCTCTGGCGGTGATCCACACAGCAGGGTTCGCGGCGACCCTCCTCAAAACTCCAGGCCTCCGAGGTGGAGAGGAGAGGAGAATAGGAAGGGCAAGCAAAGACTCTAGCCTATGAGGTACGTGAATCCCTCCTATTTATAGAGATCCCGTGTCAAACCCTAATGGGTCCTTCCCTAGTGGGTATTGGATCTGCATCCAATAAGACAAGGGCTCGGCCGGATATCTCATATCCCAACCTCTACTCATCGCAATGCCTACCATATGTGTGTGACCCTCTAGGCCCAATATCGAAATGGCCGTAGTGAGTCATACTGTCGAAACTCCTTCTAACTCCAAAGTGAATTATTATCTCTCATGTAATAATTCACTTGACTCATCGACTTCATGGACATACTAGGCCACTACGCCGTAGTCCCCGGATCGATCTGAGGGAATCCAATCCATTGGACCTGTCCATACTTTCGTTACCATGTACCTATAATCCCTCATCCATCTAATATCCCGTAGACCGTATATCGAGCATGGTGTTGTCGGACCCATATGGTTTCTACTCGAGTCTCGCTCTAATCGGATTCTCCCGGAGAACTCTTTCTCTCTCAACCCAATGACTCGGCCGGGGATTTGTCTGAGCAAGAACACATGGGATATTCCTCTCATGACGCATGAGAGTGGATGATCCTCTATCGACACTCAATAGCCCTCGTAAGGTCGACTACCATTCCCAATGACCAGCTATACTAGATCTGCGGGACAGCCAAACCTATAAGTCCGGTATCAAAGAGTGGAGCACTCATACAGGACATCCTTGGTGTCTCAAGTCTAAGGACCGATACACCACTAGGACTACGGAATCGCCGTCCGACAATAAGGCATCATCAACCATCCAAAGATTCCGTAAAGGGATCAATCAGTGAACTCATTCTCCAATGAGCACCTGCATCTTGTATCCCTAGTGTCCCTACACGCAAGCTATGAGACCAGCTGCATCCATCATATGGACCGGTATACAAAGACACCAATCTATCCGGTTATCACGATGTCCCTCTCGAGTAACCTATGACCGGGATTATTTAGGATATGTGTTTAAAGGTGAATCGATCTCATTATCGTGATCTCATCACGATCCGATTCCCATTGCACAAATCCAAGAACATCACAATATATATATATGCATTTATGCAATAGTTATAAAGTGATATACGCCAAAATATAATAATAAAAAAGATTCTGTATCAAGTCACACGTGCCATCACTCACGTGATTGGCTTGTTTGGCACCTATGACTAGCAATCTCCCACTTGACCTAAAAAGCAATCACCTATGTGTCCATCCTCATCGGACCCCCTGTGGACGCTTCAAAGACAAAATGAGACAACGGCTTTGTCGGTGGATCTGCAATGTTATCTTCAGATGGAACTCTTTCCACTGCTACATCTCCTCGGGTCACGATCTCTCTTATAAGTTTGGAACCTCCTCGGAACAATTCGATGAGACTTCGAGGTTCCCTTATTTGAGTAATCACCCCATAGTTGTCGCAATATAAGGAAATCGACTTATCGCTATCTCGTATCGACTCCCAAATCTGTGATGAACTTCTTCACCCGGACTCCCTCCTTTGCTGCATCTGATGCAGCAATGTACCTCCGCCTCGTGGTCGAAGTCGTGATGGTATCTTGCTTGGAACTCTTCCAAAGACACTCCTCCATTCAAGGTGTACACATACCCTGAATTCGACTTGCTATCATCGACATCGGACTGAAAACTTGAGTCGTAGCCCTTCAACCTTAAGGCTATTACCTCCATATACTAGTAAAAGATCTTTAGTCCTTCTCAAGTACTTAAGGATACACTTTACGCTTTCCAATGCTCCAAGCACGGATCCACCTAATACCTGCTTTCGTGACACTCAGGCATGCACTATATCAGGCCCAAGACATAGCATGGCATACATGATAGACCCTATTGCTTTGAGGCATAAGGTATCATATCCATGTTAGCCCTTTCTTCTAGAGTCTTTGGGGACATACTGGTAAAGCGATATCCCATGTCTCATCGGTATGAGACCTCTCTTGGAATTTTCCATGCCAAACCTTTTGACAATAGTTTCTATGTACCGGACTGGGACAAGCCAAGCATCCTCTTGGATCTATCTCTATAGATTCTAATCCCCAAGATATAAGATGCTTCCCTAAGTCCTTCATGGAGAAGTGTCTAGATAACCAAGCCTTTATTGTGGATAGCATTCCTATGTCATTCCCAATGATGAGGATGTCATCCACATATAACACCAAAAAGGTGATAGCGCCCCACTTACCTTTCTCAGATACACAAGGCTCATCTTCGTTCTTATCTAAGTCATAAGATCTGATTGCCTCATCAAATCTTATGTTCCAACTTCAGAAGCTTGCTTTAGTCCATAAATGGATCTAAGCAACCTACACACCTTATCTCGGGCAGTTCTTGGACACGAATCCCTCGGGTTGCATCATATACACCTCCTCCTCGAGGTTCCCGTTGAGGAATACGGTTTTCACATCCATCCGCCAGATCTCATAATCATAGTGTGCTGCAATAGCCAATAGAATTTTGATGGATTTTAGCATTGCTACGGGTGAGAAAGTTTAGTCAGTAGTCAACACCTTGCCTTTGACGATACCCCTTAGCCACTAGCCTTGCTTTATAGGTCTCTACCTTTCCATCTACTCCGATCTTTTCTTAAAGATCCACTTGCAACCGATGGGTACAATACCTTGGTAGCATCAACTAGGTTCCAAACCTTATTGGAGTACATAGAATCCATCTCGAAATTCATGGCTTCTTTCCACTTCCCGTCTATACTCATAATAGCCTCCTCTCGTGGGTCTCGAGGATCAATATCCTCTACATCCTCTGCTCTAATATGTCCCACATATCTCTCGGAGGATGGGATACTCTATCGGACTGCGTAAAGTTGATACTTGTGTATTAGGTACCCGAACGACTCCGTCAGAGTGGTGCTTGAGCTTGGTTCTCCAACCTCGCTCAATTCTATCATTCTCCCACTGCTCTCTGTCAAGAATGTGTTCCTTCTCAAGGAACACTGCTCTCTTAGCTACAAAGACCTTTTGGTCCTCGAGATGATAGAAATAATACCCACAAGTTTCCTTAGGGTATCCCACAAATTTGCATCGCCTCGTCCTTGATTCTAACTTATCGGGGTTGTGTCTTCTAACATGGGCAGGGCAGCCCCGGATCTTAACAACCTTAAGATCAGGCTTCTTCCTTTCCATATCTCATATGGTGTAGATACTACCGACTTAGTTGGAACTCTGTTCAAGGGTAAGTCGGTTTCTAGGGCATATCCCTGAATGAGATGGGTAGGTCGTGAAAAACTCATCATGGACCGTACCATATCTAATAATGTACGATTTCTCCTTTCGAGACACCATTGAGCTCAGGTGTATAAGGAGGTGTCCATTGGGATAATATCCCATGGTCCTTGAGGAACTGAGTAAACTCAGTATTTAAGTATTCACCTCCTCGATCCGATCGAAGAGTTTTGATACTCTTTCCAGTCTGGTTCTCCACCTTATTCTTATACTCTCTGAATTTCTCAAAGACCTCGGACTTGTACTTCATTAAGTACATATATCCATACCTTGAGAAATCATCAGTAAATGTAATGAAGTAAGAGTAACCTCTAATGGCATGAGTTGACATGGGTTCACATACATCACTATGTATGAGTTCCAACAACTCATTGGCTCTCTCTCCAGTTCTACTAAATGGAGATTTGGTCAGTTTTCTATGAATGCAAGGCTCACAAGTCGCATATGACACATAGTCGAATGGATCTAGATATCCATCATTTAGCAACTTTTGAATCCTTCTTTCATGGATGTGACCTAGCCTACAATGCCACAGGTATGCACTGTTCAACTCATCTCGTTTCCTTTTGGACATATTTACATTCATGATATGTGGAGTGGTGTCTAACATAAATAAACCATTATGCAATGTTCCTTTCGTGATGATCTTATCATCTAATAATATCGAACAACAATTGTTCTCAAAAATAAATTTATATCCACTAACTGTTAAACATGAAATGGAGATAATGTTTTTGATAATAGAAGGAACAAAATAACATGCATCGAATGCAATAAAAGCTCCACTAGGCAGATGTAGGGCGACCTCGCCAACAGCTAATACAGCAACTTTTGCTCCATTACCCATCTTGAGGTCCATCTCGCCTCTCTGTAGTCTCCTAGGCCTTGCGAACCTGCAAACGATTGCATATATGATAAGCACTACCGGTATCCAATACCCATGTGTTATCATAAGAGTCCACAAAATGGAGACTCATCATGAATGTACCACAAGCTCCATCAAGCTTTTGTTTAGCCCTTTTCTGCAAGGTACTCTTTGCAGTTTCTCTTCCAATGCCCATCTTTACCACAGTGGAAGCACTGGCCTTTGTCCTTTGTTTGGGTCTTTCTTAGCAACCTTTGCTTTACCTTTGTTTGCCCTTGCCCTTTCCCTTCTTAAGGGACCTTTCGCTTTCCTTTTCTTTTCTGGTCTCACCGTTGTAGAGAACTGGCTTCTCTTTCTTAATAGTACTCTCTGCCTCCCTCAACATATTGAGGAGCTCTGGGAGAGTCACCTCAAGTTTGTTCATATTAAAATTCATTATGAATTGTGAAAAGAAATCTGGTAGGGACTGAAGCACAATGTCCACACACAAGTTATCCTCTAGGACCATTCCTAGACCTATGAGTTTCTCTATCCACTCAATCATCTTTAGGACATGGTTCTGAACCGGTGTCCCCTCAGTCATCCTAGCGCGGAAAAGGCTCTTAGATATCTCATATCGTTGAGTCCTTCCCCTGTTCCTCAAACAATTTTTTTAGGACATGTAGGAGAATGGATCCGCATCCATCTTTTCATGTTGTCTCTCAGAACTCGAGTCATAGAGCCCAACATATAGCACAGTATCAAGGACGTACATGATTTTCTCCGCTGTGAGAACAATTCTCAAGTTACGAGCCAATCCAGTATAATTTGGACCCGAAGGCGGTTGACATCAAGTATGCCACGTAAGGGATTTGAAAGCGACATTTTCTGAAAATAAAGATGTAGCAGAAATGAATAACATGCAGATTTTGCAAGAAATAAACTATCAAGATATGGACTTCTATCTTAATATGCTCCCACTATTTTACTAACGAGTCACGCGACACCCTCAGCACGTGAAACGGAAGTCTCCAGCAGACTTCTAGTGAAGATCAGGATCCAATCAGCGTCTTAGTGTAACCTCGAGGGACTTGACCAATCATACTAAGCCTAAAAGGTAGGCAACTCTTGCCGATCACAACTCCTTGTGATTCCCGTCTGTTTCGCCTCCCGAATCACCATGGCCTCGAGGGACTCGACCAACCATGATGCTCTGGTTAAGTCAACACCTTCGTTACAAGATGAGTCGATTTGATGATATACCCTCGAGGACTCGACCAAGCATACCATGTCCTCAGTCACGGTGACATCTCTATGTCGTAAGCAAGATAGCGAATCGCGATATAGGTGAGTCTCGAGGGACTCGACCAACTCAACCTACACCGAGAATCGGGTTCATACTCATAACGATGGAAGGCCACGCGGGTTAATCTAATTGCCTCACGTTTATCGACTTTAATATTATCGAGATGTTTCTATAATTTGGTCTCCTAATATGACATGTCACACATATACATATTTAATATATATCTACATCGCATGCAAATATATATACATATCTAGTATGTGTATAAGCAATCACATCGATGATCATGGACCACAACCTAATATGATTAGGCCCGAGCCAAGAGGGCCTAATCACTCACATCAAGATCTATGTGTGCAACGGTGCATCTCCATGCCCTGTGATCGTTCATCTCGTCCTCGTTCGGTTTTACGACATCTTGATGCATCTCCATGCATCACGATCGTCCGTCTCGTGGGTCCCGCTTATCGCATCCATCCACGCCCCCACCGCCTCCTCATGTGATTACAACTTAATCATAGGCACGCAGGCCCCACAATAAACGAGAAATATAATGGAGGTTCGCAGACCTCAATAATAATAATCACAAGTACACACATCACACCTACCCATGATCATCCGGCCCACACATCATACATCACATGTATAAATAATCATCATCATGTAGGACTACTAGATAATAATAAAAAATAATAATCAACTAAACCTTTTAATTAATTAATATTTTTCTGAAATCGGGGACATGTAGGGAATTTCTCAATTCCTAAGGGTATTTTCGTAATTTTGACAAAGACAGAAACCGGAATTTCAAAAATTCCGAGGGCAAAATTGTCTTTTTCCAGAAAACCCTAATGCCCTTTAAGCTTTGCCGCCGCCCACCCTCTTTCAAGCATGCCCGTCTTGGCGAGGCGAGGGCACTGAGGTGGAGAGGGAGAGGAGAATAGGAAGGGCAAGCAAAGACTCTAGCCTATGAGGCTATGAATCCCTCCTATTTATAGAGATCCCGTGTCAAACCCTAATGGGTCCTTCCCTAGTGGGTATTGGATCTGCATCCAATAAGACAAGGGCTCCGTCGGATATCTCATATCCGAACCTCTACTCATCGCAATGCCTACCATATGTGTGTGACCCTCTAGGCCCAATATCGAAAGCCGGGTCGTGAGTCATACCTGTCGAAACTCCTTCTAACTCGAATTATTATTATCTGTAATAATTCACTTGACTCATCGACTCTGGATGCCGTTTGAGGCCACTCCAGTAGTCCCCAGACGATACAAGGGAATCCAATCCATTGGACCTGTCTGCCCTCAATTACCATGTACCTATAATCCCTCATCCATCTAATATCCCGACCAGATATCGAGCATGGTGTTGTCGGACCCATATGGTTTCTACTGAGTCTCGCTCTAATCGGATTCTCCCGGAGAACTCTTTCTCTCTCAACCCAAATGACCCCGCCGAGGATTTGTCTGAGCAAGAACACATGGGATATTCCTCTCATGACGCTTAGAGAGTGGATGATCCTCTATCGACACTCAATAGCCCTCGTAAGGTCGACTACCATTCCCAATGACCACCAGTTTAGATCCGGGACGGCCAAACCTATAAGTCTGGTATCAAAAAGTGGAGCACTCATACAGGACATCCTTGGTGTCTCAAGTCTAAGGACCGGATACACCACTAGGACTACTGGAATCATTGTCCCGACAATAAGGCATCATCAACCATCCAAAGATTCCGTAAAAGATCAATCGATGAACTCATTCTCCAATGAGCACATGATCAGTATCCCTAGTGTCCCTACACGAAAGACTATGAGACCACCGCATCCATCATATGGATCGGGTACAAAGACACACCAGTCTATCCGGTTATCACGATGTCCCTCTCGAGTAACCTATGACCGGGATTATTTAGGATATGTGTTTAAAGGTGAATCGATCTCATTATCGTGATCTCATCACGATCCGATTCCCATTGCACAAATCCAAGGACATCACAATATATATATATATATATATATATATATATATATATATATATATATATATATATATATATATATATATATATATATATATATGCATTTATGCAATAGTTATAAAGTGATATACGTCAAAATATAATAAGCAAAAAGATTCTGTATCAAGTCACACGTGCCATCACTCACGTGATTGGCTTGCTGGGCACCTATGACTAGCACAAAGGCCAAGGAACTTCGTAAGACCGATGTCAATGAGCTTCTCATCAAGATAGCCGAAAGTGAAGGACTTCGGGTTAGGTAAGAGTGCATGACCAAGGAACGAAGTAGGCAGTACGTAGTGTTGTACCTTTGCTACTCAATGGAGTAGGCGGCTGGGTTGATGAAGAAGACGATACAATCCTAGAGGTGACCAAACCTATTAGAGAATTACTCTAAGTTGGGGTGAAAACTGCTTGCATTCCAGAAGTTCGATGGCATTGAGAAGGTGAATCACAATAACTAACTCAACGCAAGGAGTGCAAACACTTCAAATGCTTCAGAAGTGTGAGCAAAGAGCAGGCGAAGGCCAGTAACCAGCTCGATGCATTGAGTACAACCTCAAGGAGGCAAGCGAAGTTGAGTAACCTTTGCCTTCTCAACTCTTAAGAGAATGGGCGAAACCAAGTACCCCAATTCTCTTATCTACCCAGCAAAGGAGCTCTGTACAGGTTCAAAGACCTTTCGAAGATAATGGAAGACAATAGTTGTCAAATCCTCACCAACGGTGATCAGTGCTATTGAGAGTAGATTATCCGCTTCATTTCCCAATGAAATGTCAATCGAAAGCAGAAGTGATGTGAACCTACTTGGAAGTGACAACTAAGTGAAAGAAGAGTCAATGGGCAAATTTTGTGGACGAAGGACCCAAAACTTCAAAAGTTTGTGAGACGATGCTCGTTAAAGCTCCAACAAGCATCCACCCAGTTCAAGCAGCATAAGGCATTTGAGAGACTAACGCATAGTAAAGATCGCCTTTTCCTTTATCTGGAGGATCTGCAAGAACAAACAGGGATCAACATAACTCAGTCAACCCCACACTAGAGTCAGAGTCATTGGCGAGTTGAAGTAGCATGGCAGATCAAAGGTTCGACTACTCAACAACAGTAGCGGAGAGCAGCTGGGAGCTAAGAGGTGCATTGCAACTAGAGCATAAGATTGATAACCGGCAAAGGCGAGGAGTTGTAGTGTCGACAAAGGCTTCGATGAGGTCGTTGAAGGAATAAGTGGGGGAGAATGTCATGGACAAACTTCTAAGTAGGATATTTGATGTAATGCTTATGTATGTACATGTCTTTTGGTATGTTCATTCTTTGCCTAACATATAGAGGGACAGTCGAAGGCTTAATAGTCCCATTTTAGTGGAGTTTGGTGGACGCTTTAGACTTGTAAATAAAGGTTGTGTCATGTGGATACTTGTGAGAGATTTTCGGTCTGTAATGGACTATTTTGACCCTTTATTGTGTAACTGTTCAGAGCTTGTAAAGTCTGTTTGTAATTTGCATTGTCTATGAAGTATTTTCGGAAATGTTTGTTTGTGGATCCCGAGTGAGACATTTTCTCTAACCCGTTTTCTCTTTTGTAGGTCCTAAGGGACCATGGGAGGCTTCGAGGAGACTGACCTTTGTGGACAGATACGCAAGGGTGCCGCACGACTTAGGCAAAACTAGCTAAGTATGTGACATGGATGCCAAAAATACATAATACAAGGAGAGAGTGGAAAATCTCTTTGAGTTTTACCAAGTCTCATGATCTATCAGCAATAAGATTAGGATTAATATTCTCAATAGTATTAATATTAAAGAATGTAGGATAATAATTGATCAGATAGTTACAAATCCAAGGGTCGGTTCATGCTTTGATATGAGAGTCATTACTAATGATTTTGTACAGCCCACCCTTAGGTGATTTAGAAGATTGAATAACCCTTACCTAGTGTGGGAGATCCTAATGAATGTGCTTGGCGTTAAAAGTGACTTTGATTGTTTTTATGCTATGAATGCCAAGACCACAACAATATTAAGATTAGTGATTATGTCGCGACTAATGAGTTTATATTTATTATAATCAGTATTATCATTCTAAAAAATATTTATTATAGCTTTACCCATATTATTAATGGTTTTTTTATAGGTCAAAGAATTCATGAGTATGTACAAGAATAAAATTGATAATAGAGTTGATAACTATAGCTTTACCAACTTAGGAAAGAAGCTCTTTGTACTAACCTTTGATCTTTCTAAGGACCTTATACACCATCCGACCTTGGTGGCGCTCTTGGATTCTAGTGTGAAAAATAAAAGTAAGAAGCTAAGGGATAGGGTCAAGATCTCTCCTTGATACTAAGTAGATTGTATATTCTATATTTCATGAGAGAGAACAATATCTATGAAAATAGATATTAGATTTACCAAGGTTAAGGACAGAAAGAACATGGCTGAAAGTTTTAGGATTAACCCTAAAAGAAATTATCACATCATCATAAAAAATAAGATGAGAAATCTTAATTCTTTTGATGTTAAAGGGGGTAAATATATTTGAGTTGATAAGGCCCATGAGAATAGAGTCTAAGTTCTATTAGATCAATATGTATAAATAAAAAGATATTATGTCTCCTTGGTAGATAATATGATATCCAGAGAACTAGTTAGAAGGTATCTAATTAATCAGGCAAATAAATATTGGGGAGGACAAGCAAGCTAAAATTCAAGCTATGAAAGGGGGTGGAAAGTTCATTAGCTCCATAACCTTCAAATTAGTATTCCAAGAAATGCTATCAAAGGCCTTAGTAAGATCGATTTTGAAGATAACAAGAGAAGAGCTACCTTTGGAGTTGAATATGGAGTGGGCCAACTTATTAGCAATCAAAATATTATTATGGACAGAGTGACCAAATATGAATGCAGATTGCTCCTACCGAACAAGATGGTTGAGGTGGGTTCGAATTTGGTTGTCCAAATATGAATGTAATTGGCCAATAATCCATGATTTTTTTAAGATTATCTATTTTAGGGATAAAGATTATCCTTTTAGAGGTTTCATCCTCCATTTAATATGAAGTTATCTATTTAAGATAATAACTTTGTTGTCGAGGCAAAAGAGACTAAAGTACTTATTATGGTCTTTTCCAAGTTTTGACCATGCTTTTGGTGCCATTGGAAAGGCAGGTGCTAATCATGAGTTAGCCAGCCTATGGTGAAAGTCCATAAGAGGGTTAATACCACCCATCCAAAAGAAAGCCACAATGCTACCAACTTCTTAGTAATCAGTCCAGTGTGATTTAAATAAAAAAAAGTTTGACATGATTGCAAGCACATTTAAGAACGTTAGCTTAGATCAGAAATGGAGAATGATTAGAAGCAACACAAGGGAGGTGTTGGACAAAGAAAAAATCAAATAAGAATATCCAATGTTGGTTACCAAGAGCATGATCAAGCCTAGCAGAGATACGAATCGGTTGTTACACCACATAAAACGACTATCATGAAATCCA
Source organism: Musa schizocarpa (assembly GCA_900464855.2). Lineage (NCBI taxonomy): Eukaryota > Viridiplantae > Streptophyta > Magnoliopsida > Zingiberales > Musaceae > Musa > Musa schizocarpa. The sequence continues at coordinate 35,406,623 of LS990915.1, forward strand.
AGATCAATAAGACTAGCATTAAAAATAAAAATTTGAAGGTCCAAAATAAAGTTAGAGAGATAAAACAATCTCTATCTCTAAGTGACCAGGATAGTAATTATAATAAGACTCGGTTGACGTCAAATGACGTCTCACGTCTCGATCGACGTGATAGTACCTGGTCAAATAGATCAAAACGTCGACCGAGACGCATTAACGCCTACTCAGGCTCGGTTCTTCATGCCACGCCAACACCAATGTCAGACGCTACCCGTCTGCCCCCTACAAGCGGGCACATCAGAAAACAGTAAGCTTCTCTGTAAATACCCTCGTATTCTGAACGGAAAAAAGAAGAGGGGGACAAGACACACAAAAAGACTTCTTCATCTGTATCCCCCTTTACATCAACTAACTTGATCGTCGGAGGGGTCGGGCCGAGCACCCTGACTCGACCTTTGTGTAGGGGCGAAGCCGAAGGTCCCCGCGAGACGCGAAGGCGAGGAGTTTCTGCTCGGAGGAGACAACGACACCACACTCGATCACCTCGGCGGACTCGAAACAGTCTCGGGAAGATCCCCATCATTCGGACCCGAACCCAGCCGCGTCGGCTCCGAGGTCACGGCTTAAGGTTGTTTACACCAACACTAAGGTTATCATTGGTACTGATCATTTTTACCAATAGTTATAGCCTTGAATGAGGAGGATATCTAAGCAATTAGGATTCCGTCAAGACGATCGACCACCGGGATGAAATACCCTCACCAAGCCTTGCCCAACTTACAAAGGAAGATGTGATTATATTCCTCATCTAAGCATGTTAAAGGAGAGAGATGATGTTAGGTTGATGCATTTTCATTAGGCCTAGGAGCCATTCTTTTTCTTGATGCTTCAAGGCATCCCTCCAATTCCAGGGGAGAAGAATCAATAGATTAAGAAGAGGAGTGGTTGAGGGTCTCTACATTTGAAAATTCGACACTAGTATTAGGGTGCAATAGTTATTATTTCTTCTTGGGTCGGAAGGAAGGAAGAAAGTGGGGAAGGAGTCGAATTTAGGGTTCTCTTAGCGTTTATCCCTTCTTTTTCCATAATCTTGACCCACTCAGACAACCTCATCAGTAAGTAGATTATCACCTTGTTTAAACCTTCCTCCGTAGCCTTGTGAAAAGCCTGATCATCTTGCAAACTAGTGCATCAAACGAAATAGGATTAGGTGCAAGAGGTGAGGGGGTCTGGACCATTTGAGGTCTGAACCTTCGGACTTCCGTCGAACTCTCGAACTCCCAACGGATCCTTCACGTTTGACTCTGACATTTTGTTTTGCTTTATGTCCTTGTCGTTATCGTAGTTATTCCTACACACACAAACTAAAACTCTACTCTGATCTAGACAATTATTACAACGCGAATTGACATTATGTTGCCCGGCACGTCATTGGTTGGCACTTCGTCCGATTCTTCAGCGCATCGTCCTCTCTTGCGGCTTGTTGCCTAATCGACGGTTGACCTGCGCAACCCCGATATCCTTGGCATAATTTCGCTCTCCTTGGCCCGATGCCCGACGTCCGAAGCGTGAACTGTCCAATATCCTGACATGATCTCCTCCGACGCAACGTCAATTCCTCCTGCGTCAACTGTCTAATCATGATCGAGTAGACCTACATCACTTAAAATGCAGTTAAACATCTAAACACGATCAATTAGTTTTATCATCAAAATCTGAGATTCAACACAGAAGGAGCTCAAGAGACAGACCTAAAAACTGGATCCAGGTTGGTACGAATTTCACCCTCTCTCTTAAAGTTAAAGTTGAAAGTTATTCTTCTATAGTAAAAGGGTAAAAGGGTTAGTACCAAGCCCATAATAAACCAGACCTTCCTAAGAGGACATTTAACTTATTGTTTGAGTTGAAGTAGAAATAGAATAAATCTGACACTATATCCATAAGTTGGAGTCTATTATAGAGCTTCTAGATCTTAGGAAAAATTAATTTAAGGAACTCTAGAGAGGGTGTGCATCCAAAAAAAATTACCATATAAACAGTATTGTCATACTCTCCAGTGAATTTTCTCTCTTAATGAACCAATTTGATCATAAGATTCAAAGTTCTCCTAGATGCGATGGAGAATGGTTTCAAAAGGGGCTTTATTTTCACTTCGTGTTCATCAAAAGAGATTGGCCTAGTGGATCGAAGGGGTCATGCTAGTAGGGCAAGGTCGTGGGAAAGTTGGGAGGGAGAAGGAGTAACTTTGTAACATTTCATGAGAGAGTCTAGAGGATGGTTTCAAAAGGGGTTTTGTTTTCACTTTGTTTTCCTCGGAAGAGATTGACCTAATAGATGGAAGAGGTCATTCTAGTAGGGCAAGATCATGAGAAAGTTGATGATGAGGATAGTAATTATGATAAGACTCGACTGATGTCAGATCGACGCGACAATACCTGGTTAAACGGATCAGAACGTCGATCGAGGCGCATTAACGCTTGCTCAGGCTCGGTTCTTTACGCCACGCCAACACCAATGTCAGACGCTACCAACCTGCCCCCTACAAGCGGGCACATAAGGAAACAGTAAGCTTCCTTATAAATACCCTTGTATTCTGAACGGAAAAGGGGGGGGGACACACTAAAAAGACTTCTTCATCTGAAATCCCCTTCACATCAACTAACTTGATCATCGGAGGGGTCGGGCCGAGCACCCCGACCCGACCTTTGTGCAGGTGTGAAGACGGCGGCTTCCCGCTAGGCACCCAGGCGAGGAGTCGCCTCCTGGAGGAAACGACGACCCCGTCCCGATCGGACCATCGCCTCATACCACCTTGACAAACCCAAAGGCCGCCTCGGGAAGATCCTCCGTCATCCAGACCCGAACCGAGCCGCGTCGGCCCCGAGGCCACAGCTCAAAGTTGTTAACACTAACAGTTGGAAGGGAAAATGAGTAACTTTGTAGTATTTCACGAGAGAGTCAAGAGATTTGCTGGTGGAACAATCGATGGATGAACCTTCAGATTCGTCAAAGGAGAAGCTATATGGCTAAGAGATTATTATCATCTTAAATAAAACAAAGAGATAATGATTGAAGTGTAATTTTTTTTTAAAAAAATATTATTTAAATTATTATATTAAATAACATATATGAACTCAAACTAATAATCTATTAATCAATCCGAATATCTCAACAAAAATAATAATAATAAAGATGCTACAATGTATATACATATACACTATATTGAATGTAGATCAACATATGTTGATGAGATAAGAAATTACTTGATTGATATAAGCATTGTCAATGTGCTAGAATGCTTTATCTATATGACAACATCTGGTAACAAGGTATATAATTTTAAATTATTTTTTGTATTAAAGGCTTTTATATGTCATTTGATTGATCTCTTTTGCTGAAGAAATTTTCTCATAATGTTGTTAGTCTTATTAAGAACCATTTCAAGCATCCACGAAACACTAAGAGTATGAAGAGGGATTGAATTAAGAATATAATTTATGAGAATAACACGACTAACTTGAAGACTTTTCCAAGAAGAAGAAGTCTAGATTTAATATTTTGAATAGTAAACTCATGAATGCTAGGAGGAGCCCTTACGAGAAGAGATATGATATCCCATATAAGTAAATGGGAACTCACCCTCCTTGATACCAAATTAGTTACAAATTTTCATTTTCATATTACATTAGGTAGATCTAGAGAAATGCATCTAAGATTTATGAGCATTGATTTTTAAATTTTTTAATGTATTCATAAAATTAAAAATATTTTCGAGATAGTCCTTCTACATGATTTATGATTCGCATGAAAACATAAATAAGATGAGTAAGATTGAACAAACGCTTGAGTTTGGTTAAAAAAAAAAAAAATAGAAGATAGAAACTATGTTTTTCATTCATATGTTCTCTCTATTTATATAGATTAAGAGGGAGGATTTCCTCGATACAACAGTAAAATTTTCTCGTACAGTGAAAAAAAATTTATCTACTATCATATTATGAAAAACACATTGATCAAATTGCAAAGAAGACTATACACGTAAATGGAAAAAAATGTTCTACGGATGTAACAATCGACGAGGAAACAAAGATATCAACATTCACCGAGGAAATAGCAGCATAATTAAATAAACAATGACAAGTTGAATGATCTAAGTTTCAGTTCTGAAATCCATCTAATCTGCATGAAGAAAAGGCTGGATCTTAGCCATTAATGAATGACATGGCAACATGCACAGCAGGTTGTATTCCAAGGTAGATCGACCGCCTGCATGCTCACATATGAAGTCAGCAGACAAAGTTTAGGTGAAGAACAACACTCCATGCAAGTGTAAAGAAGACCTACTTTTGAACGTTTCCAATTCCTGACACACATTATTTCTCTAAACAACCAAACCAAAGGTTCAACGATCCACCTTATACAGCATAACCCAAGTAGATACTAGGAAATGAAGAGGAGCAACTCATTCCAACTATTCCTTACGATATTTTGTTCATCCAATGGAATGCATAGTAAAATTAAGAAATTAAAATATTTTATTAAAATTACTTGTTTATAATTAAAAAAAAACAAATATAATTATATATAAATATAAATAATTGTTATGGTTATTTTAAAACTCATCGAAGAGATGAAATCGAATCGAGATCTATCCTTTTTGATCAGAGGTTGAATTGATCAAAGGAAGAATTAAATTATATGAAACCATATTTTTCTTGGACAAGATATAAACAAAACCCTCTTATGTGATCAAATAACATATGACAAACTAGGTCGAGATGATCGTAAGTGATAAGGGTAATAATGGCGATAAGACTCGGGTTGACGTCAGCTACCCTAGATGACGCCTCGGTTGACCTAACACCACTAGTCAAACGGACCGAAACGTCGACCGAGGCACATTAAACATCCTGCTTAGGCTCGGTCTTTCACGCCACTCCAATACTAGTGTCAGACGCTATCAGGAGTACGAGCCTGCCCCCTGCAAGCAAGCACATCAGGAAACAGTAAGCTTCCCTATAAATACCCTCGCATTCTAAAGGGGGGGGAGGAGGACGAAGTTAAAGAAACCCCCTTCACCTTACACTAACTTGATCGTCGGAGGGGTATGTTGAATCTCGTATTTTGATGATGAAACTACTTGATATATGTTTATGATTTAATCTGCGTTTTGAGTGACGCAGGATGCTTCGATCAGGATAAGACAATTAAAGCAGGAAAATCATGTTGTGCCGAAGGAACATGTCAGAAGATTGGACATCGGGCCGGTGGATCGGTCGACGTATCGACAGAAGGCTTCAGGCCGTGGACTCGGGCATCGGGCCAAGAAGAGCGGGTATTGTGCCAAGGATATCGGAGTTGCGGAGTCAACTGGCCGATTGGGCAATAGGCTGCAGGAGAGGACGATGCGCTGAAGAATCGGACGAAGCGTCGAGGGACCAATGACATGCCGGACAACTTGGTTAATTGCTTAGGATTAATTGTCTCGATCGAAGTTTTATTTTAAGTGTGCAAGATTAACTACGATGGAAGAAAGACATGTAGCAGGAGTTATGCCGGAGTCAAGACAATGATCACATTAGGAGTTCGAGAGTTCGACGGAAGTTCGGACAGTCGTCGGAGGTTCTGCGGGAACAAATCCGAGAAGTCCATGAGCTTGCCAAAGAAGCTCGTCGGAACTCGCCAAGTGGATCGTCGCAAGTCCAGGAGTTTGCCGGAAGTCCGCAGGAGCATCACCGAGGGTTCTTCGGATGATCGACGGAAGTTCACCGGAAACTCGCCGGAAGAAGCGATTGACGCACCGGAGCAAGCTGCAGAGATTGTCTTAGGATTTATCATAGTTAGCACATTGATTAAGTTAGAAATGGGAGGTGATCCCATTAGCTTAATCTTGGGGCAATTGGGCCCCTGAAAAACCGAAATTGGGCCGAATAGAGCTACCCATTCGGACCCTGATTGTTGTGGGAGGTGCAACCGCCCAAGCCAGGAGGTAGCACCGCCAGGGCTAAGTCTCCCAGGGAGACTGGGCGGTGCAACCGCCCCAGCCAGGAGGTGGCACCGCTGGGCTCGATCTCGAAGGAGATCGGCGGTGCAACCTCCCCGACAGAGAGGTAGCACCGCTGAGCTCGGTCTTTCGAGCTCGGCGCGGTGCAACCGCCTCCAGAGGTGCAACCGCCTGGGCTCAGGCTCGAAGCCGACCGAGGCGGTGCAACCACCCCCGACAGGAGGTGCAATCGCCTGGGCTCAGTCTTCGAGCTCTACCAGGCGGTGCAACCGCTCCAATCAGGAGGTGCAACCGCCTGATCCCGGAATTCTGGGATTTGATAGTTTTGAGCTCCAAATTTGAACTGGGTTGGGGCCTATAAATACCCCACCCATTCAAAGATCTTGACACACACATGGACATACACCAAAATCTTGATCTTTTTCTATGATTCTTAGAGCTCAAAATTGTTGTAAAGTCCAAAAGTTCTTCTCCCTCTTTTTCTTCCAAGTTCGAGTTGTAAAGAGAGGAGAGAAAATTTCTGTAAGGGTTGTCTCCCTAAGCCCGTCAAAAGGAGTGAAACTGTAAAGGGCAGTTGGCCTTCGGGCCATTGAAGGAAGGCCTCTAGTTGACGCCGGTGACCTCGTCGGTGGAGGAAGCCAAAAGTGGAGTAGGTCAAGGCTGACCGAACCACTCTAAATCTTGGTTTGCATTTACTTTGAGCACTTTATCATTTCTGCAAACCTCCTAAATAGCTACTACCTTCTCAAGCGCTTTTCTGAACGAGTTTCTAAGTTCAGATCTTTCCGAATCAAAGATTTAGACGAAATCGACGTTTTTTTAAATTTATCATTACATTACAGTTTACGTTTACGTTTTAACTCCAATTATAACTGCAAACTGCCTTCTGTGCATTTACAAAACATATCTCAAAGTTCAGTATCTTCAAAGTTGACGTTTAGACGTAAACCGGTTTTATCGTACGAACATCGCATTTCAGTTTGCGCTTGCATTCTGATTTTTATCATAAACTGCAAACTACCTTTTTAGATTTACTCTAACGTCATCTCACTTAATCTTAAGCTAAAGGAGTCTAAGAATCTGGTTTTACATCGAAATCATCTTTGTCGCAGCTTTCAATTTTAATCGCCGAAAGTTTTCTGCTGCACTAATTCACCCCCCCCCCTCTTAGTGCTCTTGATCCTAACAATTGGTATCAGAGCCTGGTTTTTCTCATTTCGGATTTACACCCGAGAGAAATGGCTCTTCATGGCTTTCAAGAGGGCTTTTTGGTCTTTCGTCCACTGTTGTTTAACGGTTTGGACTACACTTATTGGAAAACTTGAATGAGAGTTTTCTTGATTTCTACGAATTTGGATTTGTGGAATATCATTGAAAATGGTTTTCAACTTCCCTCTAAATCGATGAACGAATGGTCGGATTTGGAGAAGAAGTATTTTTCTTTAAACGCAAAGGCTATGAATGCCTTATTTTGCGCTTTGGACAAAAATGAGTTCAATCGGATTTCTACGTGCGAAACGACTTTTGATATTTGGCGAATACTTGAAATCACGCACGAGGGAACTAGTAGAGTCAAAGACTCGAAAGTTAACTTTTTATTGCATGATTTTGAGCTTTTTCGAATGCAACCAAGCGAGACTCTAGGCGACATGTACACCCGTTTCATGGATGTCGTCAATAGTTTAAGAGCTCTTGGAAAATGTTTTTCGGATTTTGAACTCGTAAACAAGATTTTGCGTTCTCTTTCTAAGAAGTGGGATTCAAAAGTGACTGCAATACAATAAGCTAAAAACCTAAACAACTTACGACTTGAAGAACTAATTGGTTCGTTGATGACATATGAAATGGTGCACAATGCACATGATGAACATGTTGAACACAATCACCTTCCAAAGAACAGAAAGGATTTGGAACTCTGGACAAATGAATGCCACTTGAGCGATGACTCAAGTGATGAGGACAATGATGAACAAAACAACCTTCCAAAGAACAGGAAAGATTTGGGACATAGAACATTTGAAGACCACTCGAGCATAAGCTCAAGTGATGGTGAACTTAAACTACAAATGAAACGAAAATTTAAAAGCAAAAAGAATGGAACTACTTGCTTTAAACGCAAGAAGAAGAACAAAAATTGGGATGAATCGAGCTCCTCAGAAGACGAGAAAGTCAACAAAAGCGAGGCTGCAAACTACGCCTTAACAACCTACGACGTTGAGGTAATTAAAATGCCTTTGGTTTATTTTGAAATTACTTGATGCTTTCATGATGTATTTTCTTTTTTAGTTTAGAATTAATTTTCTTGAAAATTACATGTTTAAAAATAAAAATACAAAAATTATGATCATGCTAGAAATTTCGAAAATGATAATATTGCATGATAAACAAACAAAATGATTTTGATTGAAAATATGAAATCATGGTTAAGAAGTAATAATGTGTATCATGTTTGATTAACATTGTTGAATGAAATCATGTTTGATTTAAAGTAATGCATAATGATGTAATATTAAATGGTTATGAAACAATGATTAACAATTTTATGCATGAGATTTTAAGTTATCCATGATCATGAGCTTGTTTGATCTTCATGATTTAATTTCAAAATCTATAGCAAAAATCATGTCTGAATATATAAAAGTGTTAAATCTCATTTTCGGATTTTCGTGATCCTAACAATTCATTTTTGAGAATCTATTGATCTTGTGGTTTTATGACGAAATTCATTTTTCGATCCTAAACATTGATGCATGTTTTTATTTAACATAAATGAAAAAGCATGCTAACATGAAATCAATTGTATGAAATGGAAATAATTTTCTATCCTATTGAGATTAATAAATTTATTTTACCAATCTTGTGAATCTCATGAAAATAAACATGATTAATATTTTAAAAATAAATGAGTGTATCATGCATTTGGTCTTAATGATTTCTCTTTAAGATACTTTTTAAATCATACTTGATGATGAATATTAAAAGGATGTTATCATGGAATCATGCTTGATGAGTTGTTTTATAAGATTTTGCCTTATGTCTTGAACTTTCATGCTTATCTTAATTTGGCATATAAAGACTAAGGCATGCTTAGATGAAAAAGAATCTCTTAAAAAAAAAATGCTTTTCCCATCTGATCGAGATTAATGATTTCATGATATTTTGTGAATCTCGAAATTAATTTTAATGACTTGATTATGAATTTCAAGTTAATGATTTGATTTGAATAAGTTTTATCTAAATCATAATCTTGATCTTGCAAAATTGAAGTCACAAATAATATCTTGTGGTATTCATGAATTGATACTCACAATATGAAAGCATTGATATTCATGACTTGAATTGGATTGAAACATTGTATGCTTAAATTAATCATTCTCCTATGTTTCAAAAATTCCTTAAATGCCTTATGTGATGATTGAAAACTAACTTGCTTTATGATGAATCACGAATCATGAATTGATCTATGATATAAATGCCTTGAAATGATTGAAATATTTAACACTTTTATGCTCTTCCCCCTACTTCCTTCTTGTTTTCAATGATAAAATGGGGAGAAGTTTTGATCATGCATGGTAGGATATAATTTGACAAAATTGATATCATCATGATATGAAACATTTATGATGTGCAATTATGCATGCAATACTTGCGCTTTCTAATTATGATGTGATGTATTGCATATGATGTAAATCATGATTTAAAATGCTATGAGTGCTAAGTTACACACTTTGAGAAGAAATTGCTGTATTGAAACATTAATGTAATTATGAATGGTGATATGAAATTATGCATGTAATACTTCAACCTATGATAACGATGCATGCAATGATAAAATATTCATGATGAAAAATTATCTTGACATTCATGACTTGATTATTCATCCTTTGTCATGATTTTGAAATCATTGTAAAAGGAAAAAAAACTACAAAACTGTATTTGTAATCACATTAAATATTTAAGTTAGGAATTGATTTTCTTTCCTTACTTGTTATTATAATTTAAGGAAATCTTAATCTACTTCCTTGTTTGTTGATATGAATTAAGGAAATAACTAGTAAGTATTCCAAATATGATGATATCATATTTGTTAGTATATTAAATGGAAATAATTTATATAAAATAAATATGAAAATTAAAATTTATTTCCCTTAAGAGAGGCTCACCTCCTCCTATTTAAAGGGAGGGATTTCTCTCCTTCGTTCCTCACCTAGTCAAGCCTAGCAGCGGGAGGAACGAGGAGTTATACCATGTTGACAAGAGAATAAGGAGTTATACCCTGTTGACAAGAGGTAGGTTTCCCTGTCTTTCTTAAATTTAAAAGTTTTAATTTTTATTTTGATTCTTTAAATTTGGAAAGCTTGTAGTTTGAAAAATGTTTATCAATTCTTTAAATGTTAAATTTTTTTATTATTACATTAAAGTAATCACTTGTATAATATTGACCCATGATTACATTTTTATTGTAGATTTAAAGATGTTAAAAATTTATATGTTTTATCTGATATTTCCTGATATTATTGTTTATCCTTAATCTTATCTAGATTAAAATATTATTAGATTAAAATATGTTATCTAAAATCTTTTGTGATATTCATTAATTTGAAATTTAAAATATGCTATTCTAATGATTTAGAATTTGACTAGAATATGTTGAAATTTTATATGTATTAAAAGCATGATTTTTATGTGAATTTAGAAGGTTATTTCATTATATTAAAGTTTATGTCTTTTAATGTATTATGATTTCATTCAAATTAGAATGTTATTTCCTTGTTTTAAAGCTTATTTCCTTGTCTATCGTTCAAAGCGTTATTATGTTTTTTGTTTATATTGCTAATGAATATATGTTACGGTATGAAATTATATATTATTTGGATTGAAATTGCTCACAGGCTAGGCCCAACCCATAGGTCAGGTCACAGCCTATTGGTTAGGCCTAATCAGATTAGGCCCAACCCGTAGGCTAGGCCCAACCCACGGATCAGGCCTTGGCCCGTAGGCTAACCCAGCCTAACCATCATGGGCGGTCACATGCGATGCACATGACCGGTCCATGGGCCAAGGCTGGGCCAGCTTTGTGTGATGCATGCCCAGTCATGTATAATGCACATGACTAGTAGATGAGCTGGCTTAATCTAGCTCAATATTATTGTTGGATTTGAGCCCAAGTATTGATTGAACTAAACTAGGCTTGATTAGTCTAGATCAATTTAGGGTGATTCCAAATTGATTGACTTATTCAAGTTAGTTTAACCTAAATTGAACCTAATCTAATCCAAATTATACTAGTCTAGGATGGTTCCAGACCAGTTAAACAAGGATCAAAGATCGGTTCAGTTAGGTCCTAGTAAATTGAGTTCAATTGGATCAATTGAACTAGAGTTCAAGTCAATTGAGGACTAATTTATATTATTTGGTATTTATGATATTTGAAAGAAATGTTTAAATGTGTTATTTCATCCCTATATGGACATGACTAGTGTGAGATTATGTTATTTTCCTGCCAAGGGCAGGTAGGGCGATTCCCTTCGGGGATTAGCGGGCCGTCAGACGTGGCGGCTGGACGGTTCCTCCATCCGCTGTTGAGAGGAACGTGTCCCCACTTTGGCAGGTGTGGGACACCACTCCATCCGCTGTTGGGAGTGTGATATGAGTTTGCCTCCATCCGTTGTTGGGAGAACACAAACTCATCCCGTAGGATAAAGCCTCTCCATCCGCTGTTGGGGGAGTGCTCCTTCGGGTATTTGATATACGCCAATGGGATGATTGATTGAATTTTGATCATGTATTCATCTTGATTTGACTTTTGAGGTTCGTACTCAGCGTTGCTGAATTTTCTTTATTTTTGATTTTCAGAGCAGTCTCCCTCTAGTACTAAATCAGATTCTAGTGGAGAGCGGACCTTCCTCTACCGCTAGGTAGAGCCACTTGGATGACTCTTGAAGTTAACATCATTATGTTTACTTTTCTATTTGTAATTTGATGAATAAATGAATTGTAATAAATGTTTATGAATGATGAATAAAGTGATGTTTATCTATTTGGCCTAAATGTATGGAAAGATTAAAAAAAAAAAAATCCAGGATGTGACATATTTTTATGGTATCAGAGCATGATCTAGGGCCTGTAGGTGTATTAGGTCCCTTGATTGACTTTAACCGATGATTGTCTTTAACATATTATAGGAGTAATGGAGCCAATTCTAGAGATTAGTGGTCCTGTCACTCGGGGTGCTCATGGTCGCAATGCTATTGGTCTACGCACTCGGAGAGGTGTTCAAACAAATAATAACTTGGAAGCTCCACGCATCGTAGAGCAAACCCAGTCCTCTCGTACATCTATCACTAATTATGGGCCAGCTTCTCCGACTTCGCAGAATGCCCCTCATGCCCCAGCACCTGTCAATGCTCAAGATGACGTACACGAAGTCCTCAATACTATTAGGGGATACTTTGAGCGTCAGGAGGAACGAGATGAAATTCCACGAGGTAGGAATAATACCTTAGATCACATTAAGAGATTGGGACCACCAATTTTTTTGGGCCAAGCCAGATTCAATATTTGCTAAACGTTGGATTCGTCAAGTGGAAAAGACATTCGAAGCTATCGAATGTAGGGAAAATCAAAAAGTGTCTTTCGCTTCTTTCATTTTGGAAGGGAAGGCAGACACTTGATGGACCTCAAAAAGGAGGATATTAGAGGCGGGAGATAATGTGGTAACTTAGGAGCAGTTTAAAGATGCATTTTATTAGTAGTTCTTTCCTGATTCAATTCGCTTTGAGAAACAATAAGAGTTCCTTAGAATCCACCAAGGAAATAGAACTGTAATGGAATATGATCATTATTTCACTGAGTTGGCTCAGTTCTCTCCACATATTGCTTTTAATGAAAGTCCAAGAGCTTTTGGACAAAGGTTTTATTCGACCTAGTGTATCACCTTGGGGTGCCCTTGTCCTATTTGTGAAGAAGAAAGATGGATCTATGCAACTATGCATCGATTATAGACAGCTCAACCAAGTGGCCATAAAGAATAAATATCCTCTTCCCCGAATAGATGACATGTTTGATCAACTTCAAGGTACTCAGGTATACTCAAAGATTGATTTGAGATCCGGGTATCATCAACTAAAGATAAGAGAAGGAGACATACAGAAAACTGCCTTTAGAACAAGATATGGTCATTATGAATTCTTAGTAATGCCTTTTGGGCTCATAAATGCACCAGCTGCCTTCATGGATCTCATGAATAGAGTATTCCACCCTTATCTCGATAAATTTGTAATTGTGTTTATTGATGATATCTTGATCTACTCTAAAAGCATAGCAGAGCATGAACATCATCTTAAGACAGTTCTGGAAGTCCTAAGGCGAGAGAAATTATATGCCAAGTTAAGTAAGTGTAACTTTTGGCTCAATGAAATTATGTTTCTCGGTCATGTAATTTCGAGCGCTGGTATATCTGTTGACATTCACAAGATTGAAGTTGTGATAAAATGGAAGCAACCTTCTAATGTTTCAGAGATTAGAAGCTTCTTGGGTTTGGCTGGATACTATAGAAGATTCGTAGAAGGCTTTTCAAAAATAGCAGCACCATTGACCAAGTTGACACAAAAGAACATAAAATTCATGTGGGATGATAAATGTCAACAAAGTTTTCAAGAATTGAAGAAGAAATTAACCAGTGCTCCTATCTTGGTGATTCCTTCAGGGGGAGAAGGTTTTGTAGTGTATAGTGATGCCTCACTACAAGGGCTTGGTTGCGTTCTAATGCAAAACGAGAGGGTAGTTGCTTATGCATCGAAGCAATTAAAGCCTCATGAAAAGAACTATCCTACTCATGACTTAGAGCTAGCAGCTATCATTTTTGCACTGAAAATTTGGAGGCATTATCTATATGGACAGACTTTCGAAATCTTCACAAATCATAAGAGTCTCAAATATATTTTCACACAGAAAGATTTAAATATGAGACAAAGAAGGTGGTTGGACTTTCTAAAGGATTATGATTTTAATATCAACTACCATCCTGGGAAAGCTAATGTAGTTGCTGATGCCTTAAGCAGAAATACCTACAGTCTTGTAGCCTATATGAATATTCAAAGGAATTCTATGATGACGAAGATAGCAGACTTAAAACTTAAACTTTTATTAGAGACAAATAAAGGTTTTCTTGTGTTTTTGATGACACAATCAATTTTTGTGGAAAAGGTTAAAGAAGGTTAAAAGGAAAATACATATCTTTAAATGATAGTTAAGGAAATAGCTCAAGGATCTAGACCTAAATTCCTCCAAGCCGAAGATGGTTCTATTACATTCCACAATCGACTATGTGTTTCTGAAAGCCATCCAGTAAAAATGCAATTCTTAGAAGAGGCACATAGATCAAAAATTACTATCCATCCCGGGACTACTAAGATGTATCGAGATTTACGCCAAAACTATTGGTGGCATGGTATGAAGAGAGATATAGCATAGTTTATTTCTAAATGTTTAATATGCCACCAGGTGAAAATAGAACATCAAGTACCTGCGGGAAAGTTGCAAAGGATTTCGATTCCTTAATGGAAGTGGGAGCAAGTCACTATGGATTTTGTGATAGGATTACCCAAGACTATAAAAGGATATGACGGAATTTGGGTAATAGTAGACAGACTTACTAAATCTGCTCACTTCCTCCCTATTAACAAGAAGTATTCATTGGATAAACTAGCAAGCTTATATATTAAGGAAATTATTCGATATCATGGGGTGCCAGTTAGCATTATCTCAGATAGAGATCCAAGATTCACCTCTAAATTTTGGGGAAGTCTACAAAAATCTTTGGGCACGCAGTTAAAGTTTAGTACAGCCTTTCACCCCCAAACTGATGGTCAATCTGAAATGACAATACAAACTCTTGGAGACCTCTTAAGAACATGTGCTTTGGACTTTGGTGGGACTTGGGATATGCACTTACATCTAATTGAGTTTTCTTATAATAATAGTTATCACTCTAGTATACAGATGGCTCCATTTGAAGCTCTTTATGGAAGAAAGTGCAGATCACCTATATATTGGGATGAGGTGGGAGAACGGAAGCTTTTGGGGCCTCAGTTAATTCAAAAAGATGCTGATAATATTCGAATTATACGTCAAAGATTATTAACAGCTCAAAGTCGTCAGAAAAGTTATGCAGATCGAAGGCGAAGAGATCTAGAGTTCGAAGTTGGTGAGCACGTCTTCTTAAAGGTATCGCCAACCAAGGGAGTTATGAGGTTTGGTCAAAGAGGAAAGTTAGCCCCAAGATTTATTGGCCCATTTGAGATCATACAAAAGGTTGGGCCTGTAGCATACAGATTGGCATTGCCCCCGGCTTTGGCTAGCATCCATAATATATTCCACGTGTCAATGCTTCGAAGATATATCAGGGATCCATCACATGTCATATCTTACCAACCTCTATAATTACGAGATGATGCCACTTTTAGAGAACAACTAACCGAGATCTTGGAAAGAAAAGAACATGTTCTAAGGAACAAAATTATACCTTTGGTAAAGATTTGTTGGCAACATCGTTCAGACCAAGAGGCAACATGGGAAAGAGAAGAAGATATGCAGCAGTATCCTCATCTATTCTATTAAGGTAAGCTAAATTTGGGGACCAAATTTCCTATAGGAGGGGAGAAATGTAATCACATCAAATATTTAAGTTAGGAATTGATTTTCTTTCCTTACTTGTTATTATAATTTAAGGAAATCTTAATCTACTTCCTTGTTTGTTGATATGAATTAAGGAAATAACTAGTAAGTATTCCAAATATAATGATATCATATTTGTTAGTATATTAAATGGAAATAATTTATATTAAATAAATACGAAAATTAAAATTTATTTCCCTTAATAGAGGCTCACCTCCTCCTATTTAAAGGGAGGGATTTCTCTCCTTCGTTCCTCACCTAGTCGAGCCTGACAGCGGGAGGAACGTGACAAGAGAACAAGGAGTTACACCCTGTTGACAAGAGATAGGTTTCCCTGTCTTTTTTTAATTTAAAAGTTTTAGTTTTTATTTTGATTCTTTAAACGTGGAAACCTTTAAGTTCGAAAATGTTTATCAATTCTTTAAATGTTAATTTTTTTTATTATTACATTAAAGTAATTGTTTGTATAATATTGACCCATGATTAAGTTTTTATTGTAGATTTAAAGATGTTAAAAATGTATATGTTTTATATGATATTTCCTGATATTATTGTTTATCCTTAATCTTATCTGGATTAAAATATTATTAGATTAAAATATGTTATCTAAAATCTTTTGTGATATTCATTAATTTAAAATTTAAATTATGCTATTCTGAATGATTTAGAATTTGACTAGAATAAGTTGAAATTTTATATGTATTGAAAGCATGATTTTTATGTGAATTTAGAAGGTTATTTCATTATATTAAAGTTTATGTCTTTTAATATATTATGATTTCCATTCAAATTAGAATATTATTTCCTTGTTTTAAAGCTTATCTCCTTGTCTATCATTCAATGCGTTATTATGTTTTTTTTTTTATATTGCTAATGAATATATATTGCGGTATATATTATTTGGAATGAAATTGCTCACAGGTCAGGCCCAACCCATAGGTCAAGCCACAGCCTATTGGTTAGGCCTAATCAGATTAGGCCCAGCCCATAGGCCAGGCCCAACCCACGGATCAGGCCTTGGCCCGTAGGCTAACCCAGCCTAACCATCATAAAGCGGTCACATCGATGCATGACCCCGATCCATGGGCCAAGGGCCACTTTTGTGTGATGCATGTCCAGTCATGTATAATGCACATGACTAGTAGATTAGCTGGCTTAATCTAGCTCAATATTATTGTTGGATTTGTGCCCAAGTATTGATTGAACTAAACTATGCTTGATTAGTCTAGATCAATTCAGGGTGATTCCAAATTTATTGACTTATTCAAGTTAGTTTAACCTAAATTGAACCTAATATAATCCAAATTATACTAGTCTAGGGTGGTTCCAGACCAGTTAAATAAGGATCAGAGATCGATTCAGTTAGGTCCTAGTAAATTGAGTTCAATTGGATCAATTGAACTAGAGTTCAAGTCAATTGAGGGCTAATTTATATTATTTGGTATTTATGATATTTGAAAGAAACGTTTAAATGTGTTATTTCATCCCTATATGGACATGACTAGTGTGAGATTATGTTATTTCCCTGCCAAGGGCAAGTAGGGCGATTCCCTTCGGGGATTAGCGGGCCGTCAGACGTGGCGGCTGGACGGTTCCTCCATCCGTTGTTGGGAGGAACGTGTCCCCACTTTGGCGGGTGTGGGACACCACTCCATCCGCTGTTGGGAGTGTGATATGAGTTTGCCTCCATTCACTATTGGGAGAACACAAACTCATCCCATAGGATAAAGCCTCTCCATCCACTATTGGGGGAGTGCTCCTTCGGGTATTTGATATATGCCAATGGGATGATTGATTGAATTTTGATCATGTATTCTTCTTGATTTGATTTTTGGGGTTCCTACTCAGCGTTGCTGAATTTTCTTTGGTTTTGATTTTCAGAGCAGCCTCCCTCTAGTACTAAATCAGATTCCAGTGGAGAGCGGACCTTCCTCTACCACTAGGTAGAGCCACTTGGATGACTCTTGAAGTTAACATCACTATGTTTACTTTTCTATTTGTAATTTGATGAATAAATGAATTGTAATAAATGTTTATGAATGATGAATAAAGTGATGTTTATCTATTTGGCCTAAATGTATGGAAAGATTAAAATATGTCACATCTTTTTATGGTATCAGAGCCATCCACTTTGTGTTAAACATTTATTACTTTCCTTAATATGTCACATCCTGGATTTTTTTTTTTTTAATCTTTCCATACATTTAGGCCAAAGCGATAAACATCACTTTATTCATCATTCATAAACATTTATTACAATTCATTTATTCATCAAATTACAAATAGAAAAGTAAACATAATGATGTTAACTTCAAGAGTCATCCAAGTGGCTCTACCTAGCGGTAGAGGAAGGTCCGCTCTCCAATGGAATCCGATTTAGTACTAGAGGGAGGTTGCTCTGAAAATCAAAAACAAAGAAAATTCAGCAACGCTGAGTAGGAACCCCAAAAGTCAATTCAAGATGAATACATGATCAAAATTCAATCAATCATCCCATTGGCGTATATCAAATACCCGAAGGAGCACTCCCCCAACAGCGGATGGAGAGGCTTTATTCTACGGGATGAGTTTGTGTTCTCCCAACAGCGGATGGAGGCAAACTCATATCACACTCCCAACAGCGGATGGAGTGGTGTCCCACACCCACCAAAGTGGGGACACGTTCCTCCCAACAGCGGATGGAGGAACCGTCCAGCCGCCACGTCTAACGGCCCGCTAATCCCCGAAGGGAATCGCCCTACCTGCCCTTGGCAGGGAAATAACATAATCTCACACTAGTCATATCCATATAGGGATGAAATAACACATTTAAACATTTCTTTCCAATATCATCAATACCAAATAATATAAATTAGCCCTCAATTGACTTGAACTCTAGTTCAATTGATCCGATTGAAATCAATTTACTAGGACCTAACTGAACCGATCTCTGATCCTTATTTAACTGGTTTGGAACCACCCTAGACTAGTATAATTTGGATTAGATTAGGTTCAATTTAGGTTAAACTAACTTGAATAAGTCAATCAATTTGGAATCACCCTGAATTGATTTAGACTAATCAAACGTAGTTTAGTTCAAACAATACTTGGGCTCAAATCCAACAATAATATTGAGCTAGATTAAGCTAGCTCATCTACTAGTCATGTGCATTATACATGACTGGGCATGCATCACACAAAGTTGGCCCAGCCTTGGCCCATGGACTGGTCATGTGAATCGCATGTGATCGCCCATGATGGTTATGCTGGGTTAGCCTACGGGCCAAGGCCTGATCTACGAGCTTGACCTAATCTGATTAGGCCAAACCAATAGGCTGTGGCCTGACCTATGGGATGAGCCTGGCCTGTGAGCAATTTCAATCCAAATAATATATAATTTCATACCGCAACATATATTCATTAGCAATATAAACAAAAAACATAATAACGCATTGAATGATAGACAAGGAGATAAGCTTTAAAACAAGAAAATAACATTCTAATTTGAATGAAAATCATAATACATTAAAAGACATAAACTTTAATATAATGAAATAACCTTCTAAATTCACATAAAAATAATGCTTTCAATACATATAAAATTTCAACATATTCTAGTCAAATTCTAAATCATTCAGAATAGCATATTTTAAATTTCAAATTAATGAATATCATAAAAGATTTTAGATAATATATTTTAATCTAATAATATTTTAATCCAGATAAGATTAAAGATAAACTGTAATACAAGAAATATCATATAAAATAAATATATTTTTAACATATTTGACTCTATAATAAAAACCTTAATCATGGGTCCAAGAATATTATGAAAACTTAAACTAATTACATTAATGTAATAATTTGACATTTAAAGAATTGATACATATTTTTCAAACTATAAAACTTTCAACATTTAAAGAATCAAAATAAAAGCTAAAACTTTTAAATTTAAGAAAGGTAGAGAACCTACCTCTTGTCAATAGGGTGTAACTCCTCGTTCCTCCCGCTGCCAAGCACGATTAGGTGAGAAATGAAGGAGAGAAATCCCTCTCTTTAAATAGGAGGAGGTGAGCCTCTATTAAGGGAAATTTATTTTAATTTTCATATTTATTTAATATAAATTATTTCCATTTAATATACTAACAAATATGATATCATTATATTTGGAATACTTAATAGTTATTTCCTTAATTCATATCAACAAACAAGGAAGTAGATTAAGATTTCCTTAAATTATAATAACAAGTAAGGAAAGAAAATCAAATCATAACTTAAATATTTGATGTGATTACATTTCTCCCCTCGAAATTTGGTCTCCAAATTTAGCTTACCTTAATAGAATATATGAGGATACTGCTCTCGCATATCTTCTTCTCTTTCCCACGTTGCCTCTTGGTCTGAATGGTGTTGCCAACATATCATTACCAAAGGTATAATTTTGTTCCTTAGAACATGTTCTTTCCCTTCCAAGATCTGGGTTGGTTGTTCTCCAAAAGTAGCATCATCTCTTAGTTGTAGAGGTTGGTGAGATATGACATGTGATAGATCCCTGATATATCTTCGAAGCATAGACACATGGAATACATCATGGATGCCAGCCAAAGCCGGGGGCAATGCCAATCTGTATGCCACAGGCCCAACCTTTTGTAAGATCTCAAATGGGCTAATAAATCTTGAGGCTAACTTCCCCCTTTGACCAAACCTCATAACTCCCTTGGTTGACGACACTTTTAAGAAAACGTGCTCACCAACTTCGAACTCTAAATCTCTTCGCCTTCGATCTGCATAATTTTTCTAACGACTTTGAGCTGTTAATAATCTTTGGCGTATAATTCAAATATTACCAGTATCTTTTTGAATTAATTGAGGCCCCAA
The DNA here is from genome assembly GCA_900464855.2 of Musa schizocarpa. Taxonomy (NCBI): domain Eukaryota; kingdom Viridiplantae; phylum Streptophyta; class Magnoliopsida; order Zingiberales; family Musaceae; genus Musa; species Musa schizocarpa. The sequence continues at coordinate 35,427,141 of LS990915.1, forward strand.
ATGTTTCTGTTCTCCTACCTCATCCCAATATATAGGTGATCTGCACTTTCTTCCAAAAAGAGCTTCAAATGGAGTCATATTTATACTAGAGTGGTAACTATTATTATAAGAAAACTCAATTAGATGTAAGTGCATATCCCAACTCCCACCAAAGTCCAAAGCACATGCTCTTAAGATATCTTCAAGAGTTTGTATTGTCCTTTCAGATTGACCATTAGTTTGGGGGTGAAAGGTTGTACTAAACTTTAACTGCGTGCTCAAAGATTTTTGTAAACTTTCCCAAAATTTGGAGGTGAATCTTGGATCTTTATCTGAGATAATGCTAACTGGCACCCCATGATATCGAATGATTTCCTTAATATATAAGCTTGCTAGTTTATCCAATGAATACTTCTTGTTAATAGGAAGGAAGTGAGCAGATTTAGTAAGTTTATCTACTATTACCCAAATTCCATCATATCCTTTCACAGTCTTGGGTAATCATGTCATAAAATCCATAGTGACTTGCTCTCACTTCCATTCAGGAATCGAAATCCTTTGCAACTTTCCCGCAGGTACTCGATGTTCTATCTTCACCTGTTGACATATCAGACATTTAGAAACAAACTCTGCTATATCTCTCTTCATACCACGCCACCAATAGTTTTGGTGTAAATCTCGATACATCTTAGTAGTCCCGGGATGGATATTAAATTTTGATCTATGTGCCTCCTCTAATAATTGCATCTTTTCTGGATGGCTTTCGGGAACACAAAGTCGATTGTGGAATGTAATAGAACCATCTTCGGCTTGGAGAAATTCAGGTCTAGATCCTTGAGCTATTTCCTTAACTATCATTTGAAGATATGTATCTTCCTTTTGACCTTCTTTAACCTTTTCCACCAAAAATGATTTTGTCATCAAACACACAAGAAAACCTTTATTTGTCTCCGATAAAAATTTAAGTTTTAAGTATGCTAACTCTGTTATCATAGAATTCCTTTGAATATTCATATAGGCTACAAGACTGTAGGTATTTCTGCTTAAGGCATCAGCAACTACATTAGCTTTCCCAGGATGGTAGTTGATATTAAAATCATAATCCTTTAGAAAGTCCAACCACCTTCTTTGTCTCATATTTAAATCTTTCTGTGTGAAAATATATTTGAGACTCTTATGTTCTATGAAGATTTCGAAAGTCTGTCCATATAGATAATGCCTCCAAATTTTCAGTGCAAAAATGATAGCTGCTAGCTCTAAGTCATGAGTAGGATAGTTCTTTTCATGAGGCTTTAATTGCTTCGATGCATAAACAACTACCCTCTCGTTTTGCATTAGAACGCAACCAAGCCCTTGTAGTGAGGCATCACTATACACTATAAAACCTTCTCCCCCTGAAGGAATCACCAAGATAGGAGCACTGGTTAATTTCTTCTTCAATTCTTGAAAACTTTGTTGACATTTATCATCCCACATGAATTTTATGTTCTTTTGTGTCAACTTGGTCAATGGTGCTGTTATTTTTTAAAAGCCTTCTACGAATCTTCTATAGTATCCAGCAAAACCCAAGAAGCTTCTAATCTCTGAAACATTAGAAGGCTGCTTCCATTTTATCACAGCTTCAATCTTGTGAGGGTCAACAGATATACCAGCGCTCGAAATTACATGACCGAGAAACATAATTTCATTAAGCCAAAAGTTACACTTACTTAACTTGGCATATAATTTCTCTCGCCTTAGGACTTCCAGAACTGTCTTAAGATGGTGTTCATGCTCTGCTATGCTTTTGGAGTAGATCAAGATATCATCAATAAACACAATTACAAATTTATCGAGATAAGGGTGGAATACTCTATTCATGAGATCCATGAAGGCAGCTGGTGCATTTGTGAGCCCAAAAGGCATTACTAAGAATTCATAATGACCATATCTTGTTCTAAAGGCAGTTTTTTGTATGTCTCCTTCTCTTATCTTTAGTTGATGATACCCGGATCTCAAATCAATCTTTGAGTATACCTGAGTACCTTGAAGTTGATCAAACAGGTCATCTATTCGAGAAAGAGGATATTTATTCTTTATGGTCACTTGGTTGAGTTGTCTATAATCGATGCATAGTCGCATAGATCCATCTTTCTTCTTCACAAATAGGACAGGGGCACCCTAAGGTGATACACTAGGTCGAATAAAACCCTTGTCCAAAAGCTCTTGAACTCTCATTAAAAGCAATATGTGGAGAGAACTGAGCCAACTCAGTGAAATGATGATCATATTCCATTACAGTTCTATTTCCTTGGTGGATGCTAAGGAACTCTTATTGTTTCTCAAAGCGAATTGAATCAGGAAAGAACTACTCATAAAATGCATATTTAAACTGCTCCTAAGTTACCACATTACCTTCCGCCTCTAATATCCTCCTTTTTGAGGTCCATCAAGTGTCTGCCTTCCCTTCCAAAATGAAAGAAGCGAAAGGCACTTTTTGATTTTCCCTACATTCGATAGCTTCGAATGTCTTTTCCACTTGACGAATCCAACGTTTAGCAAAGATTGGATCTGGCTTGCCCCAAAAAAATTGGTGGTCCCAATCTCTTAAAGTGATCTAAGGTATTATTCCTACCTCGTGGAATTTCATCTCGTTCCTCCTGACGCTCAAAGTATCCCCTAATAGCATTGAGGACTCCGTGTACGTCATCTTGAGCATTGACAGGTGCTGGGGCATGAGGGGCATTCTGCGAAGTCGGAGAAGCTGGCCCATAATGCTAGTCATAGGTGCCCAGCAAGCCAATCACGTGAGTGATGGCACGTGTGACTTGATACAGAATCTTTTTGCTTATTATATTTTGGCGTATATCACTTTATAACTATTGCATAAATGCATATATATATATATATATAATGTGATGTCCTTGGATTTGTGCAATGGGAATCGGATCGTGATGAGATCACGATAATAAGATCGATTCACCTTTAAACACATATCCTAAATAATCCCGGTCATAGGTTATTCGAGAGGGACATCGTGATAACCGGATAGGCGGTGTCTTTTGTACCCGTCCATATGATGGATGCAAATGGTCTCATAGTTGCTCGTGTAGGGACACTAGGGATACGATGCAGTGCTCATTGGAGAATGAGTTCACTTTGATGATCCGCTTACGGAATGCTTGAATGGTTGATGATGCCTTATTGTCGACAATGATTCCGTAGTCCTAGTGGTGTATCCGGTCCTTAGACTTGAGACACCAAGGATGTCTCAGATGAGTGCTCCACTCTTTGATACCAGACTTATAGGTTTGGCTATCCCATCTAGTACAAACTGGTCATTGGGAGTGGTAGTCGACCTTCACGAGGGCTATTGAGTGTCGATAGAGGATCATCCACTCTCGGCGTCATGAGAGGAATATCCCATGTGTTCTTGCTCAGACAAATCCCCGGCCCAGGGTCATTCGGGTTGAGAGAGAAAGAGTTCTCCTAGAGAATCCGATTAGAGCGAGACTTCGAGTAGAAACCAGTATGGGTCCGGACAACACCATGCTCGATATATAGTCTCTAGGATATTAGATGGATGAGGGATTATAGGTACATGGTAACTGAGGACAACAGTCCAATGGATTGGATTCCCCGTATCGTTTGGGGACTACTGGCGTAGTGGCCTAGTACATCCATAGTCGATGAGTCAGTGAATTATTATTACAGAGATAATAATTCACCGAAGTTAGAAGGAGTTCCGACAGGTATGACTCACGGCCAATTTCGATATTGGGCCTAGAGGGTCATCACGTATATGGTAGGCATTGCGATGAGTAGAGGTTCGGATATAAGATATCCGGACGGAGCCCTGTCTTATTGGATGCAGATCCAATACCCACTAGGAAGGACCCATTAGGGTTTGACACGGGATCTCTATAAATAGGAGGGATTCACAGCCTCATAGGCTAGAGTCTTTGCTTGCCCTTCCTATTCTCCTCTCCCTCTCCACCTTAGAGGCTTGGAGTTTTGAGGAGGGTCGTCGCTACCCTGCTGTGTGGATCACCGCTAGAGAGGAGGGCGCTTGACCTCCTTCACCCTCTCCCTAAGGATCTGCAAGGAAACAGGGATATCGATCTCCCTAGGTAACACAATCTCTATCGCAGTTTTGTGTTTTCTTGGATTTTTTTTCAATCTTATATCGACGACGAACATCTTTTTGGGAATCTGGGATTTTTTGTTTTCTTGTTCTTCCGCTGCGCATGTGATGTCGCCCCCATGATTTCCCAACACATAATTAGTGATAGGTGTACGAGAGGACTGGGTTTGCTCTACGATGCGTGGAGCTTCCAAGTTATTATTTGTTTGAACACCTCTCTGAGTGCGTAGACCAATAGCATTGCGACCATGAGCACCCCGAGTGACAGGACCACTAATCTCTAGAATTGACTCCATTACTCTTATAATATGTGAAAGACAATCATCGGTTAAACTCAATAAAGGGACCTAATACACCAACAGGCCCTAGACCATACTCTGATACCATAAAAAGATGTCACATCCTTGATTTTTTTTTTTTTTAATCTTTCCATACATTTAGGCCAAATAGATAAACATCACTTTATTCATCATTCATAAACATTTATTACAATTCATTTATTCATCAAATTACAAATAGAAAAGTAAACATAGTGATGTTAACTTCAAGAGTCATCCAAGTGGCTCTACCTAGCGGTAGAGGAAGGTTCGCTCTCCACTGGAATCTGATTTAGTACTAGAGGGAGGCTGCTATGAAAATCAAAAACAAAGAAAATTCAGCAACGCTGAGTAGGAACCCCAAAAGTCAAATCAAGATGAATACATGATCAAAATTCAATCAATCATCCCATTGGCGTATATCAAATACCCGAAGGAGCACTCCCCCAACAGCGGATGGAGAGGCTTTATCCTACGGGATGAGTTTGTGTTCTCCTAACAGCGGATGGAGGCAAACTCATATCATACTCCCAACAGCGGATGGAGTGGTGTCCCATACCCGCCAAAGTGGGGACACGTTCCTCCCAACAGCGGATGGAGGAACCGTCCAGCCGCCACGTCTGACGGCCCGCTAATCCCCGAAAGGAATCGCCCTACCTGCCCTTGGTAGGGAAATAATATAATCTCACACTAGTCATGTCCATATAGGGATGAAATAACACATTTAAACATTTCTTTCCAATATCATCAATACCAAATAATATAAATTAGCCCTCAATTGACTTGAACTCTAGTTCAATTGATCCGATTGAACTCAATTTACTAGGACCTAACTGAACCAATCTCTGATCCTTATTTAACTGGTCTGGAACCACCCTAGACTAGTATAATTTGGATTAGATTAGGTTCAATTTAGGTTAAACTAACTTGAATAAGTCAATCAATTTGGAATCACCCTGAATTGATCTAGACTAATCAAGCCTAGTTTAGTTCAATCAATACTTGGGCTCAAATCCAACAATAATATTGAGCTAGATTAAGCCAGCTCATCTACTAGTCATGTGCATTATACATGACTGGGCATGCATCACACAAAGCTGGCCCAGCCTTGGCCCATGGACTGGTCATGTGCATCGCATGTGACCGCCTATGATGGTTAGGATGGGTTAACCTACGGGCCAAGGCCTGATCCGTGGGTTGGTCCTGGCCTACGGGCTGGGCCTAATCTGATTAGGCCTAACCAATAGGCTGTGGCCTGACCTATGGGTTAGGCCTGGCCTGTGAGCAATTTCAATCCAAATAATATATAATTTCATACCGCAACATATATTCATTAGCAATATAAACAAAAAAAAAACATAATAACGCATTGAATGATAGACAAGGAGATAAGCTTTAAAACAAGGAAATAATATTCTAATTTGAATGGAAATCATAATACATTAAAAGATATAAACTTTAATATAATGAAATAACCTTCTAAATTCACATAAAAATATGCTTTCAATACATATAAAATTTCAACATATTCTAGTCAAATTCTAAATCATTCAGAATATCATATTTTAAATTTCAAATTAATGAATATCACAAAAGATTTTAGATAACATATTTTAATCTAATAATATTTTAATCCAGATAAGATTAAGGATAAACAATAATATCAGGAAATATCAGATAAAACATATAAATTTTTAACATCTTTAAATCTACAATAAAAACATAATCATGGGTCAACATTATACAAGCGATTACTTTAATGTAATAATAAAAAAAAATTAACATTTAAAGAAATGATAATTAAGGAAATAGCTCAAGGATCTAGACCTGAATTCCTACAAGCCGAAGATGGTTCTATTACATTCCACAATCGACTTTGTGTTTCTGAAAGCCATCAAGTAAAGATGTAATTATTAGAGGAGGCACATAGATCAAAAATTACTATCCATCCCGGGACTACTAAGATGTATCGAGATTTACGCCAAAACTATTGGTGGCATGGTATGAAGAGAGATATAGCATAGTTTATTTCTAAATGTTTAATATGCCACCAGGTGAAAATAGAACATCGAGTACCTGCGGGAAAGTTGCAAAGGATTTCGATTCCTTAATGGAAGTGGGAGCAAGTCACTATGGATTTTGTGATAGGATTACCCAAGACTATAAAAGGATATGACGGAATTTGGGTAATAGTAGACAGACTTACTAAATCTGCTCACTTCCTCCCTATTAACAAGAAGTATTCATTGGATAAACTAGCAAGCTTATATATTAAGGAAATTATTCGATATCATGGGGTGCCAGTTAGCATTATCTCAGATAGAGATCCAAGATTCACCTCTAAATTTTGGGGAAGTCTACAAAAATCTTTGGGCACGCAGTTAAAGTTTAGTACAGCCTTTCACCCCCAAACTGATGGTCAATCTGAAATGACAATACAAACTCTTGGAGACCTCTCAAAAACATGTGCTTTGGACTTTGGTGGGACTTGGGATATGCACTTACATCTAATTGAGTTTTCTTATAATAATAGTTATCACTCTAGTATACAGATGGCTCCATTTGAAGCTCTTTATGGAAGAAAGTGCAGATCACCTGTATATTGGGATGAGGTGGGAGAACGGAAGCTTTTGGGGCCTCAGTTAATTCAAAAAGATGCTGATAATATTCGAATTATACGTCAAAGATTATTAACAGCTCAAAGTCGTCAGAAAAGTTATGCAGATCGAAGGCGAAGAGATCTAGAGTTCGAAGTTGGTGAGCACGTCTTCTTAAAGGTATCGCCAACCAAGGGAGTTATGAGGTTTGGTCAAAGGGGAAAGTTAGCCCCAAGATTTATTGGCCCATTTGAGATCTTACAAAAGGTTGGGCCTGTAGCATACAGATTGGCATTGCCCCCGGCTTTGGCTAGCATCCATGATGTATTCCACGTGTCAATGCTTCGAAGATATATCACGGATCCATCACATGTCATATCTTACCAACCTCTACAATTACAAGATGATGACACTTTTAGAGAACAACCAACCTTAGAAAGAAAAGAACATGTTCTAAGGAACAAAATTATACCTTTGGTAAAGATTTGTTGGCAACATCATTCAGACCAAGAGGCAACATGGGAAAGAGAAGAAGATATGCGAGAGCAGTATCCTCAACTATTCTATTAAGGTAAGCTAAATTTGGGGACCAAATTTCCTATAGGAGGGGAGAAATGTAATCACATCAAATATTTAAGTTAGGAATTGATTTTCTTTCCTTACTTGTTATTATAATTTAAGGAAATCTTAATCTACTTCCTTGTTTGTTGATATGAATTAAGGAAATAACTAGTAAGTATTCCAAATATGATGATATCATATTTGTTAGTATATTAAATGGAAATAATTTATATTAAATAAATACAAAAATTAAAATTTATTTCCCTTAATAGAGGCTCACATCCTCCTATTTAAAGGGAGGGATTTCTCTCCTTCGTTCCTCACCTAGTCGAGCCTGACAGCGGGAGGAACGAGGAGTTACACCCTGTTGACAAGAGAACGAGGAGTTACCCTGTTGACAAGAGGTAGGTTTCCCTACCTTTCTTAAATTTAAAAGTTTTATTTTTTTTTATTTTGATTCTTTGAATGTTGAAAGCTTGTAGTTTGAAAAATGTTTATCAATTCTTTAAATGTTAACTTTTTTTTATTATTACATTAAAGTAATCGCTTGTATAATGTTGACCCATGATTATGTTTTTATTGTAGATTTAAAGATGTTAAAAATTTATATGTTTTATCTGATATTTCCTAATATTATTGTTTATCCTTAATCTTATCTGGATTAAAATATTATTAGATTAAAATATGTTATCTAAAATCTTTTGTGATATTCATTAATTTGAAATTTAAAATATGCTATTCTGAATGATTTAGAATTTAACTAGAATATGTTGAAATTTTATATGTATTGAAAGCATGATTTTTATGTGAATTTAGAAGGTTATTTCATTATATTAAAGTTTATGTCTTTTAATGTATTATGATTTCCATTCAAATTAGAATGTTATTTCCTTGTTTTAAAGCTTATCTCCTTGTCTATCATTCAATACGTTATTATGTTTTTTTGTTTATATTGCTAATGAATATATGTTGCGGTATGAAATTATATATTATTTGGATTGAAATTGCTCACAGGCCTGGCCTAACCCATAGGTCAGGCCACAGCCTATTGGTTAGGCCTAATCAGATTAGGCCCAGCCCGTAGGCCAGGCCCAACCCACGGATCAGGCCTTGGCCCGTAGGCTAACCCAGCCTAACCATCATGGGCGGTCACATGCGATGCACATGACCAGTCCATGGGCCAAGGCTGGGCCAGCTTTGTGTGATGTATGCCCAGTCATGAATAATGCACATGACTAGAAGATGAGCTAGCTTAATCTAGCTCAATATTATTGTTGGATTTGAGCCCAAGTATTGATTGAACTAAACTACGCTTGATTAGTCTAGATCAATTCAGGGTGATTCCAAATTGATTGAATTATTCAAGTTAGTTTAACCTAAATTGAACCTAATCTAATCCAAATTATACTAGTCTAGGGTGGTTCCAGACCAGTTAAATAAGGATCAGAGATCGGTTCAGTTAGGTCATAGTAAATTGAGTTCAATTAGATCAATTGAACTAGAGTTCAAGTCAATTGAGGACTAATTTATATTATTTGGTATTGATGATATTTGAAAGAAATGTTTAAATGTGTTATTTCATCCCTATATGGACATGACTAGTGTGAGATTATGTTATTTCCCTGCCAAGGGCAGCTAGGGCGATTCCCTTCGGGGATTAGCGGGCCGTCAGACGTGGCGGCTGGACGGTTCCTCCATCCGCTGTTGGGAGGAACGTGTCCCCACTTTGGCAGGTGTGGGACACCACTCCATCCGCTGTTGGGAGTGTGATATGAGTTTGCCTCCATCCGCTATTGGGAGAACACAAACTCATCCCGTAGGATAAAGCCTCTCTATCCGTTGTTGGGGGAGTGCTCCTTCGAGTATTTGATATACGCCAATGGGATGATTGATTGAATTTTGATCATGTATTCATCTTGATTTGACTTTTGGGGTTCCTACTCAGCGTTGCTGAATTTTCTTTGTTTTTGATTTTAAGAGCAGCCTCCCTCTAGTACTAAATCGGATTCCAGTGGAGAGCGGACCTTCCTCTACCGCTAGGTAGAGCCACTTGGATGACTCTTGAAGTTAACATCACTATGTTTACTTTTCTATTTGTAATTTGATGAATAAATGAATTGTAATAAATGTTTATGGATGATGAATAAAGTGATGTTTATCTATTTGGCCTAAATGTATGGAAAGATTAAAAAAAAAAAAATCCAGGATGTGACATCTTTTTATGGTATCAGAGCCAAAGATGGTTCTATTACAAAAATTTTTGATACAATCTTTGCTAAATGTTGGATTCGTCAAGTGGAAAAGACATTCGAAGCTATCGAATGTAGGGAAAATCAAAAAGTGTCTTTCGCTTCTTTCATTTTAGAAGGGAAGGCAGATACTTGATGGACCTCAAAAAGGAGGATATTAGAGGCGGGAGGTAATGTGGTAACTTAGGAGCAGTTTAAAGATGCATTTTATGAGTAGTTCTTTCCTGATTCAATTCGCTTTGAGAAACAATAAGAGTTCCTTAGCATCCACCAAGGAAATAGAACTGTAATGGAATATGATCATCATTTCACTGAGTTGGCTCAGTTCTCTCCACATATTGCTTTTAATGAAAGTCTAAGAGCTTTTGGACAAGGGTTTTATTCGACCCAGTGTATCACCTTGGGGTGCTCATGTCCTTTTTGTGAAGAAGAAAGATGGATCTATGCAACTATGCATCAATTATAGATAGCTCAACCAAGTGGCCATAAAGAATAAATATCCTCTTCCCCTAATAGATGACATGTTTGATCAACTTCAAGGTACTCGGGTATACTCAAAGATTGATTTGAGATCCGGGTATCATGAACTAAAGATAAGGGAAGGAGACAAACAGAAAACTGCCTTTAGAATAAGATATGATCATTATGAATTCTTAGTAATGCCTTTTGGACTCACAAATGCATCGGTTGCCTTCATGGATCTCATGAATAGAGTATTCCACCCTTATCTCGATAAATTTGTAATTGTGTTTATTGATGATATCTTAAGACAGTTCTGGAAGTCCTAAGGCAAGAGAAACTATATGCCAAGTTAAGTAAGTGTAACTTTTGGCTCAATGAAATTATGTTTCTCGGTCATGTAATTTCGAGCGCTGGTATATCTGTTGACCCTCACAAGATTGAAGCTGTGATAAAATGGAAGCAGCCTTCTAATGTTTCAGAGATTAGAAACTTCTTGGGTTTGGCTGGATACTATAGAAGATTCGTAGAAGGCTTTTCAAAAATAGCAGCACCATTGACCAAGTTGACACAAAAGAACATAAAATTCATGTGGGATGATAAATGTCAATAAAGTTTTCAAGAATTGAAGAAGAAATTAACCAGTGCTCCTATCTTGGTGATTCCTTCAGGGAGAGAAGGTTTTGTAGTGTATAGTGATGCCTCACTACAAGGGCTTGGTTGCGTTATAATGCAAAACGAGAGGGTAGTTGCTTATGCATCGAGGCAATTAAAGCCTCATGAAAAGAACTATCCTACTCATGACTTAGAGCTAGCAGCTATCATTTTTGCACTGAAAATTTGGAGGCATTATCTATATGGACAGACTTTCGAAATCTTCACAGATCATAAGAGTCTCAAATATATTTTCACACAGAAAGATTTAAATATGAGACAAAGAATGTGGTTGGACTTTCTAAAGGATTATGATTTTAATATCAACTACCATCCTGGGAAAGCTAATGTAGTTGCTGATGCCTTAAGCAGAAATACCTACAGTCTTGTAGCCTATATGAATATTCAAAGGAATTCTATGATGACGGAGTTAGCAGACTTAAAACTTAAACTTTTATTTGAGACAAATAAAGGTTTTCTTGTGTGTTTGATGACACAATCATTTTTTGTGGAAAAGGTTAAAGAAGGTCAAAAGGAAGATACATATCTTTAAATGATAGTTAAGGAAATAGCTCAAGGATCTAGACCTGAATTCCTCCAAGCCGAAGATGGTTCTATTACATTCCACAATCGACTTTATGTTCCTGAAAGCCATCCAGTAAAGATGCAATTATTAGAGGAGGCACATAGATCAAAAATTAATATCCATCTCGGGACTACTAAGATGTATCGAGATTTACGTCAAAACTATTGGTGGCGTGGTATGAAGAGAGATATAGCAGAGTTTGTTTCTAAATGTCTGATATGTCAACAGGTGAAGATAGAACATCGAGTACCTGCGGGAAAGTTGCAAAAGATTTCGATTCCTGAATGGAAGTGAGAGCAAGTCACTATAGATTTTGTGACAGGATTACCCAAGACTGTGAAAGGATATGATGGAATTTGGGTAATAGTAGACATACCTACTAAATCTGCTCACTTCCTTCTTATTAACAAGAAGTATTCATTGGATAAACTAGCAAGCTTATATATTAAGGAAATCATTCGATATCATGGGGTGTCAGTTAGCATTATCTCAGATAGAGATCCAAGATTCACCTCCAAATTTTGGGTAAGTCTATAAAAATCTTTGGGCACGCAATTAAAGTTTAGTACAGCCTTTCACCCCCAAACTGATGGTCAATCTGAAAGGACAATACAAACTCTTGAAGATCTCTTAAGAGCATGTGCTTTGGATTTTGGTGGGAGTGGGGATATGCACTTATATCTAATTGAGTTTTCTTATAATAATAGTTACCACTCTAGCATACAGATGGCTCCATTTGAAGCTCTTTATGGAAGAAAGTGCAGATCACCTGTATATTGGGATGAGGTGGGAGAACGGAAGCTTTTGGGGCCTCAATTAATTCAAAAAGATGCTGATAATATTCGAATTATACGTCAAAGATTATTAACAGCTTAAAGTCGTCAAAAAAGTTATGCAGATCGAAGGCGAAGAGATCTAGAGTTCGAAGTTGGTGAGCATGTCTTCTTAAAGGTATCGCCAACCAAGGGAGTTATGAGGTTTGGTCAAAGGGGAAAGTTAGCCCCAAGATTTATTGGCTCATTTGAGATCTTACAAAAGGTTGGGCCTGTAGCATACAGATTGGCATTGCCCCCGGCTTTGGCTAGCATCCATGATGTATTCCCCGTGTCAATGCTTCGAAGATATATCACGGATCCATCACATGTCATATCTTACCAACCTCTACAATTACGAGATGATGCCACTTTTAGAGAACAACCAACCCAGATCTTGGAAAGAAAAGAACATGTTCTAAGGAACAAAATTATACCTTTGGTAAAGATTTGTTAACAACACCATTCAGACCAAGAGGCAACATGGGAAAGAGAAGAAGATATGCGAGAGCAGTATCCTCATCTATTATATTAAGGTAAGCTAAATTTAGGGACCAAATTTCCTATAAGAGGGGAGAAATGTAATCACATTAAATATTTAAGTTAGGAATTGATTTTCTTTCCTTACTTGTTATTATAATTTAAGGAAATCTTAATCTACTTCCTTGTTTGTTGATATGAATTAAGGAAATAACTAGTAAGTATTCCAAATATGATGATATCATATTTGTTAGTATATTAAATGGAAATAATTTATATAAAATAAATACGAAAATTAAAATTTATTTCCCTTAATAGAGGCTCACCTCCTCCTATTTAAATGGAGGGATTTCTCTCCTTCGTTCCTCACCTAGTCGAGCCTGGCAGCGGGAGGAACGAGGAGTTACACCTTGTTGACAAGAGAACGAGGAGTTACACCCTGTTGACAAGAGGTAGGTTTCACTGTCTTTCTTAAATTTAAAAGTTTTAGTTTTTATTTTGATTCTTTAAATGTGGAAAGCTTGTAGTTTGAAAAATGTTTATCAATTCTTTAAATTTTAAATTTTTTTTATTATTACATTAAAGTAATCGCTTGTATAATATTGACCCATGATTAAGTTTTTATTGTAGATTTAAAGATGTTAAAAATTTATATGTTGTATCTGATATTTCCTGATATTATTGTTTATCCTTAATCTTATCTGGATTAAAATATTATTAGATTAAAATATGTTATCTAAAATCTTTTGTGATATTCATTAATTTGAAATTTAAAATATGCTATTCTGAATGATTTAGAATTTGACTAGAATATGTTGAAATTTTATATGTATTGAAAGCATGATTTTTATGTGAATTTAGAAGGTTATTTCATTATATTAAATTTATGTCCTTTAATGTATTATGATTTCATTCAAATTAGAATGTTATTTTCTTGTTTTAAAGCTTATCTCCTTGTCTATCGTTCAATGCGTTATTATGTTTTTTGTTTATATTGCTAATGAATATATGTTGCGGTATGAAATTATATATTATTTAGATTGAAATTGCTCACAGGCCAAACCCAACCCATAGGTCAGGTCACAGCCTATTGGTTAGGCCTAATCAGATTAGGCCCAACCCGTAGGCCAGGCCCAACCCACGGATCAAGCCTTGGCCCGTAGGCTAACCCAGCCTAACCATCATGGGCGGTCACATGCGATGCAAATGACCAGTCCATGGCCAAGGTTAAGCCAACTTTGTGTGATGCATGTCCAATCATGTATAATGTACATGACTAATAGATGAGCTGGCTTAATCTAGCTCAATATTATTGTTGGATTTGAGCCCAAGTATTGATTGAACTAAACTACGCTTGATTAGTCTAGATCAATTCAGGGTGATTCCAAATTGATTGACTTATTCAAGTTAGTTTAACCTAAATTAAACCTAATCTAATCCAAATTATACTAGTCTAGGGTGGTTCCAGACCAGTTAAACAAGGATCAGAGATCGGTTCAGTTAGGTCCTAGTAAATTGAGTTCAATTAGATCAATTGAACTAGAGTTCAAGTCAATTGAGGGCTAATTTATATTATTTGGTATTGATGATATTTGAAAGAAATGTTTAAATGTGTTATTTCATCCCTATATGGACATGACTAGTGTGAGATTATGTTATTTCCCTACCAAGGGCAGCTAGGGCGATTCCCTTCGGGGATTAGCGGGCCGTCAGACGTGGCGGCTGGACGATTCCTCCATCCGCTGTTGGGAGGAACGTGTCCCCACTTTGGCGGGTGTGGGACACCACTCCATCCGCTGTTGGGAGTGTGATATGAGTTTGCCTCCATCCGCTGTTGGGAGAACACAAACTCATCCCGTAGGATAAAGCCTCTCCATCTGCTGTTGGGGGAGTGCTCCTTCGGGTATTTGATATACGCCAATGGGATGATTGATTGAATTTTGACCATGTATTCATCTTGATTTGACTTTTGGGGTTCCTACTCAGCGTTGCTGAATTTTCTTTGTTTTTGATTTTCAGAGCAGTCTCCCTCTAGTACTAAATCGGATTTCAGTGGAGAGCGGACCTTCCTCTACTGCTAGGTAGAGCCACTTGAATGACTCTTGAAGTTAACATCACTATGTTTACTTTTCTATTTGTAATTTGATGAATAAATGAATTGTAATAAATGTTTATGGATGATGAATAAAGTGATGTTTATCTATTTGGCCTAAATATATGGAAAAATTAAAAAAAAAAATCCAGGATGTGACAGTATTCTTCCTTTCTTTTTGACAATGACAAAGGGGGAGATAGCTAGCTTGCACAAGTCAAGAAGATGCAAAAACTTGATTGCTAGCTTGCCTATCTTAAGTAGCAAAGAAGCAAAAATTGACTTCTTGAACATCACTATCTTGAGTTTCTCAAGAAGCAAAACATGCAATTTGCACATTGCAATAGGAAGCAAGAGCTTACACAAGAAAGTTATCTTGCATTTGCTTCCGAAATTATTCCTAGCTTATATATTGTGAAACTTGTATATCGTAAAAATTGCTAGTTTGTGGTCTAAAGAGAAGCAAAAACTTGCTATCTCAAAAGAAGCAAATGTGCTATCTTGCCTATCTCAAGAGGTAAAAATGCTAACTTGCATATCTAGCAAAACTTGACAAATTTGCATATCTCAAAAAGCAAGAGTTGTTTTCTTGAACATCTCCATATTGCTAGCTTGCTAGCTTGCACGATGTAGAACTTGCTATCTTGAATATTACCAAAAGTGTTATCTTGTATGCTATAAAACTTGCATATTTAAAACTTGATAGCTTGAATGTTCTAAGCATTATGTAACACTTGCTAAATTTTCTAGCTTCAAAACTTGCATGATGATAAAACTTAATATTATGTTTTTCATGCAATAAGTTGAACCAATATCACAAACGCTTGATTGTGGTATTTCTCCTTTTTGTTGATGACAAAGGGAGAGAAGTATGATGTTATAGATAAGTTTATGCATAAGTGCATGATGACGTGTTGCAAGTATTCATGATGAATATTGCAATGACTTGAATTCAGTTTGAATTCAAGGTTTTATCAATATGGTATATTGATAGGGGGAGTTTGTTTAAACTCCGGGAGTTAAGTTAACTCCGTCATCAAGTGGTTGTCATCATAAAAAAGGGGGAGATTGTTGAATCTCGTATTTTGATGATGAAACTACTTGATATATGTTTATGATTTAATCTGCGTTTTTTGAGTGACGGGATGCTTCGTCGAGGATGAGATAATTAAAAGCAGGAAAATCATGTTGTGCCGAAGGAACATGTTAGAAAGATTGGACGTCGGGCGGTGGATCGGTCGGTCGACGTATCGACGAAAGAAGGTTTTAGGCCATGGACTCGAACATCGGGCCAAAAAGAGCGGGTATTGTGCCAAGGATATCGGAGTTGCGAAGTCAACGGCCCGATTGGGCAATAGGTGCGGAGGAGAGGACGATGTTGAAGAATCGGACGGTTAAGCGTCGAGGGACCAATGACATGCCGGACAACTTAGTTAATTGCTTAGGATTAATTGTCTCAATCGAAGTTTTGTTTTAAGTGTGCAGGATTAACTACGATGGAAGAAAGACATGTAGCGGGGAGTTATGCGGAGTCAAGACAATGATCACATTGGGAGTTCGAGAGTTTTGACGGAAGTTCTGGACGATCGTCCGGAGGTTCTCAGGGAACAAATCCAAGAAGTCCATGAGCTTGCCAAAGAATCTCGTTTGGGAACTTCGCCAAGTGGATCGTCGCAAGTCCGAAGTTTGCTTGGGAAGTTCGTAGGAGCATCACCGAGGGTTCTTGGGATGATCGACGAAGTTCAGGAAAACTCATGGGAAGAAGCGATTGACGACCGAGCAAGCTGCAGAGATTGTCCTAGGATTTATCATAGTTAGCACATTGATTAAGTTAGAAATGGGAGGACCATTAGCTTAATCTTGGGGCAATTGGGCCCCTGAAAAAAAAAAATGAAATTGGGCGAATAGAGCTACCCATTCGGACCACGATTCTTGTGGGAGGTGCAACCGCCCAAGCCGAGGTAGCACCGCCGGGGAACTAAGTCTCCTAGGGAGACTGGGTGGTGCAACCGCCCGGCCGAGAGGTGGCACCGCCTGGGCTCGATCTCCGGCGAGGACTGGCGGTGCAACCTCCTCGACAAAGAGGTAGCACCGCGCGAGCTCGGTCTTCGAGCTTTGGCGGTGCGGCAACCGCCTCGGTCGAGAGGTGCAACCGCCTCGGTCGAGAGGTGCAACCGCCTCGGTCGAGGAGGTGCAACCGCTTTGGGCTCGATCTCCGAAGCGGGCCGAGGCGGTGCAACCGCCCACGACGAGGTGCTGTCGCCTGAGCTCGATCTTGAAGCTCGCCAGGCGGTGCAACCGCTCGGTCGGGAGGTGCAACCTTTGATCCCGGAATTATGGGATTTGATAGTTTTGAGCTCCAAATTTGAACTGGGTTGGGGCCTATAAATACCCCACCCATTCAAAGATCTTGAACACACACGCATGACACACACCAAAATCTTGATATTTTTTTACGTGATTCTTAGAGCTCAAAATTGTTGTAAAGTCCAAAAGTTCTTCTCCCTCTTTTCTTCCAAGTTCTGAGTTGTAAAGAGGAGGAGAAAATTTCTATAAGGGTTGTCTCCCAAGCCCGTCAAAAGGAGTGAAACCGTAAAGGGCGCGGTTGGCCTTCGCCTATTGAAGGAAAGCTTCTAGTTGGCGTCGGTGACCTCGTCGATTGGAGGAAGCCAAAAGTGGAGTAGGTCAAGGCTGACCGAACCACTCTAAATCTCGGTTTGCATTTACTTTGAGCACTTTATCATTTCTGCAAACCTCCTAAAAAAAAAAAACGCCTTCTGGCGCTTTTACTTTAACGAGTTTCTAAGTTCGGATCTTTCCGAATCGACATTTAGATGTAAATCGGCATTTTAAATGCGATCATTACATTGCAGTTTACGTTTTACGTTTTAACTCCAATTATAACTGCAAACTGCCTTCTGTGCATTTACAAAACATATCTCAAAGTTCAGTATCTTCAAAGTTGACGTTTAGACGTAAATCGGTTTTATCGTACGAACATCGCATTTCAGTTTGCGCTTGCATTCTGTTTTTTATCATAAACTGCAAACTGCCTTTGTAGATTTACTCTAACGTCATCTCACTTAATCTTAAGCTAAAGGAGTCTAAGAATCTGGTTTTACATCGAAATCATCTTTGTCGCAGCTTTCGATTTTAATCGCCGAAAGTTTTCCGCTGCACTAATTCACCCCCCCCCCTCTTAGTGCTCTTGATCCTAACAGGGTCGGGCCGAGCTCCCCGACTCGACCTTTATGCAGGTGCGAAGGTCGAGGTCTCCCGCTAAACGCCCAGGTGAGGAGCCCCTTCTCGGAGGAAACGACGACCCCGTCCCGATCGGACCACCGTAATCGGCCACCTCAGTAATCTCGAGAAACGTCCTAAGGAGATCCCCCATCATCCAGACCCGAACCAAGCCGCGTCGGCCCCGAGGCCACAGTTTAAAGTTGTTAACACTAACATTTTTGACGCTAGAATGAGGGTCAGATGTCGAGGGATCATCAGATCGGCTCAAACGAACCCGCGGTTGGGGGGTCACACCCGATCGGAGCTCTGGGGGAACACCCCCCGCGGGGAGAACCTCGGGACAAGCACCCCGCCACAACCTCAAAGCGCTATTGGCAGATATTCAACGATTTGGGCCTATCGCCGCCCGACAGCGCCCCCGCCGACCCATTGCCCGTGTCATCCGAGGCCTTCCATGACCTCACCCATCAAGTCTGAACTCTGACCGGTATGGTGGAATCCATTATTCCCCTTATTTCCCATCCACTGTGCTGCCCGGCCATCCAACCATTGCGGCAATAGGAGCCATCCATTCAAGCTCCCACACCGCCTCGGGAGCTCCCCACTTCACCTCGGGTCTCATCACCCCCACCCGGGGGTCGGGTGGTGGTCAACCTAAGTGGCCACCTGGAACCCGAGGCATTATATTCGGATTCTACGGATTCCCTGCGAGTCCAGTTGCGCTTCGTCAATCAGCTACTCAACGATGTGCAGAAGGAGGTCCGCAGGTCAAGGGGAGAGTTTGGGGAGGACGCACACTAGGGATCCCCATTTACGCCCGAGATACAGGACCATACAGTCCCTTCGAACTTCTGACTCCCCTCCTTGGATTTTTACGATGGTTCCATTGACCTAGCAGACCATGTAGCTGCTTTTCATGCCCAGATGACGCTATACGGGACCTCTGACGCCCTGATGTGCAGAGCATTTCCCACCACTCTGAGAGGCTCGGCCCGCGCGTGGTACAGTGGCTTGAAAACTAGAGCGATCTCTTCCTTCGACCAACTCGTCAAGGACTTCGAGCTCCACTTCGTGGCCAATGCACGGCTGAAGCCTTCCGTGGCGCTTCTCCTCAGACTCAACCAGAGAGAGGATGAGCCCCTCTCCCATTTTGTGAATCGCTTTACAACACAAATCCGGGGGTTGCCGGACACTCATCCCTCTCTGTTAGTGCAGGCGTTTATGACAGGCCTGCGACCTTCTAGATTCTTTTGGTCCCTCATGGAGCGACCCCCCACCACAGTACCAGGTATGCTCCAGTGGGCTAACCAGTACATCGCGGCGAAGGCTTGGGTGGCCGAGAGGAGGAGGAGCGACTTTTGGCAATGGGCTCCATAAAAGAAGTCAAGCACCCGCGGTGGCTATCCGATGTAGTCCTCGTAAAAGGAATCTAGGCCCTGCCTCAGTCTCTTCCAAGCGAAGGCTCAGTATCTACCTGACTGCCTCCCGGCTGTCGGTTAGTTTCGGCCTAACCCCCTTCTGTATCTACACGGCTCGGTCGTAGACTACCCGAGTCCACCTCAGCGCAACCTGCCCGCCTGAGCCATGTCCCTTGACCGTAGTCTGCCCGAGACCGCCTCTACGCGGCCAGCCCACCTGCACCGTGCTCCTCAGCCGCGTGTTGCACGAGATCACACCTGCGTGGCCAGCCCGCCTGCGTTGTGCCCCTTGGTTACGTGTCGCCCGAAACCACACCTGCGCGGCCAGCCCGCCTACGTCGTGCTCCTCGGCTGCATGTCGCCCAAGACCACACCTGCGCGGCCAACCCGCCTGCATCGTGCTCCTCGGTTGCGTGTCACCCTAGACCATACCTGCGCGACCAGCCCGCCTGCGTCGTTCTCCTCGGTCGCGTGTCGCCCGAAACCACACCTGCGCGGCCAGCCCGCCTGCGTCGTGCTCCTTGGCTGCATGTTGCCCGAGACCACAGTTGTGCGGCCAGCCCGCTTGCGTCGTGCTCTTCGGCCGTATGTTGCTCGAGACCACACCTGCGCGACCAGCCCGCCTGCGTCGTGCGCCTCAGCTCCACCCTCCCCGAGACCATAGCCTCTGCTCGGCCCGCTCGACTGAGCTGTGCTCCTCGGTCGCACAATACCCAAGGTCATCACCGTGCACGCAGCCCCCCTTCATCGCTAAACTCCATGCCTCCCACGCCACGGGCGTCGGGCCGGCAAACCCGAGGCAAGAACACTTTTTGAAAGATGAAGCTATGCCTCGGAACCCTATTACAGCAACCGACGCATAGCTTCCTTCGAGGGGGGGGTGGGGAATATGATGAGGGTAATAATGGCGATAAGACTCGGGTTGACGTCAGCTGCCCCAGATGACACCTTGGTTGACCTGACATCACCTGGTCAAACAAACCAGAATGTCGATCGAGGCACATTAAATATCCTGCTCAAGCTCGGTCCTTCACGCCACGCCAACACCAGTGTTAGACGCTACCAGGAGTATGAGCCTGCCCCTTATAAGCAGGCACATCAGGAAACAGTAAGCTTCCCTATAAATTCTCTCGCATTCTAAAGGGGGGAGGAGGACGGAGTTAAAGAAACCCCCTTCACCTTACACTAACTTGATCGTCGGAGGGGTCGGGCCGAGCTCCCCGAACCGACTTTTGTGCAGGTGCGAAGGCCGAGGTCTCCCGCTAAATGCCCAAGCGAGGAGCCCCTTCCCGGAGGAAACGTCGACCCCGTCCCGATCGGACCATCATAATCGACCACCTCAGCAGTCTCGAGAAACGTTCCAAGGAGATCCCCCATCATCCGGACCCAAACCAAACCGTGTCGGCCCCGAGGCTACGGCTTAAAACCGTTTACACTAATAATAATTGATGAAAGTTTTCTTTTTCCTAAGAAGTATAAAAGTCCTACTAAGTATAAAAGTCCCACCTAACTTATGGTTGGTGATGATCGTATATTTCTTTTTCTTTTATTTTAATCTTAGCCGGAATGATATATCTATAAGAACATAATTATATATATATATATATATATTCATAATTAAAGGTAAAAAATTCTAATTCATATTGATATCCTTGAAAATATATCAATCTAATACAAATTGATGAGAGATATTTCAGATTTTTATGTTTTTTCTCATCTAAACTAATTATTCATAATCGTGTTGTATTTAGAAGGACGAATACAAAAGTTAAGCGTTAAATAT
Source organism: Musa schizocarpa (assembly GCA_900464855.2). Classification (NCBI taxonomy): domain Eukaryota; kingdom Viridiplantae; phylum Streptophyta; class Magnoliopsida; order Zingiberales; family Musaceae; genus Musa; species Musa schizocarpa. The sequence continues at coordinate 35,448,494 of LS990915.1, forward strand.
GGAATTTTATAACCCCCCCCCCCCCACCTCAGCACGCGTAAATGGGGCCCATCAGAGATGCCCGCATCATTCGAGACGCAACCGCGACCGTCCGATCCGTTGATCTTTGCTGGTGGCTGTCCTATTTAACACCCCCATCTGCGAAACAGCCACTAGGGTTTCCCACAGTTGGGGTTGGCTGCTCTTAGTCGGCGCATCGGTCGCGGGCGCCCTCATCGGCGGAGATGGTGAAGGGGCGGCAAGGCGAGCGCGTCAGGTGCAATCCGATTTGCTCTTCGAAACCCGAACCTCTTTCTTCTCTCCATTTCGATTTCATCAAGTTGATCTCTTATTGCTTGCGCTGTCGTTTGATCTCGATTGCAGGCTGTACGTCCGCGGGACGATCCTCGGATACAAGAGGCAAGTCGAGTTCTTCTCAGGAGTCGAATTTGTTCCTCGTTGTTAGTTGGACTTGTTTTCTTTTTCTTCTGTGAGAATTGATGAGGATGTATGGATCAGGTCGAAGTCGAACCAGTACGAGAACACATCGCTGGTCCAGATCGAGGGGGTGAACACCAAGGAGGAAGTCGCTTGGTACTGCGGCAAGAGGATGGCGTACATCTACAAGGCGAAGACGAAGACCAAGGGTACGCGGTACCGGTGCATCTGGGGTAAGGTCGCACGCCCCCACGGCAACAGTGGCGTCATCCGCGCCAAGTTTAAATCCAATCTCCCGCCTAAATCCATGGTGAGGCTCGAGTCCCTGCGTTAATTCGTACTCCAAATTTCACATTTTTGCTTAGGTTTTCCCTCGTCTTTGTATCTGCAGGGTGGAACGGTCAGGGTTTTCATGTACCCCAGCAACATTTGAGGAGGTGAGCTTTTACTGTCACCTGTTATGGAGAATGTCTTTTCGAGAAATGTACTTGCTTGGTTCTATTTTCTTATTGTTCTCTTGTTATTATTTAATGTTTTTCTCCAGCATTTACTTTCTCTATGATTTTTTTTCATCAATCTTTGTATTCATTTTTAATTATCTCTCCTGAAATTGTCACGCAAAATTGTTATGTTTTCACTTGGGTTTTAGATATCATCCATGAAATGTTTCACTTGCTTAATGCAGAACATTAGAAACATCATTTAAGTTCCAAACAGTTTCTAATGTGGGAAGAATTTCTGTAATGTGCCAACTCTTGTTGCATTTTATAGATATTCGAATATTCAATTGGTTTAAATGTTTAATGCATTGTCCCTTATTGATAGTTTCTTGATGCTCTTGATTGGACTAGAGTGGCATTGAATAATAAATATTGGATATGCTTATATTACTTTCATGTGAATATTTTTTCCTTTTTCTGAGATAAAAAGAAAGACCATCTGGCAGCTTAAACAGCCAAGCTGTTGCATCCTACAGTTTATTTGAAGTTTATTTGCATGTATTAAATTTACATTTTGGATTGATTTTATGTTACATCCCTTGCATTAGATGTTTTCTTCCCTTTTGTGACACATTCCACTTAAGTGGAGAGGTTAGAAGTTGTGCCAGAAAAGTAAAATCAACCTTTGATGCCAAATGTGTTATCAAGATACTTTCAACTGCTTTGGTTTCATTCATTCTTGTTCTTTCTTATCCGGTTCTTATATATGTGTGCCTCTTGGACGAGTAGGATGTTTAGGTTTGAACATAGTCAGTGGGACACATTGCTAGTCTTGGAAACAAGAACATGGCCTAGACCCCACATTGAATTTGATATTTGCATTTTGTACATCATCTGTGTTTGAATTTTTAAAATTCAGAATCTAGTGCCATAAGTTTTATTGTTATATAAAATTATTATAACTAAAAGAACAGAAAATAAAATCTCAAAATTTTCCATTGATGTGTTTGTTATCGTGCGAAGAATGATGCGCAAAAATAACGAAACTTAAAACTGTGTATATAAAAGATTATGTTACCTAGAGAGATCGTATATCCTTGAATCCCTATAGATCTCTAGGAGAGGGTGAAGGAGGTCAAGCGTCTTCATCTCTATCGATGATCCATGCTAGTCATAGGTGCTTTATAAGTCAATCACGTGAGTGATAGCACATGTGACATGACACATTTTTTTGTTTATTATATTTTGATATTTTATTATTTTATATTATTTATTGTATATATGCATATATATTGTGATGTTCATGGATCTGTGTAATGAGAATAATGATGAGATCATAATAATGAGATTTATTCACCTTTAAACACAGATCCTAAATAATTTTGGTCATAAATTACTTGAAAGGGATATCGAGATAACCAGATAGACTAGTGTACTATATACTCGTCCGGTGGTAGTTGGTCTCATAGTTGCTCATGTAGGAACACTAAGGATACAATGAAGATGCTCATCGGAGAATGAGTCATTGATTGATCCACTCACATAATATTGGATGGTTGATGATGTCTTATTGTCAGACAGTGATTTCGTAGTTTTAGTAATGTATCTAGACATTAAGGATGTTCTGTGTGAGTACTCCACTCTTTGATATCGGACTTATAGGAGTTTCAGATCTAGTACAGTCGATTATTACGAGTGACAGCCAACCTTACGAGGGTTATTGATAGTCGATATAGGATTATCCATCCTCGGTATCATGAGAGGAATATCCTGTGTGTTATTGCTCAAATAAATCCTTAGCTAAGGTTATTCGGATTGAGAGAGAAAGAGTTCTCCGAGAGAATCCGATTAGAGCGAAACTCGAGGAGAAACCGTATGAGCCTGATAGCATTATGTCCGTTATATGATCTTTGAGATATTAGATGAGTGAGGGACTATAGGTATACGGTAACTAAGGACAGATATGTTTAAAGAATTGGATTCTCCTGTATCGCTTGGGGACTATAGTGTAGTCGCCTAGTACGTCCGTAGTCGATGAGTCGAGTGAATTATTATCTTAATTATTATGAAGATAATAATTCATTGAGCTAGAAAGAGTTCTAACAAGTATGACTCACAACCAACTCGATATTAGGCCTAAAGGGTCACACACATATGGTAAGTGTTGCGACGAGTAAATGTTTAGATATGAGATATCCGTTGGAGCCCTTATCTTATTGGATATCCAATAAGTTTCTATATTATTGGATCCCGTGGATGAGATTCAATAAGAGCTAATAAGAGATTATTGGGTTAGAGACCCACTAATTTAATAGGCTTGGATAAATGGATGAAGATCCAGTACCCAATAGGGCAGGATCCATTATGGTTAACTAAGGGCCTCTATAAATAGGAGGAAATTAAAGGCTCATAGGCTAGAGCTTCTTAGTAGTCACCTTTTATTCTTCTCTCCCCTTTCTCCTCAGATAGTAGGCCTTGAGTTTTGAGGAGCATTGTCGCAACCCTATTGTGTGGATCATCGCTAGAGAGGAGGACGCTTGACCTCCATCATCCACTCTTACAGATCTGTAGGGATTTAAGGATATACGATCTCCCTAAGTAACATAAATGTCTTACACGTGATTTTTCAGTTTCATGGATTTTACGCATCAATCTTCACACGACGATGAAAACCTTTTGGGAAATTTAGGATTTGTCTTATGTTCTTTCGCTGCGCATGTGATGTTGCCTTTAGAATTCCTAATAGTGATATCAGAGTCGGGTTATTTGTGCAAATGATTGGTTTTGAACTACGTGTATTGTGTTTTGAAAAAATTTTTTGCGTCAAAATCGTTGACGCAAAAGCGAAAAATGACAGAAACTATTGCTGCCCTTGTTGCTCTCGCAGATGGCAGCACTGCCATCTGCATGCAGTAGGCTTGCTGCCAGCGACTGGCAGCATGATTAGATTTTATTTTGGATATTCCTATTATAGAGTCCATTAATAAAGCACAAAATTGTTAGTGGGACACATTGCCAGTCTTGAAAACAGGAACATTGCCTAGACCCCACATTGGGTTAGATGTTTGCATTCAGACTCTAGCACCTTAACTGTTTCTGTTATATAAAATAACTATAACTAAAAATAATTAGATTCTGTTTTGGATATTCCTATTCTGGAGTTCATTAGTAAAGCACAAAATTGTTAATTGCACTAAATAAAAGCAGTTATGTTTTGTGCATTTCTTGTTTTACCTATTGAAATTCATAATCATTGACTTGGTAAGACCAATTATCTTGCCCAAGTACTAATCAATCTCAGTGATTCAATGAATCATAATCTAAAATAGTGAACCAACTTTCTCGATTGTGAGTTATTTTGTTAATGCAGACTGACCACCCTCGTTTACTATGAACCAGGATATGTGAATCCATAGCCATATCACAACTCTGGATGTTCATTAACCAGTTACACGTTACCTTGGTTACGAATGCTAGTGCCTGATTAAGAGCATAAGCTGTCAGAACAGTATCGGTTGTATTCTGAAATCATTAATTATCAATTTGAAGGGAGATTGTTACATCCAAATAAACGATAAGAGATCAAGTTGTTTAAGTTAAACAATATTTACTAGTCATCACTGGAGATTTACACATCAAAGAGTCATTCCTTTGTTCTTGTTGAACTAACCTATGTTCTTCCATAATAAATAAGCATATAATTTTCACTTAAAACATATTTTTTTTCAAAAGCATACTATATTTCTTATATGTGATGCATGGTTCTTGCATAAAATAAAGATCCATACAAGAAGAAAGATGGATAATTAAGAAATCAAGAATTTAGATTGCTTATGCTAGAAAAATTGCAAAACTGGATACTTTTCTGCATATGGATGCCTGTGTTGATAAACATGCCGAGAGTTTGATTGCCTGGTTATGACTCTTGTATACTTTGAATTGCTTTTGTAACGCTCCAGCTTTGTCTTTTTCTTGATCAGGTGAGTCAATGCTGCAGTGCAGAGATGCATTACGGCATTTGTAGCCGAGATTTTAAGGGGGATTGAAGCTAAATTGTGTTCCTTGTTACTAAAAGTAGCTTGACTAGTTATGATACTTTATTTGGACTACTTACTTACTACTCTGTGTTAGTTTTGGGGGTTAATTTGCTCTTTGAACTTAAATTGACTCGTTGGAAAACTGCTTCTACTGTGAAGGGTGATGTTCAAGTTCATCTCTGGAGTAACTTATTGAGAAAACATTAGGCACTTGTGATATTGTGCCTCCTTGCGGTTCCTGGTAAGATAATGTTGAACAGCACAGTAGCAGATAGCAGCAATCTACCTACATGGAATTTTTTCACTGTTTGATGTTGGTCCTGTGGAGAGGACAAACCTTTGAGATGTTATGAATTGACATAACCTTTCAAGGTAAGGTAGGCTTGAGCTTCTATCGATTTAATTTCATCTAAAATTCTATCGATTTAGTGTTATCACCTAAAAAGTTATTGAATGTATATTAGGAGCTCGAGGATCGGCTTAAACTTTCTGGACTTTATAATAATAGTTATTCTTTCTTAAGGATTTTACCTTTGCTGATAACTTGATTAGTAGATTCAGAAATTTCAAAGGTATCTTATTATTATTATTATTGTTATTATTATTCTTATTTATAAATCATCATCATCATCATCATCATCATGTTCCCATTATTCTAAAACACTAAAAATATTAATAAAAAAAAAATGTGCAGTAGATAATAAACATCAGACAAATTATATGTTATATTATTAATATTTTTAATTTTTTTTTACGTGCATTCTAATGTTATTATTATTATACACTTATAATAAAAAAGTGTATAATAATTATTTATATTCAAAAGAATCTTTAAACAATTCATATGTAGATTTTTATCGGTAGAAATATCTTAGGAAATATTTTGGGCTTTTTGCCATTTAACTTATAAATATCGGTAGAAAGGAAAGTCCTAAAAGATCTTAGATCACATTAATTCACAAGCACATCTAATATGAAAAAAGATATATAATCAAAAGCAGGTTGGCAAACTGTTTGTAATTCTAGAATAGAAGTGGTATTTGTCGATGCATTATCAAAACCAATAGAAAATATTTTAAAACCAAATAATATTCCTCTAAGATCATTTTTATCATTCCATAAATATTATGGTTTGTATGTCATTCATCTGACTCTAAAAGTAATAATATATTTTTTTATATGATCTAGTCACTATCAATCCAATGGCAAATGACTCCCGTGTAGGTACGAGTGCATTTACCGATGGTCACTCTAAATATCTATTTAAATGGATATCCAAAGCTTAAAAAAAAAGTTTATAAATATTTTTTAATTTTTATAAAGATTATGTAAAATATGAGTAGGAGGAGCTTTACAAATAAGATTTTTGGTGAAATTAAATATAGAAATGTAATGTTAAAAAAGAGTTGGTGGTGGTGCAAGCAAGTTCAAAAATAATTTTTACTAAAAGATTATTTTTTAAAAATTAATAAAATTATAAAACAAAATTAATAAAATTAGAAGATATAAAAATCTAAAAAAGAGACTAAAAAATGATTAGTATGATAAGATGTAAAGCTTATGATAATTTTTATAATAAATTAGGTACGAAAGATGATCAAACATATATATATATATATATATATATATATATATATATATATATATATATATATATATATATTTGTATTGTCGAGATTTGAATATTGAGATGGATGTGTGGGTTACTAGATAGGAAAATAATATTTTTATTCGTGAACAACTAGGTATCGCTTCGATAGAGGATAAGATGAGAGAAAATCATTTAATATGATATTAGCATTTGATGAGAAGACCTCATGATATGTTATTCAAAAGAGGTAAATATAATTAATATCAATGTTACGAGGAGAGATAAAGGAAAACTAAAAAAAATTAATATAAACTATAAATAAAGATTTAAGTACTCTGAACTTTTTTATATATTTCAACGATGACTATATATCCGATCGTAAATAGTTGAAACTTATGACTTTGTTAATATATTATTTAAAGTAAGAGTACAAGTGGTATTTAAAGCCTCTCGATAATAATCAATAAATTCGTCCTTTTTACTAAAACTAATAGATAATTGTGACGATAAATCTAGTTCATGATTATTTTTTCAATAGAAAATAAAAAGTGCCTCTCTATATCAAATGTCTTTTTTTTGTTTGTTTGTTTGTGGAGAAGTAGATACGACATGTATGAGATGATAGTATAAGTAATCTTAATACATGTTAGCTGTCAACAACATGGCATCTGTCATGCATTTTTGACGTGTAACTCATGCTAAAAACACAAAAGAGTAATCTGAAATATACAGCTGCGACCATAAGCATACGACACGAATAAACCACAATCGGCAATCCTCTGAGATAACAACAATCCACAGGAATACATACAGCCTTTGGTGTTTTAAGAGAGAAACCAATATTAGCCAAAAACCACCTTGTGAAAATTAAACAGCGATGGACAACCAAAAGGTTGCAGGAGCGGAAGGAGATGGACCATTGTTGTTTGATGGTGAAGTCTGTCAGGTTCGGGTGGTCTCTGCAACAACATCATCACAGGCATGTATCCTTTCCTGCATGCAACCTGGCTTTGCGAGTCATGTTTCGTTCGCCTCAGTGCACTTGGTGCCTTCACCGCAAACCTCGAACCATAAATCGTCGCACCAAGGCTGGGGTGTAGAAGCGCCATCATCCTTCACCATGTTCTCCTCCTCATGTAGAGATTCCTCGAGCTTCTTTCTGGAGTAGCGGCGCCGCCAAGCTGCCCATGTTATTATCCACTGCTGAGAGTAGATAGAACCTTCTCACCGTGCGTGCAGCCTTGTGAATTGGGAGGCAACAAATTTTAAGACATCGGCAGCTAACGCAAAAGCCTCAACCTCCGACAATAACTTCACTGTCCTTGTGGAGATGGGGAGGCTTGAAGATGAATGGGGGTCTACAGGCCCCATGTCTCCTTCCATCAAGAAATCCGAATTCCACCACACAAGTCTCCCTCCTCTCATGATGAAGAGCATCTCATCTCATCCACTGGTCACGAATAATGCAGCTGTTCTCGGTCGTAAAGAAGAGGTTTCAAATGGTCATACATGGCAATGGCATCCATGAGATGATCGTCCATTAGTTCAAACATAGGAACCTTGCATAAGAATTGAAACTTAATATATATATATATATATATATGAATGAAGCTTACTGCTTTTTAGTTAATTATGATTCAACTTAATTATGATCAACTAAAACTACTCCCTTCTATCATTGATTCAACTTAATTATGATCGACTAAAACTAAAACTACTCGTATTATCCTCGGAGATCAAATATTTTTGGATTCAAATATATTATTCCTGTGTGTCATTGGAGGACAATGAATTCGAATCCTACGAAACAGACTTCTTTGTAAAGAAAAGAAACCCTAAAGATTAGAGGATTGATTATTCTATAAAGTGTAATTTACCTACAAAGATTAGGAGGTTTGAAAAGGAAATGATTGGAAATGGAGGGTAAAACTAGAATATCTGAAAAAGGGGTGCCTCCTACGTAATGTCTCAATAGAGGAGCATCATCCAACAAAAACCAATTAAAAAGATCAATTAGTAGAGGTTTTTTTAGGTGAATTGTCATTCCATAATTACCCTTCGTTTTGGTGGGAAAACATCATCAAAGAAAACACCTTTTGAGTTTCTTTCTATCTACTTAAAAAGGGTGAGATAAAGGTGTAAGAAATTCTTAGGAGTGGAGTTTATGTTTGAGAATATATAAACGGATTTATGATTGAGTTGAGGTTAATTCAAGAGTACTCATAATTGGTTTTACATGCTAAAGAATTTACTAAATTTTCTCCATGAATATGGCAAAGAGAATTTACTAAATTTTTTTTTTTACTTTTGGGTATGTTCTTTGATTATTAATGTGTGAGATTTCCTTTTCGAAGCCTTTTTTCTCTCTCTCTCTCTCTCTCTCTCTCTAACAAAGTGGTATAAGATATGGTGAGAAGAAATTCAATAAAGATGAATGAGAAAGATTAGAATAAACTCGAAACGAAAGTATATTCTATGCATTGGCACAAAAGTGAGCAATTGGGGTTGACAAATATTTTTAGACTCTTACAACTTTCCTCTCTATACTAAGGATAGAAATCTTAGTATAGAAAGGAAAGAAATCCTAAAAATTAAGATTTAATTATTTTATAAATATCTCATGTATATCTAAGTCTTGGTGAGGAAAAAGACATGAGAAAATATTTTGAGTGCTCTTAAGTTTCTTAATGAAATTATTTTAGATTTTTGTGAAAGGGCATACAAGTGAATTTCTACTTTAGTTAACCTAAGGACACTTGTAATTGTTCTCACATGATGAAGTATTTGGTTTTTATTGTAGATGTAGGTAAGGAGAGTCTAAATCTTTTATTAGTATATTCTTTTATTATTGATCTTTAGGATTTTTGTTTCAGTTTAAGATCTTTCGGAGGGAGATAGTGATAAAAGATTCAATAAAAAGCAACAAAGATTGGAAGAGACTTGATCCAAAATATATTTTCTCTAAGAGGCACTTTACACATGGACAAGATACTCACTAAAGGAAGGAAGATTGTTGGTGTTGACAAGTCTTTTAAGATTCCTAGAGCTAGTGTTATTGGAGGATAAAAAATCCTAATATGAAAATAACTTTAAAGGAAAGAAACCATATACAATTAAAGTTTGATTATTCTATAAATATCTCATATTTCTATAGGTTTTGATGGGGAGTGACACTTTCATTGAGTTTCTCTCTAATGGATCCAAAGAGGATAAGAGAAAATATGTGATAAGTTTTATGATATGAGGGTGTACAAGTTGATTTGTACTCAAGTTAAGTTCTTTAATTGATTCTAGAGAATTGGTTTTTTCTCAATTTCTTAGGATTTATGTAAGAGGTTGTATAAGTGAATTTATTCTTAAGTTGGGTAAACTTTAGTATGCTTGTAATTGATCTTATGTGTTTCACCGTAGACAAAGAGTATCTAACCATATAAATATAATGCATTCGGATTTATAATTTAAGTCTCAATTATTTAAGGTCGAGTATAGAGATCCATCCTTTGCGGATATAAAAAAATCATATATTTGGTTAAGTTTTGGGTATTTAAATCCTTATATTTTCTATTAAAATATTTTTAAGTCTTTCACTACTTCTCGTACCACTAACATTAATCATTTCGACTCGCCTTCATACGTCTCATAAATACATATCCATATTATCTTAATCAAGTCTCTCTCATCTTATCCTCCATCGAAATGATACCTAATTATTTACGTATAAAAATATTTTTTCTTTATCTTTTCTAGTCACTTCGTATATTCATCTTAATATTCTTATCTCAACAACAGGAACTTTTTGTATATACTATTTCTTAACCACCCAATACTTAGATTTGTAAGATATTATTGGTCTTATAAATTTTTTTTTTTAGTATCAAAGGTATTCTTGGAACACTTTTTCCTATTTTAATCATCTTATTTTTTTACCCTATGAATAATATCTTCGTAAATCTCTCGATCTTATTAAATAATTGATCCAAAAAATAAATAATCGTCGTATCATTTCGACAATATCCCTTTGCAATGTCTACCACATACCATATCATATCCTCTCTATAAAGCATTTCATATTTAGCACAATGTTTCTCGACTCTCCATCCTATTAAGATCTCTTTCCTTTCACCATCTTAAGTTTGCTTGTTAGAATGTGAAGAAACTATAAACCACTCAAAATATGTGAAAGGTGTCCACTATACTCTATCAACTGAACCGGAACTTCTGATGCTAGGATGAACTATAGCATTTACTTGATGGTCTTTAGAACAAATGTATAGTGCACCTTTCTTTGGGAGGAAAGACCTTTTCCAATGATGAAATGCATTTATTTACTTTTGATTTACGATTAGGGATTAAAAACAATAATGGTTCTCAACTTTATCAGTGACTTGTAGTTCCACTTGGTTTGATCGAGTACCAAATATACATCGGCAAATCAGTAGAATGCGAAGGTCAATTAAGTTACGTCATCACGAGTCCTAAACATGCAAGAGAACTAAATTGAAGAGTTCGGCACCATAAGTTTTACTGAATCCAAAGATTAGAAATTCATAGAAAAGTCCAAAAATTGATATGGGAACGATGAACGTACATAATGATATTTATTATACAAACACTGGTATTACTGCTCTTACAAAGGCGGACACACTATGAAGTACCATAAAAATTGAACTCTGCTTAATGGTTTGAGACTTTGAGGGATGGTGTGGACATCTTCTCCGATCCGGTTCCTCCACCACCGCGAACTCCGGTTAGAATTGATTGACCCGCAATAATACCTATAGCTTCTCCCAATTCGACCCAGGAAAAGCTCGAACGATCTTCAACAAAAGGGTATCTGTACCCGAAACCGACACAGGTGATCAGTGCAATGGGATGTGTCTATTTATCTATCTCTTGACTCGAAATTTTTTTTACTTTTACTTATTTATTTTTATTTTGAATATAGATGTAGGTGCCCAACGGACCCCTTTTCTCTTGGAAAGTCCTTTCCAGAGTCTGAATTTCATATTTCCGGATGTGAAAAGAAGTATAAATATCTTCATATACCAGACGTTCGAGCGAGCATTCAAATATTTGTCCCACATTCATTCGTGATGGTACTCCTAATGGGGATCTATGGATGAAGATACAAAAGTTTATTTCCAATCGTAACTAGATCTTCGTCTTCAAACTAAGTTTTTGATGAAAAGAATAGAAGATAAGAATAATTATTGAAGAAGCTTTATTGAAGAAATGAAAAATGCTTCAATACATTAATATGTTCCCTTCTATCAGTTTTCACAAGCTAATATCCTTGTTTTACTTCTGTACAACTTCGATGGACAAATTAGCCAGCCAGCCAGCAAGGAACCGATGATAGTTCTGATCTGAGATCACTTAAATTATGCTCTTATTTCATGAAGTCATATGTAAAAAGGAAAATTAAGCTATAAATGATGTCTGAAAGATTGTGCACAGATGTACAACTAAAATGTTTGAGATAATACCTTAAAACGATGATTTACAGATTCTATGAATATAGTTTGATTCCTTGTACAATATATGTGGCCATGCTGATGATTTTGTTTATATATATATATATATATATATATATATATATATATATATATATATATATATATATATATATATATATATATATATATATATATATATATATATATATATATATATATATATATATATATATATATATATATATAAAGTAAAAATAAATACCGTTCAATATAGACGGTATTATTCAAAATTAAAGATATTGCTTGAGACCCCTCAAGTGATTTGTACTTAGTCACGAGAGCATAAATTGTTACTCAAGCATAAATTATCCCCTCTTATTGGTTTTCATATTCAAAAGATTTTTTATTTATAACACAGCGGGGTTTATCCTTTTATGACATTTGTGAGCTTTTTATTAACCTCAGTTAGCTTATATGGGTTTAATATAATCATTTTTTTTCTTATGTTTAAATACATAAGTGTTTATGTGACAAAAATGGGTCACATCTATGTCAAAAGCCATGGTCATCCTAAAAGGATATAAACAACTTCCATCGAAAGGACATCACACCAAACTTATCCTTTATAAGTTAAAAACTTAATGAGAACTAGACAAGGTTGGTTAAAAGGGATAGTGACTTTATTTACCCGTGCTACCTTATAGGGTTGATAGGGTGTTTCAAGTTTTAGTTCATTCTTTGGAGGGCTCTTATGGATACGACATTTGTACTACTACCCCATTAATAATTATCTTACAACTCTTAACACCCACTTTAATATAGGTATGAAAAATATTGATTTGTCTCCGATCCTCCTCTATCTTGGTGTGGTGTGGTTAAGATACATCTCATGATAGCAAGGGTTTTATCATTATTTTTATTAGCTAAACGGTCTTCATCACTAGCGACATCTTCAAGGATATGTGCTAATTCTTCTTTGAATATTTCATTATTTTCTAGGTTATTTCCCATGTGAATGGCTCTTGATGGACATTGATGTACAAAATGTGAAACAAGTGGAGTTGTTATTTTGTCGCAAAGGTTCAACAATCTTTCCTTAAATAACTGTAAAGCGTCGGAGGACATGAATGTAAGTTTGTTCTTCGCATGTGAAGTCAATATAAAATAAATAAATAACTTTTCATAAGCTTTTTCTCGATATAACTGATTTGTAAATAAGTGAAGCATTAGAGTACATGAATGTAACATCGTTCTCCACATGTAAAGTCAATATAAAAATAAACAAGATATCGAGGACTTAAGAGTAACTTTTCATAGGCTTTATCTCGATCGGAACGATGATCGATCGCAAATAAGTAAAGCGTTAGAGGACCTTAATTGAACTTTGTTCTCCACACCATCATCATCATCATTATTATTATTATTATTATTATTATTATTATTATCATTATTTTTTTAGTTTTTATATTCAAAAACCTAATTTTGCTTGTGTTATCAGCTATGGTTAGTTCATCACAAGGGGGTATATTTTTGTGGTCCTATCTATTCCCACTGCTTATATTCAGATGATAGAGTTGCATAACTCTCCTGGCGACGATGAAGTTGTTTGAAGGGTAGATCACGATAAG